>CM060981.1:65795151-67045151 GCA_030765065.1 Deroplatys truncata | reverse complement strand
TAAGTTTTACGTGTTATGTATTTTTTGCTAAATTGTAGTATAATAATTAAGAGGATGTTAAACAACAGATATATTTATAATGTACACATGGTAGAGAACAAGTATATAATGTTATAACACGCAAAATATAACATGAGGGGGAAAGGCCATTGTCAGCTATATAACCAGTAATATATAATTACAAGAAATGCAGTAGTATCTACGTAAGCATGTAACGAACTTTGGATTCATAATTAAGACAATGGAAGTCTGTAATACATGCTTATAATTCAAACACGCACGTTAAGAAAACGGTTGGAGGGAACGCTAACAGAAGCTGTCAGTGTTCGATCAGGAAGGCTATGTATAATCTCGTCTCTAAATAGACGCCAAAACTACGTATTTAAAGTCTACCAGTTATACATATTTCAATATGACAAATGTAATAGTGAATTGTGAATATATATGTGTGGTTTATCTAAAATACAAGTGAAATAGTTAACAGGATACGTGTCTGAAAAATGTTTTAACTTTCTTCATACCTAACCCTGACAAGACACAATTGCTCTCCGACGCAAAATACAGCAGCCGTGGCATAATTATAAAATAGTAATTACAACATATGAAGTAGTATTAATGTTGTATTTATTGTAACATTATTGTAACCCCACGTTGGTGCGGCAATTTGATGCGGTATTGCTTACGTAATATTTGTGTTTTGTATTTGTTAGCCCCACGTTGTGGAACCAATTTGTAAGAGAACAAATTGTATATGTTTTAAGCCCCACGTTGATGCGGTAATTTGCGATGAGATTCTTACAAATGTTTGTTTACATCACGTGTGTTGAAGCCATCTTGTGACGTCATTCTTTGTTTGGTTTGTAGCTCCATCTTGCGTAGCAATTTGTATCAGTTTTGAAATAATTCATTTTTTAATGTCCTCCGGCTAGCTGTTTAGGTCGAACATTTATCTCTTGCAGGGTGTGAATCGGAAAGGAATCTTTTATCCAGAAATTATACTTAATGAAGAAATTGGTTTTATAACTTTTATTGCCGAACACGTTCACAAACACTTTTACATATTGATCTGGATACTCGCCAAACTGAAACTGTTTGTAATAACTTCTTACTTATCACTTTTAACTCTGTATTTCAACTTTGTGTAGAATTAACTTTATAATAATTCTCGTAATTCTGCTGCGCGTAACTTGACGAAATGAAGGACTGACTGACGACATGTAGTGTACACGAAATTTTGATGAACTGAGGGACCGACGTGTAGTGTGTTGAGAATTTTGTTGAACTGCGGGGCGATCTACCTCGGACCTGGCTTATATACTCCCACTCCTCGACATGCCTAAAGATTATAAATGAACTGCTATTGGCTAATAAAACGCGCCAACATTAGCGTCTATTTTAATATCCAATGAAAACCACGAATACATATTGCTTTTAGGGAAACATTCTAGAAGCTTCTACCGAAAACCCGCGAACATTACGTAACTTCCTTGTTCCCAATAACGATAAACAACTCATTCCCTCGCTGCATTATTGCGTTATTATTGACAGTTTCAGTAAAGCCGTATATTATTATTTACCAATAATAATCACAATTAATAAACATCTGAAATCAATGTCACATAAAAATACATATTCATATTACAATCATTATTTACATTTGAGTAATTTGTGATACAAATTACCGTATCACATACTAACACACACAAGAATGCAGGTACAGGATCATCAGATTCCAGTCTACGAGAACCTCAAGATACATCACAAGAGTGCGGGCAACAAGACGACCTACAGGTAGGTAACACAGCATCATCATCTTCTACCAAGAAGAACCGCTACAGCTGTAAAGATAAAATCAGAAGACTGAAAATATTTTCAGTGTGATTCTATCTTTCCAACCTTGTCCTTTCAGCATTCTAAGTCGCCATTGGGGTATGTGATCTCAAAACAATTTGAGATTTTCTTGTGGTTTACCGGGACAAATGCGAGTCAACTGGAGAATTTAATATCCTACCGGCATGTTGCCCAGGCAGCTCAGTTGGTTAGAGCAACCAGACGGAAACCGGTAGATCCATGGTTCAAATTCCCGCCATGGTATTGCATTTTTTAGTCGTCTGATTCTATATCACCATTCTTGTTCTACACACAGCTTGGGTGGAAGAACAATTTATTACATCAGTATTACATTGTTTGCATTTTCTTAGTTGCATACTTATACGTAAATTAAATTGAGTTTTATTTATGGACGCACTTTAACTGCTGTGGTCCTTAGCGTCCCATTCTGTATTTGGCGTGAAAGACCGGTAATTATCTCTTTATCAGGTTTGAGATTCTTATACGTGCCGTAAATCTACGACACGGGACCACCGTCTTTACTTCCCTTCCGAAGGAAGCCATGCTAAGGATTTTTACGCCCGAAAAAATCCATCGCCCTCCGCCATAAAAGGTAAAAGAGAAAACATTAGCTGTTCAATTGTTAGACATGTCTATTTTGGTCAATATCGACATTTCAGAACCAGTTCCGTTACGTTAGAAATGGTATAAGGCGGAGGGAGAACATTTATCATTCGCAAAGGCCACTAAAAAAATTCTGATGTGTTACACTCACATGACTTTCTCTACTCTTGTACAAACTATTTTTACAAACGCTTATTCTCCATATGCTTCATGTTAATCGAGATGTTAATCCTATTACTAATTTTCTTGTAGATGCAAGGGGAATATTGTAGGTTTTAAGCGATAGTCAAACCTTTTAAGCGCTCTTTGCATGTCCAGGACATAAAAAAATCTGCTGTGTTACACTCACATGACTTTCTCTACTCTTGTACAAACTATTTTTACAAACGCTTATTCTCCATATGCTTCATGTTAATCGAGATGTTAATCCTATTGCTAATTTTCTTGTAGATGCAAGGGGAATATTGTACGTTTTAAGCGATAGTCAAACCTTTTAAGCGCTCTTTGCATGTCCAGGACATAAAAAAATCTGCTGTGTTACACTCACATGACTTTTTCTACTCTTATACAAACTATTTTTACAAGCGCTTATTCTCCATATGCTTCATGTTAATCGAGATGTTAATCCTATTGCTAATTTTGTTGTAGATGCAAGGGGAATATGGTAGGTTTTAAGCGATAGTCAAATCTTTTAAGCGCTCTTTGCATGTCCAGGACATAAAAAAATCTGATGTGTTACACTCACATGACTTTTTCTACTCTTGTACAAACACTTTTACAAACCTTATTCCCCATATGCAAAAAATGTAAATGACATAAATTGTGTATTTTAACGCGATCTACATTTTTTGTGTAGTAAAATTTTGTCTATCTCTTATGGTTTACCAGTTATGCAAAAGTCGTTCACAATGAAGAATACCTTTGGAGACATTCCCAGAAAATTCGAGATATACATTTCATTTTTAATGAAAATATCTTAAACCTATGATATTTTAACCAAAATCGTTAGAGCCGTTTTTGAGAAAATTAAAATTTTCGAAAAATGTTCCATGTAAAGGGTAATCTGGGGTGGGGGGATTTTTTTGAAAACCTTCGTGTCGCATCTCTGGAAGATACTGAACCTAAATACCAAGTTTGGTGTTTGTCCGTCTGTTCGTTTCTGAGTTGTGCTGTTCACAGACACGCAGATACACACACGGACATGTTTCCAAACATGCTTTTTGGATTCAGGGGGCCTCAAAACATGAATTTCCGGTGAAATCTCGGTATCGAATTTTTGGGTGGAATACAATACTTCCCCTATTTACTATACGTAATAGAGAAAGTAAAAAATTCGTACTGCTGATCCCTGATTTTTTCCCCTTTTATCTTTTGTGGCCACTGAACACGTTATTTAAACCCTGGAGGACGAAGATGCAATATTCGCGTCTTCCCAAACGTACACATATCTTGCCTTTCAGCAACCTAAATACGGAATTGCTGTAATACCTGCAATCAACTCTGCAGCTCTTTGTCCTCCGACGATCATGTGATGTATCACCGAGCGGCCATAAGTCCAGCGAAGCATGTGAGCCTTTCTCGATTCCTCTATCTAACGACTGTAGATCTCCTTGCCGTAGAAGGGAGCTGATTTACCACACAGCATAAGGCTAATCTCGAGGTAAATCAAGTGCAATTTATTACGCGAATGCTGGCCATGACTCTATCTACTCTATGTGTACATTCGCGCACGCCAGATCTAAACCAAAAGGAGACGAATGGTCATCAGGCCGTAGCGAGCCGTAGTGAAACCACAGGGTCCTCTGGTTTCTAGATTTAACCAGAGTTTACGTTAGAATCTTATGCTGTGTCGGTAAATCAGCTTTATGCTATGGTATGTAGATTTACATTTAACGTCTTGTCTGTTAACGACTCGTTTTCCCCAAGCCATAGTACCAGTAACGGAAACAACTTCGCTCCTGCGAAAAAAAAAAGGCTCAGCTTGTAATATACAGGATGATTTATGAAGAACTCACACATTTCTTTCCTTAATTATTCTATTCAAAATTCACTCAAAGCCCGAATTCTAGCACCAAATTAAAAGAAGAATGTTCTGGAGTTTCGATTGCTTGTCACTAGATGCGCAGATGTTCATGTTTTATTCGTAATTGTTAGCTTTATTGTCGACAACTGTTTTTGAGATTTTGTCCTAGTCAACGTGAAAATGGCGTACACATTAAATGAACGACTCTTTCTTGTAAAGCAATACTGGATTACAAATTCAATTACAGCTACTCGAAGGGCATACCAGAGAGAATTTGGTGTTCGGAATCATCCCCAAAGAAACACAATACTGGGACTGGTAAACAAATTAGAAACAACTGGATCTCTGGTGAGTGAAAAAGGCAAAACTCGTTCAGCTAGGCTTCCCACGGTGGTTGTTGAGCATGGAGCACGACTGGATCAGTCACTCAAAAAATCATTAAGACGTTTGTCGCTGGAGACAGGTTACGCAACTGAATGTGTCAGAGAGCTGTGAAAAGTGCAGGCCTAAAGCGTATAGGATTACAGTTTTCCATCAGTTACAGGAACCAGATAAAGAAAGACGACTGAATTATTGTCGTTGGTTTCAGGCGTTCATTGTGCAAAATCCTGTCATATTGTCCATCACATGGTTCACAGATGAAGCATGGTTCCATTTATCCGGCTATGTGAACTCAAATAGCTCACGTTATTGGATCAGCGAAATGCCACATGTTATTCATGAATCACCTATGCACCGGTTAAAATCGGAGTTTGGTGCCCAATATCTGCACAGAGAATATTGGGACCAATTTTTTTAAACAATGTGAACACCTCAGAGTACCGTAAGTTTCTTTTACGACCGGATAGTTACCAAGAACATGCGGCCACCGAGATCTGCGGATTTGACATCGCCGGACTTCTTTCTATGGGGTTACTTAAAAGACAGGTTTTATGCTACACGTCCCCAGACATTGGACGATCTGAAGCACAATATTACATAGGCAACAGAGTCCTCCAACGAGTGGCCAGTAACGTGGAACGACGTGTTGAGTTGTGCCTTAAGCAGGATGGAGGACATTTTCAACATTTGCTATAGAGATAAATAATCTCCCAAAATTCCTCTACACTTCAGCTATAATAAGTTGTCGCTAACATAACTCGTTTTGAAGCACTTAAAGAAATAAATGTGTCAGTTCTTCATAAATCACCCTGTATTTTTTTTCGAAAATGGAAAGGTAACTAACATTTTTCCACGTCAAGGTTGTTTTGGTCGACAGGATTTAATGAACACCTTGAAAGATACAGAATATAAATACGTTTGGTAGCATGTCTCTCTCTCTCACTCTATGATTTTAAAAATTATTTTCTGCATCAGGTGGTCATAAAACGTGTACTTCCGGCAACATTTTTATATTACAATTTTGGATCCAATGCGGTGTATTTTGAACAGATATAAAGTGAAAAGAACAATGACATATCACCGTGTTGGCATTTAATATGGTAGAATCTAGATGAATTAGACTATTGTAGTACTTCAGCTAAGTTTTTACTCAGGAGCTTCCTGTTGAGATGATTTGGTTGCATGGCAGTGCAAAACAATGTCCCCCAACATTCACAAATGTCATAGCGAGACGCATGAAATGTTCTAAGCAAAAGTTTTAAGTGCTTTAAGTTTCTACTCGAGCGGCGAAGTATTCAGCTGTTGTTTTGTTTCTCAGCGGTGCAGCTGTGAGCTCCAAACTCGCGCTTGCGCTCTGCGGTTCTCCATTCACAACCAATAAAGCAATTTAGCGAGAAGGGAGTTAACAAGTATCAGACAAGGTAACATCTTCTAAGGATGACGTAAGCCTGCAGTCAGTTGTTAAGACAGACATCTGCTCCAGGGTTGCCAACAGATACTCCTTTAATCCAAAAGCCTTCTGCATTAAAGTCTATTGAAGGATGTTTCATAAAATCGATCACAATGAACTACTTAAACAAGATCTCTAATGAACAATTCTGCGAGCCAGTGTTCGAACTCCGTTGGATCAAATTCTCTGAATTTTTAATTGGTGTTTTTTACTTTCTCTACTACATATACTAAGTAGGGGAAGTGTAGCATTCCACCCAAAAATTCGATATCGATATTTCACTGGAAGTACATATTTTAAGGCCCCTGAATAAAAGAAAACATTTTTAGAAAACGTCTATGTGTGTGAACAACATAACTCAAAAACGAAAAGTCGGATCAGCACCAAACTTGGTATTTAAGTTCAATACTTTCCAAATATGTGACACGATTTTCAGAAAATCCCATAACCTAGACTACTCTTTACATGGAAGAGTTTTTGATAATTTTGATTTTCTGAAAAAGTCTAACAATTTGGATTAAAATACCATATATTAAAGATATTTACATGACAAATAAAATCTTGAATTTCCTGGGAATAGCCTGTGAAGTCTACCTCATTTGGAAGAAGTTTGTATAATCTTGCACAACTAGTAAACGTTAAGCGACAGACGAAAACGTACTACACAAAAGTGTAGATCTCCTTAAAACACACAATACATTTAAAATACGTTTTTTGTGGTATACACCGTTTCTGAGATATCAGTTATTAAAGTTTAGAATTCATTTCTTGGTCATTCTGTTAAAGGAATTTCAGCATTCAGTTGTTTCTCGCGATTGTATAGAAATAGTATGGAATTTTAAGACCAGCGTATAGTGTCTAATTCTTAAACATTTGACTATCGCTGTTTCCTTTGTATCTATAACGAAATGTGTAATGTAGCTATTTCTGCAAAGGTTTTTTGGATTAAAATATAATAGAAGGTAAAATAAGTTTGAGTAAGAATATTTGTACTGGAACTCCATTGAGGGTTGCAGACATTCCAAGTTGTTTATTACAGATTTGGATAGTAGCAGGGCAAAGTACCTGCGCGGTCTAAGTAAAAGAAGGCTTGCATGGGCAACAGGATTCATTACAGGACACTGTGCCCTAAAGTTTAATCTATACAGAATGGGATTGTCCAACAACCCTATCTGTAGTAGATGCCTAGAAGGAGATGAGACTGTTACTCATCTGTTATGTGATTGCCCTGCTTGTGCGAATCAAAGAGCAAGTATTTTTGGCAATCACTTTCCAAAGATAGATGAACTATCGAAAACCTCAGTTAGCAGTCTGCTTAAGTTCATAACGAGCAACAGACTACTTAATTGATGAAAGGGGGGATGCGCAATAGATCTTTGAGGTCGCAGTGCTTGTGCATAAAACCCACCCCTTTTTCAAACTTGAACTAGAAGAATGGTTTGTATACCCACTAATAAAGAATAGAGGGTAGAGAAAGTCAAGTGAATGTATCACAGCAGATATTGTTTTTAGTGTTGAGAATTAACATCACTTAGATTTAGTTCCCAGATCTTCTAGCTCGTCACATCTTTTGACAGCGAAATATCAATTCACATTCATTTATATATTTTTCTGAAGGACATCCGCCTTTTCTCTCCCCATCGCTCCCATAATGCCGTTTTCCCCATGTTGTCACAGGCTTTCCTCCTTGCTGGAATCTACTTCTATGCAAATTTTGGGTAATCTCTCACAACATGCCCATCTCTCGTAACTTGTCTTGTTGATACATCTTCTACAATGTTACTACTTTCTCTACAACTATTATATTAAGTAGAGGAAGTATTTAATTTCACCCCTAAATTCGAGACTGAGATTTCACAGGAAAACACACGTTTTGAGACTTCCTGAATAAACAAAAGTCAGTGCATGTGTGTGTGTGTGTTTGTGTGAATAATTCAAAAAGAAAAGTGGGTCCGATACCAAACTTGGTATTTAAATTCAGTGTCTTTCAAGTATTTTCAAGAAAATTCCCCCACTCCAAACTACCTTCTATATGGAAAATGTTTTGTTATTCTTCACTGTCTCAAAAATGGCTCAAACGAGTTTTATTAACATACCATATGTTTAAGATGCAACATGGTAAATAAACTGCATATGTTGAATTTTATGAGATTAACATTTGAAGCATTCTTTACTCCGAATGACATGGTTAATTGGTAAACGGCAAGAAATAGATAAATCTTACTAAATAAAACTTTTGATCTCGTTAAAATACACAAGTTATACATTTTTTGTGTTGTTAACCATGGTACATTGGGCTTTACAATACCCATAAGGTCCTAAATAATGCGAATCGTGTATAATAAAGGAGCTAGGATTTAAAAAGGTATCACAGCAAATATGTTAACAATTCCATTCAAATTTAAATCAGCTTGCTTTACATTTAGACATTTTTACAATTTCAAACAATACGATTGGAAATACAATAATCATAAAATGCTCTTTCATCTTGTTAGGCATTTATACTTCTTTAATTTTTATGCAACTTCTTACATTTTCAGTAAACATGTATCCTGAGTGTATATAGTCTTATCTGTATATTTAATAACTCCTTTATTTTTAATTATAAAGTTATGCTTTTTCTCCTCCTATAACCGTATAATTCTTTGAGGCCATTGCGCTTTTATTTCTTGGATGAATTTATCTTTTAATATGACCTATCCAGTGGATAGGAGTTAAAGGCTAGTTCACGATACACCGTGAACGGGAAGGGGATCTGAATAGAACGAAAAGCGAACGGGCGTCAACTGTTTTGGTTAACAATACTCCGCTAACGAGAATTCCTTCGACCGCTACTTATAGCGTAAAAACTCGATTTTCTATATTGGGATATCATTAGCTTCTGATTAATTATACAGAGTGAATCACCTAAAACTTGCACCGCAAATGTTTCGGAAATGGAAAGTGCTATTGATGTGCAGTTTTCACAGCATTGACTGGTAGTCAGAGGCTCGTACATTTAGCCTATAAACAGATTTTAATAATACTGAGAAAGTGTATTTTTTGAGCAGACATACAATTTTTTAAACAGATCAATGCCTAGTTGCATCAGCAGAATAAAGGTAAGGTGAATTAGAATGTCAGTGGCTTTTGTTGCAGGATTCTAGTGCAAGTGGTTTACGAGATATCTTATTTTGAAGCTTTTACGCACCGACACTTGTTCAATGAGGCAGTATTTTTAACACTTGAATAATTTCAATTAAATTATATAATTTGTAATTTAAATAATAGCCCACCTTGAAGCAATATGTAGGTAATAATTTGTAAAATGTATGTAACAGTCATTGCATATGCTTATATTATTGTAAACATGTTCAATGATGTTATGTGAATGCATTACATAATTTAATAATGTAGGAGCTGTGAGAATAATAAGTTTAAAGTTGATAACAATGAGGTAACCTTGAGTCAAGAATAAGTTTGAGAGTTTAAATGTTACTAGTCATGATTAGAGCAACGATAATGTAAACTTTGTGACAGAAAAAGCTTTAGTAAAATGCAGGTATTCTGTTGGACTAGGATTAGCCAATCAGAGACTTGAAATACAGAAGTTAAAAGTTTATACGGTTGAAATATGTTCAGTTGCCTGCAGACCTTGGTAGTAACCGGATGGAAGATGTGTTCTCTAAAGAAATATTACGTATTCGTGTGAAACGAAAACTAAGTATACGCGAATCTCACAGCTCTTAATATCAGTGTAGTACTATTTAATTTGTATCAAGGATTAATAAAAAGAAGTGAATTAAAACTTAAAATCTGTGTAAGCCTACATTCTTTTCACACCACGGCCTGATTAAGAAAAACATGTCTCTAAAGTAATACTGACTCAGCCAGGCAAACATAAACATAAATATTTAAAAGAAGCAGTTTAATAGCAAAGTTAATTTTTTTAAACTTGGAGCATAACAACAAAAATACATCCTCAAATCAGCTTCTCATACGTAACAGCACATTACGTAACAAACAATCTTCTTCAAATTAACGCCCAAAGCGTGGTGCAAACTTCGACAACAGTAACACTACTTCAAATTGACGTCCATACGTGGAGAGAAATAAATAAACAACGTAAAGAACAATTTTACTTTCAAGTTGGCACACATACGTGGGGTCAACAACAATTCAACAACAATAAATCATCATTCTTCAACAACCTGTGGTAGCACAAGTTAAAGAAAAACAAAAGGGAATTACAATACTTCTGTGGGTTCTTACAAGTAAAGAGAACATAGCCCTTCAAATGTTGTGTTCAAAATGATCACCGGAAGCTTCAATATACGCTTTCAATATGGTATGGAAAGACTGCTGCACACGTTCTAGCATTTCAGCAGAAATTTCAGAGCAGGCAGCAATAATACGTCGTTTCATATCGTCTGGTGTAGTTGGTACATCCTCGTAGACATCACTAAACAAGATACTTGACGAATCTGGAGTATCATTTCTTAATACCCATGTACAAAAGTTAACACGATTCTCAAAATCGTTTTCATGCAGCTCTTGATGGAGAGAGATGTGATAGGGGTGGAACCTATGTCGATGGAGAATGCGCAATACACTTGACTGACATGTCACTTCCACGTGGGATTGTGCGGGAACTAATTTACGGATCTACTGCAACGGCAGCCAAAACATTAATTTCTGCCTTTTCCCCAGTCACTTGTTTGTTTCTGTTACGTTTTCTAGGTGTTACAGTACCACTTTCACGTACTTGGTTGAAGAGGTTGATAAATAATTACCGAGATGGTTGACGTCTATTGGGATACGTTTCCGCATACACTGTACAGGAACGAACTGCATTCTTCCTACACTCTCCATGAGCATGTCGGCTTTTTCTGCATTAGTAAACCCCATCTTCCACTCATGACTTACTGCTTGAACTGTCACAAACTAACTGACCAGAAAGTCGCAATGCAATCAATGAACAGAAAACACAATGCAAGCAAACATAACAACATCGTACCTAGCAACTAAGAAGGTTGAATGGGACAAACAATTGTCGGGGTGGAAACTTCAAAATACGATTTCTTGTAAACACTTGCACTAGAATCCTGCAACAAAGACCATTGACATTCTAATTTACCCTACCTTTATTCCGTTGATGTAACTAGGCATTGTTCCATTTACAAAAATGTATCTTTGCTCAAAAATACACTTTTTCAGTATTATTAAAATATGTTTATAGGCTAAATGTACGAGCCCCTGACTACCAATCAATGCTGTGAAAACTGCACATCAATAGCACTTTCCATTTCCGAAATATTTGCGGTGCAACTTTTAGGTGATTTACATTACATTATTTGTAATTCAGCCAACAGAACACAGGTTAACTTCGAAATAAGATACATAGAAAGCATCGTCCTAATTTCTTTGAAGTAAGTGGTTTATATTAGAGTTTGTTGTTCGTTTAGTTTTTCCAAGTTTGTAGCTGGAGAGAGCTGTCTGATACAGGTCACGGCCTCACAATTTCTACCCACAATATGAATACATTAAGTTGTGAACCGGCACGGGGAAGGAAGAGCTGAAACTTGACCAAGTGTCTGTCCTGTTTCCGTTGTCGGGCTCTGGTAAGCTTTCCGTTACTTGTATATGCTGACACCGTCGTTCCTATTCTAGTTCCCGTTCCCGGTTGTTGACAACCAGTCTTAAAGTTTATATATGGAAATAAACTGGAGGTGTATATGGAAATACACAGTGAAGATGGATTTTACAAGTTCTATAGACATTTTTTATACAGCTTATACACGATGATATAAATTCTCATTATTTATTGCATGTTGCATCATAACATAGAAGTTTGTCTCAAGCAATGTATCTTCAAAAATCTGATGCGTTACGTTCACATGACTTTCTTTACTCGCTCTTATACGAACTATTCTTACGAAACCTTATTCTTCTCTCCAATTCTTATTAATTGAGATGAACTCAAAAATACTTTTATTACGCATTTCGTTGTAGATACAAGAGGGATACAATAGGTTGAAGGAACAATCAGGTCTTTAAAATGTGGGTCGATATTTGATGGCTTTGAAATTCCATACTCTTTCTAGGGCATCGCATGAAATAACTAAATGGCGACAGCATTTTAAAAAATGAGAACGTATTAAAAGTTGAAACCAATGACAATGTATGTGTCAACTATGGCTGACGCAATAAAAACTTGTTTAAAGACTCTACGTTTTTTTGTGAAGCAAGTTTATTATGCATAATCTCTTATGGTTTACGTGTTGAACAAAATTATACAAAGTTCATTTCTTATGAAGATAACGTCGAAGTCTATTCCGAGAAAATTCAAGATATAAATATTAAAAGTCATGTAAATGCAGGGTTGGGCACATAAAACCGGCACCATCTCATTTTATATGATTTGGAAAGAAGTTATGTTGGCTATTCTTTCTTTAACATGTTTAGTTGCATTGTAATTAGAATAGGATTAGAAGTAGAGGGGATATCATACCTCGATCTACGCAGATCTTCTGTTCTTATGCCCCTGACAGGGCCCCTCGGGCGGGAGGGAGGGAGGGAGGGATGAGGTGAGAGGAGACAGAGCGGCTGGACCAGGAGATACCACAGGCAGAGGGCAAGTTCCCTACCACTTACAGATTGGAACTCCCCGGAGTCTGGTCGATGCAGCCAGTCACCCTCCTCCCCCTTGGGCTTACATATCCCCGGGGAGGGGGTCCGGGATCCGGAGACCGCCGAAGTCCGGAGAACGAAGGTTTTCTTAGAGCATCCTTTTTCCCTGTCATGCACACGCCGAGACCGCCCGCCGGCACTTGCAAACCTGAAAGAAACCAAGCAGATGAAGGGTGAAGTGAAATAGAATAGAGATGAAATGGAGGGACAGGAAATTCGGGGGATTTAATGATTCTTCCCAGAATTCGCCTGGTGATCCGGGAAACTCCCGAAAAACCTCACAGACGTTACTGCCTGAACCATCTCGCTGCCTGAACCTTCCGCATGTTTAGTTTCATTGTTGTTGTTTCTTACGAATAACTGACAATGATTTTCTAAACTGTTGTAAAGAACTGTTTTGTACAGTAAATAAGTATGACTTATTCAATGGCAGGGCGAATATTCATTGTAGAGGTGTATATATACACCAGCTCTATCAAGGAATTGTTCAAAGACAAATATCCACTTCGCCCAGTACCAGTGAAAAGCAGCATTCAAGATTTGATGCAAAAATGACGTACGACAGGATCCATTACAAATGCAACAAGGAACAGAATGCCTTCTGTCCGAACACCCCAATTTACGGCGCGAACTAGTGAAATGATGACTAGGAATCCTCAAAAGTCTACCACGAGATTGGTTAATGGGAGTAGGAGAACTTTGAGTGCTAAAGACTTTGAAATTAAAACCGTACCGAGTGACAGCTGTTCAACTGGAGGAGCCCGATAGGGATAAACGTATAAATTTCTGCTACTGGTTGTTGAACGTGGTTACAGATGGTCATATGGACCCGCTGATGTTTATCACGAGTGATGAGGCTTGGTTTCATTATAGGGTACTTGAATGGAAAAGTGTAGGATCAGAATCCCCATTCCACTGTAAACTGAAGGATAATATCAGGAATTGCATCCGCACTATCACCCATGAGGAATTGACACGTGTTTTTATGAACCTGTTAAGTGGTGCACAGAAGTGACGGTGGAGGGCACTTCCAACATTTATTATTAAGGTAAATACAGAACACATTCATTTAATTTCCTTTGAAGTTTGTTTCAAATCAATGTGATAAGACGTGGGTTATATCTGCCCAACTGTATCTTAAACATATGGTGCTTTAATCAAAATCATTACAGTAATTTTTGAGGAAAAGTAGACACAAATACACACATACTTCTTTCTAATAATGTTGTTTTTTATTAGGGGAGCTCAAACATACATTTCAGGCGAAACCTGGATGTAGAATAAAAAGTTGAATGTGAAGTAGTATTGCTTTTGGAGTTTGTTTATTTATTTATTTAGCTCCACTTATGAACGTCAATTTTAGAAAGAGTTTTGTTGTTCAAATTTGCACCACGTTTGGAGATTATTTGAAGAAGATTGTTTGTTACGTAATATGCTGCTACGTTTTAAGATGTATTTGTGTTGTTACGCTCCAAGTTTAAAAAATATTAATTAACTTTTGTTATTAAACTGGTTCTATAGATATTATTTATGTTTGTTTTTGCCTTGGCTGCTTCAGTATTACTTTAGAGACACGTTTCTCTTAATCAGGGTGTGGTGCGACAAGAATGTAGGCTTACACAGATTTTAAGTTTTAAATCCACTTCTTTTTATTAATCCTTGACACAAATTGAATAGCACTACATCAAGAGCTGTAGATTCTTTAATACTTGCACTTTGTTAATGCGTATACATATTTTACGATTCACACGAATACAAAATATTTCTTTAAAGAACACATTTTCCAAGCGATCACTACCAAGGTTGCAGGCAACTGAACATATTTCAACCGTCCAAACCCGTAAGCTTCTGTATTTCAAGTCTCTGATTGGCTAATCCTAGTCCAATAGAATGCCTGAATTTAATTAAAGCTTTTTCTGGCTGTTGATTGGCTAATTTTAAACTGTCACATAATTTATATTATCGTTGCTCTAATCATGACTAGTGGCATTTAAAACTCTCAAACTCATTATTGCCTCAAGGTTACCTTATTGTTAGCAACTTAAAACTTATTACTCTCATAGCTCTTACGTTATAAAATGACCTAATGCTTCACATACAATTATTAAACATGTTAACAATAATATAAGCATATGCAATGACTGTTACATACATTTTTACAAATTATTAATACATATTGCTTCAAGGCGGGCTGTTATTGAATTTACATATTATATAATTAAAGTGTTAAAAATACTGCCTCAAATGCAGTAAGTAGATACTAGAGAGGGTAAAAAGTGTTATTCCTTGAAAAAGAAGAAACTGGTATATCACTTATATGGTCTTTGAGTTAGGAGTCTACAAGTTGTATTAAGCGCCTCCATCTTTCTCTAAAAGCAGCGGTATTAATAGTCACATCCTGTAGGTCTCTCACTTCCCTAAAGTTTGGTTTCAGTATTCCAGTCTTTGTAATAGGTTCTTTTCTTTTTAACTGTCAAAAACAACAAAATCTAAGTGGATAATATCTGGAGAGTAAGGGGGGTGGAACTACCTTCCAATGGCAGTTATCTTTACATGCTTCTTCACTATGTGGGCCGCCATTATCATGAAGTAGCACGAGCTTCTAGGAGATTTTAGCATTCAGCCATTTCGGGATCTGTCTGAGGCTCCACGTACAGACACACCTAAATCTCATCAATACGAGTAAGTCTATGTTTGAACTGGGGTTTGCAGCATCACTGAATTGCAGTGATACCTTCCTGTTGTTCTGCTGTACCGAGTTTCTTTATCTTCAAAGCAACGGTCAAGATTCTTGGACCGAAGCTGTGAGAATTCCCACATGTGTAGAAAATGTGTGGAGATTCCAGTGCCTTAAATCCTCCAGTGCAAGTTTTTGCTGTCACTTTTGTTGCCACCCCTGCACTCTTCAATAGTCACTTTCCTGTTTTGAAATCTTGGCAGTGCTGTAAAGTGTTATAAAAACGTCTTATTCTGACCTGAATCCCAAACTAAAAGTAAAGAATATCTAAAAAATCTGACTTTCTCTACTCTTATACAAACTATTTTTACAAACGCTTATTCTCCATATGCTTCATGTTAATCGGGATATCGAGATGTTAGTCTTATTGCTCATTTTCTTGTAGATGCAAGGGGAATATGGTAGACTTTAAGCGATAGTCAAATATTTTAAGAGCGGTTTGCTACGTGGAGTATTCCATTCGCTTTGCATTACCAGGACAAAAAAAATGAATAACGAATTCCCATTTGAGAAAAGTATAAGTATTGGAAAATTTCAGGGAATAATAAGCAATATCACGAAAATGGTTCACTCAACAAAAAAATGTATATGACATAAATTGTGTATTTTAACACGATCTACATTTTTTGTGTAGTAAAATTTTGTCTATTTCATATGGTTTACTGTTATGCAAAAGTCGTTCACAATGAAGAATACTTTTGGAGACATTCCCAGAGAATTCAAGATAACATTTTATTTGTCATAAGAGTATCTTAAATATACGATATTTTAATCAAAATCGTTAAGAGCCGTTTCTGAGAAAATTAAAATTTTCTAAAAATGTTCTATGTAAAGGGTAATCTGGGGGGGGGATTTTCTTGAAAACCTTCAAGCCGCATCTCTGGAAGATACTGAACCTAAATACCAAGTTTGGTGTTTATCCGACTGTTCGTTTCTGAGTTATGCTGTTCACAGACACACAGACACACAGACACACACACGGACATTTCCCAAAAATGTTTTTTTTGGATTCAGGGGGCCTCAAAACATATATTTCCAGTGAAATCTCGGTATCGAATTTTTGGGTGGAATACAATACTTCCCCTACTTACTATACGTACTAGAGAAAGTAAAAAGTTCCACTATTCCTGTTACAACACGGTTTTCATATTCTTTCCATTCCGTAGAGTGTCTGTCTCATTTAAGAGGTCCCGAGTTCGAGTCTCGGTTTGGGTGAGTCATCCATATAAGGACTTTTCCGGGGTTTTTGCTTATCCTGAAACGACCGAATGCATGCCAACTCTAAGCTCTATGAACCCCGGGCTCATTTTGGCATTTCACCCATTTTATTGTACGTCCGATATGGCCTATCCGGTTAATGGAACTATAAACCTAAAAACGGAGAAAAGAAAGAAAAACAAAGGAAAACGAAAAGCAAAACACGTAACATTTTGGTTCACAGTACACCGAGTATGAGAACGGGAATGCATATCTATGAAACGGGAAGGAAACAAAACTTGACTAAGTCTTGGTAATTAAATGTTCTTTCACACAGATCGTGTGTAGGATAAGGTTGCAAGGCAGAATCAGATTGAAAAATTGATTACATATAGCTATAGCCGGGATTTGAACCACGGATGTTCCGATTGCTTTAACTTACTGAGTTAGCATGACAACATGTGGGTACCACGCAAATGCTCTAACTGACTCGCAATTTCCCCGGTATACCACAAGTACATGTTTAAGGGCTTAATAATTTAACAAACTACAGAGTGAGCCAAAAGACTCCGAACCGCCTGCGCGGTGTTTTTTCCTGTCCGCGTCCTTGGCGCTCGTTGCCGTCTGCCGCTATTATAGAAAGGCGCAAAAGAAACCATACAGCATTTTTAAAACTACTTTTAAGGGCTTTACTTACCAACTTTAGGAAAGGAGATGCTCAAAATGGTCACCGTCGTTGTCCATACATTTTTGGTACCTCTTTAAGAAACTATTCATCACTCGCCGTAGTTCACCTTGAGAAATTTCCTGGCGGATATTTTGTTTTAATTCTTCCAGGGTGTATGGGTTTGTCTTGTACACTTTATGTTTTAAGTTATCCCGGAGGTATATTTTATGAACAATATTACCGGCTGCGCGGTGTTTTTCAACTGGGCGTGTGGAAATATGATAAAAACATGATAACGCACTGCTGCTATAAACAAGGTCACGCTATTGACGTGGTTTTGCTCTGTAGTGTGAAGTGCAGTATCGAGTTGGCGGTGATGTGATGTAGTTAGTTATTACGAGTTATTTATTATTTTGCCGTGTACTAAACCACAAAGTATATTATGGCTCTGTATATGTTTTCTACTGCACAGCGTGCATTTATTTACGATTCGTATGCGTTAACTCAGTCAGCTCGCCAAGTGAACGTACGATTTGAAGAAAGATTTCCAGGTGTAAAATTTCCAGGCCGTACAACAATCCATGGACTTTACAGTAAATTTCAGGCCACAGGAAGTGTTCAGGCTAAGAAACCTAAAAAACGGCGTTCGGTTCTTAACGAAGAAACATTAGACGACATCGCTCGGGAAATTCCTCCCAAAATTCCATGATGGATAGTTTCCTAAAGAGCTGCCAAAAATGTATGGACAGCGACGAAGGCCAGTTTCAACATTTCCTTTCATAAAGTTGGTAAGTAAAGCCTTTAAAAGTAGTTTTAAAAATGTTGTGTGGTTTCATTCGCGCCTTTCTATGATAGCAGCAGACGGTAACGAGCGCCGAGGACGCGGACAGGAAAAACACCGCGCAGGCGGTTCGGAGTCTTTTGGCTCACTCTGTATTAGGTCAGTCAATGATAATTGTTTTTTCACACAAGCCGTGTGTAGGATAAGTCGTGCCGTTATGTTGCCATGGTAGTTCAGGTGGTTAGAGAACTGGACGAAAATCTTGGTTCAAATCCCGGCTATGGCATTGCATTTTTCAGTCTGATTCTACATTTCCAACATTGATTAAGCCTTATTTCACCGAGCGGGAGGGTCAGGTGACAACGTGTGACCCGCATTCGGGAGGTCCCGGGTTCGATTCTTGGTGGCCGCCCACTCTGACCATTTTTCGTTGTTTTCCTCTGGTCGCTTAGGCAAATGCTGGGATGGTGTATTCTACCACGATTTCTCATTTACCTCATTTCATCTTTCTCACTTTCACCTTTCAGGCAGTGTCTCCGGGTTCCGTAGTACATCTGATGGTAGGCAGAGTGCATGGTCGCTGCGCTTTGGAATGGTTTCTCCCCGCCAAGACAGGGCGCGTTGGCCTGCCTGCAAGGGCGGCTTTGCCGGCCCTCTCGCGGGACTCCGCTTCTACTGGCCGAGTGCGGGTGTTTCATACTGGAAATGATAGGGACTTCCGTGCAGCTCTGTAATCCCGTCTGCCTGCAGAGTGCCGACCTGCGGCTCCTTCACATCATCCCTACCTCCCAGGGGGTGTAGCTATAATATACCTATTTGGTTTCTACTACATGTACTTTAACTTGTCATTCTCGTTATTCTTACCGTTATCGGTTATTAAGAACCAATCTTTAGCTGGAAGCATTTGATTTTAAGTGCAACAACAACAGAGACCACAATAACTTTGCGTGAGAACGCCTAATAATATCGTTTTACGTTGGTAGCAGCTGCTCACATTACGCTAGGTTAATTTTATATTGAAGCATTTTATATTTTCATAATACACGATCTTGCAGAAATATTCTACAATATACATTTGTGAACTATTTTACAGAATCTCAGAAATAAAACAACACCGCACTCGATTTTTAAAACAACTTTTCCTCGATTCCGTAAATCTGATTTTCAGACCTTATGAGCGTGAAAACTCACTTCTCTACTTACAAAATAAGAGTTTCTTCTTTATAATAGAAATTTTGCTATTCAAACAGTACCTTAAAAAAACCGAATGTGTTACATTCACATAACTTTCTCTATTACCTCCTACAAACCTTTCTTACAAAGGTTATTATTTTATCTACTTTATGTTAATCGAGATGAACTTTTGCAGAAATGATTTCATTACACATTAATTCTTTGTAGGTAGATAGATAAGGAATCTTTATTAGTTTCAAATTATTGAAGTTATTACACAAGTATTTAGTGCATGGGTCATTGACTGTACATGCATATTTAAGATACAAGGTATGGTGACAAACAGTAGAAAAAGAAAAAGGAAAAGAGATAAATTACCTTTGACTAACTGAACAAATTTGAGCTTGCTTGGCGCACTTTGGCCAAGAAATTGCCCATGTTTTGCCAGTTACTCTGGTCAGCCAGTAGATCCCAACATGCCAGTCTCTTTCTAGATGGACTTAAGAATTTTTATTTGAGTTTAATTGTTCGCTGGTTCTCCCACTGTGCGCATTCCGTCAAAACATGTACCCAGTCCTCATCCAAATCACAGAATGGGCAGATTCTCCTGCCAAAATCGTCAGTCATTTTCTGTGCTCTCCAGCCCCCCAGTCTAAACCTGCCATTCCTAATCTTTCCTTTCTTCCTAAGTTAAGAAGCCTCTTTTAGGTATAGTAAGACAGAATTGGTAGTAAAATCTTTTAAAAACGGGTCATTATAATATGTAGTGGTTATTGGTACAAAGAAATTTATTAGATACAAAAAAAATGTGTCTCAATGAGGACTGAATGAAATGAAAATGTTCAGTGTAAAGGGTAGTTTGAGGCGGTGGTTAGTTTAAAATCTTCGTGTCGCATCTTTAGATGATATGTACTTACCAAGTTTGATAAATACCAGAGTTTTAATTTTTGACATTCACAGACATACAGATGGACAAATACATCCGTGGGCCTAAAATGCTTTTTTCGGGATTTATGGGTACCTAAAAATTATCTCAGAATGTAATCATGATATCGAATTTTTGGGTGTAATGCAATATTCTCTCTACCTACTAGTAGAGCTACATCAATTAATAAGCGCTTCTCAAAAACCGGTATTAGCATTATTATCTGTATACATTAATACATAAACAGAAGGATATTTATTATGATTTTTCCTATTCAACCGATTTTAGTGATAGTATCACTAGTGAAAATATATTTATCACCGATGATTTTAGCCTACTGGGGTTTATTGCGCTGCTCCGCAGTGGTTTTACATTTCATAACAGTTGGTTTTGCATTTCATTCATTATTGATCTGTGTTTTTATTGCTTCCTTAATCCGAATGTGCTAACTGGGACGGCGATATCACATAACCAAAACAGCAAGGTTAAATTTTTAAAATGCAATAGAATAGGCTCTAGGAAGGCTGATACCAGAGTTGAATTTGTTTGCTTTTTTGATGCCTATAAGTTCGGTCTAGAACAAGAGTACTGCTCCAGAAGGTGTCTTCCTCCATGAGTAGTGGTTAGCATGCTAGCCTCTAGCTCCCGAGGTCGCGGGTTTAAACCTGGCGGAGGGCGATGTGTTTTTTCGGGCGTAAAAATCCTTAGCTTGGCTTCCTTCGGAAGGGAAGTTTTCACGCCCAATATAGAATGGGACGCTAAGGACCACAGCAGTTAAAGAGCGTCCATAAATTAAACTCAATTTCAATTTTAACTCCAAAAAGCCAGGAGATATATTTTCAGCTCAATTTTGACACGACTGAAATTGATGTACTGCACGATACACACTAGTGAAGTAAGTGCAGATCGAGAGAAACTAGTTCATCATATCCAATGTGTTGTATAGTTGTGTTAGAAGGTCTAATTTATTCATATGCGGACGGGAGTTGAGTCACAAATTGGGAGTCGAAACAATGTACCTCGGACACGCCAAGCAATAGGAAATTTGGAGTGATGTAAAAGTCTTGTAACGAACGGGCTAAATCTGATTTCAGGAAAAATCAGCATTGAATAAGTAAAAAACGAGGAGTACTTCTGATATAATCTTTGAATATTAAAAATAAGAGCATGTTTTCATTTTTATTCCATATATTCAGAATTTCCCTTCATTTCTCCCTCTGCATCAGAAGACACAGTCAGTGTTCGCACTTCAGAGGAAAGAGAAAATTTTCGACAAAATAAATATAAATCATGAAGCAGGTAAACTTACCTGTTATTAAATACACGCTCCATCAGATTTAGGAAAGGGTTTAATGCTTTGAAATCTTTGACCTATATTTTTCTTAATGCTAGAAGTAACCTGTATTTTCGTGTGCATTATCTGCAATTGGCTGTAATGGACCAATAGGTTAGATTCCACCAGGATGTGGTTTATCAGCACCTTCATGTTGAAAAAGGGGTTAGGAAATTAGGTGCCTTTGTTCAAGAAATCCATAATAGCACCTCGATGTCTATCGGATCGTAAGACAGCTGCAACTTCCAAGAAATTGGAGCAATTTTGTGCATTAGCCTCGATCCAAGTTGCGTGATAGGTCTGCTCATTGATAAAACAAATTTCGCTTCGACCTCTTTTTATGTAATCACTGTAATGGGGAATATTTTAAAACGATGTATCAAATAAATTATAACCCAGAAACTTTGCGCTTTCCTTAATGGGAAGCACAGGGTTTCACGAATTTTCACCAAAAATATTTGCACATTTCTTACCAACCGACTTCTCAAAATATTCACATTTTGTTTACTGTATTCGTTTCTCCATTTATATGCTTCCTTTAAAATCTAAGGTCATATCGGGGGTTTTGCATTTACAAAAAATCTGATGTGTTACACTCACATGACTTTCTCAACTCTTGTACAAACTATTTGACTATCGCTTAAGGCGTACTATGTTCCCCTTGTTTTGTAATTGCAAGGGCAATATAGAAATACAGTAGCCTTTAAGCATAGACATATATCTTAACAGCTGGTTGCTAGGTGCAGCACCATTCTCTTTGCCACAGATTAATACTCTTTGCATATCCAAGACAAAAAAATGAATAACGAATTCCCATTTGAGAAAATAAGTATTGAAAAATTTAAGGGAATAACAAGCAATATCTCGAAAATGGTTCACTCAACAAAAAAATGTATATGACATAAATTGTGTATTTTAACGCGATCTACATTTTTTGCGTAGTAAAATTTATGGTTTACCAGTTATACAAAAGTCGTTCACAATGAAGAATACTTTTGGAGACATTCCCAGAAAATTCAAGATATACATTTTAATTGTCATGAAAGTATCTTAAACATATGATATTTTAATCAAAATCGTTAGAGCCATTTTTGAGAAAATTAAAATTTTCGAAAAATGTTCCATGTAAAGGGTAGTCTGGGGTGGGGGGATTTTCTTGAAAACCTTTGTGTCGCATCTCTGGAAGATACTGAACCTAAATACCAAGTTTGGTGTTTATCTGACTGTTAGTTTCTGAGTTATGCTGTTCACAGACACACACACGGACATGTTTCCAAAAATGCTTTTTTTGGATTCAGGGGGTTTCAAAACATATATTTCCGGTGAAAACTCGGTATCGAATTTTTGGGTGGAATACAATACTTCCCCTACTTACTATACGTAGTAGAGAAAGTAAAAATAATTGTTCATCCTCAGTTATGTAACTGGTTTACATAGAGCGTTTGTAGTTTCTCTACCATCAATCTATAGTAAGAAAATTTGATATCGAGATAAGAGAAAAATTAGAAACGGATCCGTGTATATCTGTCTGTGAAAATTCTCAGTGAAATGCCAAAATTGCTATTAAAGTTCAGGAATTTGCTTGGATGTGACACGAAGATTCCTTTATTTGGAACAAGCTTTATATTTTATTTTCTCAAAAACGGGTTTAAGATTTTTGTTGAAATGCCAGTTGCTTAATTGACATGAGAAATAAAACATATGTCTTAAATTTGCTGTGAATAACCTATGAACTTCCATTTGTTTTGTTGAATTCTGTGCAATTAAATATAACAAGGAAATCTAACAGATAGAAAAAAAATTACTACAGGAAAAGTGTAAAACTTATTAAAATGCACAATCTGCTTTAAATATGTTTTTTCTTAGCGTTAGCCGTTTTCGAAATATTCTATCCTGCAAGTTTAGAATTTTCCTAAGCGTGCTAACGGACATGCTTGAAAGTTTGAATTCCTTCCTTTCTAAAAAGAGTTGTTACCACGAATAACATTTGAATGCTGTTTTGAATACTAAAATCTTTCTTAATTTGAAACAATTCATAGGTGAAATTATATCGGGAGTAAAGCGGTGAGGATAGAAGAATATATTTTTATATGATTGATATAATATATAATAAACGTATATATATGATTTTTCATTGATAGAGGAAGTAGTGTTACTGCATCTCATCAGACATTATACTTTAAACACGTAGTTAATATCCATTTACATTTTTACACTTTGTGGAGGATAGGGAACTATCCTAATTAATAAAAGCACTCTCCTTTCAGCCCAGAATTGAAACCGGTACCTGTGAATTTAATACACTAATTACTAGACCACAAAGGCACTTCAATCCTTCAACATACGCAGTAGATCAATTTGGGTATAGAAAAAAAACGTTGGAAGGGAATAAAATCCTCTATAAATCACAAGAGTGTAATAAAGTTAGAATTAGAAAGAGTTTTGATGTATAGAGGCTATACTTCTTATTAATTTCAAAGCAACCTGTAATTGAACGGAACAGCTCAGGATCACACAAACTATCCCAGGAACACACACAATATCTCAAGAAATGAAAGAAACGAACTTGTGGAAATATTTAATGTTTTTTTTATCGCAACACACAAATGAAACCTTTTCAAAAAACTTGGTTTCTTAACGGCTTCTGATAGAATTTAATTTGAACATTTTCTATCTCGGACATTCAGACGAAGGGCTCCAGCACCACACGTAGGTCACTAGTAGGCTATTTGTACCTTACATGGTTCCTGGGAGGGATCAAATCCGCCTGCAAGGACGGAGTCCCTAACGATTCCGAATAACATCATTCCTGACGCAGGCGATCCTGCCTGCGCCATTATCAACTAGGAGGTTCCGGGACAGAGTCTAAGGGCATCAATGAGCCAGCCAGGCACCAGGGAGAAATCTTTTCACAACGCAGATTGGACCGTCCCGCTGCAACGCACCAATCTCCGTCGCCTGGTCCTATAATCCTGAAATATACGAAGGGTGAACAGATGAAAGGAAATAATGGATCGGAAATTTGTGGTAGAAGAGGTGCCATCCCCAGTATTCGCCTACCGACCTGGGAAAACCATGAAAAATCCTAACGGGAACCGAACTACCTTCCGAATGCGAGCCTCAAACGTTACCGCGGAGCCATTTCACTCTGTGCGTTATCTTTCCTAATAAATAATGCCAATCTTGTGTTCACCATAAAAAAATGATTTTCTTTCAAATTTCTCGAGCAATCTTACCACCCACACAAAATGTTATCTATTTCGATTATATTGCAGCCGGAATTTGCATCTGATTTGAGGCTTCTGTGCCAGTAACACACTGAATGGAACCATTTCTAGCTAGATAGCACGCCGTTAAACTTATTTTCTGAACAGTGAGTCCATTAGAAGCCAATCTTGAAGTGAAAGGTGAGTGCTGTTGTGATTTTTCTAGAAAGGAATTGCATATATGCACGTATTTAATCCCTATAAGAATTTCATAACATTGTCTGCAATGTATATATATTAAAGTATGCCACTGACAAATAATATGAAATACTTCAGATATTGCATCAGCTTAAAGATTAACTCTGGTCTGAACAGCGTGCCCATCTACATCACTGAATTTTGGAGTTTAAACAATTTATATGCAGAATCGATTTCAATTCAATATTTTTTTAGTTTAGAGGTGCTAGCAGAAAGTTTTGTTTTAGGCCTGTTGTGATACTGAATCAACAGAGGTGTAAACTAAAATGAATAAAAATGTAACATTTGGTATTTACATTGCTATTTCTGAGAAACGCTTTTCATACCTGCGCCTTCATAAAAACTCAGAACTGGAAAGTGAGGATACAAGAGGGTATTTTGGAAAAGTATTTTGGGATTATTTTTCTTTTCAACTTCCGTTGTCAACAAAATGCCAAAGGTATGGTGCTGCAGTTAAAAATCACACTTTTTGAGGCCTATTAAGGTGTTCTTTGCCTGTCTTGTTAAAGACCAGGTGCAAAATATACTTTATATAAACCACATTTCTTTACCAATATATTAATATTTGTTATGCGTAAACAGTAAAGTGCACACCAAAAGATAGTCACTCTGAAAATGCGGTTTGCGTCATATTTGGAGTTTGAATAGTAGTTTTGAAATAACCTGTAGACACTACGATTATATGAGCAACTTTTGCTTTAGAAACAAATTCGGTTTCTAACTCGTTTATATTGGATTACAAAATTTGATTTAATTACTGTAAATATTGGAATAAATGTAATTATAAGTCTGCATGTAGGACACTCGATCACGGCGATAGTCTGTAAAACAGTTTCATAATTGAACTGAACAGGCCATAGTAAGAGTTTGACTTTACCTTGCTTGTAACGTGGTATTTAACGTAACTATGTTTATTCTTCAATGCTAGGTCGTTGGAATAATTCCCTTCTTGCATACACACATTCAAATGAATATAGGAATTTGGAAAAGAAATCAAATAAAATGAAACGTTTCCCATCCCATTCCCGAGCGCATTCAAACGCAACACGTGGGGTACATTTGTGATTAAAATAAGATTTTCCAAACGTTTTGAAATAAATAATGCAGTAGGTACAGAAGCTTTTCAGCAGGGAAAACATCGCATCTGCAATAAAGGCGACGCGCCTGGTGTGACACCTGCTGCAACCCACACGGCACAGCTGTAGGAGAAGTTGCCTAGCCACAAGGCTGGCCCACAGAACCCACAACACTTGCATACGTACGTGATTCTTGGGATGCAGCCAGACGAGAGCTAGTCTTGTAGACATGAACGGCAAACCAGGAATGCTGTTTGACTGTCGAGAATGCCACAACTGCACATTTCACTGACACGTCTCCACGTATGACTGTCATTGGACGCTGAGTTTAGTATTGCTTTTTTACTTTCTCTACTGCTTACACTCCTACAGTATGTAGAGAAAGTATTGTATTCCACCCAAAAATTCGATACCGATATTTCACTGGAAATATATGTTTTGAGGCCTCTGAATTAAAAAAAGTATTTTTGGAAACATGTCCGTGTGTGTATCTGTGTGTCTGTGAACAGCATAACTCAGAAACGAACAGTCGGATAAACACCAAACTTGGTATTTAGGTTCAGTATCTTCCAGACATGTGACACGAAGGTTTTCAAGAAAATCCCCCCACCCCAGACTACGCTTTACATGGAACATTTTTCGAAAATTTTAATTTTCTCAAAAATGGCTCTAACGATTTTGATTAAAATATAATATGTTTAAGATATTTTCATGACAAATGAAATGTATATCTGGAATTTTCTGGAAATATCTCCAAAAGCATTCTTCATTGTGAACGACTTTTGCATAACTGGTAAACCATAAGACATAGACAAAATTTTACTACACCAAAAATGTATATCACATTAAAATACACAATTTATGTCATATACATTTTTATTTTGTTGAGTAAACCATTTTCGAGATGTTGCTTGTTATTCCCTTAATTTTTCCAATACTTATACTTTTTCTCGAATTCGTTATTCATTTTTTTTGTCTTGGACATGCAAAGAGAATAGAATACTCCACATAGCAACCAGCTCTTAAAATAGTTGACTATCGCTTAAAGCCTAGCAATTCCCCTTGCATCTACAAGAAAATTAGCAATAAGATTAACATCTCGAAATCTCGATTAACATGAAGCATATGAAGAATAAGCGTTTGTAAAAATAGTTTGTACAAAAGTAGAGAACGTCATGTGAGTGTAACACATCAGATTTTTAGAAAAAGGTTCCACGAGTGTATTTGTATGTGTGTTGTAACGTTCTTGCCAAGTCCATCCACGGATAGTCGATGCAAGAAAGTCACAACTAAGAAAAAAAGGATTTGCCGGGGCCATTATAGCATGCATTAGAAGTAAGGCATTCCCCCGGAATAATAATTATTTAGTACTACAACTTAATGGAATCAAAGGATTTAAAGAAGCTTTAAATAAGAACAAGAATCTGTACAGCCCTAAAGGTAAAGAATATATTAACTCAAATATAATACAATTAAAGCACGTTAAATTTAACTCTGTCCTTCTTACAATATTTGCCATTACGAAACAGAATACAACACGCCAAATATATAATGTAAACCCGCTTCAATAAAATGTTGTACGCCGCTCCACACTATATAAGAACTTTGAAATTTAATTATGCCCGAAGATACATATTATAAGAAATTTAGAATAAACCAAAAAGTGTGGAGACGGCCGCTCCCAGACACGATGCTCACTCCAAGCCCTTCTTCGATGTTAGTCGAGAACGAAGTGTTACACTGTCTTTTTCCCTCTTCAGGCATCGCTTGGGGCACACACTGGGGAAGTCAGGTGATGACGTAGAATCCACATTAGCGCTACCTGTATTGGCAGAGGGGGCGCAACCTGGCGAGCGCTGTAGGACTTTGTGTAGCCGACTCCAAGTGTAAGGCAGGCTGTCGGCATAAGAAGCAAGGGCCAGCATTGTATCTTATGACTGTGGATACAAGAAGAGCTGCGGCCATCTCTGCAAAAGTATCCCTCGAAGAAAAAAGAGTCATAATCGGCTCAGTGTGTAAGCACTTGCGTGTGTCTGTGAACAAACTTGGTGTTTAGGTTCAGTACCTTCTGATGATGCGACACGAAGATTTTCAAGAAAATTCCGCACTCCAAACCACCCTTTACGTGGAACATTATACGAAACTTTTGATTTTTTAAAAACTGACTCCAACGATTTTGATTGAAATATCATACCTTAAAGATATTTACATGACAAATAAAATGCATATCTTTAATTTTCTGGAAATAACCTGTGAAGTCCTCTTCATTCGGAAGGAATTTTATATAATATTGTATAGGACAGGATAGGACTAGGAGCGGAGAGAGACTTACAACCTCGACCTACGCAGATCTTTTGTGCTTAGGCCCCCGGGAGGGAGGGATGAGGTGAGAGGAGACAGGACGGCCGGGCCAGGAGACACGCAATGCAGAGGGTAGGGTCCTTACCATTTACAGATTTGAACTCCTCGGGTGCTGGCTAGTGCAGCCATCCCCTTCCCCCTTAGGCTTACACATTCCCTGGGGGACCCGGAAAACGCTCGCAGTCTGGTGGACGAAGGTTTGCTTAGAGCATCCTTTTCCCTTGCCATGTACATGCCGAGACCTCCCGCCAACACATACAACCCTGAAAGAGACCAAGCAGACGAAGGGTGAATTGAAATGAGAATGGAGATGATATGGAGGGACAGGAAATTAGGGGAATGTAATGATTCTTTCAGCATTCGCCTGTCGACCCGAGGAAACCCTCGAAAATACCCATAGGGCAGGAAGGTCGGCCACGGAAAACGAACCCATGAGCTTCCGTAACTGCCATCCTGCTCGGTATAATCTTATATAACTAGCAAACGTTAAGTGATAGAAGAAAACTACTATACATGAAATGTAGATCTCTTCAAAAACACACAATTTATTTCAAATAATTTTTATTGTAGCACCAGCCATTCCCGAGATATCCGTTATTAATAGTTGGAAATGTTCATTACTTGGTTATTCTTTAAAGTCCTCTCAAGATTCAGTTGTTTCTCGTGATTACATGGAAACAGTATGGAATTTTAAGGCCAGCATATAGCGTCCAATTCTTAAGCATTTGACTGTCGCTTTTTTACTTTCTCTACTACGTATAGTAAGTAGGGGAAGTATTGTATTCCACCCAAAAATTCGATACCGAGATTTCACCGGAAATACATGTTTTGAGACCCCTGAATCCAAAAAAAGCATTTTTGGAAACATGTCCGTGTGTGTGTCTGTGTGTCTGTCTGTGAACAGCATAACTCAAAAACGAAGAGTCGGATAAACACCAAACTTGGTATTTAGGTTCAGTATCTTTCAGAGATGCGACACGAAGGTTTTCAAGAAAATCCCCCCACCCCAGACTACCCTTTACATGGAATATTTTTCGAAAATTTTAATTTTCTCAAAAACGGCTCTAACGATTTTGATTAAAATATCATATGTTTAAGATATTGTCATGACAAATAAAATGTATATATAGAATTTTCTGGGAATGTCTCCAAAAGTATTCTTCATTATGAACGACTTTTTCATAACTGGTAAACCATAAGAGATAGACAAAAGTTTACTACACAAAAATGTAGATCGCGTTAAAATACACAATTTATGTCATATACATTTCTTTTGTTGAGTGAACCGTTTGCGAGATATTGCTTGTTATTCCCTTAAATTTTCCAATACTTATACTTTTTCTCAAATTCGTTATTCATTTTTACTTTCTCTACTACGTATAGTAAGTAGGGGAAGTATTGCATTCCACCCAAAAATTCGGTACCGAGATTTCACCGGAAATACATGTTTTGAGAATCACTGAATCCAAAAAAAGCATTTTTGGAAACATGTCCGTGTGTGTGTCTGTGTGTCTGTCTGTGAACAGCATAACTCAAAAACGAAGAGTCGGATAAACACCAAACTTGGTATTTAGGTTCAGTATCTTTCAGAGATGCGACACGAAGGTTTTCAAGAAAATCCCCCCACCCCAGACTACCCTTTACATGGAACATTTTTCGAAAATTTTAATTTTCTCAAAAACGGCTCTAACGATTTTGATTAAAATATCACATGTTTAAGATATTGTCATGACAAATAAAATGTATATCTCGAATTTTCTGGGAATGTCTCCAAAAATATTCTTCATTGTGAACGACTTTTGCATAACTGGTAAACCATAAGAGATAGACAAAATTTTACTACACAAAAAATGTAGATCGCGTTAAAATACACAACTTATGTCATATACGTTTCTTTTGTTGAGTGAACCGTTTTCGAGATATTGCTTGTTATTTCCTTAAATTTTCCAATACTTATACTTTTTCTCAAATTCGTTATTCATTTTTTTTATGTCCTGAACATGCAAAGAGAATGGAATTCGCCACATAGCAACCAGCGTTAAAATATTTGACTATCGCTTAAAAGCTACCATATTCCCCTTGCATCTACAAGAAAATTACCAATAAGATTGACATCTCGATATCTCGATTAACATGAAACATATGGAGAATAGGCGTTTGTAAAATTAGATTGTACAAGAGTAGAGAAAGTCATGTGAGTGTAACACATCAGATTTTTTACTTTCTCTACTACGTATAGTAAGTAGGGGATGTATTGCATTCCACCCAAAAATTCGATACCGAGATTTCACCGGAAATACATGTTTTGAGACCTCCTGAATCCAAAAAAAGCATTTTTGGAAACATGTCCGTGTGTGTGTGTGTGTGTGTCTGTGTGTGTGTCTGTGTGTGTGTGTCTGTGTGTGTGTCTGTGAACAGCATAACTCAGAAACTAACAGTCGGATAAACACCAAACTTGGTATTTACGTTCAGTATCTTCCAGAGATGCGACACGAAGATTTTCAAGAAAATCCCCCCACCCCAGACTACCCTTTACATGGAACATTTTTCGAAAATTTTAATTTTCTCAAAAATGGCTCTAACGATTTTGATGAAAATATCATATGTTTAAGATAATGTCATGAGAAATGAAATGTATATCTCGAAATTTCTGGGAATGTCTCCAAAAGTATTCTTCATTGTGAACGACTTTTGCATAACTGGTAAACCATAAGAGATAGACAAAATTTTACTACACAAAAAATGTAGATCGCGTTAAAATACACAACTTATATCATATATATTTTTTTTGTTGAGTGAACCGTTTTCAAGATATTGCTTGTTATTTCCTTAAATTTTCCAATACTTATACTTTTTCTCAAATTCGTTATTCATTTTTTTATGTCCTGGACATGCAAAGAGAATGGAATGCGCCACATAGCAACCAGCGATAAAATATTTGACTATCGCTTAAAAGCTACCATATTCCCCTTGCATCTACAAGAAAATTACAAATAAGATTGACATCTCGATATCTCGATTAATATGAAGCATATGGAGAATAGGCGTTTGTAAAAATAGATTGTACAAGAGTAGAGAAAGTCATGTGAGTGTAACACATCAGATTTTTTTATGTCCTGGACATGCAAAGAGAATGGAATGCGCCACATAGCAACCAGCGTTAAAATATTTGACTATCGCTTAAAACCTACCATATTCCCCTTGCATCTACAAGAAAATTATCAATAAGATTGACATCTCGATATCTCCATTAATATGAAGCATATGGAGAATAAGCGTTTGTAAAAATAGTTTGTACAAGAGTAGAGAAAGTCATGTGAGTGTAACACATCAGATTTTTTTATTTCCATTTACACCCCGTCTTTAACTGCATTGGTATTTCCTTTGGAACTTATTGCCTATTGGCAATGGTTAACTCGTGTAACTCTTGTCGTTGTGTTTCTTGCACTTTCACACATTCACACTCTCATTCATACTTCCGGACTCATGGTAGGATAAGGAATAATCTTGGCTAGAGAAAAATTCCGACTCCCAGCCCGGAATCGAACCCCGAACCCCTAGCACACAAGGCTTCCTGACTGAGCCACGGGCCAGCCCACTGTCGTAGTTCCCTTTGTATCTATAACGAAATATGTAATGTAATGCAAAGGTTTATTTGGATTAAGATGAAGTAGATAGAAAAACTTTAGTAAGATTAATTTGTGTACATAGAGGGCAGAGAAGGTTATGTGAATGATACACATCATATTTTTATGAATTGGTATGCGTATTATTATTATTATTATTATTATTATTATTATTATTATTGCTTTACTCCATTCTTCCGGCAATATTCAATAAATGATATAGTCTGTGTTGTAGCACATTTGAAACAAAGAGTATAAGTTCTAAATTTATACCATCATATCCAGGCGTTTTTTATTTTTATTAATTAACTCGTTTCATTCCCAATATCTGCAGATTTTAACGTTAAATAAAAGAATGAATGGCCCTGCAAATGGTAGATGTGGTAACCACTATACCACGAAGGTAGATTCTGTGATGTTTATGGTTATCAGTATTCTGCGCTGAATGGTGTATAATGAAGAATTTCATATTTTTGCCTCTCCCCAGTTACTTGTAACAAAAGAATTTAGAAAGCCACCCTTACAAAAGGGATGTTTTGTAGGTAGTTGCTCTAATGAACCCCCAATTTGTGTCTTCAAAAGCCACTGAAGCCATTGGATGCAGTGCTGTTGGATAATCGGTCATGCGTTTTGCAGGATGTAGATGGCCGATAAATGTGGATTATATACAACAGCAAAGCATCATCGAGAGAGGCCGGAAGCTGCATCTGTCCCTCTATGTTAATTGGGCAGTTCATCTGGGAACTGGAGCTGTGTTCTGCTAGAGCTGATGCTGAATTGATCACTGCTCTCACTGGGTGCACCAAAAGCTTCCCCATTATATCGCGACTTGTCAACTTGCCCCATTATTTCTTTTATAGATGTCGTCTTTATTTTCTGCATTTTTTCTTTTCCTTCTTTATTTCTCTTCTTTGCTTGTCGGCATTCTTCGAGCGTTAGCTTGTTATTTTCGTAACTTTCTATTTTCTGATGTACTTTCCGTTTTCTTTCTTTGATCTATATTTATTTGTCCCTCTTTTCTGTTTTATTTCCTTTTGAGCGTATCTTCCCCTCCATCTTTCATTTCCTTTTTCTTGTGGAGAACAAAACGCATTATAAAGAACTGCAGCAGCACCAGCGTTTCCTGTATATGGGTTTTCCACCCTTATCTGTCGAAAACAAAGTCGTTATATTAGTTCTACCTAGATTCACAAGCGGCGCTGTACAGGCGGCATAAATTGAATCAGTTCTCGCTTCGCCATATCTGAGAGAAAAAGTTGAAATCCACATGAGGAGGCGTTGGCAAAAATTTGTTACAGCATCTCTACCTATATGAAAGGAAGTGACCTCATGCCTGTCTGTGTCTCTGAACGTGATAAACCCGAGGGCACATGTTTCCTTCTGTTTTCATAGTTCTGTAGAGTATTTATCGAAAAAATGTGATGTAATTCACTTGACGTTTTCTACCAATGACAAACGTACAATGTATTACAATTGTAATATTCCTTTGAAAATGTCTTCTAACTAAGTTTTATTACTCAAGATATATTTTATGCTTAAGGTTGATTTCGAATTAAGCAAAAAGGTTTATTTACAACTTATGAAACACTATTCACGTGTTTATACTTGGTAACAAGCTACTACAATGGAAAGAAAAGAAAGAAAAGCGAGTCACTATATACTCCATACTGTTTGCATTTTATCGCGAGAAATAAAAGCAGTTAAAAATCTGATGCATTACATTCACATGACTTTCTCCATCTAATATAATTTATTTTTAAAACTATTCTTACGCTGGCTTTTATTATTCTTTTTGTCTGCTTCATCTTGATCGAGAGAATCATTTGGAGATAATTTCATTGCACATCGTTGTAGTACAAGAGGGATAGACTTAGTGATAGTCAGGTGTTTAAAAGCAGCTCACTATGGTTTAAAATTTCAAACTATTTCCACGACATTGCGAGAAACAATTACATTGCAGCAGAAATTTAAACAATTACAACGTATTGAACAATTGAAAACAATATTAACGTATATCTCGGAAATGGCTGATGCCACAAAAAAGTTATTTGAAATTAATTGTGTGTTTTAAAGGGATCTACATTTTTTGTGTAGTACGTTTCGGTCACTCTTAACGTTTACCGGGTATACAAAATTATACTAACTCTTGTGGAATGAAGGGACATCACAGCCTATTTCCAGAAAATTAAATTATAAACATTTTATATGTTATGTGATTATCTTAAATGTATGATATGTTAATCAAATTCGTTAAGAGCCATGCTTGAGAAAACTAAAAAGTTTCGGACAATTTTACATGTAAAAAGTAGTTTTGGTTTGGGGAATTTTCTTGAAAATCTTCCTGTTGCACCTTTGGAAGATTCTGAATTCAAATACCAAGTTTTATATAATACAGAGAGAGAGAGAGAGCCATAAAACTACGAACGGCTGCGCGGTGTTTTTCCTGTCCGCGTCCTCGGCGCTTGTTGCCGTCTGCTGCTATTATAGAAAGGCGCGGATGAAACCATACAACATTTTTAAAACTATTTTTAAATGCTTTACTTAACAACTTTATGGAAGGAGATGCTGGAACTGGCCACCGTCGTTGTCCATACATTTTTGGCACCTCTTTAGGAAACTATCCATCATTCGCCGTAGTTCACGTTGAGAAATGCTGGCAATTTCCTGGTGGATATTTTGTTTTAGTTCTTCCAGGGTGTGTGGGTTTGTCTTGTACACTTTGTTTTAAGTTACCCCAGAGATAGAAATTGAAGGGGGTTAGGTCAAGGGACCGAGGGGGCCACAAATCTCTACTAATAATTGTCTTCAGACGCACTTTCATATAGTTGTTAAGTAAAGCCTTTAAAAGTAGTTTTAAAATGTTATATGGTTTCATCCGCAGCTTTCTATGATAGCGGCAGACGGCAACGAGCGCCGAGGACGCGGACAGAAAAAACGCCGCGCAGACTGTTTGTAGTCTTTTGGCTCTCGCTGTATAATACCATATATAACATAATACCACAATAATATATAATATAATCATATTTTATAACATATAATGCCATTTATCCGACTTGTCGATTTGAGCTATTCTATCCTCTCTCTCACGTACGCGCACAAACGCGCGCGGACCTTTTCTAAAAGGCTTTTTTTGGATTTAGGGGGTCTCAAAACATGTATTTCCGGTGAAATCTTGATCTAATTCTTGGGTGGCATGGAATACCTTCCCTTCTTACTCTGTACGTAGTAGAGAAAGTAAAACTGAGAAAGTATTGGAAAGTTTTAACAAATAACAACGAATATATCGGAAATGTCTGATGTTAGAAAAACGTTATTTGAAATAAATTTTATATTTTAATGGGATCTACATTTTTGTCTCTCTCTTATGGTTTATCAGTTATAGAAGGTTATACGCAAGTCATTTAGAATAAAGAGAGCTTCATTCGCTTTTTCATTTTATTTATCATGCATATATCTTAAACATATATTGTAATCAAAATCGTTATAGCCATTTTTGAGAAAATAAAAAATAAAACTAATTTTTCCGTGCAAACTCTAGTAGCGAGGGAATTTCCTAAAAAATGTTCATGTCGCATCCTTGGAGGACACTGAACGTAAATGCCAAATTTGCTATTTAATCAAGTTTTCGTTTTTGAGTTATGCTGTTGACAGACAGACGCATGGATACACGGATATTTTTCTTAAAATTTTTTTGGAGGGGAGGGGTTCAGAAGGTCCTAGGGATTAAGTGAAATAAAATTTGAGTCGAAGACAATACTTCCTCTTACCCAAAATATGAGCTGGTAGTGAAAGTAAAATATAACTGTGGAAATTCTGCAATCAATCTTTGGCCAAATCTTAAACCTCATATGAAACAGTCACAAGGCTTTCCCTACTAATACCATTTGTTTCTAAGTGATATGTTCTACACTCGTTCATTTAAAACCTATTTTTAGGTTCTCTGCTGCTTACGTATACTAAGCCGAGGAAATATGATGTTTTTTTGCCAAACATTCCATAACAGATTTCACAGGAAAGAAACCTTTTGACATCGAGAAATAAAAAAGAAAATTACTTTTAGAAAGAAGTTCGTGTGTAAGGGGGGAGCTAATTTCCTTGTACATATGTCAAGTGATGCCATATTACAGGTAACTTAAGTAAGTTGAAAACCTTGCATTTCCCACAGAGGTTTTAAAATCCCCTTCCAGCACTTCCTAGTCTAAAAGGTCAACAAAATGTATCGTACACAATATGAATAATCGCAGTAGCATTATGTCGGGCGAATATTTATTCTGATTAACAGGAAGTGAATACAGATATGTGGCATGTTATAGGCACATGAATTTGTCCATCCACCATTATTTATTTTCATAACCATTCTAAAATTAGCTATACAAGAGCTAGTGGGCAGGGAAATTCTTCCAGATGTGACGTCAGATTTTTTGCTGAGTTTTTCTGTTTTCTGTCACACCCACTGACACACTCGTTTATCTTTCTTGAAAAATCCCCCCTTTTTTGTTCAGGGGATCTCAAAAGCAATTCATATACAATTATGAATGGGATACAATACTTCCTTTACCTAGCATAGGTGTACGGTAGAAAATTAAATATTTTTTGGATTCACGGACCATCAGAACATGCACTTATGGTGTAGTCTTGGAGTTCAACACTTCCACTAAGATAAGCAGTAGAGAAAAAGACATGGAGTAAGTGTTAGGTTTCCTGCTGGGAAAAAGAATGCTCTATATATAACCCCTCGACTCGGAATGGGGCGGTCTCCGAGTCCCGGACCCCCAGCGAGATGTACAAGACTGCAGGGGGAGGGGAGCTGGTTGCACCAGTAAAAGGTAGGGACCCTGTCCTCTGCCCTGTCGTGCTTCCTGATCCACCTGACCCCTCCCTCCCGGGAGCACACTGTCAGAGGCTTAGGCACAGCATATTATGTAGGTGGGTGTTATGTCCCCCTCCGTACCCAGTCCTACTCCTAGATTTCCCGCTGTTGTAAAGAATTAAAACAAAAGGTATACTGGTAATTTATAAAATGTGGACATAATGGAACGGAAGTGTTTATGCTGGTTCTGACAAAATCTATCCCCACACCTCTGTTTCTCGAGCATAATTCTAGCCACTGCGTTGGCAGGTTACTTTACCTTCCTAACTGCCGAAGGGTAACATTACAATTTAAGTATTAAATTTTCATGCTACACCACCGCTTTCTTATTGCCGTTTAGTAGCAACAAGAACTTAACCGCCATCTCATATATATATATGCATATATAAATATATGTATATATAAATGTCGTAGCTGTCGTTCAGTTTAATCAAACATACAAATAATTCTTCACCCCTTCCTCGAGAAGACCGATTATTTGTAATTGGTTTAGCCTTTCCTTGCGTGCCAATCGTAGCGATACTCTTTTATAGAGGCGGTATCCAACCACCCTTCATTTCGCATAGATTATAAACATCGTTCATTGGTTAGGTTGTATGTGTCTGTATTGTTTGTCAGGCCAGTCATATAGAGAACTGATACAAGCTGGGTGGAGTCAAAAGTTGGTTGCCTAAAGGTGGAAACCTTACAAAGGAAAAAAATACTTTTACAGTCTAGGGGAATGCGTCATTTTTATACACGACATGTACATAATATAGCGTTAAAATTCACGTGCGTTAATTTTGTGACAGAAACAATGCCAGAGAATTGGTAAAACTTATGTGCGTGTATTACGTCAGTGATGTAGACAGTTTTAACTTTTAGGGGTTTATATACCAGGTAGCCAAAGCAAGCCGTACTTTGCAGTTTTATGTTTCCAGTATACATAGGAGCAAAAGAAGCTACCGCATCACTGCTGTTCAAAGGGGCAGTGCAGGTGGAAAGCGAAAGGTCACCGAGGTAGTGCTGCTATCTGTAGGTGTTTACGTCGTAATTTGGTACTGATAAGTGTGGCGTGGTCGTTTGCTTGCAGCTCGAGCCAGGTCATTGACACAAATAGATAACGTTCACCAATAACGAACACACACGGATATGGTTACGATCTGTGTGGAGACGCACCAAAATGCAGCTGAGGCTCGAAGGCTGTGTTTTGAACATTTTCAGACGCAGCATCTGTCTTTTGCGCATTTTTTTTACTTACAGAAATACTATTAAGAAATTATGGATCATTCCAAGTAGAACGTGGGCCTGAGAGGCCCTTACATCAATTCGTCTAAGGCGGGTTTAATTCTAACACCCCTTTAAGGATAACTAAATATAATAAAATAGAACGTTGTTTAATCTTGTTAACTTTGCGACACCAATTGGTACCATATAGTTGTAGTGATTAACTGTCATGGAACTAAATGACTTAACACGTGTGCCAGGTTTGCGTCAAGCGGCAATCTGAATTCTTGTTAATGAGCGAATTTCTTATTAAATAACCGATAACACCCCCACATACATAGGTACTAAATAAATAAACAAACAAATGAATAAATAAAATCTGAAATACTCCGTCTCGGTACCTAATTTCTTAAACCGGGACGTGTTTTACAAATTCTTAAATTTATTACAAAATATTCTAATTACATTCCCATACATTTAATTTTTTCTCAGATTAGTTATGTACTAAAAATATACATAAAACAAAATATAAGTATATAATTAAAATAAAATATGAATAAGAAGATAAGAATAGGAATAAAATAAAGTAAAAGGAAAGAAATAAATAAAAGAGAGATAAGATTAAGAAGTAGAATAAAACAGATTATTTTCTAAATATACAACAGAAAAGTTAGGAAGTAAATAAAATAAAACATTAATATTCAACTCAATCATTTACTAAACTAATATACTATCTTCTAACCTATATAATAAATTACCAGCTAACTTCTACCTAGTATTCTTAATTAAACCTAAACTTAAACCCCAACTAAGCTATTAATCTAAATACATATAAAAATTACTGTCTAATTAACTACTAATCCACTACCAATTTCAAATTTCAAAAAAAAAGACTACAAAATTGTAATTATCTAAGTTCTTATTATCAGTCTACTTTACCTACAACTCACTTTTATTATAAGTTCTAAATATATAAATTTTCATTTTATAAACTTCAAACTAATTTCATCTCTTAATTCACTGTCATTTAAATTAACATAATACACTTCAAATTAAAACACCAATCTAAAATAGACTATTAATTCGCTACATACTGTAAATTAACACAATAAAATTTCCAATTCTAAAACATCTATCTATTATAATCTACTAGCTTAGTAACCTATTTTAATTAACACACAAAACTTCCAAATTTTACCTTCTCGCTATCTAAAAGTTTAATATAAACCTTAATCTAAACAATGCAAACATATTATATTACTGGTGACCGGTAATAAGGGTGCTGGTATCCAGCACCCGTCATTAAATTTATTTCTCTATTACTTAATCCATTTGTTTATTTAAAGCATTATTATTTTTATTACTATAATTGGCACTGTTGTATTTATTCTTTTTATTGTTATTTTGTTATTATTATATTTTACTGTTAATATTAATACAGTTATTATTACTATTACTATGTACTGTTGTGATTATTTTAACTTACTATTATTAAATTTTCTATTTCTTTTATTGTTATTATTAGTTTCATACATAGGTACTCTCACATTCAAACACCAGACACTGGGCATACCATGAAATGTTTTTGTTTAAAGACAACTTTCTGGAGTCCAGCCAGGAATAGAACCCGGAACACGTAATATAGTAGGCCGTTTCTCCATCGAATGAACTCTGGGACTATTGCTAGCAGTTAAAGCATTGGTGTTTCATTTAGCGGTCTCCTCTCTGTAGGTATGGAGCCCCCTTTGCAGCTCTGCTTAGGCAAACTTTTTGGCATCCACGATATCCGGTATGAACTTCAACAAAGGACGGCTTGTGTGGGCCACCTGGTATAGAATTTGAGGTTTCTAAATTTGAGAATTCAACTAAAAGTCGTAAATTATCTAGCGGCTCGACTTCTAAAGCACCTTTAGTTCTTTTGCTGTTTAACCATTTATATGAAATATGTTGCTAACGTTTTTTAAAACTTTTATGAAACATTCCAGTTTCAGATGTGCAGAGGTTCCTGATTTGTTTCGTGCCTGCAGAAACACAGATGAAAAACTGCTCATATAAGTATTATACAGCAGCGAAAGCACTTCAATTGTTTGCGTATCTACTTATATGATTACTGTCTTACTCAGGATTATACCAGAGACCTCATAACCTCATAAGAGAATAACCTTTTATTTGAGGAACAATATCAATCACGAACAGGAGGTTACCATTCGGAAAGTAAAGGTGTTTCTGACTCAACAGAGCATGTTGGATGTGGGATCGGTCAGTGTGTAAACACTGTGTGATATAGCTTTGTGTGTAGAGGTTAGCTGTGGAAATCTGCTGATTTCAGTATTCTGCAAACAGATTCTCTGCCGATACCATCCTCGAGCCACGTAGCACAGTAATCTTTTAGGGCAGACCGTCACGTCCGCTGGATACTGTTCATCGGTTACCGATTTGGGACGGTCACTTCGCTTCGAAATTGTTTTACATTTACAAGGGCCACACTTTGACATTATGCCGGTAAAACATACTACGTGAGCATTTACTGGTTCGCGAGCCCGAAGTGTTTTCTATCTTTCGCCGAAATTCCAATAAATGGCGCATTTTTTTTAACTAGAACTAAACTCTTCCGTATTTGCGCCTGCACGCGTCAGAAGTATTGATGGGTGAAAATTTTCCCTGTCGTAAATGAGATCATATGTACATACACACGAACTTAAATCGTTCAAATAAACTATTTCGTTCCATTTTCAAAACAACGAAGAAATAATCTAATAGTTATTTTAACACACTTCGTAATATCAGTTATATTTAGCAGATAACAGATCATCGTCTGTTGAAGGCCAGTGAAAACTTTAGGACGGCAATAAGATAATATAGCCTGCATTAGGAAAGAAGACGGTAAATGACAGTTGCTGCAAAGATAGTTACGAGAAGGATAGAGAGAGGGAGAGTCGGACGCACGGGGCGGTTTGGCGCGAACTGGATGCCACATGTTACATTTTTATTAATCCATGGCGCGCCAGTCCAGAATCGGACCAAGGCCTACCGCCCCGACCGCAGCATCCCCAACTCTGCCACTACAGGCATCATTGGTGGGGACAGTATTGGAGGCTGAGACGTGGTTCTCAAATGGCCCCTCGGGACCTAGCTAAGCTGAGTGCACTCCGTACCTCCCAATGGGAGAAAATCCCCATGCCAGTACCGGGGATCGAACCCGGTTGCCCCGAGCCAGAGGCAGGCACGCTATCACTGCGCTATGGGGACGGTCCATATGACACCTGATGTGCTGTTAATTGTCAATATCCGCATAACTATATTACCTCATCATAGAAAGTTTGGAAGGAAATGTTCCAGGCCTAAGTTTAGGGTATCTCTCCGCATTTGTCAATCATGAGGACAGAAAAACGTAGAAAAAAATCTCATTCAGAGAGGATGGCTCTGGAGGGATTTGAACTGCAGTCCTCCCCTTCACGTGTCTGCCTTAACGATCTCGGCTACCTTATTATTCGTAACTGTATCCTCCTTAAGTTATAATCCGAAGGGGTCCGCACAATCAGTCGATTTATTGCTCGAAATTATCGATTTTCACTGTTAAACAGCAAGGAAGTTTATTCAAACACACTCTGAAACACATTACTGTTCATTGTCTAGGAACTACGTGACTATGACGTTGCAGTTTTGGCTAGTGAAAAACTGATGGAGACTTTAGAGTTTTTGCAATAGCGTTTTTTCTGAAATAGCAGTCTTCGTCACGTCAGCCTGTACGGTAACTGACGGTAATACCGTCTTTTATCGCGGCGAAGTTTTTGCTCCCATCACGGAATACGCCAGCGTTATTTACGCTAAGTCGCTACAGAGGCAGTAAAAATTATTTGTTAAAGGATATGATTATTCACCACATTAATATAAGGTTAATAATTCAGGATAAAGGCTTAGAGATTTCTAGATGGGATTTAAGTAATAAGCGACGACTGCCGATTCTACTTCGTTTTCGAAAATCTACAGAGATTAGACGATACTTTCGACATTACGGTTGCAAGAATAGTTTGTGTGTATTCCATTTCCATGAATTTCCCCCCCATAAGCTTAGGGTTTACATAATAACCCTGAGGCAGTACTTTTAACACTTAAATGATATCAGTCTAATTATATAATATAAAATATAATAACAGTCCGCCTTAAAGCAATACGTGTATAATATAATATATAAAGTGTATATTACAGGCATTGTATTATGTTTATATTATTATGTACCTGTATAATAATGTTATGTGAATGTATTACATAGTTTAACAATGTAGGAGCTGTGAGAATAGAAGCAAGCTGCTTTCCGTAGCAAACAGAATTACAAAGTAGAAGCCGAAAGTTGCTATCAATGAGGTAACCTTGAGGCAACAATGATTTAGAAAGTTTAATAAGGCTACTAATAGTTCTTGGAACAATAATAATGTTATATTTAAAACGGTTTATAAATAGCCAATCAAAAAATAGAAAAACTAAAAGTTGAATAAAAGTATTCTATTGGAGTAGGCTTAACCAATCAGAGACTTGAAATAGAGTAAATGTACAAATTAAAGTGGGAGACGCTACCAGGAAGCGTAACCAAGCAGTCCAGTTTAGATTCGGTACGGTATAGGTTCAGTGTGAGACATAAGAATTTATTGCGGTGAGAATAATATAAAGCTTAGTGTTAAAAGTGCAATTAACAATCTCACAGCTCTATAATATTGATATTATATACTCTATACTATTGATAAAACACACAGTTTGTCAAATAATTGTTTGCGCCACTCAAAATTTCCAAGATATAATTTGCTATTGTTTTGAAATTTCAAATACTTTATACTTTCTCTACCAGTACGCGGTACGTAGGTAGAGAAGATATTACATTCGACCCAAAAACTCGAAACATTCATCGGAAATACATCTTTTGAAGCTCCCTGAATCCAAACAAAAATAGAAAAAGGTCCGTGTGTGCGTGTCTGTCTGTGAACATCCGAACTTAAAAACGAAGAGTCGGATAGATACCAAACTTGGTAGATAGATTCAGTACCTCCTGAAGATGCGACACGATCTTCAAGAAAATCCTACCACCCTAAACTACCCTTTATATGAAATTTTTTCGAAATGTTTGATTTTCCAAAATATGGCTGTAATGATTTTGATTAAAATGCCATATATTATTGATGTTTACATTAAAAATAAAATGTAGTTATATTCTGAATTTTCTGGGAATAGCCTGTGAATTCCTCTTCATTCAGAAGGAATTTTGTGTAATCTTGTATAATTGGTAAACGTTAAGTGATAGACGAATAGTACTACACAAAAAAAAACGTAGATCTCTTTAAAACACAAATTTATTTAAATCAACTTTTTTGTGGCATAAACCATTTGTGAGGTATCCATTAATGGTTCGAAGTGTTTATTACTTAGTCATTCTCTTAGAGTTCTGTCAACATTAAGTTGTTTCTCGCCATTGCATGGAAACAAATGGAATTTTAAGGCCAGTATAGAGCGTCTAGTTCTTAAACATTTCACCATCGCTGTCATGTGAATGTATCACATACGATTTTTTAGGTGCAAAGTCACTATTTATTTTTTTCTCTCGTGGTAATGCAAAGAATTTCAAAGCCGTTACCTAGCGACCAGCCTGTTTTAACATTTGCAAATCGCTTCAGTCCTTGCACGTAAAACGAAATATGTAATAGGCATTATTGCAACCGTTTAACTCGATAACAGGAAGTAGATTAAGAATAAGCTTTTGTAAGGATAGTTCGTAGAAGAGTGGGTAACAAAAGTCATGTGAATGAAATACATCAGATTTCAGATCAATCACCTTACTTTATAGAATTGTTTATTAGCCCCACGTTTTGGGAGCCAATTTGAAGTAGGTTGTATTGAAGGAGTTGTATTATATTTTAACTGTTGGGGAGTCGAACTTGTAGTAGTTGCAACCGCACGTATAGTAAACAGTTTCCGGTAGCCTTCGCTCCAAATGTACTTTCAGATGGCCTTTGCCCCAAGTTTAAAAAATATTAACTGTTTCTTTAAGTATTAAATATTTATGTTTGCCTCGACTGCGTCAGTATTATTGTTAGAGACACGTTTCTCTTAGCAGGGTTATGGTGCGACAAGAATGTAGGCTTACACAGATTATACTTTTACTTCACTCCTTTTATTAATGCTTGATACGATTTAAATAACACTTCACTGATATAGAGAGAGCGCTGTGAGATGTTTTTATTAAATACTTGCACTTTTTAATACGTAAACTATTTTCGTCTCACACGAATACGTATTATACTTCTCGAGGACGTGTCTTGCGTCCGGTTAGGAACACTGTTTGTAGGCAACTGAACTCTAAATTTGTAAAATTTTCTCCTTTTCAGTTTCTGATTGGCTGATCCTACTTCAATAGAATACCTTCATTTAACTAAAGTTTTTCTGGTTGTTGATTGGCTATTTTTAAACTGTCTCAAAAATTACATTATTGTTGCTCCTAGATTCAAAAGTAACATTTTTAAACTCTCAAACTCATTATTGCCTCAACGTTACCTCATTGTTACCTCATTGTTAGCAACGTTTAACCTATTATTCTCACAGCTCCTACATTATTAAATTACGTAATGCATTCACATAACATTATTAAACATGGATACAAAAATATAAACATATACAATGACTGTAATATACGCTTTTTATGTATAGTTACATACACATTGCTTTAAGGCGGGCTGTTATTGAATTATATATTATATAATTTGACTGAAATCATTTAAGTGTTAAAAATACTGCCTCAACTTCTGACGACAGCATATGTTACTACTCGTACTACAACTCAAGTATTGGTAGCTGTCTACTTGCTCAATTAATTCATCTCGTGTTCGCAAATGTATCTTCTTTGCTTTCCGATTATCATAGTGTATCCTTTTTTTGCATTTGTTAATAAATAATAATTACTACCGCAAAGTAACATCAAGGGGAATGTTTGTGATGTATGTTTAAATTCTTTTGAAAACATTTCGAAACCAACGGAATCACCGAAAATAGCTTAAGTTAGACGTGGATGGGAGCCGGTATCTGGTGCAAGCGCTTTGTTTTCTCGTCTCTAAGTGAAACAGTTGGTATTGTAAACACGAATGAGCAAGCTCAATTTCCTGCGTCAGCACAAATTTATCTCACTCCTACCGGATCTCAGTTCCTTTGGAGATCAACCACTTTTCGTTGGGGCATAAAAGCTTAGCGTGTCGTGGAATGAAAACACTGTACACGCTCTTGACATCGGATTTTCATTAAATAATGATTAATAAATATGATCTAGTAAAGTATAGAAAGTATCTGTATAGATGTCAATCTTTAAGACTCGAGTTAAAATCTCATACATGTAAGATACATTAATAAATATTTTCCCCCGTGTTTCTATTGTTCTGAAAATAAGAATGATTCGTGACTCAATTTTTTGGAGCTAGGGCTCATTTGTGAATTCATTAATCATAATTAGGAGCTTTTCTTTGTGGACCAAGGATATAAAAGGAAACTAGATACAAAACTGCGAAGCGACACATTCACACGACTTCCTCTACCAATGACAAATTTACACAGCTTCATGTAGGTATATTGTGACCGCTCCTTTAAGTACTTACTTGTTCCGGAACCTTCGTTGGCATGTTCTAGTGGGTTCTTGTTCTGGAAATTTTCGCTTTGTATATGAGGCCTATATAAGGGACTGCCGTCCCCAGGTCGAGCAGAGTTGAATGCAGTGTAGCGTTGTATTTAGTCGAGTGTTGAGTTCTGTTGGGAGTGCAAGTGGACAGTACAGTTTAATTGTGAGTTGTAACCCGGCAGTCAGTTGTGAGTCGTGTAGTTCACCAGTTCAGTTGTCATTTGATTCGACGGATGAGTTGTATTCCGAGTGCATGCCAAAGTGATTCAAGTGTAAAGTTTGTGTTACGTTGAGTGAAGTTTGTGTTACGTTGAGTGCCTTGTGCCATTTCGAAATCATGTGTTTTCTTTTCGTATCGCCTTGTTCCCTTCCTTTGTTTTAAGCCTGTAAGTTTCCTGGTTGGTAAAATTATCCACTCTTAGTGTTTGGTGTTGTGAACTTTATGGCTAAGGTCAAAGGAGTCACGCCACTAAACTACCAGGTAGAAAAATGTGATAAAAAAAGTTAACTCTATGTACAAGCCGTTTTTGAGGAAACAAAAAAATAACAAAGATGTTTACATGTAAAGGATAGTTTGCATAATAATACACTTATCTGCTGTGCTAGAGAGAGAGAGAGCAAACAGGGGTCGAAATGAAACCCTAAGATCTTTTCCACAAATCTACTATAAAAACGCAGGCCATTTCTATAGTAGCTTTATTTGAATGCCTATCCACTGGAGCACGGGCAGTGGAAGGAGAGAGGACTTCTCTGCAATCGGTTTCTCTGGCCTTCAGTAGGTAGGTACTCCACATAAAGCGGTTGGAGAATTATTTTGGGTGTGTGGTAAGGTAATAAATTGTAAAACCAAGTGTTTTGGCGTTATTTTTGTGTTAAGACTGTGTGACAATGCCAGAAAATAATATTTAGAGTACAGTTTTAATGAATGATTCCTATTGAAGTAGTTTGTATTGAAGGAGTTGTATTATATTTCAACTGTTGGGGAGCCGAACTTGTAATAGTTGCAACCGCACGTATAGTAAACAGTTTCCGGTAGCCTTCGCCCCAAATGTACTTTCAGGTGGCCTATGCCCCAACTTTAAAAAAATATTAACTTTGTAATTTGACTGTTTCTAAATATTATATTTATGTTTGCCTCGGCTGCGTCAGTATTGTTGTTAGAGACTCTTTGTAGGGTTATGGTGCGACAAGAATGTAGGATTACACAGATTATAATTTTACTTCACTCGTTTTATTAATGCTTGATACGATTTAAATAACACTTCACTGATATAGAGAGCTGTGAGATTATTTTTATTTTTAAATACTTGTACTTTTAACGCGTAAACTATTTTCGTCTCACACGAATACGTATTATATTTCTAGAGGACTTTTTCTGCGTCTGGTTAGTAACGCTGTCTGCAGGCAACTGATGTCAACCGTCTAAACTTGTAAATTTCTGTATTTCAAGTCTCTGATTGGCTATTCTGGTTGTTAATTGGCTATTTTTATAAACTGTCACTAAAATTACATTATTGCTTCCAAGAATCACAAGTAGTATTGTTAAACTCTCAAACTCATTATTGTCTCAAGGTTACCTCATTGTTAACTCATTGTTAGCAACCTTTAACTTATTATTCTCACAGCTCCTACATTATTAAATTACGTAATATATTCACATAACATTATTGAACATGTGTACAATAGTATACAATAATATAAACATATATAATGACTGTAATATACACTTTTTATATATTGTTACATACACATATTGCTTTAAGGCGGGCTTTTATTGAATTTATATATTATATAATTACACTGAAATTATTTAAGTGTTAAAAATACTACCTCACTATGTAAAGCGAAGTCTTGCACAGAAGGAAAACGGCGATTTATAGACAAATATCCCACTCACATACGTGTTGTACATAACGTTCAATAGTAATTTATGCAACAGTCCTGCGCTACAGCGTAGAGATCTGATTCCCGGCTACGGAATGCGCACGGGGTTCCATACACGGGGGTGCGGATTTCAAGTCCCGGGATCGGTGCCCATTCAGCATCATGAGGTAAATGAGGATCTGCGATAGGCAGCGTCTAGGCCACGAAGGCCAACATTCTGGCTGGGGAGATGCGTGCTGGCCACATCACCTCCCCATATTGGTTGGATGATAGCCCACCTCTGTCGTGCGTACGTGAGCGTAAGGCGCGCAATCCGGTTGGCAGGTCCAAGCCCTTTCGTGGGCTGTAGCGCCGCGGGTTTATTATTATAATTTGTGCAACAAGTGGATAATCTTGACGATTATGGCACGAGTATCTTATTAAATTTATCCATAACTTGAATGCGACAATTTATATAATCCTTGCATTATAGTTGTAGGCAGTAAATTATAAAATGATTCGGTATCTATTGCTGATATTATTGAGAGCATTTTGATATGTTCGTAAACGAGACGTTATCTTCTATTGCTGGATTTCATTTGTTAATACCTGGCGTATTCGACCGTTAAGAAACATGTATGCATTCCTTACCTGGGGGATAAGTGAGCAGGTGCTACGGACTATGATATGGCCTATTATCAGCATAGCATGGTAAGTAATTATAAATTCAGATCTTACATTATTCTACATTTAATCATGTACAGAGATTTTTGCATCTTCGTTGCCCAGTGAAAACGGTTTCATGTTCTCTGCATAAGCCATGGCAACTTGAAATACTGGTATTGTTACCTATAAAAAAATCTGATGTGTTACACTCACATGACTTTCTCTCTACTCTTGTACAAACTATTTTTACAAACACTTATTCTCCATATGCTTCATGTTAATCGAGATGTTAATCTTATTGCTAATTTTCTTGTAGATGCAAGGGGAATTGGTAGGCTTTAAGCAATAGTCAAATATTTTAAGAGCTGGTTGCTATGTGGAGTATGTATTGCATTCTCTTTGCATTACCAGGGCAAAAAAAAAAACAATAACGAATTCCATTTAAGAAAAAGTATAAGTATTGGAAAATTTAAGGGAATAACAAGCAATATCTCGAAAATGGTTCACTCACAAAAAATGTATATGACATAAATTGTGTATTTTAACGCGATCTACATTTTTTGTGTAGTAAAGGTTTGTCTATCTCTTATGGTTTACCAGTTATGCAAAAGTCGTTCACAATGATGAATACTTTTGGAGACATTCCCAGAAAATTCGAGATATACATTTCATTTGTCATAAATATATCTTAAACATATGATATTTTAATGAAAATCTTTATAGCCATTTTTGAGAAAATTAAAATTTTCGAAAATTGTTCCATGTAAAGGGTAATCTGGGGTGGGAGATTTTCTTGAAACCCTTTGTGTCGCATCTCTGGAAGATACTGAACCTAAATATCAAGTTTGGTGTTTATCCGACTGTTCGTTTCTGAGTTATGCTGTTCACAGTCAGACAGACAGACAGACACACACACATACGTCATTGCATTATGCACGATATTGAATATAGTCAAAACATGTTTATAATACTAAGGTTGCATAAACATATTTACATAAACATGGTCCAATATGAGAGTTAGCACAGCTCCATCACAAAAACTGATGTACGTTATTGTCTATTTCTTAAAACGTGCGAGAGAGATATGTGGATGGAAAAGGATATCATTTCGAACATTCTATGCTGTCTAGAGAATTGTAGGTGGTTACTGTATCATTTGCTAGAGGAAAACAATGCTATTGAATAAAGGGACTATGAATATGCGTCTCTGCCGGCTAACAGCACTGTTCAACCACCATACGCTGCCTCACTCTTCTGGATGAACATCCATTTGAAGACGCTGTAAAGGAAGTAAGCTTAGTTACACACGTATCTTTACCGCACTCTCACAAGCAAATGTATCGTAAATGTCTCCAAGGACTGCTCGGCTTGCGGACTGCATGTATCATACACAATAGTAGCCCAGTAAGGTCATCTCAATGCAGGTTCCCCTTTACTGAAGGGTACAAAGCACATGGATGGGGATACGAACAAAGCCCGGTTTGAGAGGCTGTTGGGGATATATTAATATCTAAACGTGGCACTCCTGGTCCGTGAAATACCTGCCGTGAAATATTTTACGTCGCCCCACTATTGCAAGGGCAATATTTTGGGCGGCCATTGTTGCGGAAAGTTGGCAGGCGTGTAAAACCCGAGTGTTAATTCCTGCCATTACAGGGATTTCATTGCCGAGCTCGTGTTGGTTTGTTGGGGTGGGCCCTTGCACAAATGTGACCACACCATGAGAGGGAAATAAACTCCGGGCTAGAAGCGAAATTAGCATTCATTCCTGGGGCGACTCGCCCATTATGACCCCCTCTAAACTGATTCCATTTAGCCTATCACAGACTACAAGACTTGTTTTCAAAGAGGTTAAACAGAAATTAACTTTACTACAGAGCTCAAAAGCTTTTCCTTTTACGAGGTCAATTGTGGTCTAACAAAGGCGTTTAAGTGGAAGTATTGTACAGGACTCCTTGGTATACATCTCTCCATCAGGGAAGACCAGAAATGCTTTCCGAACAAAGCCGCGAAACATCACAAATGGAACCCGCCCTGTAAAAGGCAAGCAGCAATGTTAGACAGACAATGACCAAAATAAGACAAAGAAACTGTGCATAGGGTTTAGTGATGCCCGGATGGTGCGGACTCCAGATTCATAATTACAATCGGTATTGCACTCGTGTAGCCTCGACTTCTTTCGTATCCATTCGGGGAGAAGTACTGGGCTTCCCAATCTCTCCATATATGAATAGCATTGTTTGAATATGTTCATTCTCTCTTGTGAAAGATAAGTAATATTTTGTGATTTCCATAATATATGTCATGTGTACCCAACACTCACAGACATTCGTTACCCATTGCAAATTCACGCTTATCTATTGTAATTATTTTACTCACTACAAAGTCATCGCAATGAATGTGCTGCTTGGAAATGGTTTCAAACTGGGAAACGCAGCTTAAGTCACATGCACCGAGCGGGATGGCTCAGGCGGTTACGCCTGAGGTCCCGGGATCGCTTCCCGGCGACCAACCCCTCTGGCCCATGGATTTTTCGTGGTTTTCCCGGGTCGTCAGGCGAATGCTGGTGTGGTCCATCTTCTACCACGACTCTCCTTCCTCTCATTTCCTGTACGCATCATCTTCCATATCCGTTTCAGGGTTGAAGGACCGGGCGGGTGTTCGGCGAGTTGCGGCTGGGCGGTGGCTTGCGCTCTGTAAAGATTTCTTCCCTGGCGTCGCTCCGGTACTGCTCAGTTAGGTCTCTACTCAGTAGGGCTCCGCTCCGGGGGACCCTGGAGGCTGGTGGCTTGTGGGCAGGCACAGCACGGATGCGTTCTATCTGGAAACGTTAGGGATCCCGTCTATGCTTGCGCCCGTCGACATGGGCCTGTGTATGGTGCTCTACCCCAATTCCGTGATACGTACGTTTACCTTTAGGTCACATGCAAGATACATAAACAAAATTCAAGTGTTTACACAACAAGGCAGTTTTTATTAGTAATAAGCTCATTTTGTAATATACTACAAAGATGCGCACCAATTCAAACTTTACCCTGACAAGGTTTAAACTCTAACAACGAATTTTTCCAAAACTACAAATTCTACTAAAAGCATGGAATATTTATTTAAGCAAGATATACACGACAAAACTACAGTAAGTTTTGTCTATCTGCTATGAATTTCAACCACACAAAACTCAATGGAATGAAGAGATATTCCCAGAATATTGGGTAGCAGACTTCTGAGACGACATAGCAATTTTTATGTCCATAGCTGATGGAGTACTTGTTGCTGTATGGTATCTTCCGGAGTTTTCATTGTACCATGCGTCTCAAAGTTAACAGAGTCGTGTAATTGTCAAGCGTGTGGGAGCTGGTGTTGCAAAATCGCGCCTCCATACACGTTGAACTTCAGTGACATTTCCCAGCTTGAACCACTACTTAAAAATGAGCTTTCTTTCCTCAAATGTCAAGCGTTCCCCGGTCATTTTGGTTTACATGTCAGTCACCATACGGGTACCGACATCTGTCGAGAAAACGCCATACTTTATATTTCACGATTAATTAAATAAACCGTGGAAACGATACACGGACGCCATCTGTTAAAATGTATACACTTTCACTTTTTCTACAACGTTTAGTAAGTAGGGGAAGTATTGTATTCTACCCAAAAATTTGATACCGATATTTCACGGCAAATATGAGTCTTCTTGAATAAAAAAATCTGATGTGTTACACTCACATGACTTTCTCTACTCTTGTACAAACTATTTTTACAAACGCTTATTCTCCATATGCTTCATGTTAATCGAGATAAACATTTGCAGACTCTATATTATTGCTAATTTTCTTGTAGATGTAAGGGAATATATATTTACAAGGGTAATATGGAAATACAGAAGCATTTAAGCCTATACATATCTCTTAATAGCTGGTTGCTAGGTGCAGCACCATTCCCTTTGCCGCAGATTAATACTCTTTGCATATCCAAGACAAAAAAATGAATAACGAATTCCCATTTGAGAAAATTAAGTATTAAAAAATTTAAGGGAATAACAAGTAATATCTCGAAAATGGTTCACTCAACAAAACAAAAATGTATATGACATAAATTGTGTAACGCGATCTACATTTCTTGTGTAGTAAAACTTTGTCCATCTCTTATGGTTTACCAGTTATGCAAAAGTCGTTCACAGTGAAGAATATTTTTTGAGACATTCCCAGAAAATTCAAGATATACATTTTATTTGTAATAAAAATATCTTAAAAAGATGATATTTTAATCAAAAACGTTAGAGCCGTTTTTGAAAATTAAATTCTCGAAAAATGTTCCATGTAAAGGGTAATCTGGGTGGGGGATTTTCTTAAAAACCTTTGTGTCGCATCTCTGGAGGATACTGAACCTAAATACCAAGTTTGGTGTTTATCTGCCTGTTCGTTTCTGAGTTATGCTGTTCACAGACAGACACACGGAAATGTTTCCAAAAATGCTTTTTTTTGGATTCAGGGGGTCTCAAAACATATATTTCCCGTGAAATCTCGGTATCGAAATTTTGGGTGGAATATAATACTTTCCCTACTTACTATACGTAGTAGAGAAAGTAAAAAAAGGAGCATTTTTAGAAAAAGTTCCGTGTGTGTGTCTGTGGACAGCATAACTCAAAAACTAAAAGTCGGATAAGTACCAAACTTGGTATTTAAGTTCAGTATCTTCCAAGACGCGACACGAAGACTTTCAAGAAAATCCGCCACCCCAGATATCCTTTATATGGAACATTTTTTGAAACCTTTTATTTTCTTAAAAATGGCTCTAACGTTTTTGATTAAAATACGATATATTAAACATATTTACATGAAAAATATAATGTATATATTGAATTTTTGGGGGAAATAGCTAATAAAGCCCTCATTCGGAAAGAATTTTGCAGAATCTTGTATAACTGGTAAACACTTTAAAACACGCAGTTTACTTCAAATAACTTTTATTGTGGCATAAGCCATTTCCAATATATCCAACATTAATGGTTCGAATTGTTCAAACTTTGTGATTATTTTAAAGTACTGTCGACATTCAGTTGTTTCTCGCGACTACATGGAAAGAGTATATAAGGCCAGTATATAGCATCCAGTTCTTAAACATTTGACTATCGCTATTTCCTTTGCATTTATAACGAAATGTGTAATATAGCTATTTCTGCAATGGTTTATCTCAATTAAAATGAAGTAGAAAAATAAGCTTTCGTAAGATAAGTTTCTAAACTCGTTAATAAATTATACAGGGTGGAAAGAGTCATGTAATGTAACCAATCAGATTTTTTTGACGGACCTGGTGCAGTCCAGAAAAGCATTTTTGTCATACTATACAGTACTTGTCAATGTTTTTGAATGATCGTGCAAAGAAGATACTTATGACAAAAATTTTCGTTTAGCATACGCAAGTCTTCTAAACTTACTCCTTGAAAACAAAACATCGTAATGTTCAGATATTGTAGCAAAAGCTAACACGAAATTGCTAAACAAATTCCTAACTTTCTTTGGTATTTGTGTAAATAATTGTTGTCTTACTCCAAGTTTGAGGAGAGAGTTTGGTCACAAAATAACTGGAAAGAGAAAGGCCGTTCTTCATCTTCGTCATTAACTTGATGACGTTCACAGTCTCCACGCAGCAGGTCCAATGGTCTCCCACAAACACATCAACACTTGATGTTAATCAAGTATGAGGTCGAACAAGAAACTTCGTGATTGTAACGAGGAGTCTGTTCCGCTGATTGTTATGAGCTCTTACGCCTAGATCTGTGTTGAACAAGTTAGCAACCTCAAGCACATTCCAATACGGACCGAACAACTTCAGCTTCAAGGGTTTCCATCTCCAAACATTCAGACAGAGTGCTCCAATGAAAAACACTCAACTCTCTCTTGGGAATATTTCAACAATTTCTGTTCTTCTCTTCACATAGACTTCTGAATAGCATGTCTAAAGCCCCTTGTACACGAACAAACTTTTTTCAATTCAAGAGTTTACAAGAAAAATTGTCAAACATTTTTCAATATGTGACAAGATTGGACAAGACTTGACAATGTCGTAAATGTGTATTTACAAGTTGTATTTTGAAGTAGTTCATCTTTACGTTATTAGCCCCCACACTTTGGGCACCAAACTTGAGGTAGTTTCAGCCCCACGTAGATACAAACTTTCCGGTGGCCTTCGCCCCACGTTCACTTTTCTGGTGGCCTTCACCCCAACGTTTAAAAATCAACGTTGTATATTAATGTTTATTTAAATATTATATATGTGTGCCTCGGCAGCATCAGTAGTAATTTGCATAAACACGCATCTCTTAGCAAGGGGTGGTGCAGCTAAAAAATGAAGGCTTACAAAAATTATAACTTTAACTTCACTTCTTTTATTAATTCTTCAGGCGATTAAATAACACTTCACTGACATATCCTACTGTAGAGCTGTGAGATTATTGTTATTTGTACTATTTAACACATAAACTTTATATTATTCTCGCCGTAATGAATGTTTTTATGTCTCACACTGAATACGTACCGAGCGAATTGCTCGGGAACGCTGCTTCCTAGCATCTGGCGTTTACGGCTTAAATTTGTAAATTTCTGTATTTCAAGTTTCTGATTGGCTAATCCTACTCCAATAGAATACTTTTATTTAACTTAAGCTTTTTCTAGTTGTTGATTGGCTATGTATAAACTGTTTTAAATATTACATTATTGTTCCAAGAATTATTACTGCACTATTAAACTTTCTAATTCATTATTGCCTCAAGCTTACCTCATTGTTATCTCATTGTTAGCAACTTTCGGTTTCTATTGTGACAGCTCCTACATTGTTAAATTACTTAATACATTCACATAACATTATTTTACATGTACATAACATAAACATTAATACAATGACTGTTACATACATTTTATATATTATTACATACATATTGCTTTTAAGGTAGGCCGTTATATTTTATATTATATAATCAGACTGATATTATTTAAGTGTTCAAAATACTGCCTCAATTTTGTCAAGCTGAAACCCTTCAGAACATGCACAAGCACAAAGCATTTTACTACTTCCATTACGTATAACAGTTTGCAATGAAATACTGTTCTATACCAATATTATGTAGCACTTTCACGTATTATATCCAATGAAATCACATTACGATTATGAATATAATGGAAATAACACCAAAAGATAGGTTAACCACATATATAACACTGCATTAATGTATATTTAGTTCAGAAATCTGCCTGAAAATTATTTCTTCATATGCCTCCATCTGCTTCATCTTCTGGTGATCCACAGATTTCTAGACATACGAACATGACCAGCTTATGTGTAACCTAATCAGTTCGCATACAACATACCTTGGTTGGGTAGCCATTTTGTTTACTTTTCGCTTTCCGGGATGTTGCAGATTTCGTGATGCACTGTAAATACTGGCATTTCATTGGCTAAAGCTATAAAATCATTGTCAAATCTTTGATCGCTTAGACTTAGAGCATGTCCTTTTTGAAGACTTTCAAAGAGTCCAAAGGTATTGACAAGAAAAGTTGTAAAGTTGCGACAACTCTTGAAATGTCTTGTAAAGTATTGAATTTGACAAAAATTTGATCGCGTAAAAGGGCTTAAGCAGGTAAAAATAACACGAAATGAATGCAAAACAATGGTCACTAAACGTACAAGAGAGTCTAGCTATCAAGGTACTGTAATATCTTATGCTAATTTCATGCAACTTTCTCTGCCCACTATAATTTATTTTTATCTCTTTCAGAAACTATTCTTGCAAGGGTTGATTTTTCTATCTGCGAGTGTTAATCAGAATAAACGTTTACAGAAATGGGTTCACTGATCATTTAGTTGTAGCTACAAGGGGGATGTAGAAGGCTGCAGCGGTATCAAATCTTTGAAAAACGAGTCGCTATACAAGGCGGAAGGTGACTTATGATTATCCTTTTAAACTATGAAAGAATACATTGTTTTGAGTGTTTTTGCCTGATAATTTTATCCATAAAGCTTTCCGTACTTGAGAAAATTACTATTTTATTTTGCGCAATATTGCAACACAGAAAATTCAACAGGTTAAGTTTTAATTCTTTAGCTTCAGCTGCTATGGCAACGAAAAATAAACACTTCCGGTATTCAAATAAACAGAAAACTACTCATATGTAAACCTAATTCGTATGGAATATGTAACTAAGCAAGATTTTACAACATTATAAGCTATTAATAGGGACACTTATTTCTAAAGGTGAATAAACGCTTGAGAAAACCAAGTTACAAGATTATACTTTATATCTTTTGAATAACAAAACTCTGTGAATGATTAAAACAAGCCAAGAACAGAAAATCAATGAGAACTTCTTTTTAATATTTAGAGAAATTGTTCAAAATGTGCACCCCTCGCCAACACACATACTTCACAACATTTTCTCCAATTCTGCTGCACTCTACGAAGTACATATGTTCAGGTTATTATTTTTTATTATTTCTTTCGCTTCTCGAAGTATTCTTCCTTGCAACATTTCCACACCAGTATCTTGTGATGTATATACGAGTTTTCACATCGTCCCAAAGAAAGAAAGAAAAAATCTGATGTGTTACACTCACATGACTTTCTCCACTCTTGTACAAACTATTTTTACAAACGCTTATTCTCCATATGCTTCATGTTAATCGAGATAAACATTTGCAGACTCTTATCTTATTGCTAATTTTCTTGTAGGTGTAAGGGGAATATACATTTACAAGGGCAATATAGAAATACAGTAACCTTTAAGCATATACATATCTCTTAATAGCTGGTTGCTAGGTGCCGCACCGTTCTCTTTGCCACAGATTAATACTCTTTTCATATCCAAGACAAAAAATGAATAACGAATTCCCATTTGAGAAAATAAGTATTGAAAACTTTAAGGGAATAACAAGCAATATCTCGAAAATGGTTCATTCAACAAAAAAATGTATATGACATAAATTGTGTATTTTAACGCGATCTACATTTTTTGTGTAGTAAAATTTTGTCTATATCTTATGGTTTACCAGTTATGTAAAAGTCGTTCACAATGAAGAATACTTTTGGATACATTCCCAGAAAATTCGAGATATACATTTCATTTGTCATGACAATATCTTAAACATATGATATTTTAATCAAAATCGTTAGAGCCATTTTTGAGAAAATTATAGTTTTCGAAAAATGTTCTATGTAAGGGGTAGTCTGGGGTGGGGGGATTTTCTTGAAAACCTTCGTGTCGCATCTCTGAAAGATACTGAACCTAAATACCAAGTTTGGTGTTTATCCGACTGTTCGTTTCCGAGTTATGCTGTTCACAGACACACAGACACACAGACACACACACGGACGTTTTCAAAAAATGCTTTTTTTGGATTCAGGGGGTCTTAAAACATGTATTTCCCGTGAAATCTCGGTATCGAATTTTTGGGTGGAATACAATACTTCCCCTACTTACTATGCGCAGTAGAGAAAGTAAAAAAATCGATTGGATTTAGACCTATCGATCTTGATGGCCATCTTACTGGTCCATTCCGAGTGATCCAGCGTCCTACGTAAGTGTTGCGTAGATTCTACTTATGTGCGGAGCTGCACCGTCATGTAATAACCAGGGGAACATCCTCAAGCAGAACTGGAAACATTTCTTGAAGAAATTGGAGATAGATGGCTCCTGTCTAAACCCGAGGAAGAATTCACGGACCGATTAATGTTTCCTATGATTCCTGCCCAAACATTTATTGAAAATCTGTACTGAAAGATCTTGCCTTATTGTGTGTAGATATCGTAAGTCCAGGTGTGTGAATGTTTCTGGTAAACGTTGCTTCATCCAAATTTTAAGGGAAAGGCCCCTCCTTATTAAAGAAACCATTCGGAAAATGCTACCCTTGGCTTGTAATCTGCTTCAGAGATATCTGAACGCGCTGAGTATGATAAGAGTGTAGTAATTCTTCTTTTAATGTTCTCAAAAGAGTCCAATGGAATACACCGACAGTGCGAGCTGTACCACGGCGGCTGCTTCCAGGAACTTCCACTAAGTGAAGGATTTCTTCTTGTGCAACATTTCTTTGACCAACTCCATCAACGCAAGGAATAAGCTTCCTGTATCTAGAACTCTTTGACGCATGAAAACAAATGTCCTATGATGTGGTGCTCGTCTATTTGGAAATATTTTTCGATAAATCATTGCTGCAGCTGCTACATTACGATGTGTTTCATCGTACATGGGTAGCATACTTGGCATTAGTAAGGTGAGCCATTTTGTAACTGATAATCCGCTGTTTCGAAAACAGGCCATAAGCGCAATAAACAACAGCTGAAGTGCGATTCTTTATAAACAAACAGCTGAAGTGCGTTTCTTTCGATCTTAGTATTGTCATGTTGTCTAGTCTCATGGCTAACTGAGGCAATTTAGCAACTTATAACCATTCAAAAGGAACTTCGAAGCCTTATAATAGTGGGAGTGCTAATTGTTTTAATTAAAATGTATTTAAACGTGAGAAATATTTCAATCTACTCTTAGTAATATTTGAAAAAGTATTTAAGTTTTGTAAAATCTTAATTTAAAATAGTTAATATTAAGCAATTTTTTCTCTTTTTTTCAAAAACTATTTTAAAAACAGAAAAATTGTTCTACGCGCAGAAATGACTGATGCCACAAAAACGATTGAAATAAATTGTGGTTCTAAAGAGATCTATATTTTTTGTTTAGCATGTTTTCGTCTATCGCTTAAGGTTTACAAGTTATACTCGTACAAGATTTTACAAATGCCCTTCCGACTGTAGAAGACCTCACAAGCTATTCCCAGAAAATTCATGAATATACATTTTAATACAGGGTATTGTAATCAATATCGTGAGTGCAACGTTTTAGAAAATAAAATATTTCGAAAAATATTCCATGTAAAAGGTAGCTTGGTGTGGGAGGAATTTTCTTGAAAATTTTCGTGTCGCATCTTTTGAAGGTACTGAACCTAAATATTAAGTTTTAAATTTATCCAAGTGTTCATTTTTTGAGTTATGCTGTTCTCTCTCTCTCTCTCTCTCTCCCTCTCTCGAACAAACACACACACACGCACACTTTTTCTAGAAATTTCAAAACCTATTTCCGGTGAAATCTCGATATCGAATTTTTGGGTGGAATGCAATACCTTCTCTACCTATATGGCAGAGAAAGGAAAAATAGCTTTCTCCTTTAACCTTAGTATTTTTCATTTGTTTTATCTTTTCAAAGCTTTTCCATGTATGAAATACAGAATTATAAATTATCGCCATCACCAATCGTGTTATCCAATATGACGTGACCGCATACCGCAAGCGTTTAAAACAAATTAATTTATATTATTTTTTTCTCGCTTCGCTTGGACTTCAGCTTCCACAGTCATTTACATTAGAGCTGTTTCAGTCCTTGTACTGCAATGCTATCATGAAAAATTATTATAGTTTTGTACCTGGTTTACAACGGAAATATGAACATATTTCATGACCAGAAATATTATTATACCTGTCGTTTATCATTAGGAATGTGAAGCTGTTATTTTCCTATAATGGTTATTGCTGTCGTAGTTTATGTTAATGGTTACAAGTAACGGTTATTTGAATAAATTAATAGGCAGTCATCTAAACTATTAATAGGAATACATACTATTGCATTTATTGCAATGCAAATCAATATGTTAAACCTTATTGCATCAATTAAAACGATATACACAGGGTGCTCCAAAACTATTCGTTTAAATTAATGCAGGTGGTAGAGAACATCAAAACAAGCATTTCGATAAGGACCATATGGTCTCTGAAGTCAACTTGTAATGTTAGGGAACTGTTTGTAAGTGGTGCTGACGTAAGGGGTTGTGTCGGTGTCGCTAACTGAGAATGTGTACTGACCTTTAAACCTGCGGTTGGCTCTGAGGTCTGCTTGGAAACGCGACATTCTCGGTGATAGATTCATTGGACCACACACAGCTATCGTGTCTTCGTGGAACATGTGCTGGCAGAACCGCTGAAGGATGTACCTCTGAATGCTGGACAAAGATGGTACTTCCAGCACGATGGGGCGCCAGCTCATTTCAGCATATCTGTGAGGAATCATCTGAGAGCCACCTTCGGGAATCGATGAATCGGCTGAGGTGGCCCTGTGGGCTGGTCACCCAGGTCGCCTGTCCTCACGTGTCTTGATTTCTTCCTCTGGGGCACATAAAGCAACTGGTGTATGAAACCCATGTAGAAATAGAAGACTTCGTCGCTAAAATTACCGTCGCTGCTTGTGCCATTGTGGACACGCCAGGAGTCTTCGAATAGACACGACAATCAATGATCCGACGATGTACCGCACGCATACAGGCCAATGGTCGAGCATTCGAGCAGTTCCTGTTAATACCACTGTTGTAATTAGCATACTAAACTGCCTTCTACGTAAATCGTTCTTAGCATCAGAAATTGCCACCAGGGACAATGTGTTCCTTATCGAAATATATTTGTTTTGATGTTCTTTACCGCCTGTATTGAACGAGGCATCCTGTATGTGCAATTAGCTTATGCATGACTATACTAAGTTACCAAGATACAAGCAAATCCAGTAAACTCAAACAATGGTTATCGAGACATTGGTTTCTGATAACATTCTTAAATCTAATACCTAATAATAAACATTGTTTAAATCCCTAGTCCCAAGAAGTTTTATTTTCTCTACCACGGACCTAGTAGGTAGAACATGTATTGCATTCCACCGAAAAATTTGATTTCCAGATTTCACAGGAAATACGTGTTTTGAGGCCCGTTAATAAAAACAATCATTTTTAAAAAAGTGCGTGTGTGTCTGAACAGCATAGCTAAAAAACGAAGTGTCAGATAAATACCAAACTTCGTATTTAAGTTCAGTACGTTCTAAAGATGCGACAAGATTTTCAATAATGTCCCGCATCCTAAATCTCTTTACATGGAAAACTTTTATATATTTTTTTGATTTTCTCAAAAATGTCTAACGATTTTGGTTGAAATACCACACATTAAAGATATTTACATTGCAAAATGTATAGCTTGAATTTTCTAGGAATAGCTTGTGAAATCCTCTTCTTTTGGAAGGAATTTTATATACTCTTGCATAACGTGTAAACGTTAAGCTATAGACGAAAACGTACTACACTAAAAATGTAGATCTCTTTAAAACACACAATTTATTCCAAATAACCTTTTGTGGTATTAACAATTTCCGAGATATTCGTTATTAATGGTTCGAATTATTCAATACTTCTGCCATTCCTTTAAAGTCCTGTCGATTTTCAGCTGTTTCTTCCGATGTCATGGAAAGTGTATGGAATTTTAAGACGAGATATAACGTCCAGTTCTTAAACATTTTTTTCCTCTGCTAGGTTTATCTCGATTAAATTGAGGTAGATAGGAAAATAAAGTTTCGTAAAAATGATTTGTATAGATATAAATAGTACGGAAAGTCATGTGAATGTAATACATAGGAGTTTTTCTAAACATGCAGCTTTCTCGGTATGCCCAAGTCTGGTGTGTGATTGTGTGTTATAGACTATTTAATAACCAATTCGCCCATTATAAATACTTCAGGAATGCCGCTGGGCATAACCCTGAACACACTGGCTAATCATATATACTTGCTTGAGAATCTACAATAACCACAGGTATATGCTACCAATAAATTCCGCAAAGTCAAGATTAAAGAATGTTTGTCTTCATAATTTCCCTTGGTGAATAAGACCATTTCTGAATCCTAATTTCTCATTAGGAATATTGGTTTCATCAAAGTCTAAAATTATATTCTGATTATTATCTTTTTGGTTACAAAGTTGGCATTGACTGTATCCTCTTGTTTTAAATCCTTTCAATTTAACTCCCGTTCTAGACCATTCAAAGTTCTTCTGTTTCTACTTTTAGACATTGTTCAACTTTATTTTCTCCATTACAAACCAGTTAATTATAAAACTGGGTAATATTTTTAGCTTGCAATGTGTTATATTCATCTGATTTCTTTGCAGAAACGTATTTTTAATTATCCCCTCTCCAAATTTCTCCCAAGAAACCTTAATTCAAAGCTGCATTTAAGTCTTATTAATCCAAATTGCTCCTTGAGTAATATTTTTATGAATTTGAAAAAATTGATGAAAAATATTTTATTCATTTAACTTGCTGATTTTAAACCGATATTTCAAAACTATTTCCAATATTTGTGCAACGACATTGGGTGATCTTGGTAAGTCTTAAGAGTTGTCTACGAATATTTAAATAACGGTTATAAAGTTTGTAGTCGTTAGTGGTAGTAAGAATTGCTAGGCTATATGAGGAAGTAACTTTATTCTGTAACAGTCTGAATTTTAGCAGCCGATCAGAATCACAAGATAAATATGAGAAATATTGTATTTTGACAGCTACAGTATTTAACGTTTAGATCAGATCTCGTATGATTAAATACATTTTAGGAATTATGTACTAAAGCAGTGTTATGTGAGGTTAATTTTGTTCCGTGTAAATCTTATTTTGCGTAATTATTATCTATACGTGTGAAACAACCCCACATTCCATGAGTTTACTAATTTTAGAGAGATCACCATAGGCAGTTGCTTTGGAAAGGCAGCCTAAGATGAGCGGCAGGGAATTCTGTTTAATTACATCATATGCTGCAACATCCATGTATTTTCAGACACAGCATTTTCGTTTATTCTACAAACCCACGAATTAAGAATCAGTGAGTCACAGGGTGCAAGATCGGGGCTATAAGGTGGATGTGGTACACAGGTAATGTTGAATCGAGCCAGATACTGCATGACTTGATTTGCGACGTGAGGACGTGCATTGTCATGATGAAGTCACCACCCAGTCCGAGAAGGCTCTGGTCGTTTCTTTGCAATGTGCTTCCTCGGTGTAGCCAATACTGACGTGTAGTATGCTGCTGTAACAGTAGTGTGAGGGGGAACTGCATACTTGTAAATCATTCCATTACAGTCAAAAAATGTGATCACCATCATTTTCCCTGCAGATGGAACAACTTTTGCCTTTTTTGGTGTTGGAGAACCTGGCGATTTCCACACTGTGCTGGCTTGTTTTCCTTCAGGATCATAATGATGCAGCCATGACTCATCACCGGTGATAATCGATTTAAAAAATGCATCACCTCCATTGTCTGGTATGCGAAATGCACGTAGGGTCTACAAAATAGATCACTACTACCAACCTACCAATATGAGAGTGCTGCCGCCTACCAATATTATACATAAAAACACGCTCTTTTCAAATATTTATGTTACAGATACGAAACTATCACGGAAGTTACAGGAAAAGATCAGTCTCAGTCTTTGTTGATCAGCCCTCGTATGTTCTATGTAAAGGGTAATTGGGGACGGAGGATGTAACAATGAGACATAGAATGCAGAACCAAGAAACAAGAAAGAGGACACGCTTAAAGCACGCTGCGACCACAGGAAGCTGCTAAAATGGAGACGGATAGGACACATGAGACAGCACTCTAATATAGGGTAGTTAAATTATATTCGAATCCACTCGCAGTCTCCCTTTATTGCGCGAGACAGCCGGTAGTCGGCGGGGAAATTACGCCGGCAGAGGCGGACTAAAATTCTTACCTTATAATAGATGCTGGAAATGTCGACCTTCTGCTCTCAAACAGGCAGCATATCTCGTGTAAATATTCTCGCTCACTCTCCAAAGCTCAGCAGCAGGAATTCTTGTGATTTCTTGCACAATGTTTTCTCTAAGTTCCTGTAGTGTGCGAGGATTGGAACGATACACTTTGTCTTTTAAAGAACTCCATAAATAAAAATCACAACTCGTTAGGTCAGGAGAACGAGGGAGCCACAAATCGACACTAATTATACTGCCATCAAACACCTCAAATCCCGGCTATGGCATTGAATTTTTCAGTCATCTGATTCTACCTTTCCAAACACCTCTCTTATTGCTTGTAATTATTCGGCAGCCATATGTGCTATAGCAGAATCTTGCTGGAACCATCCATACGATTTCTCTTCATCTGTCAAGCGATTGCAAAATGGCCTCAGAATTAACCTCTGATATCGCTCTGCATTTATTGTTTCAGAAAAGAATGGGCCCTATTATTCTTCTAGCACTTATCGCATACCACACTCCAATTTTCTGATCATAATGAGGCATTTCATCACAAGAATTCCTGCTGCTAAGCTTCGGAGAGTGAGCTAGAATAATTACACGAGATATGCTGCCTGTTTGAGAGCAGAAGGTCAACATTTCCAACATCTATTATAAGGTAAGGATTTTAGTCCGCCTCTGTCGGTGTAATTTCCCCGGCGACTACCGGCTGTCTCGCACAGTAGAGAGAGGCGGCGAGTGGATTCGAATATAATTTAACTACCCTATAGATGGACACATCCAGGATTAGTCAGAGGAACGTCGGCAGGTAGACTAACTGGGGAGAGCCTTCGGTAATAGGTGGAACATGGTAGCCAAAATGAGAGAAAGAACTAGTGGACATAAGCAGTAGGACATTAAACTAGGTTGATCTTTCCCGGGAGAGCTAACAGGGACTGCAAAACCCAACTCCCTTTCACTTGAAAGAGGCCCTTGTTCAAAAGGGATCATTGGGCCAATTATGAATTGTGAAATTCGTAATTTGTACCATCTTGAAAGCTTACAACAATGACTTATTTATCATTTGAGACTCCTTGGTGAACATTTCAAAGTAAATGTCGAAATATTGCTCCGGAAGGAGAATTCGAGAGATTCGAAGTGTTGAGAAGATAATTAGGTGAAAATAAGCTTTTAAACATAGAGATGATTTTAGGCTTCAAAAATGCACTTCTGTGTTAGCTGGTACCTTAATGATTTTAGTGTCTGTAGCATTAAATACTCATTCCTCTTCGAATCACTAAAATGTACTACTGCAAAAACTCTGTACTTTTCACAATTTATGACAATTTTGACAGGGGGGTCCCGTTATGAAGAAACCTGAGATTTAGATTTAAGTCAACAAATAAATGAGTCCAAAGGCAAATAAAGGCATCGATGTGTAGTTATGGAGTAATTTGATTCCACCAATTAAAGGGTTCATTAGAATTTAGCCGTATTACTTTCTCTACTGCGTATAGTAAGTAGAGGAAGTATTGCATTCCACGTAAAAATTCGATAACGAGATTTCACCTGAAATAGATGTTTTGAGGCCCCCTGAATCCAAAAAAAGCATTTTTGGAAACATGTCCGTGTGTGTGTCTGTGTGTTTGTATGTGAACAGCATAACTCAGAAACGAACAGTCGGATAAACACCAAACTTGCATCTCTTCCAGAGATGCGATACGAAGGTTTTCAAGAAAATCCCCCACCCCAGATTATGCTTTACACGGAACATTTTTCGAAAATTTTAATTTTTTCAAAAATGGCTCTAAAGATTTTGATTAAAATATCATATGTTTAAGATATTTTCATAACAAATGGAATGTATATCTTGAATTTTCTGAGAATGTCTCCAAAAGTATCCTTCATTGTGAACGACTTTTGCATAACTGGTAAACCATAAGAGATACACAAAATTTTACTGCACAAAATGTAGATCGCGTTAAAATACACAATTTATATTTTTTTTTGTTGAGTGAACCATTTTCGAGATATTAATTGTTATTCCCTTAAATTTTCCTGTCGGGAGGGGCTCGAATGTTCGGCCCACGTACTTCTAGCAACATCAGAGATACCACGAGTGCTCAGGTCCGCACCACAGCAGCTGAAGGTGTTGGGACCCCCCCCCCCCTTACGGGGAACGGAGGGGGACACCAGGCACACTGCGACCTACATATATTTGTGGCTACCACCCCCAGGAGGAACAGATGAAGTGAAGGAACCATAGGAGGCTGCAGGCCGCAGGCAGACAGACCACAGAGACACGCGGAAGTCCCGAACAGCTCCAGGCTCGAAAAACAGTCACGCTGGTGGAGCTGTGGCGATGAACGTCACATAAATCAAACCAGCCTTATAGTGTCCACGGGAGTACTCTTTCCTTTGAGCAGGCATCCACACCATGTATCCGACACCGCCATACGCCACAAAAGCTAGAAATACACCTGAAAGATGTGAAAGAAGCAGAATGAAAGGGAAATTACGGAGAGAAAATCGTGGCAGATGAGTAACCACCCTAGCCTTCGCCTACCAACCAGGGTAACCAAACCCAAGGCCAGAGAGAACGGTCGACGGGATTCGAACCTGGGACCTCCCGAATCCAGCCTAACATGTTACCGCGGAGCCATGAATGCAAATGACACCTTGTGCCTCGACCCGAAGCCAAAGTTTTGTTGCTACCACCCCCTCCCAGGGGTTTGATAGCCGCAATAGACCACCCTTAGATCACAGTGTGCTGTGTCCCCCTCCGTTGCACACACCATATCCTATACTCAGGGTTAGTGAATTCTGTGACGTAAGCAGAAAGTCTTGCTCCCTGCTCTGAGAGAGGAGCTCGGTGAATCATAGAGCTGTTATGAACAGCAAGCTAAAGGAGTGCGCTAAAGCGTGCAGTTACATTTAGGCTTTGATCGACTAATATGAAGTGTGAGAATTGAAGTATTTGAACTACAGTTCAGTTACTAGTTCACCGTTTAAAAGACTGAAGCGTTCCTTTTGACGAGTAATTTTTCTGTTTGTATTTACAAGGGAAGCATTTCATTCAGAACGGCACTTCCCCTTAAACATGTAGGTACGTACGCATTGCCGTTTCCATGGCAACGAGAGGCAAAACTGTATCAAAGTTTTTCGGGTGATACACTGCGTTGTTTCCATGGTAACTTCTAAAAAGGATTCTGGTTTTATTCTCACAGTATACACTTTTTGTCGATATATATGTGCTATATACGGAATATCGCCCTCTTTTTTTTCTACTGAATGGAGTAAAAGTTTTATATGACACTATGTTGCAGTAAATGCGCATAGCGAATGTAAGAGAACCCAATTTCATTTTTTTTGTTATTTTCAAAAGCGGAAGGCAGACAAAATTAAATAGGGGTATTTGATATTGGATCCGTCTCGCTTTTGTGTCCCTGCAGTTGAACTTAATTCTGCCTTGTATCATCATCCTATGTAATCGGCCTTGTCCACTGTTATTTATTTGTGTTGCTTTCCCTCCTACAGTCTTTTGTTGTGCCTTTCCCTGCAGGAAGCAATAAAACCCTTGTAATCTCCAACCCATCAGCTGATCTCAGCATGAGCTTCTTTCTGGTCACTACAGGCACGCAATTCCATTCATGCCGGATGTCCTATGCTATCTCTCCATTTTCTCCTGACCGTTAAATAGGGTAGGGGAGTGCTGCATTCGACTCGAAGATCCTATATCGAGATTTTCCTAGAAATCTCGAGTTTGAGAACACTTAAACCAAATGAAGCATTTTGAGAGTCCTTTCGCGGATTCATGGTTGTGCACAGTATAGTTGAACAGGATGTTGAAGATAGTTCTCAGAAAAGTTTCTCCACCGCGACTTAATCTTTACTTGATTTACTTGTTTTTTCTACGGTAGTTCTAACCTAATTAAAACATTGCGAATTTAAAATAATTGTATGAAAAATAAACTGTTTATCTAAAATTTTCTGTAAAATACTTGTAAACTCCTTTCCATTTCTGTGATATTTCATATTTACAGAAAACCGTGAGAGGCTGCAGAAAGTATTGGTCTCCGTTTTAAATCGTTTAGCCGTCAAGTTAGCGGGAGGAAATAAGGAAAACGTATTCCTTTAGTAAAACAATTTCTCTTAAGTTATTGTAGATAAACTCAACAAATTTCATATGCATGCATACTAATGTATTTAATTTTGTGTAAGTCTGATAAATATTTTTTATGAATAAGCTGCATTTATCCTGAGGTTATATATTACTTTCTATACTACGTATAGTAGGTAGGGGAAGTATTGTATTCCACCAAAAAATTCGACACACGTATTTCACCGGAAATACATGTTTTGAGGTGCCACGAATTCAAAAAAAGCATTTTTAGAAAAAGGTCCGCCTGTGTGTCTGAACAGCTTAGCTCAAAAACGAAAATTCAGATAAATACTAAACTTGATTTTTAATTGTTGTTGTATAAATTAATTATACTTTTAATAGACCTTATCCTGGTCTAGGCAAGATTTTAATATAGTCAACTGAAAAATTCAATGCCACAGCCGGGATTTGAACACGGTTCTCCTGCTCTCCGTGCGGTTGCTATAACGATTGAGCTACTATAACAACATACCGTTGACTCAAGTTGTTTCCCAGACAGCACGGAGAACGGGAGAACCGTGTTCAAATCCCGGCTGTGGCGTTGAATTTTTCAGTTGACTCTACATTAAAAAACTAAACTTGATATTTAGGTTCAGTATCTTTCAAAGATGCGACACAAAAACTTTCAAGAAAATCCCCATACCCCAGACTACCCTTTAAATGGAACATTTAAAAAAATCTGATTTTCTCAAAAATGACTAACAATTTTGATTAAAATATCACAGTGTAAGATATGAAATGTATATCATTAAGTTTCTGAAAATGTATCCCGAAAGTCCTCTTTATTCTGAATGAATACATAACTGGTAAACGGTAGGAAATAAGCAAAATGTTACTACACAAAAACTGTAGATCTCGTTAAGAAACACAATTTATGTCATATAGATTTTTTTTGGCTTAGTGAACCATTTCCGAGTTATTCCTTTTATTTATTTGAATTTTCCAATAATTATACTTTTTCTCAAATGAGAATTCGTAATTCGTTATTTTATGATCTGGACATGTAAAGAATGAAATACTCCACATAGCAACCAGCTCTTAAAATATTTGACTATCGCTTAAAGCCTACCATATTCCCCTTGCACCTACAAGAAAATTAGCAATATGTTTCTGCAAATGCTTATCTCATCAATATGAAGTAGATGGAGAATAAGAGTTTGTATAAATAGTTTGTACAAGAGTAGAGAAAGTCATGTGGGTGCAACACATCAATTTTTTTAAATAGAACTTTATGTTCCTTTTTACCAGAAATTATAAATGTTACAAATATGAAATTTAGTACACACACTCTTATTTTGTTTAATTAGAATTAGGACGAATCCAATTTTTTACTTTCTCTACTACGTATAGTAAGTAGGGGAAGTATTGCATTCCACCCAAAAATTCGATACCGAGATTTCACCGGAAATACATGTTTTGAGACCTCCTGAATCCAAAAAAAGCATTTTTGGAAACATGTCCGTGTGTGTGTCTGTGTGTGTGTGTGTGTGTGTGTGTGTCTGTGTGTGTCTGTGTGTGTGTGTCTGTGTGTCTGTGAACAGCATAACTCAAAAAACGAACAGTCGGATAAGCACCAAACTTGATATTTAGGTTCAGTATCTTCCAGAGATGCGACACGAAGGTTTTCAAGAAAATCCCCCCACCCCAGACTACCCTTTACATGGAACATTTTTCGAAACTTTTAATTTTCTCAAAAATGGCTCTAACGATTTTGATTAAAATATCATATGTTTAAGGTATTTTTATGACAAATGAAATGTATATCTCGAATTTTCTGGGAATGTCTCCAAAAGTGTTCTTCATTCTGAACGACTTTTGCATAACTGGTAAACCATAAGAGATAGACAAAATTTTACTGCACAAAAAATGTAGATCGCGTTACAATACACAGTTTATGTCATATGCATTTTTTTTTGTTGAGTGAACCGTTTTCGAGATATTGCTTGTTATTCCCTTAAACTTTCCAATACTTATACTTTTTCTCAAATTCGTTACTCATTTTTTATGTCCTGGACATGCAAAGAGAATGGAATGCGCCACATAGCAACCAGCGTTAAAATATTTGACTATCGCTTAAAAGCTACCATATTCCCCTTGCATCTACAAGAAAATTACCAATAAGATTGACATCTCGATATCTCGATTAACATGAAGCATATGGAGAATAGGCGTTTGTAAAAATAGATTGTACAAGAGTAGAGAAAGTCATGTGAGTGTAACACATCAGATTTTTTTATTTATGGACACTCTTTAACTGCTGTGATCCTTAGCGTCCTATATTCTATATTGGGCGTGAAAGACCGGTAATTTTTGCTCAGAGGCCTCTATCAGGCTTGAGGTTCTTTTACGTGCCGCAAATCTATGATACTGGTCCACCGGCTTTACTTCCCTTCCGAAGGAAGCCATGCTAAAGATTTTTACGCCTGAAAATATCCATCGCCCTCCGCCGGGTTTGAGCCCACGACCTCGGGAACTAGAGGCTTGCATGGTAACCACTCTACCAGGAGGGCGACTCTTAATAGTTTAATTACAGATTTCGCAAGAAATTACAATTCACGGGAAAAATATGCTGGAAGAGAAACTTATATTTTTACTTTCTCTACTACGTATAGTAAGTATGGGAAGTATTGCATTCCACCCAAAAATTCGATACCGAGATTTCACCGGAAATACATGTTTTGAGACCTCCTGAATCCAAAAAAAGCATTTTTGGAAACATGTCCGTGTGTGTGTCTGTCTGTGTGTCTGTCTGTCTGTGTGTCTGTGAACAGCATAACTCAAAAACGAACAGTCGGATAAGCACCAAACTTGGTATTTAGGTTCAGTATCTTCCAGAGATGCGACACGAAGGTTTTCAAGAAAATCCCCCCACTCCAGACTACCCTTTACATGGAAGATTTTTCGAAAATTTTAATTTTCTCAAAAATGGCTCTAACGATTTTGATGAAAATATCGTATGTTTAAGATAATGTCATGAGAAATGAAATGTATATCTCGAATTTTCTGGGAATGTCTCCAAACGTATTCTTCATTGTGAACGACTTTTGCATAACTGGTAAACCATAAGAGATAGACAAAATTTTACTACACATAAAATGTAGATCGCGTTAAAATACACAACTTATGTCATATACATTTCTTTTGTTGAGTGAACCGTTTTCGAGATATTGCTTGTTATTTCCTTAAATTTTCCAATACTTATACTTTTTCTCAAATTCGTTATTCATTTTTTTATGTCCTGGACATGCAAAGAGAATGGAATGCGCCACAAAGCAACCAGCGTTAAAATATTTGACTATCGCTTAAAAGCTACCATATTTCCCTTGCATCTACAAGAAAATTACCAATAAGATTGACATCTCGATATCTCGATTAACATGAAGCATATGGAGAATAGGCGTTTGTAAAAATAGTGTGTACAAGAGTAGAGAAAGTCATGTGAGTGTAACACATCAGATTTTTGTACTAATAATATTCACTAACGTCCACAGTATGCAAGATACACAGACGATTGTAATTCAGAATAAGCAAGCATTAATTGTAAATGCTCCTGCAAAGTTTCACTCCTATTTGCTGCTTTCAGGGAAAAAGGTACATAAAAGGAAGAAAATGCAGTTTTGAGAAAAACCAATTTAAAATGGAGAAGTGCTAGGCATTTAAAGGGATAACCATTCAAGGTTGTAAATAATATCTTAACCATGTAAACCCATATTTCATTCCGTTCAACAAAAATTTCACAATATTTATAAAAACTGGATTTTTTGAGACTTCACTGGTCTATCTTCTCTCAAATATACAAAAACAACAATAAGTGTTGGTGTTTGTGTGTGCTGACGTTCCCCCTCCTCCCAGATTTTTCATTTTAGTAGTTTTATAATCCTTTAAAAATTGCACCCTTTTTTCAAATCTGTCGCGTGTAGCGTTTAAAAGTGTTACATATGTATTTATTAAAGCTGCTTTGTATAATTCTTGACAATTTCACTGACATGTGATTTAAACATCGAATTGTGAATTCGCAAAAACTAATCGTGAATGAGAAGTACAATAAAAATGATGATAATTCCTGACTTTGCCATTTTTGCTCATATAAGTCTGATTATTACACTTACATGAGTTTCTTTACCCACTCTTCTACAAATTGATCTTAACAAAAACTTTCTCTTCTTTAAACATTTTGTTAATCCAGATACACGTTCAAAAACATGGTTTCATTTCACATTTTGTTGCGAGTCCAAGGGGGGTATAGAGGCTGAAGCAATAATCAGATGTTTAAAAAGTGTCAACACTTGAAGATTTTGTCTATTTCTTACGGTTTATCATTCAGAATTGAAGAGGACTTTACAGGCTATTCTAGAAAATTCAGCACCTGCCTTTTGTTTGTCATTCGAATATCTTAAAATATGTGGTATTTTATTCGAAATCACTAAATATATTTGTGAGAAAATAACAAAACAGAGGTAGTTTGTGTCGGGAGATTTTCTTGAAAACCTTGGTGCCCTATCCATGGAAAGTTCTGAACTTAAATACTAAGCTTGGTGTTTAACCAAAAATTCGTTTTTGAGTTATGCTAATCACTCACTGAGACATCTACGCACATGTGCGCGCACATGGTTTCTAAATTATATTTTGGATTCAGGAGACCTCAAAACGTGCATTTAAGGTGAGATAGATATCATGTTGAATTACTAGAGTAAGAGTGATAGAGATGGTATAAACCATCGTAGAGTGTCAGTAGGCTAATTTTTGTTTAGATTGTTTATACTGTCTGGTACCAAACACAAGGTAAATGTATGAAACAGAGGGGACCACCTCGTGCACTGCCAGCTACATATATCTATTGTGATACAACCCTCCAGTAGTAAGGGATGAAATAAAGGAACCACAGGAGGCTACAGGGCGCAGTCAGACAGTCCAGAGAGACGCGCGGAAGTCCCTAACAGTTTCCACTGCTGCAGCTGCCTAGAGAGGGCGATGAACAACCCTTCGATCAAGCAACTCTCTTGTGCTCCTTCCTTTGAGCAAGAATCTGCGTCATCTGTCCGGCACCGCCATCTAGAAGCACACCTCAAAGATGAGTAGACGGAATGAAGGGAAATGATGGAAAGGATATATTGGTAGATAAAAACCAACCACCCCAGATTTCGCCTATCGACCAGGGAAAACCGCGAAAAACCCAAGGCCAGAGCCATCTCGCTGGTCACACAGAGAAATTACTGCATGTTTTTTAGTAACCTGCTTGTATAGTAATCAAAAGCAGCGCATTACGAATTTATTCTTTGTTGAAGTGGAGAAACGAATATTGCATTTCAGTTGTAACTGGTAACAAATATTTGTATGACATCGAGGAGCAGGACGAAACAAAATAGTAGAGTGTTACTAATGATGTCACGCTGATAGCAGATGAATTTCGGGTGCTGAGCACGGACCGTTTGACGTACAGCGTCCTTTGTACTGTTACGTTGAGATAACAGTAAACTCGCCCGGCAGATATGCACGCCCGGATGATTCATTATAATGGATTATACACTAATAAACAGACAACAAGACAAAACACAGCGACCGTCTCTCTCTCTCTCTGACCTGCCCATTTTTGGTTAACAAGGATCCTTGTCAGCCTACCTTCCTGCACTAGAAAAATCAACACAGTTTATGTTCATTCGAACCCGAAGTACTTTGTATTGTGATGCATTTTTGCTTTCTCTATATATCACAGAAAAACAGAGGAAGTGCTGAAATCTAACCAAGGGACTCGAGGCATAGTCAAGTCTTTTAAAAGCGGGTCACAAAAGAATAGAATAGTGACTAAGCACTTCCTTGAAGTATAGGAATTTGAAACCAAATAATAAAGAATACCTCGGATAGTATAGTGCCACATCATATTTATTTGATATAAATGTGTTTTAACGAGGTATACAGTTTTTTGTAAAGCCTTTGTCTATCTCTTACAGTTTACAAGCAGTACAAAACTATGCAAAATTCATTCAGAATGAGGTCTTCACAGACTAATAGCAGAAAATCTAATATATGATTTTTATTTGTCATGCATTTATCTTACTCATGTGGTATTTTTTCTCCCTCAAAATCATTATAGATATTTTTAGATAAACAATAACGAAACATTTTTCCATGTAAGATATAGTTTTGGAGGTTCTTGAAAATCCTCATATCGCATCCTAGAAATTAATTAAATTGAGTTTTTATTTATCGACACTCTATAACTGCTGTGATCCTTAGCGTCCCATTCTATATTGGGCATGAAAGACCGGTAATTTTGCTCAGAGTAAGTCTACAACATGGGACCACCAGTTTTACTTCCCTTCCGAAGGAAGCCATGCTAAGGATTTTTACGCCCGAAAAAATTCATCGCACTCCGTCGGGTTTGATCCCGCGACCTTGGGAATTAGAGGCTAGCATGGGAACAACTACACCACGGAGGACCACACATCCTAGGAAGAATTTGAATTTAAATAAACAACTTTGGTATTTATGTATTTAGTTTTTGAGTTATGCTGTTCTCTATCTCTTTCTTTTACACACACTACACTGACACTTTTCCCAAAAATGATTTTTTTATTTAGGGGACCTCAAAACTTTTATTGCAGTGTAATATTACGGTTGAATTTTTGGGTGGAATGCAATACTTGCTCTACTAGGTAAGTAGTAGAAAAAGTAAAAATACTCCTTCCCCAAGTGAATGAGATTATGTTATTGCGGTTTGTAACAATGACTGTGTACTCCCGAAGTTTGGATGACTATAAAGTATAAAGCACCATGTGTGCATTGTTGTAGCAAGTCAGACGTCCGTGTTTCTCTCGATGTGTTTTCTAAAATTTCCGAGAAAAACAGCTATGATCCTGCGACACTAATCCTGCAAATCCGTCAATGGAATTCTGAGAAGAATTTTTTTTCCATCCCATATGCGGTAAGTGTGACTTCTAGCGAAACTAGAAGTATGAAAGGTGGGCTCTTTGTTAAAAACTACCATCTGCAGAACTTCATTATCATTGTTAGTCTTCGACAGCATAGACAGCATGTTTCTCTGACACGTAGTTTTCAAACTTAATACACCAAATTATTAAAATTCTTACAGCTAGTTTTTTAGTTTTTATTCCGGCCATTCTACCTACGGTTTCTTAAACGTGTTGCAAGGAGTAGTTACTCGGAGCAAAAGCTCTCATAAAAACAGAAAGGAAATTAACAGAATGGCTGTGCCTACGTGGGGTTTTCCATTTTTATATAGCCTTCCCCCACTTACGCGCGACAACCTAAAGAGTAGACCACCGAATAATCTTCACATAACGGGCGACAGAGTCTAGCTGGCTGCCTGTTTTGGGAGAATATTTGGTTGTCTATACAACCTCAATCTCCTTAGGGTATCGGGAGCAACTGCTCAGTCGAGACCAACCCAATCCAAACAGCTCCCCGATAGGAGGGACTCGGATGATCGGTCTGAGGCACTTCTAGCAACGCCAAAGGTACGACTGCTAAGTGTCGGCAACTTCTGCATGGCAATACCTGAAGGTTGTAAGCACCAAGAGCGGCTAGATCTGATGGGGTCCCTAACATCCCTAGATTGTGCCTTCCAATACCACTCATATCCAAAAAGACAGATTCAGTCTACAGATAAGAATGCCTGCAGCAGAAATGTTCTACACTCTTCATGCTAACTCATGTACACACACTTAGAATTGCCAAGTCAAGAGCTCTTCAAGGGGACTGCATTTACACAGTAATAAACAAATATAATGGAAGCACATAAACGCTTCTGCTCCTTACCACGCAATAGCATTCTTTTCATGTGTGAACTGCACAGGTCGGAGGTATCGATACTAATAGGAATAGGTTTTTCTCCTCAAAGCATAACCAACGCAGACCACCGTCCGTTACGACAGACCCGCAACCCTGTGAGGGACATATGTGCAAGAATCCATCCCACATTGTCCTAGAGATCAGAGAAAAATACGAACAAATCCTTAGACGGAATAATCGTCGCCTCGGAGTTTAAACCAGAGGCCTCACGAATGACGATATCACCTGATCCATTCCTTTCCTTACATATTTTGTGGAACATTGAATCCTAAAAGACATTTTTTTTAAAAAAATTCTATAAAACCATATAAATACCAAATTTGTCTTCGCTAATTCTCTTTACCTGAAGAAACATTCTTCCCACAAAACTGCTGTTACGATGTTCATTAAAATGCTGAGTACTCGAGGCAAAGTACGGCAAATTAAATTCATTTTCTTTAAACATGTAAAGAGGAGTATTTTCCACATTTATGTCAGATATATATTTGAACTTTCCTTATTAATTTATTACATATTTTTTTTGTTAAAGTTGGCATATTAGAAACAGTTAATATGCTTCTGATTTTTTAACGCTTTACGTTCTTTTGCGCGCTTGTTCAATTAAATCTGATCTCTTATGTCGCTTTGAAGCAAACTGCATTTTGTGCGCGATTTCTGCTTCTGTTTCTTGTCGCCTCGAGCTTTTATTATTATCAGAACTTCTTGTAGTTATCTGTAGATGTTTAAATTGTCATTTATTAAAAATTAATTGAAGCAAATAACTTTTCTTTCTAGAACTTAGTTATCTACAGTTGTTTAAATTGACATGTATGAAAAATTAATTGAAACTAACTTATTTTCTCATTAACCTTTCTTTCTAGGACTATGAAGTTTTTATACACATATTCACGATACTTTGCAAATGATGCAGATCTAAAGTGGTTTAGCATGTCACATATTAATGGTGTAAATATTTTTAATATGTGCAAACATGTAAATACATTTTAAAACAAAATATATTAATCATAACAATTAATACCCTGATGTAATCGTAACGTATGTGCATAAAGCACATTATTAATCAATTTCAGATCGAATATTTCAAAAACTTGGCAAATTTAACACTGTCCCGTATCGTTCACTACATCTCCACATGCAACAGAATGTTTTACTGTTGGATTTTGGGGGAAGTTCTTTAAAAGACCTAGAAAACTTACATAGCTTCTTCCTTGCGCAGAAAACATACAACAATCGCAGTTGTATGAAGCAAATATCTTTTTGAAATGGCATACTTTTTAGTTACATCATATTATTGCCAGGCATAGTAATTTCTAAGCTAAAAAGCTAGAACATAACAAGTAGGTAGGGCTGGATTTGGACGATGTAAAAGGATTGAAAAAATGATCAATAAAATGACTCTTAAGGTTTTAAGAATGACAATTATAACAACATGATCTAAAATTAACATTTATTTGATTAAATTAGTATACAGAAAGTTATAAATTAACTTATAGGTATAACTGCTTTACAACAGAAAAGGTAATTATAAGAATAATTATGAGATTATATATATATATATATATATATATATATATATATGTACATATACAGGGTTATTCAAAAACAAGGAACAGACTTTAAATATTTAATTTATAATGAAGGAATATAGATGGCGACACATGTGATAGATCAATGAATACAGAAAAGTTCGAAATTTTATTTTGTGTGTTCAGAATGAACACCATTTGTTCTGCGAGGACGACCAGTGATTTCGCAACCATCTTCTATGAATTTATTGTATCAATTGTAACCTTTTATGACGAGTCACACTGCAATGAAACAATCGATTCACTCTTTGCATAATTCAGCACACAAAATCACTTTTTTCTGTGGCGTCGCCATTTTCTCGTAAACAAACACAAGAATGGAACTAATAGGTAGGGCATAAAATTTTGAAGTTTCCTCTATTCAATGATGTGTGTCGCTATGTATTGTCGTTCATTAAAATGAATATTTAAAATCTGTTCCTTCTTTTTGAATAATCCTGTATATATCTGAGTACAGTAGAGGTTAAATTATCCGAAGACCGATCAGCTGAAACATCGGTTAACCGAAAGCGTTCGAATTTGCGCGCGCGCCATGTAGTTCTGATCGAGGAAAAAGCAATTCAGCAACTGTATAAAGAAATTGATTCTAAGGATATTGGTACATACATGACAGCGGAAGCTTGGCTACCATCAAGGACACTACACTAGCAAAAGCTTTTAATAAGGTCCTTCCGTCAGATAGGTCTATCACTGGACCTGAAGAGCCTCCAAACAGCCAGCTTGTATCAGAACTGTCTGGGCTCATTAAAGAATCTTCAGGATTTAAAGTATACGGCCAGGAACACATTCAAAACTGTCTCGAATGACTATCAAACATTTTCGGACGATGAAATTATTGACGACCAAGACATATGCACGACGACGATGCTAAAAAGGATCATTCAGTGAGGGAATTTTTCACTGCCTTGAGATGGATATGAAGTGATTAGAACAACAAGAAAATGATGCTCTCCAATTGCTGTCTTTAAAAAGTTTGCAAGAAGCTTTAGTGGCTCCTCCTAAAAATGTCTCAGCTCTGAAACTCCCAGAAAAGAAACAAAAATGTTTTTTCCTTTGCTATAGGCCTATTTTATTTGGCAGTTTGAACTTGTCAAACTAGGCTAGTCAGTTACTCGTATTTGTGTTATTTGTAAGACGTGTGATACAAAATATGCATGCACAGTTGTGTTTAATATCAGGGTTTCTTTGCCTCATATTGCCCCTATGACACCTGGTACAATTTGTTTTTCATAAATGGTCGGTTATCCGAATACTCCCCGTCCCCAAATGTTTCGGATAATATTTTTATTTATTTATTTATTATGGACGGCGGCGCCGTGGCCGAGTGGTTAGACCGCTCGCCTCCCACTGAGGCGGCCCGGCTTCAATCCCAGGGATCTGCATGTGGGATTTGTGGTGGACGAAGCGGCGTCTGGAAGGGTTTTCTCCGGGTTCTCCGGTTTCCCCCGCCATTCATTCCACCAACTGCTCCATCATCACCTTTCCTTTCATCCATTTCACGAACATTTCGTTTCATCTACTTCCTTCATCCCATACCAGGCATCGGGCTGATCACCCATCCTGGATGCTCTGTCTGATCCATGAGTGTCTGCTCCTCGACGGGCCTCTGACCCCAGGCACCCGCTTGTAAGTCCTGGGGGGTGTAAGTCCTACATAAGAGGAGGGTAAACAGATAATGAATGAATATTTATTATGGACGCTCTTAAACTATTGTGGTCCTTAGCATCCCATTCTACCAGTATATTGAATGTGAAAGACCTCTTTATCAAGCTTAAGGCTCTTGTACGTGCCGTAAATCTACAACGCGGGACGACGACATTCGGATAATAGAAAAAGCTCTATCCTACCATTGCTAAATTTGTTAAATTCATGAGCCATTATCCCATTATAACAGATTGAATCTTTTACAGAATAGAGAGGTATACCTTCTTAGTACATTGATCTACTTTTTTATAATAATGTAGTTTATTAAGGAATACATTATTTTTTAAAGAAAACCAACCAACCTATGTAATGATAGTGTTATTAAAAGGAAAATTTAAAAGCTACTGTTTTATATTATGCTCGGTTACGATTTGGTAGCCACAATAAGATAAGAAATAATCAAATATTATACTTTAAGTGCTGGGCCCATTTTACTCTAAATACTTCCTATGCTGACGTATCCCCAGGGTCGTGAACGTTTTAACATAATTATAAATTAGGAAAGGAATTTAACCAGGAATCAGAACAATATCTGCACGAAACAAACGAACTTTACATTTCTTGCAGTTATATGAAATCACTGTATTCTCTTTAACACATAGATTAAGTTTACAAAGAGCTTGGCTTTAGTACATCAAGTCGACGTATAAACCTTTGTTATCTCTTGCGCCTTGGAACTCTTGACAATCTACTTTACAAATATTCTGTAATATATTACTTCTTCGTTCCAGTCAAGTACTTTAAATAATTAAATTTAGAAGAATTACTTACGCCTAAAATATTATGCTACAAAATTTTGAATAGACCGAAATGGCGTGTGCGAAGCTGCTTCCTGAACCCAGAATTTTAGTGCCCGGGGAAAGACGAGATTCTCTCTTCTCGTGCCTTGGGCTCGCCAGGCGATCATGTGCGTTGACGTCAGTCGCCATACAGCACCACCTCCAGCATGCTCTCGTCAGCCTGGCCTCTGTTGGTTACTCATGCTAAGAAGCGATAATGTAGGTAGTGTGAAGTTGCTGGTATCTTCACACGGCCAAGGTGAAATGTAATGCGAAGCTTTGGCCGGCAAAGGTTGCTGTGGCCAGCCTCTAAGACTTGGTGCAGGTAGTAAAAAGATATTCTGTGAGGAAGGGAGCCATAACTGGCTCACTTAATAGTACCAATGTAAGTCAGTAATACAACTGAGGTGTTGATTTTATTATATCGAAGAATCTCTTCAGAAATCTTCAATAGTTCCTGAGAAAACGGGCCATTTATGTCAGAAAATGTCATTTCAGAGAAAACACTTCGCAGTAAAACTGGAGGAAAAAACCTCATATATGTTTACAAAGCAAAAGTCACATTGTTTGGACATAGAAATCCGCTATATTTAAGACTGTTACCGGTCCGCCAAGATATGAATGCATTCGGCTGGAAGAGGAACCAATAAGTTACGGAACAAGTGGGCGAGGCATCGGAAGGTCAGTCAGGTAAAGAAAACATTCGGTTCCTATTTGATTTACTTGCGTTTTCATTGTGTAACTGTACATTCCCTATCGCCTTGCCCCTCACTCCCCTCTGATCTGTAGCCTGACATTGTCAACAAAAACAGTGGCACCCTCTTATCGTGGCCGATAAGTAACAATTTGTAGAGCAAAACCTCCATTGAAAGGATGAGGTAAATTGTACCTCTGCTCCAAAGAGTATAGGAGATATTTTTACTTTCTCTACTACGTATAGTAAGTAGGGGAAGTATTGTATTCCACCCAAAACTTCGATACCGAGATTTCACCGGAAATACATGTTTTGAGACCCCCTGAATCCAAAAAAAGCATTTTTGGAAACATGTCCGTGTGTGTTTCTGTGTGTGTGTCTGTGAACAGCATAACTCAGAAACGAACAGTCGGATAAACACCAAACTTGGTATTTAGGTTCAGTATCTTCCAGAGATGCGACACGAAGGTTTTCAAGAAAATCTCCCCACCCCAGATTACCCTTACGTGGAAGATTTTTCGAAAATTTTAATTTTCTCAAAAATGGCTCTAACGATTTTGATTTAAATATCATATGTTTAAGATATTTTCATGACAAATAAAATGTATATCTTGAATTTTCTGGGAATGTCTCCAAAAGTATTCTTCATTGTGAAAGACTTTTGCATAACTGGTAAACCATAAGAGATAGACAAAATTTTACTACAAAACATGTAGATAGCGTTAACATACAAAATTTATGTCATATGCATTTGTTTTGTTGAGTGAACCATTTTCGAGATATTGCTTGTTATTCTCTTAAACTATCAATACTGTTTTCTCAAATGGGAATTCGTTATTCATTTTTTTGTTTTGGATATGCAAAGAGTATTAATCTGTGGCAAAGGGAATGGTGCTGCACCTAGCAACCAGCTATTAAGAGATATGTATGTGCTTAAAGCCTACTGTATCTCTGTACTGCCCTTGTAAATATATGTTCCCCTTACATCTACAAGAAAATTAGCAATAAGATAGTCTTCAAATGTTTATCTCGATTAACATGAAGTATATGGAGAATAAGCGTTTGTAAAATAGTTTGTACAAGAGTAGAGAAAGTCATGTGAGTGTAACACATAATTTTTTTGTGAAGTAGTAGTACAGAATGCAGATGGACTCCCATTTAAAAAAATGTTTAAAACATAAGTATTGTGCCTAGTGTGATAAAATATACCTATAGCAAATTAAAGAAGAAATTCCAATTTATAAATCTACACAGAAACAAAAAATGTAATTTTCTCCCGCAATTTTTGCCATTTGTCCTCTTAAATCGTATCAGATAAAAGGGATACGTGTGGATTTGCAATGAGCATAGAAAGCGATGCGATTGTAATACATCAGTGTTTTTCACTGTAATTCAATTTTCAGTTCCGCACACTGATTGCAAAGAACTACGAGAAGAAAGCTAATACGATCATTATGAACTGGTGGTTTATTGCAGTAGCAGTTTTTGTAGCTGGGATCGCATTGCTTCTGTTCTCTCTGGTCGTTATTGGAAGCGCAATACACAGCTTCGCTACTCTGCAGTTCAATTCAAAAGAAACGTTTTTGTTTATGGTTGGGTAACCGTTGATTTTGGCATCAGTGACGGGGCTTTGTTTGCAAACACAGGATAGTGGTTTTAGCGTTTTCTACCAACCACATGAACGAAAATCACAGAGGCGTATTCTATGGGTCACTGAGAATACCTGCTATGCTAATATCACATGACTCTTTCTACCCCATGTTTTTCTTTGTTAGCTTCAGTAAGCTATATCAGCAAAGTTTATTTTTGTATCTATTTCATGTTAATCAATATAAACGTTTGCAAATATAGCTTCATATATCCGTGCAATTTGTTGTGGATACAAGGGGAATATAGGAGACTGAAGACATAATCAAATGCTTAAAAGTGGGTCCCTATATGCTGGCACTGATTCCGTTCTCTTTCCATGACATCGCAAGAAACAACTGAATGGTGATAGCATTTCAAAACTTAAAATATTATTGAAAAATATGATGTGATACATTCACATTACCCTCTCTACCCTCCCTCTTTATTAGTGGGTATACACACTATTAAAACTTATTTTTCTATCTACTACATTTCTATCGAAATAAACTTTTGCAGAAATAGCTACATTACACATTTCGTTATAGATACAAAGGGAACAGCGATATTCAAATGTTTAGGAACTGGACGCTGGCCTTAAAAGTCCATACTGTTTCCATGCAATCGTGAGAAACTGAATGTTGAAAGGACTTTAAAAAATGACCAAGAAATGAACAGTTTGAACCATTAATAACGGTATCTCAGAAATGGCTTACACTTTCGTTTTTGAGTTACGCTGTTCACACACAGACACAGGCACACGGACCTTTTATAAAAATATGACTTTGTATTTAGGGGGTCTCAAAACATGTATTCCCGGTGAAAGGATAGGATAGGACTAGAAGGAGGGGACTTAGCACCTCGGCCTTTGTGGCTAGCCCCCTGACCGGGCGCCCCTGGCAGGGAGGGATGAGGTAGGAGGAAAGAGAGGGATGTCGGAGCAGGAGACACGACAGCATAGGGCAAGGTCCCTACCATTTACGGATTGGAACTCCACGGATACTGGCTGTTGCACCCGGCCCCTTCCTCCCTCTGGGTTTACACATCTCCTTGGGAGCTCAGGAACTCTGAGAGCACTCGCAGTCTGGGGACGAAGGTTTCCTTAGAACACTTTTCTCCTGCCATGCACACGCCGAGACCTCTCGTCGACTCTTGCAATCTTGAAAGAGATCAAGTAGATGAAAGATGAAGGGAAATGAGAATGGAGATGAAATGGAGGGACAGGTAATTTGGGGGATGTAATGATCCTTTCCAGTATTCGCCTGGCGACCTGGAGAAACCACCGAAAAAAACCATGTGTCAGGAAGGCACAACCTCTCGAATGCGGGCCACAGACGTTACCACCTGAGCCATCGCTCTCGGTATTTCCGGTGAAATCTCGGTATTGAATTTTTGGGTCGAATGAATACCTTCTCTGCCTGCTAGATACGTGGTAGAGAAGGTAAAAAGAATCAAATGTATTCCGTAGGCTATTTGCAAACAAATATGATACACAATTTATTTGTAATGCTAGACTCAAAAATAGATTTAAATGAAATCTTTAGAGCCATTTTCGATAAACTAAAGAATAACAAACGTCTTACAATTTAGAATGTTGTTTCAGGGTAGATAATTTCTTAAACCATCACCTTGTACTCTTAAAATATGTGTGATTAAAACACCAAGTGTAATATTTGCCCAGCTTCTTGCTGCAAATTATGCTAAAATATACATTTTAAATTAGAACCTGACACAGAATGAATGTTCTTCACTGTGGTTTAACTATTTCTGAAGCAACCTATGTCTGAGTACGTCGGATTTTGTTTTCCGATGAATGTGCGTGATCGAGCATTCCACACTGCTTCATGTACTTTTTCAATTAGAAAAACTGTAAAGAAGAGACCATAAATCTAACTGGCATGCAACCAAGACGATCCTTCAAGAATCAGTGTTTCCAGTTTTTTGTTTTTATGAGCAGTTGCTAAGCGGGCAGTGCAGGAAGAGAGCGAAGGAGGAATCGTTTTACAGCAAAAGTGGGAACAGCTGGAAATGCTTACGTCAAAGATTTCTGTCTTTCTAATGTTATGGAGTGAGGAAAGGGTAACGGCAAGGTTTTCTACTTCATGTTATTCTTTATAAACTGCCTCTTCCTAATGATTATATGCTATAATCACAAAATTGAATATACTGTAAAATAATAATCTTCATGGTAGTTTTTGGCCTGTTCCGTTCTCAGAGTTCATCTTCCCATCGTCTTCTAGGACATCCTACATCTCCGTGACCTTGTGGCTGGTACAGTAGTACTTGTTTTGTTAATCTATGAGAGTCCGTTCTTAAAATACGCTCAAGCTATATTTGTTTGTGGTTTTATATTTTGCCAGGAAATATCTTGCCTAATTGTGTTACTTGAGAAGTCATGTTTTAGAGTACAACCTGAGGAGTTTAATTTCTGCTGTTTCTATTAGCCTTGTGTCTGATCCATTTATGGTATATGCACACGAGTGGTATCGTAAAGTTCAAATTATACCTTTAAAATTGACAGAAGGTTTGTTTCAATTTGTAGTTACCTCTTCTCTACTTAGTCACCATCCAGATTTACACATTTTTCGCAGCGTTTCTTGACCCTCGAATAAAATTATTGTTGATGCCTTAAACCAGTCTTTCAATGTCACTGTTGTCAAATCGGCGACTCCGCAACGTATGTTTCATTTCTGGGAACATGAAAAGTCTTTTGGTGCGAGATCGGAAGAATAAGGCGGATGCTTCAAGACCTTAAGTTTGTTTTGTCAACTGCAACTTGAAATGAGTGAGCCATCTATTGTCAGCTAGGAAACGAACGCCTCTGGAGAGCTCTACCATGGGTTTCTAAATCAGAGCATTTCGCAACTTGTCCAGAAGATTTTCTGTAGTATGCACTAGTAATGGTTTTACCCTTTTGAAGGAAATCTGTGAGGATGACTCCACGATAGTCCCAAAGAACTGACAGCATGACCTCCTCTGCTAACTTTTGCTCCTTTGCCTTTTTGGGAGGAGGGGAATTAGCATGCTTCTACTCCTTGCTCATGGTTTTGGTCTCTGGGTCATATTGGCAGATCCAAGATACATCCATGGCTACCAAATGATAAAAACTCTTCATTCTGTTCCAACAGCGTCAACAGCTGTCGTGAAAGGGATTTCTGGAAAGGGATTAGCAAACGTGGAACCCACCTTTCAGACACCATAGACATGCGCAGTTTGACATGAATAATTTTCCAAACACTACCATAGCTATAATTGGAAGTTATTTTCGAGTTGTTTTTCCGTGGTCTGCTGGAGATAGATGTTGCAGACATTTCGTCTACAACTACGGTAGACATCTTCAGTGGCGCTGTCGAAATCTTCTAGGAGAAGGTTGCGTTCCGTCTGAAATGCCGGACTTGGACTTCAATCTGGTAGGCTCGTGGTGAGCCTAGTGAGTTTTTCTATGTACCTACCCATAGGTAGGATGGAGTTTTGTAAGGTGACGTTTTAATGTTGATGTTGGGGGTGTGATGAGAGGTAGCACTTATGTTTTTATCGGCTCCTCAGTGGCTGCCTTTTCAGCAACAGTGCCAATACCTTGCTCCGCTGGTGTTTATTCTACTGTAATTGTGATTGGTTTTAATTTATATTGACCACTCCAATGGGGAGGTGGGGGAGTACTTAGTGACAGCATTTTTGCTATTGGCAGGTTTAAAGCCTTCCTTACCGGGGTACCTCCAAGCCATGCGAGGAACCCGGTAGCGTCGTATTGACGTTCTTGAGAGAAGTAGTCCCCTAGGGATGTGACAAGGGCGTTCTCATGATTAGTCAATTTGCCGTAGAATTTTAGAGCTCGGTGTCTAATCACACCCTCCACGCAAGGGATGGCCGAGGTCTCGTGTAGTAGCCTGACTGGAAAGCGACGACAGACAGAATAGATGGACCAAAGTCCCCCATTCTGAATCCGCTGTAGCCAGAGTTGCCAGGAATCTGCTGCCATGTCCTACACCTCACAGACGTAGAGCATCATATGTAATATGAGGGCTTTATAAAGGCGTAACTTTAAGTGAACCAGCTTGGTGGAAGCTAGAACCGAGTATAAGGCAGCTACCGCCCTCTTAGCCCTGCTTATTGTTCCACGTACATGTTCTCAAAAAGTTAAGCCCTTGTCCAAAGTAACACCCAAGTAGCGTATGGAATTCCCCCACTCTATCCTTCGGCCCTGATAGGTGAAATTTGGTCTGCATGCAGCGGGGATTCGTCTCTTGGTGAACAGGACAGTTTGGATTTTGCCCGGATTCACGGACATACGCAACTGCCTGAATCAGAGTTCGACGAGACGGAGGTGTCATTGTATGGGGTTGAAGGCTCTGAGGATGTGTCTGTTGGTAGCGTACAGCAGGACGTCGTCAGCAAGCTGGCCCATATTGACGTCCTGCACCACTGGAAAGTCTGCCATTTACAGACTAAACAGTGTGGGAGATAGTACAGAGCCTTCGGGGACTTCGAGTAGAGGAGAAAAACACATGTTGCGTGCTGTCCAGCCCCGATGGGAGTCGGGGCTGGGGTATGTGGGACTCGCCATCAAGATGGATGGCCATACCCACTAAAAAACCCCTCCACCGGAGATTGCTAGGAAAAGGTTGCAGATCCCGCAATATGCACTCTGGTTAGTGTTGTTGATGTGTGCAGCAATGAATCATGCTGCGTGTGCTGTGTGTACGATTCCTGTGTAAACATGACTCTCGCCCTGAGTACCAGACAGGGAAGTTGGTGTGTGTTTTGCGTGTGTGTGAGTTGCAGATTAGTGGGATGTTGAATATGGTTATTTGTGCATGGTGAGTTTAGTGTGTGGTAAGGTCGAGTGTGTTATTTTATGTGTCTGCAGGTTTCAGGGTGTATTAGTGTTATGTGTACGGGGTTAGTGGGTTTCATGTTAGGAGTGTTGGGGAGGATGTAGTACGGAAGTGGGGTGTAGGGGAAGCTTGGAATGCTAATGCGTTTGGTTGAAGTTTGTGTTCTAGAGGGGTGTTGCCTATTAAGGAACCAGGTTGTGGAGGTAATCTATGATGTCATCAACAGTGACATCATCGTCAGGCCTTCTGTGGAAGAGGAATAATGGGCGTTTGTGTTTATCAGCGAGTGGGTCGTATTTACCTAGGTTTGAGATGAGCGGATTGAAGTTGCTTTCTGTGCTTTTGTGAAGGTCACATGCTAGTTTGCGGATGAACTGGTCGATTGGGTGCATATGGAGCTCGTTGTGGAGAGGCACGGCAGGAGTTGTACGTGGAAGCTTGCAGATGAGGCGCAGTATTTTGTTTTGGAAGGTTTGCAGCGTGTGAGTATGTGTGTTTGCTGCGAATCCCCATGCTGGGGCGGCGTATGTGATGATAGGCCGGAGGAGTGTCTTGTATATAGTTAACGTGGTTTCAAGTGGAAGAAGGCTGGAGTAGTTGAGGAGGGGATAGAGCTCTTGAAGTCGGGCGTCTGCTTTCTCTCTTGTCAGTCTAATGTAGTTGCGCCATGTGAGGCCGATGTCCATTGTGATGCCAAGGTATTTTACTGTGTTGCTCCACGGGATGTCTTTTCCGAAGAGTTGGAGTGGGGGAGGTTGTGTCTCCTGCGATTGATACGTTTGCTGAAAATAATCGCTTGACATTTGTTAGAGTTCGGTTTAATTCTCCAGTTGGTAAGCCATTTTTCGAGTTCAGTAATGTTATTTTGTATACGGTTGCGGATGAGCTGTGGTTTCCAGGATTGTGCCATGATGGCGCTGTCGTCGGCGTAAATGAAGGTTTTCACGGAATCGGGTATTGGAATGTCATTAATGTAAATGTTAAAAAGTAGGGGTCCGAGCAGGCTGACTTGGGGTACTCCGGCGCATGTAGGTCTAAGACTAGATAGTACATTGTTGACTGTTGATCTGAAGGATCGTGCTGACAGGTAGTTTGCAACTAGTTTGATGGCTGAGTCGGGAAAGTTGTGGAATATCATTTTTCGTAGCAGGCCTTCGTGCCATACTTTGTCGAATGCGTTTTCTAAGTCCAGGAAGAGTGCACCTGTGGATCTGTTATTGTTGAAGCCGTGGGTGATGTATTCCGTAGCCCTAAGTATTTGGAGGGTCGAGGAGTGATACGAGCGGAAGCCAAACTGTTTATTTTGTAGTAGATCGTTGCGCTTCACATGTGCATTGATATTACCTTTTCTAGCACTTTTCTCATAGTGCTTAGAAGGTTGATAGGACTGTAATTTGTTGGATTTTGTGGAGCTTTGTGTTGTTTTGGGAAGTGGAGGGCATGGGCAATTTTCCATACAGAGGGGTAGATTCGATGTTCGAGGGTGTAATTAAAGACTTCGGCCAGGTATTTCAATAATTTGGTTGGAAGGTGTTGTAGTGCAATGTTGGGGATCTTATCGGTTCCTGGGGCTTTTCTGCGCGGCAGGTGTCGGATTATCCAGGCTATTTCAGAGTGGCTAGTTTTGCGCATTTTGTTATGGGAGTGTAGATTTTTCAGATTTGATGTCAGCCTACGTGTTTCTACTACAAAGGTGGCAGATGAGGGGTTTTGGTTTTCCCCCGTGCTGCTATATTTATACTAAGACGGCTCTCCACTGATTGGTCCGGATTCCGGTCAGCTGGTGTGAGAGGCCCAGCTGCCTCAAAGCTGTCTACCGTAGTTGTAGACGAAACGTCTGGAACATCTATCTCCAGTAGACCACGGCAAAACAGCCCGGAAATAACTTCCAATTATACTGACTCCGGCCGTGATAGCCTACGTTCTCTCACTACCATAGCTGAGGCCAGTTTCTTTCAATATCATTTGGATGGTTGCTCATCTGTCTTCCACGATTAAACACTCAACATTTTTCACTGTGGCTGCATCGTCCGTCAATGATGGTATTCCAGGTCTTGGCTCGTCTATTAGGAACATGTGACCAGTTTTGAAATTCCTTTTCCACTTCACAATGGCGTCATAAGCTGGACAATCGCTTCCATAAACGGTCATAATCTCATCATGAGTTTCTCCGTCAGTATCACCCTTCAAATGTAGGAACTTTATCACGTTGCGAGCCTCAGTCGCCTTCATCTTACACTTTAGTCACTCCTGGAACTAACAGTAAAAAGAGAAAATAAAGGACACCAGGAGCTGATTTTCTCAGCATCATGCAGTTAGTAAGCAGTGCTAACACTGACAACAATCTAAAATTTTTAAAACGCACTGTGGGCAATAACTGATACGAAGCGGCGATAAGCTGGTAAAGGTGGGGTTTTATCGCGGTACCTGATGAGGTGCTAACAAAGCACATAATCCTAAAAAACAGTTTCTGGGCAGGTATGTCGCTGTAAAATCGTAAAGTACCTCGTTACTATGGTAACGGGCAGTTCACAGCGTGTCCAATCGTCCGTTTCGGAAAGAACGATGGTCTCTGAAGGGCAAACACGTGCTGTATGTTATTGGAAACACATTCCTATGTCTGAATGTGGTGCGGCAGTTAGTTGCCACTAATGACATGTCATGTATCGATCCTAAAACAAACTATTGCGGTACAGGATGCTTCACAAGCGTGTGTATGTCACTGCCGCTAGAGATTGTCACTTCGACGACAGAAATATTCTGGCAAAACGTGTTAACTGTGGAGAGATCAGAAACGTAATAATATTCAGCCTATAGTAAATCTCACAACTAATGGAGGTTGAAGTTTCAAACATTACAATTACAATACTGTTATTTTTGTATGCTTGTATGTACCCACGTTTTATGCAACCATACTTGTAATTTGAGAACGGTTGAACCGATTACCATGCAAATGGCTATTTAACATGATTTATGCACTGTTCAGATTATAGGTTAAGAGGATCGATCAGTAAAAATCAACACCACTTTTGTAAGTGTTATTCAATTTTTGTCTTTTGAACTTATCATTAAATCCAGCTCTTTATGAATGTCTTCTTGTAAACAATTTTACTAACCGAATGAAACTGGAGGTTACATGAATATTTTAGAGAACTGTACCTAGTAAGATAGCTAACTTCGGGAGGTCGCGGATTCAGATTCTCGATGACCGCCCACTTCGATCTTGGGTTTTACGTGGCTTTCTCTGGTCGGTAGGTGAATGCTAGGGTGGTTTCTCATCTACTATGTTTTCCTTCTCATCTTTCAGGTGTTCTTCTAGGTTTCATGGCGTTTGGCGATGCTGGACAAATGGCGAAACGCTTGCTCAAAGGATCCCTTCCTCTTGGGGGTGGTAGCCACAAGAGGTCTACGTAGATCGCAGTAAGCGAGGTGTCCCCCTCCATTGTATAACCTATACCTATTAGGAACCTTGATATGAGGTCTTGGTAGCAGATTTGCAGCTTTCTTGAGATGTTCCCCCCTTTTTTTCTGCAAATTTACTAGAAGAGTTGTTGCTATGTTTAATCAGTATGGGTTAAACATAACTACAAAAGATTGTTACAAAATTATAACTTTTAAGTAAGAGATTAAACTACTTTATGAACAATACATAATGCGAATTTCAAATCCCTTAATATGTGAGAAATTTCAAGCGTGTTCTTCTCGGTTACGGTATTTTAGAAATTCTTCATAACTTGAAATGTTCAACGGTTATATTTTAGAAATGGTCAAGTTCAGCAAGATTTGATAAGCACAATTCTTTCTCAAAAATTGAAACTGACAATGAACAACGGTTATTACTTTCTCTACTACGTATAGTAAGTAGGGGAAGTATTGTATTACACCCAGAAATTCGATACCTTGATTTCAACGGAAATGCATGTTTTGAGACCCCCTGAATCCAGAAATTTTTTTTTTTGGAAACATGTCCGTGTGTGTGTCTGTGTCAGCATAACCCAGAAACGAACAGTCGGATAAACACCAAACTTGGTATTTAGGTTCAGTATCTTCCAGAAATGCGACACAAAGGTTTCCCCATCTCAGACTGCCCTTTAGATGGAACATTTTTCCAAAATTTTAATTTTCTCAAAAATGGCTCTAACGATTTTGATTAAAATATCATATGTTTAAGATATTTTCATGACAAATGAAATGTATATCTCAAATTTTCTGGGAATGTCTCCAAAAGTATTCTCCATTGTGAACGACTTTTGCATAACTGGTAAACCATAAGAGATAGACAAAATTTTACTGCACAAAATATGTAGATCGCGTTAAAATACACAATTTATGTCATATACATTTTTTTTTGTTGAATGAACCATTTTCGAGATATTGCTTGTTATTCCCTTAAATTTTCCAATACTTATACTTTTTCTAAAATTCGTTATTCATTTTTTGATCCTGATAATGAAGGAGAATGGAATACTCCACATAGCAACCAGCTCTTAAAATATTTGACTATCGCTTAAAGCCTACATATTCCCCATATTCCCCTTAACATGAAGCATATGGAGAATAAGCGTTTGTAAAAATAGTTTGTACAAGAGTAGAGAAAGTCATGTGAGTGTAACGCATCAGATTTGTTTTAGAAGCTTACGTCTCAGCAAATTTGCTTTATAGTACCATAAAGACCATAAATGTGAAAGTTTGTTAAAAAGTACAAACATTTCACGGTAAGGACGATTTTCTTATAAAATCCCTTCAATTCGTGTACAAAAGGGCGCAATTCATAAACAGCCTTAAGAAGTATGCACAAGACTTTGCAACAACATTGATTAATGCAGATGTATGGCGTGTTAAAGAGCTCAAAAGGCTCAGTCGACCACTTTAAGCTTTTGAAACTTCACAGATTCGTCCCCTCAGAAGTATTTCACATTAATTAAAACGCGGCTTTGTGTTTGGACGCATGATTGTGCCATAAACATTCTTGATGTTCCCTCAGACATTGTAAAACTTTGTGATCAATAAATACGGTGAATGAATTGCTGGTGTGCTAAGTAGTTTATCCTATTGGTTGACGCTCAGTTTGGGGAGATCCGAGGTCAGTCAATTAGCGTTCGCGAAACCGTGCGCTTATTCAGGGTGCAGTCTGTGTGTACGCGTTATGGAAGTAAGGTGTAGTGCAACGATGCTGTTAGGGTGAAATGGAGCAACGTACGAATGTGAAATTCTACTTCAAATTTAATAAAACACCAAAGGAATGTCACTAGGTGCTGCGCCGGGTTTATGGAAACCGTACTTTATGAAGAAAGTGTGTGTACGAGTGGTAAAAGCGCTTCCGTAAAGGTCGGGACAGCGTGAAAGATGTGCACCAATGAAACTATCGAAAAAAATCGCCAACTCTTTTCCGAAGAACGTCGACTGATGATTAGAATGTTGGTAGATGCCACAGAAGTGTCATATGGAAGTGCTTACTCAATAGTAATCGAACAATTGGGTAAGCGTGAACTGTGTACGCGGTTAGTGACTCACGACTTGGCTCCTGATCAGAAACAAGACAGGAATGGAGTCGTGCGGAGACTGTCGACATGTTGGATAGTGACCCCACCTTTCCTGAACAGGTCGTTACAGGCGATGAATCGTGGTGTACGACCAAAAATCCAAAAGACAAAGCAAGAATTGGTGCGGCAAAGGCTCACCAAAATCTAAAATGGTCAGGTGCGAGAAATCACGTATCAAGTCAAGGCTGATTATGTTTTATGATGCTGAAGGGATATGTCTACCAGAAGGCACGTGAACATTTTGGATTGCCTCCTGAAGAGGATCAGACGTATGCGTCCCCAGTATACCGAAAATGGATCCTGGTGTCTGCTGTAAATATGCACGCCCCACATACCGCCATTACCGTGCAGCAGCCCCTGACAAGTAACGGGGTGTTTGTGCTCCATCACACCCCTTATTCACCAGATCTGGCCCCTGCCGACTATTTCCTTTTTCCTCCCTTTAAGAAGCACTTGAACGGACAGCGGTTTTTGCACATCGCGACATTCAACACAACGTGAACTCTGAACTCAATCATATTACCCAGGCTTCCTTAGTCCAAAGTATGGGAGACCTTTGCACACGTTGTCAGAAGCGTATAACCATGGGAAGTGATTATTTTGAAGGACAGTAAGCTTATACCTGCAAAAATGTATCGCTTGTCTTGCAAATGAATCATTCACCGTATTTATTGATCACAGCTTACAATTTTTTGGGGGGAAGACAAGTATACACAATTTTTAAACAGTGCAACACCTAAAAGATTCCATGTGCGACTATTAGGCGCTTCAGTGAGTTGAATCCAATTTTCAGGACATTTTAGTGGTTCCCTTCTATGGAAGGAGTAATTTACTTAACATTAAATGCATTTATTTTCCAAAATAAACGCCGCGCTAATCGATTAACGGAAATTATTGCTATTATGACTTGATAAAATGCTATCCATTTTTGCGCTTAGAGTGACTGTGTGTATTTCTAGTACATTTGTAAATCCCTAATTCACTTAACTACACCCTATTACTTTCTCTACTATGCATAGAAGTAGGGAAAGTACTGTATTCCACCCAAAAATTGATGTCGACATGTCACCTAAATTAAGGTTTGAGGTCCTCTGAACACAAGAAAGCATTTTTAGAAAAATGAGTGTATGGGTGTGTGTATGTGAACAGCATAACTAAAAACGAAAAGTTGGTTAAAAGCCAACTTCTAAGGATGTGACGGGAAGATTATCAAGGAGTAGTAGTAGTAGCAGTAGTAGTAGTAGTAATTAAGTACCTAGTATTACATTAATTGCGTAACTAAGTCACATGGTTCACATGACCGCACATGCTCTCTAGAAAAATACTGGTCTGTAACTTGACTTGCGCAATCGACCAAGAAACACCTATTTTATAATCACAACATTATAAACACACACATAAAATGAAAAATACTCTGAATCACACAATCACACACATACACTCGCACATAAATGCTCAAGCTTCACATATGTTTAACAAAAATTTACACAAACAAACAACTTATCCCTTAGTACACATACTTCTACTAAGTATGTGCCCAAGCTTGGCCAGTTTTGGCTGTTCAGAATCAAGTCCCAGCATCCTGTCCTCCGTCTGCTGCAAGCCAAAAATGCTTCCGGTAATAATTTTTTCCTAACATCCTCCATCTGTTCTCATGCTGCCAAAATATGCGTCCAGTCTTCCTGTTCCCCGCATAATGGGCGAAACCTCCTGCCAGCATCGTCAACAATCTTGCGAGCTTTCCACCCTCCCAACCTAAGCCATGCTTTTCCGTCCTGTTTTATGCCCAATTCAAAAATATGTTTTCTTATCCCACTCAGTTTTTATTTCCTTATGTAGATCCAATGCTTTATCTACATTCAGGCTCTACTTCCTGCCTATGTGTATCATATAGCCGTCTTTTGGCTTTTTCTTTTCATTACCCCGTTGCCAGATATCGTTTAAGCCAATTTTTTATAGTCCCGTTGTAGCCCCGCTACCCGCCATTTTGGATGCTCTGTGTTATTCACCTGATGACGACAGCATATTGCTCTCAGAGTCGGTCACCTTTAACTATTCGCAGTCAGTACCTAACTACATTTATTTTAGCAAATACAGCATCTTCCCAGCATACTACCTCTCGAAGAACTCCGTAGTTTGAAGTACTCCTCTCCAACCCTAGAATACACTTTCAAAAATTACATTTACATTATTTACATTGTCCAACCTCTCCCATTCCCATACCTAACCATTGCCTCATACATAGTTTGTAATTCTTTTTACTGGCATATCTGGTGCCCGGGTCAATATCTTCCGTACTTCAGAAAGTTGTCCAACCCCTTTGTGTTTTATAAACTCCCGTGTTCTTGCTCGCTCCACTTTCCACCTATATCAAACCTTATTCCTAGGCAATCGAAATGCTTAACATTTTGAATTTCTTCCTCCCCATATGTCCACTTTTCTTGCTGACCGTACACATCCGTTTTTAAAGGCGAGTGTTTTAGTTTTAAGAATATTTACCTCCATGCCCTATTGCCTACAATGTCATCGAAGTTTATTTATGTCAGATTGCAAACATTTTATTGTGATTTTCAAGCTAATTCTCCACCCGAAACTACTTTTCACACGAAAAATGTTTCGAAAATTTCGATTTTCTCAAAAATAAGGATTTTGATTAAAATACCACATGTTTAAGATATTTTCATGACAATGAAATGATGGGAATAGCCTCTGAATTCCTCTTCATTATGAAAGACTTTTGCATAAAAGTTTTAAAATACTTAAAATACTAATGTGAGTTTTAAAATATTCATAGTTTTCTCAAATATTCGTTTTTCTTTCTTTCTTTATTTTATTTTTTATTTTTATTTTGCATATGTGCAAAGAGAACAGAATTTATTCCCCTAATCCCTTTGTATACTTAAAGGAAATATACAAGAAGACAATTTCTGCAGAGTTTATGTGATTAATATTAAGCAGATATAATAAAATAAGCGTTTGTAAGAGTAATTGAGTAGTATGTACAAGAGGAATAGAGAAAGTCGTTACCACATTTTTTTCCAATAAATTTCTGCATAAAAACAATTACCTGATACAAATCTTACCTCTGAAAAGTCTGATACATTCACACGACTTTCTCCACCCAGGAACTAATTAAAATAGTATATCCAATATATGTACTAAGTATATATACTATATAAAGAGTGACTTTTCTATCTATGTTAGATTAAAAAGGCAAACTTTCAAGCTTGTCCATTAGATGACGTACTCACACTTGGAAAATGTGTAAATTGCAACACCAAACATTTCGAAAGCCGCTAAATCAACGAAAACATTTATTTGATTGCAATTGTGCATTTTAACAGTTCTACTATTTTCCTATTAAATTTTTGTCATGTTATGATTTCTTAATTATGCAAACTTTAATCAAATAGGGATCTATTCACACAAAATTAAAATTATGCATTTTGTTTCTCATACTTGGATCAAATGTGTGTTATTTTAATCAAACTCGTTACAGCATTTCGAGAAAGCAGAAAATAAAGAAAACATTTCCAAGTTAAGAACAGCTTAGGATGAGGGAATTTCGTGTCGCATACTTAGAATACACTGAATTTAAATCTCTCTCTCTCTCTCTCTCTCTCTCTCTCTCACTCTTTCTTTCTTTCTCTCTCAAACACTCAACAACCACATTTTTATAAAACCGTTCTTTTATGGGTGCAGAAACCGAGCGGCAACGTCTCACACCGTCTGTAACCGCATTCGGGATGTCCGGAGTTCGATCCTCGGTGACCACTCACCGACTAATTGGTTTTTTTCGAGGTTTCCTGGGTCGTTAGGCGAATGCTGAAGTGGTTTCTTTCAACCCTGAATTTTCTGTCCCTCCATTTCTTCCCGTTCATCATTTCATTCATACTTCATCCCATTGATCTCTTTCAGGATCGGCAGTGTCGGCGATGGTGTTTCGGTGTAGCGTAGCAAGTGAAAAAGTTGCTCTGTGTGAACTTTCTTCGTTCCTTGACTTTCTGCCAGGGTATCCGAACCTCTCTGAGGGGCGTTGGGACCCCTGTGTGTAGGGGCTGGGTCCCCGTCTGCCTGCTCGTCTGCCGGGGTGTCTATTTATGGAAACTGAGGGACTCCGTTATTGCTGCACCGTCGCTTCTGGATCCGGCCGCTCGGTATCTCCTCTCGCCTCATCCTTCCTTTCGGGGACGCCCCATGATGGGGCGTAGGCACTCAAAATTTGTATTTCAAATGAGATTTTGATATCGAATTTTTGAATGGAACAGAATGCTTACAATAGCTACTATAGGCGGATGGTATAGACAAGAAAGCGGCCGGTCTCTTGGCAGCCAGTCTTCTCTATTGATGCAAAAAACCAAATGGTGAATGCCCATTCACAATACCTTTGAGATCTTAAATATGCGACGGGATTAATGGACCTTTAACATTATCTGCGTATGTTAAAATTTACTATATTGATGACCCACTTTCAAGAAAACTATAAAAGCTACAGCTATAAAACTTTCAAGCATGGGTGGAGAGAATACTGAGCCACCAACAGCTTCATAGTGTCAAAAGGTTTTTTGAAAATACAGAATAATCTTAAAAAAATATTAGGTCATACATTCAAATTACTTTCCCTATCCTCTATCGTTTATCAATGGGTCTACAACCTATCTTACTAAAGCTTATTTTTCTAGCTACTTTAATTTAATCGAAATAAACCTTTGTAGGAATAGCTATATTACTCATATCGCTATACATACAAAGGTGTCTGATGGCCAAATGTTTAGGAACTGGACGCTACATGCTGGCTTTAAAATTCTATACTGTTTTCACGCAATCGCGAGAAATAACTGAAAATCGATGGGACTGTATTGAACAAATCTAAACATTAATAACGGATATCTTGGAATTGGCTTATAATACAAAAAATTATTTAAAAGACATTATATGTTTTCAAGAGATCTACATTTTTTGTGTAGTACATTTTCGTCTATTACTGAACGAGTACCAGTTATATAAGAATATACATAATTTCTTTCAAACGAAGTGTACTTCACAAGCTATTCCAAGAAAATTCAAGATATACAATTTACTGTATATATTTGATATATGGTACATCAATAAAAATCGTCAGCCATATTTTAGAAAATAAAAAAAATTCAAAACTACTTCTATTTAAGGGTAGTATGGTAGTATATGGGTAGATTTCTTGAAAATCTTCGTGTCGCATCTTTGGAAGGTAATGAAGCTAAATACCAAGTTTGGTATTTATACGACAATTAGATTTTGAGTTATGCTGCTACACACACACACACACACACACACACACACACACACACACACACACACACACGCGCGCGCGCGCGCGCGCGCGTCCGCGGAAGTACGCACACACACGGAAATCTTTTTGTAAATATCTGATGTGTTACACTCACATGACTTTCCCTACTCTTGTACAAACTATTTTTACAAACGCTTATTCTCCATATGCTTCAAGTTAATCGAGATATCCGGATGTTAATCTTATTGCTAATTTTCTTGTAGATGAAAGGGGAATACGGTAATATTTAAGCGATAGTCAAATCTTTTAAGATCTGGTTGCTATGTAGCGCATTCCATTCTCTTTGTATGTCCAAGACATAAAAAAAATGAGTAACGAATTCCCATTTGAGAAAAAGTAGGGAATAACAAGCAATATCTCGAAAATGGTTCACTCAACAAAAAAAATGTATATGACATAAATTGTGTATTTTAACGATCTACATTTATTGGGGAGTAGCATTTTGTCTATCTCTTATGGTTTACCAGTTATGCAAAATTCGTTCACAATGAAGAATACTTTTGGAGACATTCCCAGAAAATTCGAGATATACATTTCATTTGTCATAAAAATATCTTAAATATATGACATTTTAATCAAAATCATTACAGCCATTTTTGAAAAAATAAAACTTTTCGAAGAATGTTCTATGTAAAGAGTAATCTGGGGTGGGGGATTTTCTTGAAAACCTTTGTGTTGCATCTCTGGAAGATACTGAAGCTAAATAACAAGTTTGGTGTTTATCCGACTGTTCGTTTCTGAGTTATGCTGTTCACAGACACACACACACACACACGGAAATGTTCTTTTTTTGGATTCAGGGGATCTCAAAACATGTATTTCCGGTGAAATCTCGGTATCGAATTTTTGGGTGGAATACAATACTTCCCCAACTTACTATACGTAGTACAGAAAGTAAAAATGCAGGAGTCCCAAAACATGTACTTGTAGTGAAATCTCGGTATCGAATTTTTGGGTGAAGTGCAATACTTCCCCTACTTATTATACGTAGTAGAGAAAGTAGCACTTCCGAACACAAACCAAGTTTGTGTTACCGTAACACCGCGTGTTATAGGCTATATTGTACGCACAACAGACTCAACTTGCTCAAATATTTTAATAATTACACACGAGCGCCTCTTAACTATGTACGTCACATTGATGCTTTATTCACCAATAAGAGTGGAACTCAATCGATTGTTTTAAAGCACGGTGCTTAAAAACTAATAATTGATATTTTCTTTCTCCTGCTTCATTATTTTATTCCTATAATCTCCGTTTCTATTCGACTAGGGATAGGGAGGCTGTTCTTATGTGATTTCCTGTTCACTACTGGCAACTGATACAAACTGTAAAATTTTGCGATCTACAAATTCAAAATATAAAAGAGGCGCTACAAGATCTAACGCCTAAAACGTAAGCAATTTCGGTGATTATACTAAAACTACACAAATCTGATGTGCTGCACTCACATAACTTTCTCAACTCTTTTACAAGTTATTTTTACAAACGCTTATTCTACATCTACTTCATGTTAATCGAGATAAACGTTTGCAGAAACTTATTGCTAATTTTCTTGTAGATGCAAGGGGAATATGGTAGGTTTTAAGCGATAGTCAAATCTTTTTAGAGCTGGTTGCTATGTGGAGCATTCCATTCTCTTTTTATGTTCAGGACATTAAAAAGAAAAAGAAAGAAGAAGAAAAAAAAACGAATTCCCATTTTAGAAAAAATGTAAGCATTGGAAAAATTCAAACAAATAACAAGGAATGTCTCAGAAATGGGTCAATCGACAAAACATTTATATGACAAATTGTGTGTTTTATTGAGATTTACATTTTTGTGCAGGAAAAGTTTGTCTATCTCTTATGATTTACCAGTTATACAAAAGTCATTCGAATGAAGAGGGCTTTTGGGGACATTTGAGAAAATTTAAGATATACATTTCAGTTGCCATGAAATTATATTAAACATATGAATTTTAATCAAAATCGTTAGATAAATATTTGAGAAACTCAAAATTTTCGAAAAAACTTTCATGTAAAGGGTAGTCTGGATTTTCTTGAAAATTTCGTGTTGCATCCTTGGAAGATACTAAACTCAAATACGAGTTTGGTATTTATCCGACTTTTCGTTTCAGTTATGGAACGGACACAGTCAAACACGGACAAAAATGCTATATTTGGATTCAGGGGCCTCAAAACATGCATTTCCGGTGAAATCTCGGTATCGAATTTTTGGGTGGAATGCAATACTTCCCCTACTTACTATACGTAGTAAAGAAAGTAAAATATGGCATCGTTCTCGCATTTTAATTCCTATAGAATCGCTTTTATGTTTTTTTTTGTGTAATTTAACTTAGCTTTAAAACTAATGATTGTTGTTAAATAATTAGCATGACAAGCATTCCCTAGCCTGAACTTAAATTCCGAAAAACTATCGGCACTCAGAGTGTTATTGAAATTAGTACTACGTTGAAATAATGTAAATAGGCTTAGAAACTTCGAACTCTCGAGAAATTACAACTTAACTAGCATTTAAAAGATACAAGATTGTCCGCTATCATTGTAAGCTTTGCTTTGTTATGGAATTTATGAAACCAGAGAAATGAGTCTATTTATATAATTGTATGTAGATAGGCGACTGTGTTTCGTATATTCCTTATAGACTCCTACATCTCTGCACAATTTCCGCCAAATTTATCGCATATTTTTTACATGATAAGAGCAAACCTACTTTGGGGTGATATCACAAAAACCACCCCAAACGAAGATGGATTAGAACATGTTCGGCGGGGGAATTTTTATAATTCTCAGCACGAATGGGTCTGTTTTCTCAGCACTTTCGCTAAATAAATATAAATGTTGCATCCTTTATTGGTTTGTTTGCTTACTCGGCTGACTCTCCTCGTATGTAGGACTGACACCCCCTAGGACTTACAACCGTGCCTAGGTTCAGAGGCCTGTGGAGGTACAGGCGAACATTGAATCACTGAATCGGAAAACGCGGGATTGGCGCGTAGGCAGGTATGAGAGTGAGGGAAAAGTTATGAAATGAAGGCGAAATGGATGGAAGGAAAAGTGGTGACAGAACAATTGGTGGAATGAACGGCGGGGGAAACCGGGGAACCTTTGGAATCCCGCCCAGACTCCGCTTCCTCCACAACAAATCCCATATACGGGTCTCTGGGATCGAACCCGGGCCGACTCTGTAGGAAGCGAGTGGTCTATCCACTCGGCCACGGCATCGCCCACTTTATTCTTTTATGAGCAATAATTAAACAAAACTACTGCTAATGAAAGACCGGGTTGAAAATTTTTCGATAGGAGGCACTTTGAAGGATTTTCAGTATGAATGAGAAATTTAATACACATTTAGGACAAGAGTAAAAATATTATCCGACTGCTATCACAAAAAAACACCCCTAAAGGAGGAGGGGCGGAAAATGTTCGGCAGGATTTTGGGAATTTTCAGCATGAACATGGCCATGCTTTTGATACTTTTGCGAGATAAAAGTATAAATTATGTTCTCCTCATTCTTTTAGGAGTGGTATAAAGAGAGCGTGGAAGCTTTTCGACTGGGGAGTTTGTGTAAATTAGTAAATATTTGGAAAATTTATGGTTTACCAAAACCATCAAAGCCCAGGCAACACTGGGTTTGCTAGTATAGTAATAAACCCGTTTACTCGAAGATAACTAAACGGGAACTATTTTGAAAAGTATTTTAAAGGTTTGGCCCTTTACAGTCTGTTGTCCCCTTCATGTGCTAGACCAGGAAATTCTTAGACCAGAACAGCTTCAATCACTAGTAGAAGTAAACACAGAAGAGCCCAGTTTAGTGTGTGCACATCATCGGTAAGGGGGGCGGCAGGTTTCAGACTTGATCTGTGTAGTGTTCGGAAGCGTTTAATGTTCTCACTTTTCTCCCGCGGCTATTTTTCGCAGCTGTTTGTACTCCGTTATCATTTATAAGCCTGTCAACGCTCTGCACCGTTATCCCAATTTTCTGACACCGTATGGTGGTGCGATCGATGGTGTGGAAGACGAGTCGTTAGGAAATGGCTACCAAAATTATTGGTAGTGTTTACCTGATGTTTACGTTTTCAATTAGGCTGATTAACTCCAGCCAGGATCGGTGCCATCCCTAGGGAGGCCGCAGTCTGATGAATGTGCCTCATACAGCGAGGGGATTGATGATGCAAGTGGGTAAATTAATAATGCATGTTGTGGCTTGCTTTCCGTTTTTGCTTTATTTACTTTAACCCCTCCGAAACACCGAAACCAATTACTCTAACAGTGGTATAGCCAATCAGGGATTTGTGTGATTCGCGCCGCGAACGCTACTGATTTTTGTTTTGAATTTTGTTATGTTAACTGTTCTGTCGCGCAGAAAATTGAACAGAAATATGCAGTTTTGTCACTATGGTAACCGTACGCCCTATTTTACTGGTAAAACATAGATAACTGCTTTCAGGAACGCCGAAATAAGGGGACAATATCCTGTCATGTTGCTATGGCAACGTATTTGGTTCCCTATCCCTTTCCCTGTGTTCGTGCCTTGTAGTTATTGGATTAAAACTCAATTTATATAATGTCCCAATTAATTCGCTATAAAGAGGAATACTTGTTTATTATAGGGTATGTAGCAATTTGTGAACTTAAATTTCAGAATCGTATTATACAATGTCTTAAAACATTACGGTGATAAGACTTTAGTTATGAAGTATATTTTAAAAAAAAACTCGTGGTGCTATGGGGTAGATTGTGAAGCTCTGGTAAATGAAATGCACCCAGTTCAATCCTAACGATTGGGGTGCAAGTTTAAAGTCCCAGGTATAGGACTGGTGCTCAGAGGAGCTGCGAGAGGCAGCGACCCTGGTCTCTTCAGTCAACTTTTCAGCTGGGGGATGCGTGATGCTTACCACAGCACCTCCTTGTGTTGGTTGGATGGTCGACAACCTTTGTCATGTGTAAGTGGGCGTAAGCCCTGCATTCTGGTCCGCAGGACCAGGCATTTCCGGGGCTGTAGCGCCACAGAAATTATTTTAAGGCGAGGGAATGGTGATTTTCTTATATATCAAGATTTCATCGGAAATGCACAATCTGGGATCCTCTGAACGCCCCCCCAAAATCATTTTTACATAAACGTACCTATTTGTATATATGACATAACTAAAAACGAAAAATCTGTTAAGTATCTTCCCAGGATGCGACAAAGATTTTCAAGAAAATTAACCATCCCATGGAAAATGTTTCACTAATTTTTATTTTATAAAAAACGGCTAAAAGGATTTAGATTTTTTCCAGACACGATTAAAGGATTTTAATTAAAATGTCATATTTTAAAATATTGACATGAGAAATAAGATGTATGTACTGAATTTTGCGTGAAACTTCCCTACATATATCCCTTTATTTGATAGAATTTTGCACAATTCTGTTATTCAATGGCATCTTAATAGTGAGAAACGTTCCTGTTAATTGTTAACAACTTATTTAAAAGAATAATAAACTAACCCTAGAGGACGTGGGAACCGCGGATACTGGAATACTGAAAGCAGTCTAGGTCCAAGCTTTAGTCCCTTATTTCATTAACAAATGATTATGAAATAAATCTCAAATAAGAGTAATTAATAAATTAATAACAAGGGGAGAATAAACTAGCCCAAACTCTGCACTGCAATGAACAACTTACACTAGGGTAGAATTCTACTCTGTTCGCTATATTTAAAATTAACAAATTTGCGACTTGTAAGCATTAAGGTAAAATAGTAAAGTACTAATACCTTGACTAAATAACATGGTACAAAAGTATAACACAAGCACTAAGAAACCATAGTTCCGTACTGTCTCACACCACTGTATAACACAAACACACTGCACCTCATTTGAAACCAAAGAATAAATAAAAGTGCTTGAACTACAGGGCTATTCAAAAAGAAGGAACAGACTTTACATATTTATTTCTAATGAACGACAATAGATGCGACACGTGCGATACATCACTGAATAGAGAAAAGTTCAAAGTTTTATTTTGTGTGTTCAAAATGAGCATCATTTGTTAAGCGAGGACGACCAGTACGTTTTCGTTTGCATACCCAACCATCTTCTACGAATTTATTGTATCAATTGTAAATTTTTTATGAAGAGGCGGCTCGTTGTTGAGCTTGAAACGAAATGCACGCTGCAATGAAACAATGGATTCACTCTTTGCATAATACAGCACAAAAATTTTACTGTGGCGTCGCCATTTTCTCGTAAACAAACACACGCCGTTGTAGGCACTGAATGGAACTAATAGGTGAGGCTAAAAAAAAAAGTATGTTCCTTCTTTTGGAATAACCATGTAGTAATGATAGTTACATGAGCTAGCATGATTAACAGGTTGTAATTTAATTTACACTGGCACTGAAATAATTTAGAGCCTGTTAAGACACTTCCTTACAACTGAAATAAGGAATAATAATCAAGAATATGAAGAACTGCTATGCAGAAATAAAGACCAAGAATATAATGCTTAATGTTGAGTGCAAATGACTACTAAAACAATCAGGATAGCTGTACAAACAAAACTTCTAAAACACAATAATCCCGTTTTAGGAATTTAATGAAATGTTTAAAGCTTTCAACACATTCATATAAAAATGTAAAGCATAGCAGAACTCCGATACTTTAACTCTGTCACAAAACCTTAGAAACATAAGTGTATATTACACTTATAGCAAAAGATAGGGGACAAGATAGCTCTTAAAACCGATCAACAGTAGCAATGAATTGGACATCTGGGAGAAAATACATATCGTCCAACACAGGAATCAACTAATGAATTTCAAACTACCGCCACCCAGCAGCCTTTGGAAGTTCATCAACCCAGCACCAGAGAACACAACAAACCACACACATTCCCCAGCCAGTAACCGGAAAAATCAGTTGGAAACATGCTGACGATGGGAGCAAACCGTTCTCCCGAAACGCATTTAGTGATGTAGCGTAACAACCTTCAACTCTCTCTATTTTAAATTATGACACATCACTGTTACTAGCTTGTCAATCTTCAAAATTAATCAAGATAAAAGTTAATTCTTAAAGCAGCCTAATACATTTTTGAAAAGATGATCAAAATCACTACAAATTATACAGTCACCTTCTTTATGTTTAAATACAGATATCACCATACAAATGTAACATTGTTAATGCAGAGAAAGACGTTTAAAGAAGTAAAAAGTGAAAGCTCCACACACCATGATATCACCTCAAGAACCCTAAAGTTATTTATAATGTGTAATTAATACAGTTATCCCTCTAATAAAGTGCAGAAATATAAAACAATGAAAACCATGCACTTTATTTGCCACTGAGTGGAATTCCAATAAAGTGGAATTAACTGAGCATTCACATAAAATTCAAAGAATAAATTTTAGAATAGACATTATAGGAAAATCAAAAGCCCCCCCCTGGAATAATTTACATCTTGAATAAGAAACCATGGGTCGTATCCAGGCAGTATCTATATATTAAATATATTCAAGAAAGTAAACGTGAATGCGTTACGAGATAATTTTAAATAGTTGGTAGGCACAAATTCTAAACTACTAAGTTTTTACCATGGTGTTGTAAAGGATTCACATAAATAAGCACAAAACTAAGCTAAACTCAGTGCTGCGTAAAACCACAATATTAGACAATGAGGCAGTATTATTAACAGTTAAATAATTTCAGTCTAATTATATAATATATGAATTCAATAACAGCCCGCCTTAAAGCAATATGGGTATGTAATAATTTGTAAAATGTATGTAACAGTCATTGCATATGCTTATATTATTGTATCCATGTGTAATAATGTTATGTGAAAATATTATGTAATTTAATAATGTAGGAGCTGTGAGAATAATAAGTTAAAAGTTCCTAACAATGAGGTAACCTAGAGTCAATAATGAGTAAGGAAGTTTAACAGTACTACTTGTGATTCTTGGAGTAACAATAATGTAATTTTAGTGACAGTTTATAAAATAGCCAATCGACAACCAGAAAAAGCTTTAGTTAAATGAAGGTATTCTATTGGAGTAGGGTTAGCCAATCAGAGACCTGGAATACACAAATTTACAAATTTTGGCGGTAGAAATCAATTCAGTTGCTTCTAGACAGCGCTCATAACTAGACGCGTTGCTTGCAGACAGTGTTTGTAACCGGATGCGAGATGCGTCCTCGAGAAATTTAATACATATTCGTGTCAGACGAAAATAGTTTTTTTGTTAAAAAGTGCAGGTAATTAATTAAAGAATCTCACAGCTCTCTATATCAGTGAAGTGTTATTTAAATTGTGTCAAGAATTAATAAAAAGGAGTGAATTAAAAATTATAATCTGTGTAAGCCTACATTCTTCAGCCGCATCACGCCCTGCTAAGATATTCATGTCTCTATAATACTGACGCAGCCGAGGCAAACATAAATATATAATATTTAAAGAAACAGTCAAATTACAAAGTTAATATTTTTAAATTTGGGACAAAGGCTACCGGGTACCATACGTTCGGTTGCAACTACTTCAAGTGTTCGGCTCCCGAACAGTTGAACTATAATACAACTTCTACTTCAAAATCGGCTTTCCATACGTGAAGCAACTAAGTTCTTCAAAGTTGCTCCCAAAGCGTGTAGCAAATAATAACAATACAACAAAATAACTACTTCAAATTTGCTCCCAAAGCGTGGGGCAAATAATAACGTAAAGATACTTTCTACTTCAACGATAGATTTTCACATTAAATAGCCGCAGCAGATATATCTCATACTGCCCAATATGACTTCACCTTCACTTATAACAAACTATCATTACATAACTGTTACAAACAAGATAAAGGTAAAATGGAACACCCAGAAGCACAAGTACTTACGTATTAAGTGTCCAATATACCTGTATGTTCCCCATCATGCTATAAACCCAGTTCTTCTTGACATATTCTTGAGCATGTCCGGTGTTATAGTGCAAAATGCATCCTCAACAGCATTACGCAGTTCTTCATTTGTAGCATAACACGAGCAGATACGTGCGCCTTAATAACTTTCCATAACGAGTTGTCAGATGTGGCGAGGTCAGGACTTCTTGGTGGACATTTCAAGGGAGCTGGTGTTGTTGATGCACCACGACCGTCCTGGAAAGTGTTCCTTTAGGAACTCGCGCACTGCAAGAGCGTAATGAGGAGGTGCTCCATCTTGCTGCGATCTGAGAGGCCCCTTTCCTCAACCTGAGGTATAACCATGCCTGTAACTTGTGTAAATAATTTGCGCCATTCACAGTCCCTTTAAAAAAGTACGGTCCAAGCAGACGTTGTGATGTCATTACGTGAGGTGGGTTTCTTTCTAACTCTACTGTGTAATGAGGTTTCTCTTTGGCTCAAAGACAATATTTCTAGCATGTGAGCTGCGATAAATCGCACACTCATCTGAAAACATAACATTGGCACGGTTCACTGCATTTGGAAATTGAGTTAACAAAGCACGGCATGCAACGAGCTCATTTCGGTCTCAATCCGATAACTAGTTTACGAGCGTTGGTCGAAAGGTCTGAGCTTAAGGTCTTTTTACTTTCTCTACTACGTATAGTAAGTAGGGGAAGTATTGTATTCCACCCAAAAATTCGATACCGAGATTTCACCGGAAATATATGTTTTGAGATCCCCTAAATCCAAAAAAAAGTATTTTTGGAAACATGTCCGTATGTGCGTCTGTGAACAGCATAACTCAGAAACGAACAGTCGGATAAACACCAAACTTGATATTTAGATTCAGTATCTTCCAGAGATGCGACACGAAGAAAATCCCCCCACCCCAGATTACTCTTTATATGGAAAATTTTTCGAAAGTTTTAATTTTCTCAAAAATGGCTCTAACAATTTTCATTAAAATACCATATGTTTAAGATATTTTCATGACAAATAAAATGTATATCTTGAATTTTCTGGGAATGTCTCCAAAAGTATTCTTCATTGTGAACGAATTTTGCATAACTGGTAAACCATAAGATATAGACAAAAGTTTACTACACAAAAAATGTAGATCGCGTTAAAATACACAATTTATGTCATATACATTTTTTTTGTTGAGTGAACCATTTTCGAGATATTGCTTGTTATTCCCTTAAGTTTTTCAATACTTATTTTCTCAAATGAGAATTCATTATTTTTTTTGTCTTGGATATGCAAAGAGTATTAATCTGTGGCAAAGAGAATGGTGCTGCACATAGCAACCAGCTATTAAGAGATATGTCTATGCTTAAAGGCTACTGTATTTCTATATTGCCCTTGCAAATACAAAACAAGGGGAACATAGTACGCCTTAAGCGATAGTCAAATATTTTTAGAACTGGTCGCTATGTGTAAAATGTAATTCTCTTGGTATGTCAATATATCGTTTCTGCAAATGTTTATATCGATTAATATGAAATAGATGGAGAATAAGAGTTTGTAAAAATAGTTTGTACAAGAGCAGAGAAAGTCATGTGAGTGTAACACATCAGATTTTTTCATGAGATGTCGCATTGTTGTCCTCGGTATACCGAGTTCCGAAGCACGTTTACGTCTCGACTTCATAGGAGATTGTTCAATCGACGGAGAGACTCCGGCACATGTTTCTTGTGGGTCTTCTTCTTTCTACTCCGCGCCTGTCTTTAACGCCAAAAGCAAAAGCACGTCTTTTCCAATCCAAAAGTGTTGCTTTTCGCGGTGGAGCCTTATTAAATCTTTCCTGAAATGCTCCCATAATCTGTCTGATTGTCTATTCTGTGTGTTGTCGTTCGTACACCCACACACTAAGCGCTCCTCAATAGTGTTAATTATGACCGCTCACATCTGCCATGGCTACAAATTAAAACTGGACTGCGAAAACATGTAACCATGAATTCCAACAATTGATTCCGACAATTGATAAGAAGTAATATGTCTACATAGCATAATAACATTCATACTACCAACCTCAAAGGGAAATAGTGTCAACCAATGAAAACAACACATGAACACTGCTCTACAAAAACTTTTTTGTCTCCAATAATGACTAGAGATCATCATGATTTTTCACCCTGGAGGTTAACTATTCCTAGAATTAATATGGATATGAAAACTCGCCAGAAATCACAACAGATTATTTCATATATAAACAAATTTATCAGGAAATTCGCAACATATATGTTAAACACATATTTATATATACAGATGGCTCCACATCTGATCAGGGTAATGGCTGTGCTATAATTACTTCGGATGCTAAACATAAGTACAAGCTTGGGGAGGTTGTAAGGCCTATCCTCGCAATGCTAATTTTACCTACTTTAAATCCAATTTTATTGGGAACCGTAGGGCAGTATTTTTAACACTTAAATAATTTCAGTCTAATTATATAATATATAGATTCAATTACGGCCCGCCTTAAAGCAATATGTGTATGTAATAATTTGTAAAATGTATGTAAACAGTCATTGCATATGCTTAATATTATTGTATACATGTTCAATAATGTTGTATGAATGTATTACGTAATTTAATAATGTAGGAGCTGTGAGAATAATAGGTTAAAAGTTGCTAACAATGAGGTAACAATGAGGTAACCTTGAGGCAATAATGAATTTCAAAGCTTAAATGCTACTAGTCATTATTGGAGCAACAATAATGTAAATTTTGAGACAGTTTAAAAATAGCCAATCAACAACCAGAAAAAGCTTTAGTTAAATGAAGGTATTCTATTGGAATAGAATTAGCCAATCAGAGACTTGAAATACAGAAATTTACAAGTTTAGGCGGTTGAAATCAGTTCAGTTGCCTGCAGACAGCGTTACTAACCAGACGCAAAAAGTGTCCTCGAGAGATTTGATACATATTCGTGTGAGACGAAAAATAGTTTATGTATTAAAAAGTGTAAGTATTTAATAAAAACATCTCACAGCTCTCTCTATCAGTGAAGTGTTATTTAAATCGTATCAAGCATTAATAAAAGGAGTGAAGTAAAATTATATAATTTGTAAGCCTACATTCTTGTTGCGCCACAACCTTGCTAAGAGAAACGTGTCTCCAACAATAATACTGACGCAGCCTAGGCAAACATAAATATATAATATTTAAAGAAACAGATAAATTACAAAGTTAATATTTTTAAACCTAGGGCGAAGGCTACCGGAAACTGTTTACTATACGTGCGGTTGCACCTACTTCAAATTGACGCCCAAAGCGCGTTGCAAATAGCAATTCAACAAACAATCTTCTCAAAATTGGCTTTTCATACGTGGGGCTAATAAAATACTTTCTCAACCGCCAAATCTAGAGCAATGGAACTTTGCACATTAACATTTTGACTCTTTCTCCATTTACTGACCTTTATTATTGCAACTTAAGTCCATAATAAGTATGTTTTAAGACTTTTTTTCTACATTGCCAATTTTTTTCTACATTTTTCATTGAAAGAAAGACCATTCCAACTCTCACTTTGCTCTTAAAGATTTTAAAAAAGTCATTAAATTACTAAGTAGTGTGTAAACAACTGGTAAAGTTTCATTATTCTAGGTCTAGTAGTTCCAGAGAAATAGGGACCAATGTGTCTTAAAAACCAACTTAGCGGAAAATAACAAAAAAGTGAAATGCTACCTTCAGTACAATCCAGAACCATATTCTGGTTCAAGGTCATAGTCCTCATCCTCTCTGGACCTCTTGTCGTTCCTCTGCAAAACCTAGCCTCCTTGAATTTAGTTTCTTGCTTCACTTTTGCATTTGCTATTCTCATATTGTCAACGTCTGAAAAATTTTCATCGAATTCCATCCAGGATCTATTCCCATTGCTTGCAGCACTTTCACGCGACCTGCGTTTTCCTCATTAGATATAAACACAGCATCTAAAGCACCTATTTATAAAGTCATAGCCTACAAAGACAGTTTTAGGAATCTGGTCCACACTACATTATTGATGGACTCGTTTGGATTTTGAGTTTTACCATGCAAACATTTACTTAAAAGTTCTGGGTCAGCTAGGCTCCTGAATGTCAGTTTTATTGCTTCATCTACATAATAAGGCAGTGAATGTTTGTGTTTATACCCTTCTCCATAACTATGCTCTGTTAAATTTGCACCACGAGTCCTTACCTTGTGAACATAGTGCATGTAGAGGCTTTTCATTTGTCGACAGTTTATGAAAGAATGTCGCCCAAACATCACGCCTCTTCCAATTTATTTGCATTTTTCCTAATAGTCATGCCATAATAGTGATGTAAGTTGTCTATTTCCTTCTCAGTTAGTCTTCCCTTTCCAGAAACACGTTTACCATCACCTAGCTTTTGACCCCTGAGATCCTTTTTCAGTTTTCTAAGTCTGGTTCCCATACGCTTTTGCATGTACCCCATACATTGCAGTTTTTGAATTTGCACATCCCCATATGGTTTCCTTTGTACCACAGTTTTGTATGCTTTACTATCCCCATCCCCTAAATATTATGTGTACCTTACACCATACCTAGATAGAGAACGTTCAAAGATTCTCGCTACCCCTTGACACTCCATGCCACCACTAACCCCTAAATAATTTCCTTTACAGTTTCCACTTTCTTTGTGAAAATGCCATTTACGCCCATTGGGATTGCTACACGTAAAACGACAACAGGTTTTATATAGAATGGACATTTAACCTTACATTTATGACAGAAAATCAATTTCATATTTTTGACCCAAATCAGCTTACAAGCTCCCCTTAAGTACAACCTTCCAGACTTGTGCTCTGTTTTCTCCTCTGAGCTCTATGCTGTCAAACAAGCTTTGATTTACATTACCACAGCACAGCATAAACACAGTGCAATTCTAACTGATTCACTAAGCACTCTTCAGAGTATCCGAGACCGCTCTACTGACTTAACATTAATCCAAGATATCCAAAGTCTTTACAACCAAATTACTAAAAATAATCAAGAAGTTATATTCTTCTGGATTCCATCCCACTGGGAATATCAGGAAATGAGGAAGCAGATAGGGAAGCCAAAAAAGCAACTTTGCTACCTCCAGTGGAAGAATTGACAGTGCCCTACAGAGATGCTCAAAGTTATTTTTTAGCACACCAACTGTCAAATGGAAGCAAGACTGGACCATTAAAACATCAAGCAAACCCCACATAGTAAAGGCTCCACAAAACCATGCAAATTGCAGACTCTAAAAAGTAAAGATCAACTGATTATATCACGTTTACGAATAGGCCATTCACGCTTAACCCATTCCTTCTTACTCACCAAAGAAAATGTTCCTCACTGCGAGACCTGCAATTGCCGTATCACCATCGAACACCTCATCTCTAAATACAGAACTTATACCTACCAGGGAGAGAAGAAGACATAACATCCCTGAAGATATATTTTTAGCTTTAAACAATCCTACTCATTTCAAAAACATTATTTTTTTCTTAAAAGACATCAAACTGTATAACAAGATTTAAATATAACACATCAAATAAAAATGTATAATAGGTTATACTGTTCTAGCTGTGTTCAAGATTTAATAATGTAAAATATCTTTATAGCAATGTATTACAATTGTTGTATTATTTACTCAATATTAAGTACACAATATATGGATGTAAGTCGCGATATGACCTAGTAGTCAAAGCGACTATAAATAAAGAAAACTTTTGGTTGTTCTAATAACAATAATACACTCTCACGAGTTCTAAAGGCAGAATGACGCCGGCTGCAACACATATTTGTAGACCTCTAACAAATAGTCTCCAGAGAGTGCGACTGATATCAGTAAAGCTCAGATTCCAAAACTTCGGTATCTCATATTTCTACCTTCTCCTCTATATTTTAAATCTGCTGTTTCAAAAAACGCTTTAAGATATATTTTTTACTGATCGTTTTATTTTATAATTGTTTAAAATTTATGCAACTGATGCTTGCTTTTATCAGGTTACTAATAATCTAATCTAATATAGTTACTGGCAGTCACGAACAATAGCATCTAGCACTAAGAAACCGCTGGAGATGGGGCGACCCAAGTTCAGCCCAAACGTCAGAATTTTGTACTCATAATTCTAATATTCCATAAGCGAGTTTTATACATTTATATTAATTTTACTGGGATATTTTAACGGGAGACTGGGCTCACGAGATCTGTAATATAACGGATGTAATGCTGACATTTGTTGTCAGGACTGAGATGTCAATGAAAATACTCATAAAAGTTTCGACAGATTCTATGCATAATGTTTATTATTACTTTCTCTACTACGTATAGTAAGTAGGGAAAGTATTGTATACCACCCAAAATTTCGATACCGAGATTTCACCGGAAATACATGTTTTGAGATCCCCTGAATCCAAAAAAAGCATTTTTGGAAACATGTCCGTGTGTGTCTGTCTGTGAACAGCATAACTCAGAAACGAACAGTCGGATAAACACCAAACTTGGTATTTAGGTTCAGTATCTTCCAGAGATGCGACACGAAGGTTTTCAAGAAAATCCCTCCACCCCAGATTACCCTTTACATGGAACATTTTTCGAAAATTTTAATTTTCTCAAAAATGGCTCTAATGATTTTGATTAAAATATCATATGTTTAAGATATTTTCATGACAAATAAAACGTATATCTTGAATTTTCTGAGAATGTCTGCAAAAGTATTCTTCATTGTGAACGACTTTTGGTAAACTGGTAAACCATAAGAGAAGGACAAAATTTTACAACAAAAAAGATGTAGATCGCGTTAAAATACACAATTTATGTCATAAACATTTTTGTTGTTGAGTGAACCATTTTCGAGATATTGCTTGTTATTCCCTTAAATGTTTCAATACTTATTTTCTCAAATGGGAATTCGTTATTCATTTTTTTTTGTCTTGGATATGCAAAGAGTATTAATGTGTGGAAAAGGGTATAGTGCTGCACCTAGCAACCAGCTATTAAGAGATATGTATGTGCTTAAAGGCTACTGTATTTCGATACTGCCGTTGTAAATATATGTTCATCTTGCATCTACAAGAAAATTAGCAATAAGATAGAGTCTGCAAATGTTTATCTCGATTAACATGAAGTAGATGGAGAATAAGTGTTTGTAAAAATTGTTTGTACAAGAGTAGAGTAAGTCATGTGAGTGTAACACATCGGAATTTTTTATTAAGTTTAATTTGGAGTCATTTTAACCTTCCTAGGTCTTACCACGACCTTCCAATGCTTACAATATTGGATTACAATGATACATTTATACATTATGTATACATATACAGGTTACAATTTGTTTAAATGCATTGATGTATATTAATTGCTTTAAGAAAACTAATTACTTTCTGGATGAATGCTGCATCATTGAGTGTTGCAGAAATATTTCTGGGCATACTAACCTGACTACGTTGATTATCAAATTTTTGACATGCTAGTATAATATGTACTACTGTTAATGTTTTTTTACATGTTTCACAAATTGGTGGAGAGCTTCTATTTAACAAATAAGAGTGTGTCAGTTTGGTATGCTCAATTCGCCGTCGGGATATTACAATTTGGTTTCGTCATTGTGGCTGTCTTATTGGGTATTCCTGAGTTGAAGTTCCACGTACATCATGAAGTTTACTTGTAGAGTTGTTCGTCCGATTGGTCAGCCATTCTTTGTGTATTTACTTCTTGAAGTGTGTGGCTGCATCTTGCAGAAGTATTTTGATATCAGTATCTTGTGTTGGTATTTCTGTAGCTTGTTTTGCTGCAGTATCGACTCTTTCATTGCCGGGTATGTTTTTCTTTCTCTACTACGTATACTAAGTAGGGGAAGTATTGTATTCCACCCAAAAACTTGATACCGAGATTCCACCGGAAATACATGTTTTTAGACCCCTGAATCAAAAAAAAGAGCATTTTTGGAAACACATCCATGTGTGTGTCTGTGAACATAACTTAGGAACGAACAGTCGGCTAAACACCAAACTTGCTATTAGGTTCAGTATCTTCCAGAGATGCGACACGAAGGTTTTAAAGAAAATCCCCGCATCCCAGATTACCCTTTCATGGAACATTTTTCGAAAATTTTAATTTTCTCAAAAATGGCTCTAACGATTTTGATTAAAATATCATATGTTTAAGATATTTTCATGACAAATGAAATGCATATCTTGAATTTTCTGGGAATTTCCCCAAAAGTATTCTTCATTGTGAACGACTTTTGCATAACTGGTAAAACATAAGAGATAGACAAAATTTTACTACACAAAAATGTAGATCGCGTTAAAATACACAATTTGTCATATATATTTATTTTTTTTTGTGAGTGAACCATTTTCGAGATATTGCTTGTTATTCCCTTAAATTTTCCAATACTTATACTTTTTCTCAAATTCCTTATTCATTTTTTTTGTCCTGCTAATGCAAAGAGAATGGAATACTCCACGTAGCAACCAGCTCTTAAAATATTTGACTATCGCTTACAGCCTAGCAATTCCCCTTGCAACTACAAGAAAATTAGCAATAAGATTAACATCTCGATATCTCAATTAACATGAAGCATATGGAGAATAAGCGTTTATAAAAGTAGTTTGTAAAAGAGTAGAGAAAGTCATGTGAGTGTAACACATCAGATTTTTATGAGATGGTATCCACATGAAATTGAGTGTCTTTTCTAAGTTATTAAGGATGGTAACACGATTATGTATTTATTTACAATACTACTGATAGAGAACGTGTCTTGCATTGCGTTTAAGCCTGACAGAAAGTCACAGATAAGTATGCAAGAGTCACGATGTGCAGTTTCCAGAGGTTAATGTTTTATCATTAAAACTTTAACTCTGTATCCTACTGCCATACAAAATAACAATGAAGAGTTATTTCAATTTTATTTCTCATACTGTGAAAAAGAAAGTTTTTTGAATATAGATTAAATGCATAAAAATTAGTTAATTACGCACCAGAATAAGTAAAATAGTACAATATTATATAATAAAATCGTTCATTATTTCGTTTAGTATACTTTTATCTACAGGCATTTTTGTATATGCAGCTTAATATTGATTCAACTTCACAAAATTTCTGATACTTAAAAGTGGAGAAAATAAATCTAAAATTCTAGGTTTTAATTATTGCCATTAAACATATACTCAAAATACACATTCTTAAAAAAATATACTAAAATATTATTGTGCAGTAAACGTAGTTTAAAACTAAAAATTAAAACTGAACTATAAACTAAAAGTTCAGAAATAAACCAAGAATACGGAATCTTTCTTGGACCATTGAATCAGTACAGTAACGAACACAATTCCTATAAGTTTCAACTGTCGAAGACATGAAACACACAGAAGACAGTGTGGCAATCTTTTCTGTTCCTAACCTATTCCTAACTTCATTATGCTACCAGCTATCAGAATTGCCTAAGCATACTGCTCCGATTTCAAATTAATTTCTCTACTCACTGTTCTACAAAATATTCTTACAAAAAAGCTTATTATTCTGTCTACTTCTTGTTAATCGAAACAAAGTTTAATTACACAATTACACATTTAGTTGTAGGTATAAGGAAAATACGGTAGCTAAAACACTCCCTGTACGAACACGAGCGGAAACGAAAAAAGCTACTTACCATTTAAAAATATATATGTAAATTCAAACCAATAAAAAGCAATGTCCTGAAAATGCTTAACATCACAATAAAATTGTGTGTTTTAATAAGATCTGCATTTTTGTGTAGTAAGATTTCCTCTATCTCTTATGGTTTACTAAATTACATAAAGGTCATTTAGAACGAAGAGACTTTCACAGGTTATTTTCAGAAAACTTAAGATATACGCTTTAATTTTTCTTTCAAATATCTTAGAGATATAGTATTTTAATCAAAACCGTTACAGCCATTTTTGAGAAAATAAAAAATCTGATGTGTTACACTCACATGGCTTTCTCTACTCTTGTACAAACTATATTTACAAACACTTATTCTCCATATGCTTCATGTTAATCGAGATATCGAGATGTTAATCTTATTGCTAATTTTCTTGTAGATGCAAGGGGAATTGCTAGCCTTTAAGCGATAGTCAAATCCTTTAAAAGCTGGTTACTATGTGGCGCATTCCATTCTCTTTGCATTACCAGGACATAAAAATGAATAACGAATTCCCATTTGAGAAGAAGTATTGAAAAATTTAAGAGAATAACAAGCAATATCCCGAAAATGGTTCACTCAACAAAAAATGAATATGACATAAATTGTATATTTTAACGCGATCTACATTTTTTGTGTTGTGAAATTTTGTCTATCTCTTATGGTTTACCAGTTATGCAAAAGTCGTTCACAATGAAAAATACTTTTGGAGACATTCCTAGAAAATTCGAGATATACATTTCATTTGTCATGAAAATATCTTAAACATATGATATTTTAATCAAAATCGTTAGAGCCATTTTTGAGAAGATTAAAATTTTCGAAAAATGTTCCATGTAAAGAGTAATCTGTGGTGGGGGATGTTCTTGAAAACATTCGTGTCGCATCTCTGGAAGATTCTGAACCTAAATACCAAGTTTGGTGTTTATCCGACTGTTCGTTTCTGAGTTATGCTGTTCACAGACACAGACACACACGGACATGTTTCCAAAAATGATTTTTTTGGATCCAGGGTGTCTCAAAACATATATTTCCGGTGAAATCTCGGTATCGAATTTTTGGGTGGAATACAATACTTCCCCTACTTACTATACGTAGTAGAGAAAATAAAATTTTGGAAAAGTATTTCATGTAAAGTGCAGTTTGTGCAGGATGGAGGGGATTTTATTAAAATCTTCGTGTCATAACCTTAGAATTTGGCATTTAACTGAATTTTGATTTTTGAGTTATGCTGTTCAGATAGGACAGATAGGATTCGGGGCTTCAAAACGTGTATTTTCGGTGAAATCTCTCTATGGAATTTTTGAGCAGAATGCAATACTTCCTCTACTTAGTATAGGTAAGTGGTAGAAAACGTAAAAAGGCAGACCCAGTTTGAAATAAATGCACATTGAGCTCGAGACCTAAACCTCCAAAGTTGAATTAAACGATCAATAGGAAACTACATCCTTGCTGGATTGAAACCCGGGCCAGCGGCATGAGAAGCAAGAACATTAGCTCTACACCACCACTGTGTCATCTTCATGTTGTTGCATTCATAACCCGATGTGTTAATGTTTCCATGGCAACAGGACTAGGCGAAGGGATGTATTAATTTGGGCACAACCTATATATTACCCAGATAATTGTAATTAGCACTTGTTCTATTGTGTAAACCCAGGACATGTTCCATTGTGTGATGCAGTGATACGCTATAGCACACATTTCAGTTTGTATTGCGCTGCAGAAACGGTTTCCGTAATATTTTATGAATAACAGGGTAGTATTTCTTGTTAGTGACCCGTTACAAACGCAGGCACCGATAGTGGGCTGAATCAGCGGTAGGTAATTAGCGCTGAAATTGCACATCTATGCACAGCATCTCTCTTACAAAGAAACATGCTTGCAATCAAACGTTTCATTTCAAGTATGCTCACTTGATTTTTAATTAAAAATTCGAGCATTTTAATTAAAAAATCGCATGGATCCGGCGCTCAAAGGCAAACAAATAACACATTCATCTAATGAGCGAACACAAACGTTAAAACTCGGTCTTATACACGGAGCTTTTGGGTGTAACAAACGAGATATAAAAATGCTGGATGGGCACAGGACACCGGTTCGCTTCTAACAGAGAGTAATGAAAACACTCCAAACACTGCTTTTTTGTAATATTTAGTTAGCTGTCACAGGCTCTCAAATGCTCTGTCAATCACAAAAAAATAGTTGATAAATATTGAATGCGAAAAGGAACTCTAGTGGATAAAAAAATAATCTGTTAACCTTTTCAGTCATCATCCTCTCCCCAAGAGCAGCCCTTCACTGCCAACCCAACCTCTTCTATTCTTCCACTGCTTTTGATGTTGGTTATCTTTACGTTATTCGCACCACGCTTTTGGGTGCCAAACGTGAAGTAGTTTTATTGTTGTGGTTGCACCGAGTATTGCGGGAGATATGTTTCTTGGAGTGTTTACCCACTTACGGTACAAAGTTTCCAGTGGCCTTCGCCCCACGTTCACTTTTCCGGTGGCCTTCGCCCCCACGTTTAAAAAAATCAACTTTGCATTTTAATGTTTATTTAAATATTATATATGTATACCTCGGTGACATCAGTAGTAATTTTCAGAACACGTATCTCTTAGCAGGGCTGTTGTGGCTAAAGAACAAGGCTTACACAAATTATAATTGTATTGTACTTTTTTTTATTAATCCTTCACACGATTAAATAACACTTCACAGATATATCCTACTGTAGAGCTGTGATATTATTGTTAATTGTATTTTTAAACACGTAAAGTTTATATTATTCTTACCGCAATGAACTTTTATGTCTCACACTGAATACGTACAAAATCTAACTGACTGTTTGGGTATGCTATCTTGTAGCGTCTGCCGCCTGAATCTATACATTTACTCTATTTCAAGTCTTTGACTGGATAAGCCTACTCCAATAGAATACTTTTTATTTAAATTAAAGCTTTTCTAGTTTTTGATTGGCTGTTTATTAACGGTTTTAAATATTAAATCATTGTTCCAAGAATTATTAGTAGCATTATTAAACTCTCTAATTTATTGTTGTCTCAAGGTTATCTCATTGTTAGCAACTTTCGGCTTCTACTTTATAATTCTGTTTGCTACGGAAAGCAGTTTGCTTCTATTCTCACAGCTCTTACATTGTTAAAATTACGTAATACATTTATATAACATTATTATACATGTACATAATATAAACATAATACAATGACTGCAACATACACTTTATATATTATATTATACACATATTGCTTTAAGGCGGGCTGTTATTATATTTTATATTATATAATTAGACTGATATCATTTAAGTGTTAAAAATACTACCTCACTTTTTCGTGTATTACAAACGGGGTTCATTTTCTCAATGTAATATATAATCTGCTATCTTTTCTGTCCCAAAACATTTTCTTGTTCAACATTCTTTTTGGGTAAGTTTAGCAAGAAGTTACTTCTCATTCAATATCGCAGTTAAATGTTTTTCATCTGGCTGACCACTTCTAGTATTTGAGTGTAATAATTTTATTGTTCTTCCACATTGTAAGCTATGACTTGAAAGTAGGATCAAATTTGAACACTTATTGCTTTGCAAAATTATGTGCATAGATATTCGGCTTTTCCTGGCATATCTCTACCGCTGAGCTATAGTGACGAGACACTTGAACGTCCAAGTTGATCTCAGTTACTCCCAGATTCTATCTCAAACGCGACTTCGAAATTACAAACACTGTTCACTTCTACGTTTCTGGTTAACTACACTATTACCGTCAATTTGTGTAAGATGAAAAACACATACACAGACCTTTTATAAAAATACTACTTTGGATTCAGGGGCTTATGAACATTTATTTTCATTGACATCTCTGCATCAAAATTTTGGGTGGTATATAATGCCTTCTCTACTGCTAGGGGAATTAAAAATGAACTACGAATATACTGCTACTCAGAAGGCTACACATAACCTACTGCAACCAGATCCCCATGTTACTGGTCACTCCCACTGCTTGCAATAAACAAATGACGAGTACCCGTAGCTTGGTTGGCGGTAAAATTAAATTAAATTGAGTTTTATTTATGGACGATCTTTAACTACTGTGGTCCTTTAGCGTCCCATTCAATATTGGGCGTGAAAGACTGAAAATTTTGCTCAGAGGCCTCTTTATGAGGCTTGAGGTTCTTTTACGTGTCGTAAATCTACGACACGCGTCAACCGGCATTACTTCCCATCCGAAGGAAGCCATGCTAAGGATTTTTACGCCCTAAAAATCCATTGTTCTTCGCCGGGTTTGAACCCGCGACCTTGGGAACTAGATGGATGGAGAGGCCAAGAATTAAAATGACTTAAACTAAAAGGTAAAGAAAGGTACGGGCTAACGCAGGGGCTACCCCAACCGAAGTAGAGCACCACAACGGTCCTTTTTGCTTGTACCACGACCCCCGAAAGGGAGGGATGAGGGGAGGGACTTGAAGGGTGGCCAGATCTGATAACGACGGGCGCAAGCATGGGCGAGGTCCCAAACGTTTCCACCTCGAACGCATCCGACGTCGCCGGGCACACCCACAAGCCACCAAACCCCAGACCATCCCCCCCGTAGCGGGACCTGCTCGGAGAGAGACCTATCCGAGCAGTCCCGCAACGACTCCAGAGAAGAAAACTCTACAGAAGCACAGCAACCGCCCAGTCGCAACCCACAAAACACCGTCGTCTGGTCCTACAACCTTAAGACAGATGACAAGGAAATGAGGGTACAGGAAAGAAAGGCAGGAGAGTCTGGTAAAGAGTGAACCACCTCAGCAACCACCGACCGACCCGGAAAAACCACGAAAAACCCATGGGTCAGAGTGGACGGTCGCCGGGGATCAAACCTGGAACTTCCCGAGTACGAGGTGTACCGCGGCACTACCTCGCTCGGTAATTACTTAAGACACGACACCTCACAGTAATTAACTTTATATTTATCTTTGAGGTATCGAGGCATATGAAATGAGACGAACTCAATGAGCGTTCATGATAACTCAATTTAGTGCCAAAACCGTAAATCATGGTTTTAGTCCGTCAATGAGTTCAAATCTGGTTCAATTTTCCAAATTATCTATAGAATGTTTACGAAAGTTATATTTACCAGTTACCTTATTTATATTGTTTGTAAGGTCTGCTAAATTTTATCTTTTTTACCGTTTACTTACGGTAAGTAGGAGAAGTATTGCACCGCAGCAAAAGATTCGATATCGAATTTCGCCGGAAATAGATATTTTGAATTACCCAGAGACAAAACAAAATAGAACAGTTTTAGAGTATCCAGGAGGTGTGTGTATTCATGTATGAATATTATAACTGCAAAAATAAAATCAAGATAATGCTTTTTCATATTTAAGTCACTATCTGTGTATTGTGAATATTTTCACCACATTTGCACAACAATCTCTTTACTCGAAAACATATTTACTTTTTATTTTATCAAAAACGGCCTTTACATTATTGAATTTTATTGAATTTTATAAAATTGAAGGATCATTTTAGGCGAGACGAAAACTTACTAGAAAAAAAATGTAAAGTTAGGAGTTTTGAGCAGCCAGTCGGAGGGGCTTCTAGAAACTGTAGCCATAGTAGCCTCTTTGTGGTTTCCTTTGGAGGAAGGGATGAAGGGGAGAGCGGAAAGGCGACCAGATCCGGACGACCATGTGCACTAGCAAGGACGGGATGCCTAACGATTCCGGCATGACACCACTCCTGATGCCGACTAGCCCTGCCTTAGCCATCCGCAACCTGGGGATCTCGGGTATAGACGAGACACTCCTGTAAGACAGGGGCCCAGCAGTCCCACCAATCGCCAGGGAGAAATCTTTCCATAGCACGATTCCGCTGTTCTACTGCAACACACCAGCCGAAGTCGCATGGTCCTACAACCCTGAAACAGATGAAAGGAAATGATGGACAAGGACATTGAAAGGAAATTCCTGGTAGGTGGGGAGTCACCCCAGCATTATTCTACCGACCAGGGGAAACCATAAAAATCCCATGGTTAGAGTGGCGGGAATCAAATCCGGGACCACTCGAATGCAAGCCACACATATTACTGCCACACATATTTCATTCTGTGGAAATAAGTGTAAAATTAGATAAAAATGTTTTTGTAGCATTGACAATTTCCGAAATATTCGTTTGATGTTTAAGTTGTTTCGAGTTTGAAATTAATTTAGTGGTCGTGTATCAACATTTGAACATGAGCCTACAACAAACAAACCAGATACTTCTTTGAATGTTCAGAGGGCTGATTACTGCAAGTAGAGGTCCTGGGTTCACTTTCCAGCTGTGGCGACAATCGTTTCCTAACCTTCGCAGAGTCTAAAAAAGCGTACGCGAGAGCGAATAGATTATAGATATAGATTGTTCAACAGAAATGCGACTGCGACCTAAATACATATTTTGCGGCTACCATTCCAAGGAGGAAGGGATGAAGTGAAGGAATCACAGGAGGATATAGACCGCAGGCAGACAGACCACAGAGACACGCGTAAGTCCCTAAAATTTCCAATCATAAAGATCCTGCTGGAACTGCCTAGAGAGGACGATGAACGACTCATCAACTAAGCAGCCCCCTGGTGCCCACGGAGAGTACTCTTTCCTTTGTGTATGCATCTTGGCTATCTATTTGGCACTGCCATACGCCACGAAACCTAGAAATACCCGAAAAATGAGAAGGAAATTGGTTGGAAGGGAAATGCTGGAAAGGAAATTCTGTTTTCGCCTGCTAACCCGGGGAAACCACGAAAAACCCATGGGTAGAAGTGCGTGGTCGCCGGGGAATCGAACCTGGGGCTTCCGAATGTGAGATGGTCCACCTGCGCACACGTTACCGCGGCTGCCCTCGCTGGTGAATGGGCTGTGTGTTCAAAGAGATTCAGCATAAAAATACGTAAAGGAAACCTCAGCTATGGGAATTAAAGCTTAGCGATTGTTTGTAAATTGTCAAAGCCACCGACGGGACCAGCATAGTTAAAGGCAGCTTTATAAATCTCTCTCTCTCTCTCTCTCTCTCTCTCTCTTTCTCTCTCTCACACACACACACACACACACACACACACACACACACAAAGCGGCCACAAAAACGGAGTTCATCTATAAAGAACTGATTATTTTTTCCGCATTTTGCATTTAACTTAGTCCATATAGCCTAATTTAAAATAACTTCAGACAGCAATTGTTTTCATGATTAAGGTAAAGTGAACCAAAGAATAACACCCTATATGAAAATATACATATAAGAGATCCTTGTGAATTGCAAACTGGCACAGAAAGTTGTGAGAGTGTTAAACAGAATTTTTGGGGAACTACATATACACAAAAATATACTTACGAAAAAAAACCTGATGTGTTACATTTACTTGACTTTCTCTACCCTCTATCACTTTTTTGTGTGTATACACATTATTCTTATGAAGGTATATTTACTCATCTACTCCATTTTAATCAAGATAATAGCTGCATTACACATTTCGTTACAGATGCAAAGGGAGTAGTGATAGTCAAATGTTTTAGAACTGGATGCTATAAGCTGGCCTTAAAATTCCATACTCGTTCCATGACATCGCTAGAAACAAATGAAAATCGATAGGACTGTAAAAGATTCACTAAGTATTGAGCAACGCGAACCATTAATAAGGGATATCTAAGAAACGGCTGATGCCACAGAAAGTTATTCGAAATAAACTCTGTGTTTTACCCTTTTTATGCACTACATTTGCGTCTATCCCTTAAAGTTTACCAGTTATACAAGACTATACAAAATTCCATCCGAACGAAGAGGACTTCACAGGCTATTCCCAGAATATTCAAGCTATACATTTTATTTGTCATGTAAATACAGGGCTATTCAAAATGAAGGAACAGATTTTAAATATTCATTGTTAATGAACGACAATAAATAGCGACACACACGACACACCCCACCTATTAGTTCCATTCAATTTCTATAGCGGCGCTGTGTTTGTTTACGAGAAAATGGCGACGTCACAGGAAAAGTCGTTTTGTATGCTGCAGCATGCAAAGAGTGAATCCATTGTTTCATCGCATCGTGCATTTCGTTGTAAGTTCAACAACGAGCCGCCTCGTCATAAATAATTTACAATTGATACAATATATTCATAAAAGATGGTTACGTATCAAACGGAAAAGCACTGGTAGTCCTCACATAACAAGTGGTGCCAACTTTGAACAGATAAAGTAAAATGTTTAACTTTTCTCTATTATGTGATGTATCGTATGTGTCGCCGTCTATTGTCGTTCATTAGAAATACATATTTAAAATCTGTTCCTTCTTCTTGAATAACCCGTATGTTTAATATATGGTATTTTAAACAAAATCGTTAGAGCTATTTTTTAGAAAATAAAAAAATTAGAAAAATATTCCATGTGAAGTGTAGTTTCGGCTGGGAGATTTTATTGAAAATCTTTGTGAAGCGGTATATTGCTTTACTGTGTGAAGATATCAACGTGTATACTACAGAAGAACGTGTGTTTATTGTGTTAAAATTTTCCTAAAGGGAGCCATAAGTGGACTGCTGTCTGGAATTTATATAGAAACCCTCTAGAGTCATAACTCCTAACAAATGTAGAGCTTACAGGTTGCTGGAAAATACAAACACCGATTCCTTGTTAGTAAAACAGAAAAAAAGAAAAAAAGGGAAAATAGCCAACAGTTCTTAGCAGGAAAAATTAATCTATCATGGACAGAAGTCCAAGAAAATCGCTGCCTTCTTTAGCACTTCAAAGCGGTGTTTTCGTTAAGGGAGGTTATTACATTAATTTAAACCAGTTGAAGATCTTATTATTTGGAACACATTTTGTATCTTTCAGTTCTTTGTATGTCCATTTTTTGGAGATATTTTAGGCTTTTCGAGAACATAAAACGCAAACGCTGGTAACATTGCGGAGCCGACCGGTAGCTACTAACATGGGTGGCACTCTCGCTTTCAAAACCAGGTAGGTCAGCGCGTAAACAGGTTTCACTTTCGCTGTATGGCGCGTGGTTTGTGAATGTAGATAAAGGTTTCGTGTCTGTACCGTTCTAATAATTGCATCTGCATCTTCCAGTGGCACATTTTGTAACATAAACTCAGAATATGCGATTAATAAGCTCGTTGAGCATTAAATTCTAATACGTTTTGCAATTGATACTACTAATTTAATTAACCAAACCATCTTTCTGATATGTAAACACACGCACACATAGATAGGCTCTTTACTAAGTGTACTAAACAGTACTTTAATATGGGCAGCAAAATAATAAATAATATACCAAATCATTCACATGACTCACAGCTATTGTTCAAAATCTCCACAATTTGCGCACCCGCAAGCTTCAGACCTTCATAACAAATTACGTCGTACTCTAGCAAAGACACTTTCATTGTTGCGTATTTCCTCCACAGTCAGATGAATACGTTATCTCACAGATTCGACGCCAGTAATCGATGTTTTGTAGATCCTGCTTTTCATATCTCCCAGAAGAAAACGTCAAGAGGATTCAGGTCTGGTGACACCTAGGCTCTTTCCAAACCTGCGAGTTTCAATGCCTAGTACGATGTTACTCTAATAGTGACTCAACTTCTAGGGAGCTGGCAAACAATAGCTACCAAAGCATTACACCATCTTTTCGTCGTGTTTGTGTGGATTAAAGATCGTTTGGAAAACAAAACTGCTAGTCTTCCCACTTCCCAGTTCAGGCATGCTGTTTTGTTTACCTCCGGGATTCGGTTCTCGTACTGACCTACCTTGACCTTGCCTATGTCTCCAACCACATTATATCTGTTAAACGGTGTTCGGGAAATGATTAATTATTTCAAAACCCGTATGATGTCACATAGTTACTATCAAAACTACTATCTTAAAGTAAGAAACTATTATCTTCATACATTATTGTGGAATAAACCATATAATTTGGAAAAACAACTTTGTTTTTTTCGAAAAGGGCTGATCACAGAACAAGATGCTATTATATATTTTTTTTGTTTTAATACATCTATGAAGCACATATTAAATGAACGTAATAAGTTCCCTTCCATCCCATATCTGCTTACACAGTATGGTTACTTTATGCAGAATAATACACTTGCACACAGAGCAAATCATTCGATGGAAGAATTACAACGTGTTTTTTTATTGTGACAGACTAATTGATTGGCTTGCTGTCGAGATCGAAACTCATGTGATTGTTATGATAATAATAATTAATAATAATTAATAATAAGTGATAATAATTGTTCTTCCGCACAATAAACTAAAGTTTGAAAGGAAGAATTGCACTGAAAAATTCAAAGCCATAGCCGGTTATGGTGTCTCGGTTAATAGGGAAAGAGCACGGAAAGCGAGGATTTGAATTGCATTGTTCAATCTGATTCTACCTTTACAGCTTAAAGATAAAAGTTTTTGCAACAAATCACCATACGCTTCTTGATTTAAAAACAATATCCGAAGTGGGTTTTCCAATATTTCAGCTGCAGAAATTCGCGAGTGATCAATGTGTTGAGCACATTTCAAACTTATACAGGATGGACCATTTAAGTAGAGACTGTACAATATCTCCAAAACAAGGCGTTGTAGAAACAAATGTCTTTAATAAAAGTTGCTTGCTATTATGGGGGAACGTAAACGCCATTAGTCGTGTTGTGTTTGGAAGACGATCATTTTAAGGCCAATTGAATCTTTTTAAATGGAAACCTACAATTTGTATTTTTTTATTCTATTTTGTTTTACGTCGCTTTAACTCCTTGGTCATATCGCAACGGATCTGTTGGTGGATATTTCTTAGAACGATATATGGTGGACAGTTAGCCTTCTAGGTCTCATTCCTGTAGCCCCTGCTTCATGCTGCGCAGATGGCATTAGGGTGCCGTCCAGTCTAACCGCCGCCCTCACACAGAAAGGCGGACAGTTAGCCTTCAAGGTATCATCCCTGTAACCACCTGCTTCATGCCGTGCAGATGGCATTATGGTGCCGTCTGTCTAACTGCTTACATTGTCTGTGGATAGATGGCATAACATTCGCTATTGCCACTTATTTTACATATTACTATTGTTTTAGACTTAAGATAGAACTTTGGGTCGTGCTATTAAATATCCAATCCGGTGTTTACCTTGGCGACTGAGGAAAACCACGAAAAACCTCAGACAGATTGGTCGGCCCACGGGATTTGAACCCACGACCTCCCGAATGCGGGCCACAGACTTTACTGCCTGAGCCATCCCGCTGGGAAATTTGTATTTTGTTTTCTAATTAGAAATTGGTTTATAAAAGTTGTTTATTTTGTGATAAGGAATAAGGAAACAAAATAAAAGATGTTGGTTCCCAATTACGAAAACGTAACTTGACCCTCAAATGACCATCCATGGATGGTCCAACCATTCATTGCGCTCTTCGTACACAGCCATTCGGAATTTTCTTGTTATTTCCTTGGTGTAAGAACAACTGCAAAGTGCTTTATACAAATGTTGTTTAGTTTTTTATGGGGAGTAAGAAAATAACATACATAAAGTAGGTTCCAATTTAAAAAAATCTGATGTGTTACACTCACATGGCTTTCTCTACTCTTAAACAAACTATTTTTACAAACGCTTATTCTCCATATGCTTCATGTTAATCGAGATATCGCGATGCCAATCTTATTGCTAATTTTCTTGTAGATGCAAGGGGAGTATGGTAGGTTTTAAGCGATGGTCAAATCTTTTAAGCGTTGGTTGCTATGTGGCGCATTCCATTCTCTTTGCATGTCCAGGTCATAAAAAAATGAATAACGAATTTGAGAAAAAGTATAAGTATTGGAAAATTGAAGGGAATAACAAGCAATATCTCGAAAACGGTTCACTCAACAAAAAACATGTATATGACATAAATTGTGTATTTAAATGCAATCTACTTTTTTGTGCAATAAAAGTTTGTTTATCTCTTATGGTTTACCAGTTATGAAAAGTCGTTCATAATGAAGAATACTTTTGGAGACATCCCCAGAAAATTCGAGATATACATTTCATTTGTCATGCAAATATCTTAAACATATGATATTTTATTCAAAATCGTTAGAGCCATTTTTGAGAAATTTAAAATTTTCGAAAAATCTTCCATGTAAAGGGTAATCTGGGGTGGGGAGATTTTCTTGAAAACCTTTGTGTTGCATCTCTGGAAGATACTGAACCTAAATACCAAGTTTGGTGTTTATCGGACTGTTCGTTTCCGAGTTATGCTGTTCACAGACACACAGACACACACACGGACATGTTTCTAAAAATGCTTTTTTTTGGATTCAGGGGGTCTCAAAACATGTATTTCAGGTGTAATCTCGGTATCGAACCAAAAATTACCATCGCCACGTCTCCAACATTTCTTTCTACAACGCTTGGTTTTGGAGATATTGTACAGTCTTAGCTTAAATGCTCCACCCTGTACAGACGCAGAACACTATTTATAACGACAGAAAAGCGTAGCATTTTCATATTGTTTCGCACGTTAGCACTATCAGGGGAGAAATGGCGCAAAGATCCGCTGCCACTGCGAATACGTGTTCGTATAGTAGTGCCATGGAAGTGGTGGGCTGTCCAGTCACGGTATTTTAAAAGCCTGATATGTTTACAGAAGACGCCGCAGTAATTATAACTTTCCATTCTAGATTTCGTTGCATGCGAACAGATAACCGGTAAAATAAAACAAGAGATCCCAGACGAATGCCTCCAAAACACACTGTATTCCAATTCTCTTACCTTCGCCGCGACAGATGACGATTTCTGTTCCAGTGTGTGTGACCCCGCGGCGTGATACGCTTTGATACACAGAGTTAATTAATGCCAAGAAGCCAACCCAGTCCAATTTCTCGTTTTCGCTTTACTCCAGAAATTACTTTTAAATTGTTACCACGACTGCCGCAGGAAACAGCCCTCTGTTTCGCGTTTTGCTCAACTTCCTCCTTTGAGTAATTTTCTTCTGCGATGAACATTTCGCAATTTGTTGCACCAGCACTCTCAACACTGTGATGATGTCTTGAAGCAAAAGGTCTCTTTGAGAATTTGTTTCTGCGTTACCTTCCAGGAATATCGCGGTGGTTACACTGCATTGCAGTATACACACAACAAGCTCTGCTATATTACTTGGTAAGGAATAACATACTATCATGTTACATGTTGTTATGCTCCTAATGTAAGGCAAATAGCTGCTCTACATTACCTGTTTCCATGGCAACTAGTGTAACTGCTTGAGTATGACACAACACTTGATCAGGTTACCATGGGAACAGTATTAATACATGTACGGTTAAGTGGTAATGGCCAGGGAACAGAGAAGACCCCTCGCATCTCGACCAAACGCGGAGATTTTATGCTTACCACTTCCATGAAGAAAGACGAACCGCGAGAGGCTATAGGCCGCAGACAGAGACGCACAGAGGTCCCTAACGGTTCCAACCTTGATGATGTGTGTGTGTGTGTGTGTGTGTGTGATCTAATGATTAAAAACCTAAGTGAAAAGAAGCCCAACGACAAGAGTTACACGAGATAACACCATTGTCAACAGGCAATGAGTTCCAAAAGAAACGCCGCCGATAAGATCAATGTAGTTAAAGGCGGGATATAAACGGAACTAAAAAGAAAAAAAACAATTATGTAGCATGAAGGTACAAGTATAGCAAAAATGCAACACAAAACTCTGAAATGTTCATATTTATTGCCAAATTTCACAGACATAATTAATGCCTTGAGTATGATCCTGTTGTAATATTTAAGGAATAATTCGATTATAAATACAACTAGATGGAAGTTATACCATCTAAACGAGGTAATGACAGCGGTAACGTGTTAGCCTCGCATTCGAGTAATTTGGGTTCGATTCCTGGGGTCGGTCACTCTGTCCATGGGCTTTTCGTGGTTTTCTCTGGTTAGCAAGGCGAATTCTGGTGTGTTTTCTCTTCTACCACGAATTTTCTATCATTTCGCTCCCTCTTTCATGTTTCAGGTAGGCTTAGGGGCTGTGTAGTGTCGGTCTGTGCCGAACAGATGGCTTAGATGCTTGCTTGTTGTAAAATTCTTCTCGAATTTGCCAGATAGCAGCCTTCTTTGAGCCGCCTCAGGTGGGTCATGTTCTCCCCGGATTCGCCAAGGGAAAGTCTTCACTGAACTCCCCACAGGTGCGGCCATTGTTGACCGTGTATGATATGGAATTGAGTTGGCTTGTTGACAGTGTATGCTACGGGACCAGTTGGGTTGTTGACAGTGTATGCTACGGGACCCAGTTGGGTTGTTGACAGTATATGCTACGGTACTGATTTGGGTTGTTGACAGTTTATGCTATGGGACTGAGTTGGGTTGTTGACAGTGTATGCTACGGGATCCAGTTAGGTTGTCGACAGTGTATGCTATGGGACAGAGTTGGGTTGTTGACAGTGTATGCTACGGGATCCAGTTAGGTTGTTGACAGTGTATGCTATGGGACAGAGTTGGGTTGTTGACAGTGTATGCTACGGGATCCAGTTAGGTTGTCGACAGTGTATGCTACGGGACTGAGTTGGGTTTTGACAGTGTGTGCTACGGGATCCAGTTAGGTTGTCGACAATGTATGCTACGGGACTGAGTTGGGTTATTAATAGTGTATGCTACGGGACCCAGTTGGGTTGTTGACAGTGTATGCTACGGTACTGAGTTGGGCTGTTGACAGTGTATGCTACGGGACCCAGTTGGGTTGTTGACAGTGTATGCTATGGGACTGAGTTGGATTGTTGACAGTGTATGCTACGGAACTGAGTTGGGTTGTTGACAGTGTATGCTACGGGACTGAGTTGGGTTATTGACAGTGTGTGCTACGGGATCCAGTTAGGTTGTCGACAATGTATGCTACGGGACTGATTTGGGTTGTTGACAGTGTATGCTACGGGACTGAGTTGGGTTGTTGACAGTGTATGCTACGGGACTGAGTTGGGTTATTGACAGTGTGTGTTACGGGATCCAGTTAGGTTGTCGACAGTGTATGCTACGGGACTGATTTGGGTTGTTGACAGTGTATGCTACGGGACCAGCTGGGTTCTTGACAGTGTAAGCTGCGGGACTGATTTGGGTTGTCTACAGTGTATGCTACGGGATCCGGTTAGGTTGTTGACAGTGTATGCTACGGGACTGAGTTGGGTTGTTGACAGTGTATGCTACGGGACTGAGTTGGGTTCTTGACAGTGTATGCTACGGGACTGAGTTGGGTTCTTGACAGTGTATGCTACGGGATCCAGTTGGGTTCTTGACAGTGTATGCTACTGGACTGATTTGGGTTATCTACAGTGTATGCTACGGGATCTAGTTGGGTTGTTGACAGTGTATGCTACGGGACCCAGTTGGATTGTTGACAGTGTATGCTACTGGATTGATTTAGGTTGTCTACAGTGTATGCTACGGGATCTAGTTGGGTTGTTCACATTTTACTCACGAAGATAACGGAATTGCGTTAGGACGCTACAGCCCAAATCTGGGCCTTGGCTTCTCTCAAACGTTACTTCCATTCTTCCCTATTTATGACACCTCTTACGAAATTCCTACTCTCCAACATACTTCTTTCATATTTTCTGACTTCATGCCACCACCTGTCTCTTTGTCTACCCACTGGCCTCTTGTCATATGTTTTTCCCTTTGAGGACTTTGTTCTTTCATCTTTAGCATATGACCTGCCCACTGCAACTTTCTTAATTTAATTACTTTCGATACATACCATTTTTGATACCATTTTTGAATCTAAACAGTGAATTTTGACATCGTGAGAGACACAATCTATTAGGCTACTACTAATAAATTGGAATTTCATTATTCGTATAGAAATTTCAACCTACCTAACCATTACAGTTCTGGGAAAGTGCATGACTTTCTTTATTAATTTTGTAATTAACTATACTTAGATTGGAAAGTTTGAATCGGACTAAAAATTCATTTTTACTCTGATTTAGACTAACTGGCTATTAAATAGCTGAAACACGCACGAACACACATTCATATTCATATGCCGTAAAGGTAAAGATACGAACGAACGGAAGGGGCCCCCCGCAACCGGGTTGAGCTCCGAAAGCAGGTCCCAACGACCCTTTTTGCTTCTACCGTGAGCCCTGGGAGGGAAGGATGAGAGGATAGCTCAAAGGCGACCAGATCCGGATGCCGACGGGCGCAAGCATGGACGGGTCCCTAGCGTTTCCAGATCAACGCATCCGCCACCGCCCGGGGCCACCCACAAACTTCTAACCTCCGGTGTCCCCCGAAGAGGCGCCGGCCCAAGAGAATCCCGGAGGCGGGTCCTAACTGAGCAGTTCCGCAACAACGTCAGAGAAGAAGCCTCTACAAACCGCACATACACAGCCCAGCAGCACCCGCCGAACACCGTCGCCTGCTCCTACAGCCCTAAAACAAATGACAAGGAAGATGATGGTTATAGGAAACGAGGGGAAGGCAAGTCATGGTAGAAGATGAACCACCCCAGAATTCACCTGCCGACTGGGGGAAACCACGAAAAATCCATGGGTCAGAGCTGGCGGTCGTCGGGGTTGAGCCCGGTAGCTCTGGAATGCGAGTTACCGCGGCGCCACCTCGCTCGGTTTATATGCCAAACTCTGGACATATATGGAATATATGGAGGAATCTGCTTTATCACGGAAAAATTTCACCCTTAAGGGGAATTGGGCCCGAAACCCTTGGAACATGAAAGCAATCATTTAACTTTTGTATTTTAAAGTATCTTTAGAAGCGGTTTGTCACTTTAGATAGTCTTTTCTTTTTTTCTTTTTTATTTACCGTATTCTATTGATGTACAAACATGGATGACGATTTAGCTGTTGGTCCACAATCCTTCCAAGACCATCAAATTATATATATGGGCGGCGCCGTGGCCGAGTGGTTAGACCGCTCGCCTTCCACCGAGGCGGCCCAGGTTCAATCCCAGGGACCTGCATGTGGGATTTGTGGTGGACGAAGCGGCGTCTGGGCGGGTTTTCTCCGGGTTCTCCGGTTTCCCCCGCCATTCATTCCACCAATGCTCCATCATCACCTTTCCTTTCATCCATTTCACCAACATTTCGTTTCATCTACTTCCTTCATCCCATACCAGGCATCGGGCTGATCACCCATCCTGGATGCTCTGTCTGATCCATGAGTGTCTGCTCCTCGACGGGCCTCTGACCCCAGGCACCCGCTTGTAAGTCCTGGGGGGTGTAAGTCCTACATAAGAGGAGGGTAAACAGATAATGAATGAATGAATATATATATATATATATATATATATATATATATATATATAGGAAAGAAACAATGGCCCTATCCAAGCCAAGCGCCTATACCAGAAAACAACAGCTGTTTCCACAGAAACAAGGATTGGAAGAAAAAAAAGAGGATCGCTACGCGAATGTACGTATTCCTCGAGATGGGTCATATGCAGAGCCCCATGTGCGCTTTTCGAGATTGGGAGCAAGCCCTTCATCCAGACATGCGACTAAACCACAAAATTCCCTTGCCAATAATGTCGAAAACTCTTAGTGGTGCGCAGGTGTTACCTTAGTGGCGTGTCAAGGGTGCCAACTTAATGATCCGAAGTCTCTCCCAATAAGTGTTTCAAAGCCTCTTACGGCCTGTTTATGCCTTACATCAACACCTTTGTCCTCTGATAGTGATAAAATACTCGACTTTTTAATGCCTAAAGTTTTCATTTTTGCCATTCAGCTACAAAAAGAAGAAAACTTAATGCATTTTTACAGCACTTTACTTTTACTCTCCCTAACCTATGATGAAAACACTGCATTAGATAAACTAGTCCATAAGGAGATTTTATCGGTTATCGCAAGTCTTAAGATGGCACCGAAATAAAATAATTTTCGAAAAGCTAAGCACGTATATCAATTCTGCACCACGACGAGGCGCCCATTTTGATATAAGAACAATTGTCGTGGTAAGCTATGAGATCTTTCTATCAGGGTATGTGTGGATGTACTGTGAAGCACAACACCAGTTTAAATTGACAGATTTTTTTTTGTGAACTAAATTGGAATTTTTGAAGCGAGTTGCCGACCGTTTGAATATAAAGAATGAAACTGATTATGAATCGTAGCACTCGAAATTGCAACAACTTAATTATTATACCTGCTAACTTCTGCAGTATCAACTTTAGGGTTTGAAATAACTGTTTCCACAATAAAAAGAAACTAGCAGCTTAACTTATCGTGAGTCGCTAAAATGCTTATCGGCGAGACCTGTCGCAATAGCCGCGAAATCATACACACACAAGCGTGTCACTAAGCGCTTAAAATAACATACGAGCAGTACGTACCGGTAACGGTATCAAAGAAAGAATATGCACAACTGTGTGTACGAACGAATGCAAGTACTAGTGTCGGTACCAGAGAGTAACTCTCCAATCTAAAATTACACGCCGCCTTTATTACTTTTAGCTCTGCCTACTTCATTAATCCCCACCAACTTTATTTTTCAGGCGTAACCAATACTTAAATCTCTCATGTGGCTTTGTTACTTTGTTACTAAGGGTCCTAGGTAAATTCTCAGAATTAAGTACATTTTTACTTTCCAGAATTCTGTCTACGTGATCATGCAAACATATTGAGCTTATTACTTAACTGAATTCACAGAATCTTTAAGTTAATGCGTTCGTTACATGGCTACTAATGGCTTTCGTTAACCTGACTCCCTAATTACCTTCTACATTTTTCAATTTAAGCTTGTTACCTTATACATTGATTTAATGTACGGAAATTATTTAATTATTTATATATTTCCGTCATTAATTACGGTATCAGTCTGTACATATTGAATTCTAAAAATAAAACGTAGATAAATTAATAAAATTCCCTCATTTATATGAAGAATTCTTCACTTTTTATCCTTTTTTAAACTCCCTTTAAAGAAGTTAGTTAAAATATCAAACATTGAAATATTCGGCTGAGAAACAAAATATATCTCGAATTGTCTGTAAATAGAGTGTGAATTCCTCTACAACTGAAAAACCACAAGAAACACACAATGAGTTGCTCCAGAAAGAATGTAGAGATCATTAGAACATTATCCCGTTTCGAATATTAGCAATTTCCAAAACATTCATTGTATGTTTAAGTTTGCTGTATTAAACAAGAAACAACACTGCACTTGATTTGAAACTGGATTTCAAGGTTGAAGGTTGGTTGGCTGAAATGGCGTGTTTTGCATATATTGATGATTTTGGCCCAAAATGATATTTAGAGTGGTTTTTGGAAGCTGAAATTTGAGCGGTCGGCTTTGTGCTCGGCGTGTTGAACTATCGCCAGAGCGCTAGCTTTGGTCTCACTGATGTTGCTAGCTTTTCCTATTCTTACATTCCTTCAAAGAGCCAAGCGCAAGGCTGACTATTAAAACTAAGGCCAGGAAACGCCCAACATATCATTTTGGGCTAAAACTGTTTCATTTTCTGAAAAGTACACTAAAAAAAAAACAAAAAGAAAAGAAATCTGCTTTACACTGACAAGATTTTCTCTACTCTTGTACAAACCGTCTTTACAAACGCTTCTTCTCCATCTACTTCACGTTAATCCAGATCTTATTGTTAATTTTCTTGTAGGCGCAAGGGGAATATGGTAGGCTTTAAGCGATAGCCAAATGTTTTAAGAGCTGGTTGCTATGTGGAGCATTGCATTCTCTTTGCATGTCCAGGACATAACAAAACGAATAACGAATTCTCATTTGAAAAAAAGTACAAGTATTGGAAAATCCCAACAAATAACAAAGAATATCTCGGAAATGGTTCACCATAAAAAGTATATGACATAAATTGTGTTTTAACGAGATTTACATTGTTTGTGTAGTAAAATGTTGTCTGTCTCTTACGGTTTACCAGTTATGCAAAATTCATTCAGAATGAAGACGACTTTTGGGGACATTCTCAGAAAATTCATGATATACATTTTATTTACCATGAAAGTATCATAAGCATATGATATTTTAATCAAAATTTTTAGTCACTTTTGAGAAAATCAAAGTTTTCAGGTTTGGTATTTATCCGACTCGTCGTTTTTTAGTTATGCTGTTCACAGACACAGAGATACACACACATACCTTTTTCAGGAGGCCTCAAAACATGTATTTCCAGTGAAATCTCGGTAACGAATTTTTGAGTGGAATACAATAATTCTCCGACTTACTATACGTAGTAGGGAAAGTAAACAAAACAAAAATGCATGATATAAAGAGCTGAATGTTTATTTCTAAGTAAGCGTTGTGATTAATGTTAATTGAACAGAAGCATCACTTATTGTGATAATGCCGTGTGTCCCATTGCCTATAGGATAATCGTATAACTTGTACAAAGTAGTATATTTAAATTTTTTTTTGTATTTGTGTTGTACTGCTTATCAAAGCCTGAATTCCTTAAACGTGGCACTGGATCCAACATAAAATTCGCAGCATTACTATGGTGGAGAACCCCAATACCATTCATAAGACTTACAACTCTTATAACTCGATATACAGATTAAACGTCATGTATTTGCCCAAATATGGCTTGTAATGGGTATCTCCATTACACTTGGCAGGATCCCGCTCCAAGTGTATGGGATCTGGAGAATTTTCTGACAGACCTCGGAACCACCTCAAAAGGGAGAAGAAAAGAAAAAGAAGAGAGACACTGTTGTTACTCGGCTTCAATTTCGATATTTCTTTGGTTATTTTGCGGCAGTTAAGATATACCACAAGAAATACTCCATATAAAACATTACTGTTATTTGAGGCAGCATTTTTAACACTTAAATGATTTCAGTCAAATTATATCATATACATTCAATAACAGCCCACCTTAAAGCAATATGTGTATGCAACAATATACAAAAAGTGTATATTACAGTCATTTTATATGTTTATATTATTGTATACATGTTCAATAATGTTATGTGAATGTATTACGTAATTTAATAATGTAGGAGCTGTGAGAATAATAGATTAAAAGTTGCTAACTATGAGGTAACCTTGAGGCAATAATGAGTAAGAATGTTTAATAAAGCTACTAGTCATTATTGGGGCAACAATAATGTAAATTTTGAGACACTTTATAGAAATAGCCAATCAAAAAAAAAAAAAAGCTTAAGTTAAATAAAAGAGACTTGAAATACAGAAATTTACAAAAGTGGCGATAGAAATTTAGTCAGTTGCTTGTAGACAGTGCTCATAACTGGACGCGTTGGTTGTAGACAGTGTTCCTGACGCGAGATGCGTCCTCGAGAAATTTAATACGTATTTGTGTGAGACGAAAATAGTTTACGTGTTAAAAAGTGCAAGTAATTAATAAAAAATCTCACAGCTCTCCCTATATCAGTGAAGTTTTATTTAAATCGTGTCAAGAATTAATAAAAGAGGTGAAGTAAAATTATAATCTGTGTAAACCTACATTCTTCAGTTGCACCACAACCCTGCAAAGAGAAACATGTCTAACAATAATACTGACGCAGCCGAGGTAAACAGAAATATATAATATTTAAAGAAACAGTCGAAATACAATACAGCACCTACTTAAAATTGGCTTTACATACGTGAAGCATAAACCTATTTCATTATAGTTGAACTGAACTCCGGCTCTGTTAAAACAACATTCTTTTAAATGTCCATTTCATTTATGTGATCATGGTGCACAAAAGTATTAAATAATTTTTATACTAGTTTTAATTAAAGATAAAATAAAAAAGTGTCCGTAAAAAAGCAAGAAAAGCCCACAATAAGGAGAGGTTGCCTACTATATAGGGTGTTCCCAAAATTCTTAGTGACACAGTTTGTTGGTGCTTTATTACATGGAAAGGGAAATTTTAATACAAATGTTCAACCTGTCTTCTATCTGCTTTATGCACCTTTTAAAAGCGAAAGAAGCGTGAACTACGCAACAAAATGGCGCACATGTTACTGTCGTCCACGTGGAAAGAGCAGAGAGGCGTGGTTCGATATTTGTGGGCTAAAGGGCATAAACGGGTGATACTCAAGGGACATGCGTGGCGTGAATGGGGAAGATTGTATGGACCGTAGCAATGTCTCCAGGTGGTGTGCATTCTTCCTAGAGGGCGGTGTTAACCTTAGTGATTCGACACGCTCCGGGAGGCCGGTAACAGCTGCAACCCCGCAGAATGTCAGAGGCATTGAGGCGGAAATTTTGAACGACTGGCGTGTGTAACTGCGAATCTTATCCCAACAGTTGAATATTTCCTATGGTGCACTGTACGATATTGTTCATGACACGTTGAAATTTCGTAAAGTTAGTGCTTGCTGGGTGCCTGAGAACCTGACAGACAACCACAAGGGCCAGCGAATGATTACGAGCTTGGATCACCTAACGCGGTACACCGAAGAAGGGCATGAATTTCTGAAAGGAATCGTCACTGGTGATGAGTCGTAGGCATACCACTACACGCCCGAAACCAAGTAAGCAAGTATGGAATAGAAACATGCTGTTTCCCCAGTGAAGAAAAAATTCAAAGTGACTCAATCTGCTAGGAAAGTGCTTGTGACGGTGTTCTGGGATATGCATGGTGTTGTATTGGTGGACTTTGCTCAACACGGGTCCACTGTGAATGCTGCAGCCTACTTGAAAACTTTGGTGAAGTTGCGTCCTGCCCTTTGTGACAAACGCCACAACATGAATGCTGACGATGTCAAAATTCTTCATGACAATGCTCGCCCAATGCAATGGGAGGTGCTCCAGCATCCACTGGACCTTGCACCGGACTTTCATCTATTTGGTCCCATGAAGAAATTCCTGGCCGACCAACGCTTTGCGACAGATGCAGAAGTGAAATCAGCAGTCCGCAGATGGCAATACTCCAAGAAAACAGACACGAACAGGGCAAATTGAAACTGGTATCACGATGTGAGAAATGTGTTGAGAAACTTGGTGACTGTGTTGAAAAGTAGGTAAACGGTGTAAGTTCATTTGTGAATTTTCTTGTTGTTGTTTTAAGTATTAAATTTTGTTGTTAAAAAAATTATTATGTGTTACTTCTCGATCCGCTCTAGTAGTATAGTCTGTTCCATTTAAAAAAATCTGATATGTTACATTCGCATGCGTTTCTCTACCCTCTATCCTTATTAATGGGTATACAAGTTATTCTTGCTAAAGTTTACTTTTCTATCTACTTCATTTTAATTCAAATGAATCTTTGCAGAAATAGTTACATTACATATTTCGTTATAATACAAAGGGAATAGAGATATTAAAATGTTTAAGTACTGGGCGCTATACACTGCTTTAAAATTCCATATGTTTCTATGCAATAGCGAGAAACAGCTGAATAATGAAAGGACTTTAATGAATGATTAAGTAATGAGCAATTCTAACCATTAATAAGGGATATGTCGGAAGTGACTTAAGCCATAAAAAAAGTTTTTGAAATAAATTGTGTGTTTTAAAGAGGTCTATATTTATTGTGCAGTACATTTTCGTCTATCGCTTAACATTTACCAGTTATTCAAGGTTATACAAAATTTCTTCCAAATGAAGTGGGCGTCACAGGCCATTCCCGGAAAATTCAAGATGTACATTTTATTTTTCCTGTAAATATGTTTAATACATGGTATTTTAATAAAAATCGTTAGAGTTGTTTTTTAGAAGATAAACAATTTCGAAATATCTTTTACGTGAAGGTAGTTCGGGTTGGGGGATTTTCTTAAACATCTTCGTGTCGTATGTTTAGAAGGTACTGAAGCTAAACTGTTTTAAGATATGCTGTTCACGGACACATATAGATCGTTTTCTAAAAACGATTTATTTAGGGGGTCTCAAAACATTCGTTTACGGTGAAAAATCGGTATAGAATTTTTGGGTGGTATACAATACCTTCTCTACCTAGTGCACGCGGTAGAGAAAGTATTACAACCTTGTGTCATCAATTTCAGGAACACCCTATATAACTATCAACTACTCTATATTGCAGATCTTAACAAACGCTACAACGTAAATACGATAGTTATGGGATGGTCCCACAGGATATGGGACACAACTAATAATGGGTGACTATGCTATGAACAGGAAAGGGAGGGGACACTCGCACCTCGATTAAACCTGGGTGAGGTGAAGGAACCTTAGGAGGCTATAGGCCGCAGGTAGACCTCCCGACAGAAGGGCGTAGAATTACCTAACGATTCCAAGCTTAATGATCCGGTCACATTGGCAGTCTGCTCAAGAAGGCTTCCCTCTGGTGAAACAGGGGAGAACTCAACCCACCTGAGCGGACTCAGTTAAGGCTGCCATCTGGCAGAGCCAGAAAAAAATTTCTAACAAGCAATCACCTGCGCCATCTGTCCGACAGTGACCGACACTACTAGCCCCTAAGCCAACCCGAGAAATGAAATGCTTTCCCCTAAACTAGGACTATTTAGTATTTTATATTTTAAGTGTTTAGATCCATAGAAAATGATGACGGAGAAGAACGGTTCTAGAATCTTACAGTAGCTTAATCTATAAACGTCTTTAAATTTTTTAAAATGAGATTATGTAATACTATATTTTTACTTTCTCTACTACGTATAGTAAGTAGGGGAAGTATTGTATTCCACCCAAAACTTCCATACCGAAATTTCACAGGAAATACATGTTTTGAGACCCCTTGAATCAAAAAAAAAGCATTTTTGGAAACATGTCCGTGTGTCTGTCTGTCTGTCTGTCTGTGTGTTTGTCTGTGTGTCTGTGAACAGCATAACTCATAAACGAACAGTCGGATATACAGAAACTTGGTATTTAGGTTCAGTATCTGCCAGAGATGCGACACGAAGATTTTCAAGAAATTCCTCGCACCCCAGATTACCCTTTACACGGAACATTTTTCGAAAATTTTAATTTTGTCCAAAATGGCTCTAAGGATTTTGATTAAAATATCATATATTTATGTACTTTCATGACAAATAAAATGTATATCTTGAATTTTCTGGGAATGTCTCCAAAAGTGTTCTTCATTGTGAACGACGTTTGCATAACTGATAAACCATAAGAGATAGACAAAATTTTACTACACAAAAATGTAGATCGCGTTAAAATACACAATTTGGGTCATATACATTTTTTTGTTGAGTGTATCATTTTCGAGATATTGCTTGTTATTCCCTTAAATTTTCCAGTACTTATACGTTTTCTAAAATGGGAATTCGTTATTCATTTTTTTTTGTCCTTGTAATGCAAAGACCAGCGCTTAAAATATTTGACTATCGCTTAAAGCCTACCAATTCCCCTTGCCGCTACAATAAAATTAGCAATGAGATTAACATCTCGATATCCCGATTAACATGAAGCATATTGAGAATAAGCGTTTGTAAAAATAATTTGTACAAGAGTAGAGAAAGTCATGTGAGTGTAATACATCAGATTTATTGACATGTCTTTTTACATGATTAATTTCTCACGCGGCTCGCATTATCTTTTCACAATACAAATCGTCATACTTAAATTTATTGCAATTAATTGTAGTTAACCTATACGTTATATTGGCGGCTTTCTTTGATCTAAACGTTACTCATTTATCTAACCTACATAAAGATTAAATGGCGGGAATTATGTATTCAGAAGAAACAGAAATAGAATTGAAATTACAAAAGCAGCAGAAAGAATAACATTATAAGTACTTCCAAAATATCCAGAAAGCAACATGATGTAGCATTTAATCGTTTAATTGGCTGGTGTAAGGCAAAGCATGTTGAAAATAGTTTCACTGAAAATAACTGCTAGCCTATCAACAAAACATCTGACATCTCGCTTTTTTAACGCAATTTCTTTTGTTTCAAGAACGCGTTCTAACAATGTTCTCTGTTAGCTTCAGAAATCAATATAATATTATTGGTATTTTACAAATTCTAGCACTGTATACGAGGGACACTATTTATATTTTGAGCCTAATGATTAAAACAAAGTAATTTCTGTTTGAAACTTGTTTTATTGTTTTTAAAAATATTCTCCTTTATAATCAATACACTTTTGCATCCGTTTGAGCCATTTGTCAAATCATTTATTCCAGTCTTTTTGAGACACCTCCAAAACATGGTTTTTGAAGGCATCAACGCCTTCTTCTGCCAATAAAAATCGTTGTCCACGCAATTTACTTTTGATGTTTGGGAACAAAAAGAAGTAATTGGGTGCCAAATCAGGACTTTTGTGCGGATGACCCATCAATTCGATTTTTTGAGTCTTCAAATACTCTGTTGTTAGACGAGATGTGTGTGCGCTCGCATTGTCTTGATGAAGAACGATCCTACGGTTCTTTTTGGTTTTCTTTACTTCACCGAAGACTTCCGGCAAACAAATGGTTGTGTTCCATTCGGCATTGACCGTTTTACGTTCCTCTAAAGGCACTGTTGCCACATGGTCAGTTTTGCTGAAAAAGCAGCGACCATTTGCATCGAAGTGCTTCGAGTGCGAACAACTTTTGTTGGATTTGCTTCATCTTGAAACACCCATACAGTCGACTGCTGTTTACGTTCCGGCTCATACGCATAGATCCATGATTCGTCACCTGTTACAATCTTATATACGTGTTTTGCGGCACCGCCATTGTACACATCTTGAGCATTTTTGTACACCAATCGATAGGAGCATCTTTTTGAGATTGTGTCAAATTATGTGGGATCCAACGAGAGCCAACATTTTTCCCCAGCTAAATAATTATGCAATATTTTATATATGCTGGTGGAACTAATGCCTCGGGTTGCCTCAGTCTCACAATGTATCGCATGACGATCTTTCATTACTAGTTTTTGCGCAGCATCAATGTTTTCTGGCACAACTGATTTTGGACGACCTTCACGAATTCATCATTGAGCGAACGGCGGCCACGATTAAATTCGTTATACCAGCGTTTCACAGTGGCAAAGGATGGAGCTTCGTCGCTAAATGTGGAAATTAGTTGATCGATGTACTTTTGTCTTGATAATCCACGTCGAAAGTCGTAATAAATCATTGCATGAACATTTTCACGAGTTAATTCCAAGTTTTTGTGGACACACAATTTTCAAGTTAGTGTAAACAAAACAAATGACGCTCTATTGACAAAATGTTTGAAGTAGAGTATGGTCAAATATGTCAAACTTTCCATTGAAAACGTCAGATGACACCTACAACATTCAGGGTTGCCATGGCTCAAAATATAAATAGTGTCCCTCGTATGCTACACGTATTAAAAGTGGTTTTTTTTGCTCGTAGGATTGTAAAACGAAGGCCTAAAATAAAATCCTACTTTTACCCCTTATATCATAATCTAGTATTGTACTATGAAGTTACCATATTAGAAATTATAATAAAGACTAGGAAATGAGAGAAAGGATATTTGTGGTGGAAGTGGAACCACTCCACCATTTGCTTTTTCTATCGGCGAAAACCACGAAAAATACATGATCAGTGTGGCCGGCCCCAGTAATCGAACCCAGTACCTCCCGAATGCAAGGCTCAAGTTGCCGTGAGCTAACTCGATGTAAATGTATACCTGTGAATTAATAGTGGGTAGAGACCGTAATGCGAGAGTTACACATTAGCTTTTTCCAAGGGAATTTCCAAGCAGTGTGCTCCTTATTAAAGCATTGTTTCGTGAATTCCCGATCTAAATACTATAGAACCTATTGCCCATAGCAGTCCTTTTCTTTTGGTTACTATTCGCAGGAAATATCTTGTTTCACTTGGTTCGAGAGAGATTTTCAGTTGTTAGCCTGTTTTTGCACCATTTTTAAGACAGTTACCACTTCCATTCGTTGTCCAGATATATCAATATTTTTACGGACGAGAGACCCACTTGTCTACCCGTTACTCGTTTCCTAATCCTTTTGTCTCTGAATTGTAATATACATCCATTGTCTCGACTGAAATAAAATAGCTGCAAGTCATGGCAAATCCAATACCTCTTTTCCAAAATCCCAGGATAATTTAGTACTTTATATTTTAAGTGTCTAGATCCATACAAAATATTTCAGCAATGTGACGGAGAGGAAGAGTTTACTATATCCTTACAAAACCTGATCTATAGACGCCTTGGATGTTTTTAAGATGCAGTTACGTAATATATTTTGTACTGTGGAGAAATTACCCTATTGGTATCTATAATGAAGAATAGAACGACATACAGTGGAATGTATGTTCACATTTCATGTTTATGTCATGGTATAAAACATCTGAATGTCGCCTACGAGGGCGGAAGCGTTCTAATCATATATATATATATATATATATATATATATATATTGCATAACTCAGAAACGAACAGTCGGATAAACACCAGACTTGGTATTTAGGTTCAGTATCTTCCAGAGATGCGACACGAAGGTTTTCAAGAAAATCCTCCCACCCCAGATTACCCTTTTCATGGAACATTTTTCGAAAATTTTAATTTTCTCAAAATGGCTCTAACGATTTTGATTAAAATATCATATATTTAAGATACTTTCATGACAAACAAAATGTATATCTTGAATTTTCTGGGAATGTGTCCAAAAGTATTCTTCATTGTGAACCACTTTTGCATAACTGGTAAGCCATAAGAGATAAACAAAATTTTACTACACAAAAAATGTAAATCGCGTTAAAATACACAATTTATATCTTATACATTTTTGTTGTTGGGTGAACCATGAAGCATACGGAGAATAAGCGTTTGTAAAAATAGTTTGTACAGAGTAGAGAAAGTCATGTGAGTGTAACACATCAGAATTTTTTTCTAAATGTGTCGGGTTGTTTACTTCTTTATTCGGCGAAGTTCCAATCGCGTATTTCCGATGAAATCTCGATATTGAATTTTTGGGTGGAATGCAATACTTCTATTTACTATCGGTAAGCAGTAAAGAAAGTAAAAATGAATCAGATTTAGAACATTTTGGTCAAAATGGAATTCGAACCACGTACGTTGAACCTTAGTAACCACGCTATTACCAACTGAACTACCATGTCCGTTTGCGGAATAGTTTAAATGTCACTACGTGTAAAGAGCGCACAATAACTGTCACGTGGTTTACATGTCACACTAAACTCTCAATGTCTGACTTCACTCCGGGTTATTTTTGGCCTCCATTCAACGATGAACCTGTCTGTCTCAAAGCCTATTGTTAATGCTAAAATAATTACTGGGTTGGACTCGTCCTGCAAAAAAAGGGGGGAGGAACAAGTGAATGTCGCTGATAAACCAGAAATTTCGAAACAACTCTGCTCTCTGACGTGATTTGTCATTCTAAGGGTGGATGTGTCTGTTCAACCGTTAATTAATATTTAGCTGCAATCCTCAAAACAGTTCGTTATTTATATACATTTGTCATTGCTTTTAATATAATAAAGTCAGGTACATAACAGCTACAGAGGTTCTATCATTTCATAGCAGTTCTACGAACTATTCATTTAGCTATCCACGGAAATAGACGCTACTGTACACAGGAAAATGGGGAAACTGTCAGCTTTTAATAAAATGAGCAATATGTGTTTTTATTCTTGCTTTAAGGCCAGGCACTCATGAACGACGTAAAAGTTACTAGTCAAGACCGTTTTTATCAAACAAAATGTGAATAATAATGGATAATAAACTCATTGGAGTACATAATTTTAATTATTTGGAATGCGAAGTAAATTTTGATAGACAAAGACATGAATTCGAGATGATTCGTGAAACAATACAGAATTTATCTTTATTGGTGTCATATATTTGGGGGACGTGTTCTTGACATCAAAACAATAAAAAAAGTTCATATGTTCATGGGTCTGAAAATCAACCGTTTCGTTGTTATAGATCAAAGATGTATTCCACGAGTGAACAGACGGGTATGCACTACACGTATGGCCGTGCAGACGGCAATGCAGCACGAGCACGCGAACTTTATGCACTAAGGTACCCTGACAGACCGTTACCGTGTGCAAGAACATTCGCACAAATTCACCAACGCTTGAGAGAGAATGGCGCATTTGAGAGGAGTACTAGGGATGTTGGGAGACCAACATTGAGCTTGATGAACGAATTCTTCGTGCTGTGGATGCAGACCCATCACAAAGCACAAGACGTATGACTGTAAGGGAAAGAGTCATACGACTATCTGGAGAATTCTAATGAAAATCTTCTGTACCCGTATCACTTTCAACGTGTGCAAGGATTAAATGAGGCGGACTTTGAGCCAACGCATGCTACAGCAGTATTATTCTTACTCAAGCTTATTTTTTCTAGCTACTACATTTCAATCCAAATAAACCTTTGCAAAAATAGGTACATAACGCATTTTGTCATGGATACAAACGGAACAGCGATAGTCAAATGTTTAAGAACTGAACGCTATATGCTGCCTTAAAAGTCGTACTGTTTCCATGTAATCGCAAGAAACAACTGAATTTGAAAAGACTTAAAGAGAATGACCAAGAAATGAACAATTCGAACCTTTAATAACGGATACCTCAGAAACGGCTTAACGGCCACAAAAAACTGACTTGAAACAAATTGTTGGTTGTTAGGAGATCTATATGTTTGTGTGGTACGGTTTAGTCTATCGCCTGACGTTTACCATTATACATATTGTACAAAATTCCCCCCTAATGAAGAGGACTTCATAGGCTATTCCCCAAAAATTCAAGATATACATTTTATTTTTCATGTAAATATCTTTAATATATGGATGTTGATCAAAGTATTTGGAGCTATTTTTTAGAAAATACAAAATTTCGAAAAATGTTCTATATAAAGGCTTGTTTGTGGTGGGGGATTTTGTTGAAAATCGTGTCGCATCTTTGAAAGTTTGGTATTTGTCCGACTTCCCGTTTTTGAGTTATGCTATTCATTGCCTGCCTGCCTGCACATGCGGACATGTTTCCAAGAATGCCTTATTTAGATTCAGGGAGCCTCAAAACACGTGTTTCCTGTGAAATTTCGGTGTCGAGTTTTTGGGTGGAATGCAATACGTCCCCTATTCACTATACGTAGTAGAGAAAGTAAAAGAAATGCCAGTTAAATATAGTTGGTATTTAAGTATAACGTATTTCAAGGATGAGACACAAATATTTTAAGAAAATACCTCATCCAAAATTACCCTTTACATGGAAAGGCTTTTGACATGTTTTAATTGATCAAAAATTGCCATAACGATTTTGATTAAATTGCCACAGGTTTAAGATATTTGATGCTAAGTAAAGTGTATATCTTGAAGTTTCTGGGAATAGCCTGTGAGGTCGTTTTCATCCTGAATGACTTGTAAAACTGGTAAACCGTAAGAGATAGCCAAATCGTACTGCCTACACAAAAAAATGTAGATTTCGTTAAAGTATACAACTTGCTTAAATTTTTTTTGCATTAACCACTTCCGAGATATTCTTTGTTAATGGTTTCAATTTTAAAATATTTACACTTTTTGCTAGTGACAAGACGCTATTCAGTGTTTTCGTAGACATGCAAAGAGGGTGGAATTTCTAAACCATTACATAGTGGCATTTTTTTAAAAATCTGATTATAGTTTTACCCTCTGTATCCTTATACCTAATGCGAAATGTCTCGACTTTAAGGTAGGTTTATCTGGATTAGCCAGAAGTAGGTAGAAGAACAAGCTTTTTTAAAAATAGTTTGTAGAAGAACCAGTAGTAAAAGTCATGTGAAAGCAGCACATTGGGCTTCTGGACGTCAGAACACGTATTTCTGGTAAAATCACAATTTTTGGGAGGAATACAACTGCCTCTACTTGGTATAGGTATCTAGTCAAAGGAGAAAAGAAAATGAAAGGTTGACAAAGGCATATTAACGTTCATATCTCTGTCTTAGATTTCCGAACGTGCCATCTTTTGAAATGGATCGATAGCTCAGACAGTGGCGGCAGCAATAAACGTGTTTTCTTTGGGTACCGCAAGCAAGCAATCAATCCGTGGCACTAAAGGGCGCGAGGTTACCACTTCCCATATCGCAACATCATATACGATAACTGCAACCCCGTGTACCTACTATGCAGAAGCTCATGGTTCAGATTCCTGGTGTTTTCCATTAGCTATCTCTCCGTCAAAGGGGACTAATGGAATCTACCCTGAGAATATCTCACTCCAGAAACGGAATCTACTAAATGCCTATGTAGACGTGAAAGTTATAAACTAATATTCTGGATCACATTAGGCGGTTCAAATACATATAGCAGGAAGCGGTGAATATGTCATCCACTTAGAACGTGATTCTATGTACAGAAATGAATAAAAAATCTGATGTGTTACACTCACATGACTTTCTCTACTCTTGTACAAACTATTTTTACAAACGCTTATTCCCCATATGGTTCATGTTAATCGAGATGTTAATCTTATTGCTAATTTTCTTGTAGGTGCAAGGGGAATTGGTAGGTTTTAAGCGATAGTCAAATATTTTAAGAGGGGTTGCTATGTGGGGTATTCCATTCTCTTTGCATTACCAGGACGAAAAAAGAGTAACGAATTTGAGAAAAAGTATAAGTATCGGAAAATTTAAGGGAATAACAAGAAATATCTCGAAAATAGGTCACCCCCCAAAAAAAATGTATATGACAAAAATTGTGTATTTTAAGGCGATCTACATTTTTTGTGTAGTAAAATGTTGTCTATCTTTTATTGTTTACCAGTTATGCAAAAGTCGTTCACAATGAAGAATACTTTTGGAGACATTCCCAGAAAATTCGAGATATAAATTTCATTTGTCATGAAAATATCTTAAACATATGATATTTTAATCAAAATCGTTAGAGCCATTTTTGAGAAAATTAAAATTTTCGAAACATGTTCCATGTAAAGGGTAATCTGGGTTGGGGGGATTTTCTTGAGAACTTCTTGTCGCATCTCTGGAAGATACTGAACCTAAATACCAAGTTTGTTGTCTATCCGACTGTTCGTTTCTGAGTTATGCTGTTTACAGATACACAGACACACACACGGACATGTTTCCAAAAATGCTTTTTTTGGATTTAGGGGGTCTCAAAACATGTATTTCCGGTGAAATCTCGGTATCGAATACAATACTTCCCCTACTTACTATGCGTAGTAGAGAAAGTAAAAACTAAAATATCTTGTTAATCTTTTAACACTTATTTGCTCAAACACCGAACTATCGAAGCAAAGTCTCACCGAAGTATGTGCCAGAGAAGTAATTGGTCTACAGTTTTTGATGTGCTCGCTTTCTTCCCATAGTGCTTTATAATAAATACTTTTTTGATTGAGTGGTATTGTTTGTTGGGGATAAGAGATTGCATATACGTACTGGAGACATAACCTATCGTTCGATCAGACAGTTATGCTATCTAAATTATGTTGTAGGTCAGGTCATCATCTTCTTCTGATGTAGGTAGGCATGTCTACTAAAATAGTTTAGCTCTTAGTCTCTTCTATTAAGAGTATTGGTACTGAATTATAGCCAGCGTTTCGAAAAAACGTCACATTTTTTAAAGATTTTGCTGAAAAAAGATCCTCAAACATCGTAAGATCAGTATCCAATTGAGTAATCCCTTTTTTTAGTTTCATTTATACCTCGCCTTTAACTGCAGTGATCATATCGGTGGCCTTTCCTTTGAAAGATTAACTTGTATTTGGGCTTCTAGCAAACTTTTGGGTTTTAGTCATTAGATCACGCTCACATTCACACAATCATTCATACTTCCAGACTCTGGGGTGGATAGGGAATAATCTTGGCTAGAGAAAAATTCCCACCCCAGCCAGGAATCGAACCCGGGACCCTTCGCTCAGCAGCAGGTGTCCTACCGACTAGCTACTGATCCAGCCTGAGTAATCTTGTTTTCCTATGTTTTTACCACTTTAAAATGATACCATAATTATTTATAGGAGGATATAAATAATTAAATAAATAAATAATAGTAAGGCAGAGAAATAATTACAATAAATATATTCCATACATTAAACCAATGTGTAATATAACAACTTGAATTCAAAGATTCGTACGAAGAAAAAGGTAGTTATGGAGTCATGTTAAGAAAAGTTATTAGTAACAACATATGTAGCGAACGCATTAGTATACAGGTCCTTGGAATTAGTTATGTTATAAAGCGCAGTACGTTTGAACATTCACGTATATCGAATTCTGCAAAACAGAAAGGGAAGGCAATTCTTAGAATCAGGGAGGTACCCCATAGGTAACAGACGCACACGTAGGAATCGTAAGATTGGCTCCACGCAAGAAGGAATGGAGTAGTTCTAAGGTAGGCAGAGCTTAGGTAACATAAGTGCACGCAATTCTAAATCAGAGATACATTCGTTCGTGCACACATTCGTGCATACACTTGTATCTCTGGATCGTCCTACGTGGTGTAGTGGCTACCATGCTACACTCCAATTCCCGAGGTCGCGGGTTCAAACCAAGCGGAGGGCGATTGCTTTTTTCAGGCGTAAAATTCCTTCGGAAGAGAAATAAAGGTGGTGGTCCGGTGTCGTAGATTTACGGCATGTAAAAGAACCTCAAGCCTGATAAAAAGACCTGTGAGCAAAATTACCGGTCTTTCACGCCCACTATAGAATGGGACGCTAAGGACCACAGCAGTTAAAGAGCGTCCGTATATAAAACTAAATTTTACTTTTAATTTTTTGTCTTTCTGGATACTTGTGGCGACTCGTGTATTATTTTAAGCGCTCATTGACGCACTTGTATAGTATTTAGGGGCAATTGCGAGGGGGTTTTGCCGGTAAGCATTTTAGTGACTCACGGCAATTTACGCTTCTAGTTTTGTTTATTGCGGAAACTGTTATTTAAAACCGTAACATTAATACTGCAGATGTTAGTAGATATAATAAGACAATTGTTGCAAAAGAATGTAAATTTGTTTATTACTACGTCTTACAAGGTGACAAAGTTGGAATAAAAAGAATGACCACATGCTGGGGCTTGAACCATGAACCCTCGGCAGATTAAACAGCGTGCGTTTTACCATTTAGCTACGGCAGCGTATGTTGTTGTGCGGGTTATATATAATATAGATGTTGGTTCTATTAAAATCATTTTCCACGTGTTTTCTTACCAATGCAATGCAATTAATAGCTCAGCAGCATGAGAGTTTTATGATATTTGGTTCATGTTTCGCCATACTAGGTTAATATAACAATAGAAATCTTCGAAGTGAGGTTAAAATGGCGACCACGACAGTGTACATCTACGACTACGGTCGATTTAGTTTTCATACCCCCTACTCACGGAACGGCTGAATGATACTGACCCGCGAAAAGTGCACATTTATTTTCTTGAAAGATAGTACATAAGGTTAAAGGCGGCATCGAGGGGACGGCCAGGAATATTCAATCTGGAAATATTAGTGACCCCGCTGCGCTGTACCTGCCGCTATCTAGATGCCCTACGTAGTCTTTCACTTCATCCCTTTCTCCCGGAGGTGCAGTAGGCCTAGTTGAAATCCTCCTCCGTTTCTAATTCTCTCTGGATTAAAGTAGAGATTCATATTAAAGAACTGCACCGTACAGAACAAAAGAATGGAACAGCGTTTAAGGCAGAAAGAACTGCACCAGCTGTACAGACGTTACCATGGAGACATGGGTATGAAGCATTAGGAACCAGTAACAAGGCATACCCAGCGGTCACTAATTACTGAACTATCCAATTGTGGAAGCCGCAGTTTCAACGCCTCTGAGGCAATCCTTCACATGTTCCCCAGGTAACCGCACCCGGTTATTTCGGGCCTCGATCCGTGTGTGCGCCAACACAAGTGTGTCTATACTCAGTTTAATGGCAACAGTAAATTACTTTATACGGAATTATCAGTTAAACGTTCGGCCGTGTTGGTTATCTCCCAATAAAGGCAGTGCGTGATTAATTTTTTAATCCTCGACGAGAAACAAAACATCATGCATATCCGAGCTAATGAATATTAACAATAAATTAATTTCCTCGCTAAACTTGTATTCCAGTGATTGTTATTTTATCGCTAACTAATTTTATCTGGCAAATGAATGCAGGTCACTTTTGTTGGCTAGTGCATCCTGCGTAACAATAGCCAACTCGAATATAATTTGGAAAGGTATGGCATATTTACTGCTGATAAGAGTACAAAATGTCATAGGACCAAATTGGGTTTACGATTAGGAAACTCAATACTTGATTTATAACATAATTGTAACAGATAAGTTTCTAAAGCACCGGCAGAATTTGGAAAATATCTGATGTGTAACAATCACATGACTTCCTCTACCAATATCATTTACTTTCAAACTTGTTCTACAAAAAAAATTCACATAGAAGCTTATTATTTTATGTACCAGGGCGCCTGATTTCGTTTCTGGCTCTTGTATTGAGAATCCGGGGTTCGATTTCCGGCTTTGAGGTGACGATTTTAAGTCAGCCCTATCCACGCCTTCACCTCTGGCTTGTTCAAGTAAAGTATCCCCCAAGGCGCAACGTGGTTCGGAGTCTGCGGTAAAAGCTCTATGTCCTCTCATTCCACCGCCATCATCATCATCATCATCATCATCATCATCATCATCATCATCATCACCACCTTTGGAGGCAACGGATTCCGCTCGCTGGGTACCTCCACCTCAGAAATGGGTTCAGTCATCATTTTGTGGAATGAGGTGATCCACGAAGATCACAGGCCATATGGGGAGCGTTGGAAACAACATTCCTTGCCTCGTATTTACAGTATGGAGAGGAAGTATTGTACAGTGCCTTCGTTTTATGCCAAGGCCACAACCGCCTTATACATGCACCGGCCGAGGCGGCAGAGACCTTTGTATTATTATACTGCGCAGCAGTGGTGAAGGACGTTTCAAGGATACGTTTATCAGCTGTGAGCTGTCTCAGTCGTTGCTTTGTCTTCATGTTGTGAAGTGTTTCGACAATACGTGTGTTGTGTGTGATTTCCTTAGGAATGTTATTCTCTTATTAGTCCACGGAAATGCCTGCCAACAAATTCACGCTAGAACGGCATATTTTTAGTTACTATACATACGTGAAAGCTGAACCATGTAGACAGGTGGTCATCCTCCGTGGTCTAGTGGTATCATACTAGCCTCTAGTTCTCGAGGTCGTGGGTTCAAACCCGGCGGAGGGCGATAGAATTTTTCGGGCGTAAAAATCCTTAACATTTCTTCCTTCGGAAGGGAAGTAAAGCCGGTATTCCTCTGTCGTAAATTTACGGCACGTAAAAGAATCTCAAGCCTGATAAAGAAGCCTCTGAGAAACATTTCCGATCTTTCACGCCCAATATAAAATGGGACGCTAAGAACCACAGCAGTTAAAGAACGCCCATAAATAAATAAATAAAAAAAAGTGTAGATAGGTGTGTTGACAATTTCAGGAGCAATTTCCTGATTATCCAGTTACGGGTAGAGACGTTCAGCGATGTTTGTCTAATAAATGTAGAACGATGGGAGCGCTAAAAATAAAGTTTATAAGAACACTCCCCACAGCATAGACGAACTTGACAATATAAAAGCAGAGATTATGAACAATACGCAACTTATGCGCGTGAACGGTAATTTCATCCGACGATGTCTCGCGCGATACCACTTTCAACAACACTTGTAACAACACTACTAACGCTCGCAAGTAACGCGGGAGTTACGGAACGGAAAACCCGCAGTGGAGTAGATCGCATTCGCGCGATCCGCGGCCTTAACATAAAACGAAGGCACCCAAAAACTCTATGTCGAGAGTTTATTTAAATACATGTTTTGAAGTCCCCAGAACCCAAAAAAGTATTTTAAGTAAAAGGTCCTTGTGTGTCTGAACAGCGTGACTCTAAAACAAAAAATAGGTAGATAAATAAAAATACATGCTATTTTAAGTTCAATATCCTCCAAAGATGCGACCTAAAGTTTTATTAGGAAAACCTCACCCACATCAAAATACCCCTTCTATGTAACATTTTTCGATATTTTTTATTTTCTCAAATATGCTTCTGAAAGGTTTTTGATTAAAATACCCCATATTTAAGACATTTACATTGCAAATGAAACACACACATTCTAGGAATATCCTGTGAAATGCTCTTTATTCGGAAGGAGATTTAATTTTGTATAACTGATTAACTTTAAGAGATAGACAAAAACGTTCTGCATAGAAAATGTAGATCTCTGTAAAACACATAGCTTCTTTCAAATAAGCTTTATTGTGGCATCAGCCATTTCCAAGGTATCCGTTAGTGTTGGTTTCAGTTGTTCAATACTTCTTAAGTTTTTTTAAAGTCTTGTGGCTATTCACTTGCTTCCCGCATTGTCACGGGAAGAGTATGGGATTTTAAAATCATAGAATCGCTTATAAACGTCCGACTATCGATTCTATTGCTCTTATCCCTTGTCCTACAAGGAAATGTGTATGAAACTATTTCTGCAAATTTTCATCTCAATTAACATGAAGTAGATAAAAAATTCTAATGGGTTACATTGTATGGCTTTCTTTACCTACTATCGTTTGAATCTATTTAGCTTCCACAGTTTATTCTTACTAAAGCTTTTTACTTTCTCTATTACGTATAGTAAGTAGGGGAAGTATTGTATTCCACCAAAAGGTTCGATACCGAGATTTCACCGGAAATACATATTTTGAGGCCCCCTGAATCCAAATAAAGCATTTTTGGAAACATGTCTGTGTGTGTGTGTGTGTCTGCGTTTCTGTCTGTGTTTGTGAACATCATAACTCAAAAACGAAAAGTCGGATAAGTACCAAACCTTGGTATTTAAGTCCAGTATCTTCCATGGATCCCCAAATACCTTTTGCATGGGATATTTTTCAAAATTTTTATTTTTTAAAAATGGCTATAACGATTGTGGTTAAAACCATATTTAATGATATTAACATGAAAAATAAGATGTATATCTTGAATTTTCTGAGAGTAGCCTCTGAAGTCCTCTTCATTTGGAAGGAATTTTGTATAATCTTGTATAACTGGTAAACGTCAAGTGATAGACGTACTGCACAGGTAATGCAGATCTCTGTAAAACTCACAGCCTGTTTCAAATAAGTGTTCTTGTGGCATAAGCCATTTCTGAGATATCCGTTATTAATGGTTTGAATTGTTCATTTCTTGGTCATTCTTTAAAGTCCTTTCAACATTCAGTTGTTTCTCGCGATTGCATGGAAACAATATGGCATTTAGCTTCCGGTTCTTGAACATTTGACTGTCGCAGTGCTCTTTGTAGCCCAACGAAATGTGTAATGGTAGCTATTTCTGCAAAGGTTTATTTGAATAAAAATGTAGCAGATAGAAAAATAAGCTTTATTAAGAATAGTTTACATGCCGACTAATAAATGATAGAGGGTAGAGAAAGTCGTGTGAATGTATAGCATCAGAATTGTTTTCTATCTTCTCCAAGTTAATCGAGATAAATCTTTGTAGAAATAGTTTAATTATACATTTTGTTGACGGTACAAGGGGAAGAGGAAGAAACCAAATCTATTTTTTTGATAATTTGATAATTTATTTATTTGAGCATTTAAGTATAAAACACAATTGGCTAAGTCATAAAACTTTAAATAAAACATACAATATTCATAAAATGGAAACCTACCATTAGAACTTAGAAATAGTATTAAGACATTCTTGCATATTGCAAAATGTTAACTTACATAATTCTTGAAAAGTTTTAGTTTTAAAATGTTTACCCTCTCAGTAAGCATATTGTACATTTTTATTGCATTAAATACATGAGAGTTATGTATTTTACTTAATATAGAGAATGACAAATCTATATTGGAATTGTACCTTGTATTATGAGTATGGAAATTGCTTCTGAGATCATAGCTTACAATATTATTCTTTAAAAGTATTAATATATCAAGAACATATAAATTATAAACAGTTAGAATTCCTTCACTTATAAACAAAGGCCTACAGGAGGCATCAGGAAAACTATTAGTAATTATTCTTAATGCTTTTTTTGTAATAGTAGTACATCCTTTAAGCCAGCACTATTACCATACAATATAAGATCTTACCTAATAATACTTTCAAAATAGACGAAATACTCCTGTTGTATATAATGTTTGGGTATCTTATTTATAAGATTCCTTAATAAGTATATAACTCTTGACAACCGTTTACAAATATAATTTATGTGAGCTTGTCATGTTAGCTTTTGGTCAAGATAAATACCCAAAAGTTTCACTGGTTCTTCAGATGATACATTCTTTACACTCTTAAGCGTGAATATTAACTTCTTAGTCATATCATGATTTACTACAAGACCATTATTTGAATACCATGTTTCAATTTCATTTATAACACTAATAGAAATGTTGTTCAACTCATTATGAGTAATCAAAAAGGTAGAATCATCAGCATAAATTAAGGATTTAACCGATATATTATTAGGCAGGTCATTAATCATTAATAAAAACAAAAAAGGTCCCAATATAGAACCTTGAGGTACACCAAATTTTAATCATGGCTACATTAAATCTATTATTGTTTAATTCAACTACATGTGCTCGATCTGACGGATAAGATTAAAAAAAATTCAATTCATTTTTTTGAACACCATAATAATTCAGTTTCATTAACAATAGTTCATGAGGTATACAATCAAAGGCGTTACTAAGATCATAAAAAAAGAGCATTAGTAAAAGCATTAGCTTCATACATTTCATATACAGTTGACAACAGCGTCAATTATTGATCTGCCAGAAATAAGACCGTACTGAGAATGAGTAATAAAATCATTTTTCATAAAATATGATCTTAATTGCCCTAAAACAACACTTTCAATAACTTTACTAATTATTGGTATTATTGCAATTGGTCTATAGTTTCCTGGATTATTTACATCACCACTTTTATATACTGGCATTATAGTCAAGATGTTTAAAATTAAAGTTAATCAGTATACGTTGATCTAGAAATTTCGTACCCTCACCATGACTTCGCGAGAAACAACTAAAATCGACAGCATTTTAGAAAATGAAGTGTTGAAAAATTAAAATTAATAAAAACGTGTTTCTTGGAAATGTCAAATGAAGCAAAAAAGTTATCTGAAATGAATTATGTGTTTTAAAGAGATCTGAATTTCTTGTGCGCAACGTTTTTGTCTATCTCTTATGGTTTACCAGTTATACAAAACTTCTTCGCAATGAAGAAGACTTTACAAGTTATTCCAAGAAAATTGAAGGTATACATTTTATTTGTCATGCAAATATGATGTATTTTCATCAAATAGTTTGAGGTAGCTTTGATAAAAATCGAGAATTTCAAAACATCTATGTAAAAGGTAGTTAAGGGCGGATGGCTTTTTCGTATTGCATTTTCGGAAGATACTGAACTTAAATACCAAGTTGGTATTTATGCATCTTTTCGTTTTTGAGTTATGCTGTTCACGTACATATGGACTTTATTCTAGAAATTGTTTTTGAATTCAGCAGGCCTCAGTTTTCGGAGAAATCTTAACATAGAAGTTATAATGCAACGCAGAACTTCCTGTATCTACTAGGCACGTAGATTATCTGATTAAAGGAAAAGTATAAAATGGCTTGTCACATCAACGTAGCAAGGAACAATAAAATATATACGCAATTAGTGTTTTGTTTTTTCCTTGTAATCATTCTAGAGACGTCGTTCGGAGTTACAAAGGCGAAACCCATTCTCTTTGTTTCGTAGCACGTGGACGAAGAAAGTTTCTAAGGTCGACATTGGAAAATTCTGTACGGTAACAAGCTTCAGGAAAACTCGTTTGTGTTTGGAATTTAAAGGAAGGGCGCTCAAAGAAGATCGGATAATGAAAATCTGGCATCTGGGGCGTGAACTTGTTATGTGCCCTTTGAGATGCGGTGGAGGGGCAGAAAATTATATTTTCTACTGTATAATTAATTACAAAGACGAATACTTAAATATTATCATCATTATAATTATTAGGCCTTTTATTAATTAATATTAGTGTAAGAAATAATACAACTCTGTGGTGCAGGTTCTACAGACTTCAAGAAATTAAGATTTTAGACCAATAAATGTTCTAAAGCCAATGACCAAAACGGCTTTTACTTTCTCCACTATTTGCCTATAGGAAGTAGAGGAAGTATTGCATACCAACCAACAATATTCCATGCCGATATTTCAACCAGAAATACATGCTTTGAGGTCCCCTGAATAAAAAAATCTGATGTGGTACACTCACATGACTTTCTCTACTCTTGTACAAACTATTTTTACAAACGCTTATTCTACATATGGTTCATGTTAATCGAAATGTCAATCTTATTGCTAATTTTCCTGTAGATGCAAGGGGAATTGGTAGGCCTTAAGTGATAGTCAAATGTTTTAAGAGTGGAGTATTCCATTCTCTTCGCGTTACCAGGACAAAAAAAATGAATAACCAATTCCCATTTGAGACAATGAGAAATATACATATATATATTATAATATCACATGATTTTCATTTAACGTAAGTAGACAAATTCAAGTAGTATGCCGCGGGCTTACCAAGGGATTCAGAAAATTTAGTATACAGGGTGCACCATATAAGTTGTGACTGTACAATATCTTCAAAACTAAGCGTTGTAGAAAGAAATGTCTTGAATAAAAGTTGCTTGACATTATAGGGGAAAGTAAATGTCATTAGTTGTGTTTTGGAGGACGTTATGTTGTCATTTTAGGATCAATTCCATTTTTTTAAATGGGAACCTACACATTGTATGTTGTTTTCTGATTAGAAAATAGTTTATAAAAAGATGTTTATTTTGTGATGAGGAATAAGGAAACAAAATAAAATATTTGATTACGAAACGTAACTTGACCCTCAAATGACCATCTATGGTGGTCCAACCATTCATTGCGTTCTTCGTACACAGCCATTCAGAATTTTCATTGCTATTTACATTGGTGTAAGAACAATTCTAAAGTGCTTTATACAAATGTGCTTAGTTTTTTATGAGGAGTGAGAAAATCATATTAAAAAGGCAGGTTCCCATTTAAAAAGGTTGAATTGACCCTAAAATGACCGTCACAACGGCCTCCATATAAAACACGACTTATTTACATTTACTTCCCCCCATAATATTAAGCAAATTTTATCAAAGCATTTTCTTCTACAACCTTAGAGATATTCTACACTCTCAACTTAAATGCCTCCTGTACCTTTAATTAGTTGCCTTAATATCTCAAATGAATTTTTACAAACTCCTAGAGTCATTTTTGAAAAAAACTCAAAATAACAAATGTTTCTAGGTAAAGGGTAGTATGAACTCGGGAAATATTCTTGATAGTCTTCTGGGTTGATTAAACATTGACTGACGTATGAAATTTGGTACTTATCCGGCTTTTTGTTTTTGTGTTATGTCGTTCACAGACAGACAAAACGGGGATCATATACAATTATTTTTATGGGTTACAGTGGAGACATAAGGGTATGCATTTCCGATGAAATCTCGATATGGAATTTTTGGTCGGAATACAATGCCTACTATAGGCAAGTGATTGAGAAAGTGAAAATTCGGAATCGCAGAACTCGAACTACGGAACTTCGGCTTACAGATCCAACGCTCTAACAAAGAGGTACTGTGACCGATTGTCTCTAAATTAAATTAAATTGAGTTTTATTTATGGACGCTCTTTAACTGCGTCCCATTCTATATTGGACATGAAAGACTGGTGATTTTGCTCAGAGGCCTCTTTATCAGGCTTGAGGTTCTTTTACGTGCCGTAAATCTACGACACGGACCACCACCTATACTTCTCTTCCGAAGGAAGCCATACTAAAATTTTTACGCCCCCCAAAAAAAAACCATCGTCCTGCGTCGGGTTTGAACCGCGACCTCGGCAACTGAAGGCTAGCATCGTAACCACTACACCACTGAAGACAACCCGATTGTTTATGAATACACACACACACACACACACACACACACACACACACACACACACACACACACTGAGCTTCTCTTATTTGGCGTTGGAGAACTATCGATGCGATCTCAGTTTCTCTAAAATGTCATGTCTAGAGCCAACTTGCTTACGGCAAATAATTTAATTTTCGATCTTCTAGTTAACCACGTTATACGGTTCATTATCCTAACTTAGCCGCGTGGAGTTGTATGCTGAACGTAACTAGAAAAATTAATTTCCATGATATTGTTACATGCTGGGATGAGGGCCAAAAACGTTTCTAGCAAATTATTAAATTTCGGTCACCCCAACACGCCCAGGGGGAAACGTAGCTCACTGACTGCAAGAGGACCGGGACCTTGGTGTTTAAATCTAGATGAAGCGTGAGGTTTTGACATTATACAAAAATATTACATAATGCACATTATCTGTAATTTATTGACAACATGGTTGGTGGATCGAAATTACACTCAGGAAAACAGGATGAGGGGAGATGCCCCAAAGTCGAGGATGGTCACACACGCGACTGGCTGCTTCAACTGCATTTACTGAAGTGACGCTAACTCTGTTCCCCCCTACAATCGTGGCTAGCCAAGTAGCCAGGGTAGGCGTCATACCAGACCTTTTCAAACAAAGCCTTCTCTCCGGCGTGTTCCGCGCCAATGAGGTATCATTAAGCCGAAAATAATTAAAGTAACCCAATAATGCTATCACAATAATGCGTCTGGTATGACAATGCTTACTGATACACCATATCATGTACTCAAACCATAGCTCTCTGATTTGCCACGTAGACGCACAATCATTGAGCTATCATTGATCGAAATCTTCGAATGGCGTTGTACTTGTCTAATCTGATTCAGGTACCCCAGCCGAAGTTCAAAGTATCTTATAATGTTGTACATACTTTTACTTTTTGGACTTCTTGTTAAATAGGCCATCATTTTTCTATGTTTCTAACTTTGTTTCTATGTACTATATAGTTGTAGAAAGCCTTTTGAAAAACCTGAAGGGTTAGACTCACGTGGCATCACTTTGAATGAGATCACGTGAAACAACTGAATGGTGACAGCACTTCAAAAAATGACTAAAGTTTTAAAAATTCAAACCATTAATAGTCAATATCTCGGAAATGGTTGATGCCACAAAATAAAATATTTACATACATTGCGTGCTTTAAAGAGATCTACACGTTTTTATACTAAGTTTTTGTGTATCTCTTAGGATATATGAGTTATGTAAAATCTATTCCGAATGAAGAGGACTTCACAGGCTATTCGCAGAAAATTCAAGATAAACATTTTATTTTAGAGTAAATAAAACAAATATATTGAGCTTAAAAGGGTAGTTTGGAATAGAGAGCGATTTTCGTGCCGCATTCTTAGTAGAAGTTGAATTGAAATACGAAGTTTATATTTATTCCACTTATATATCTTAAACACATAAACAAAACATTTTCTAACTGTTTCTTTTTTGTACTGAGGGGACCTCTAGACACGTATTTTGGAGTGGGGATGTAAGGGCTAGCACGTGTGTACCACGAGCTATCTCACCTAGTTGTGTCTCAATCTCCGAAGCTCCCTTGAAGGTCTGTGCCGGGCTGCTTGTCGTAGAGCTGAGGAGAAATTCCTTTCCTAACTAGCTAACTTGATGTTTCTCAGGATTATATAGGTGAAGGCAAATAAACTGACTTTCCCTTAAACAGCTTAATGTATTCAAATATAATGCTCATTGAAGCGGCTAGCAACTTTCCCCTGCTTAACACTAAAACGATGGACCTATCTAACTACGTCACACGATATTTGACACCCACATACATGCACAGAATTTTCTGCCTGACTTCACACGTATTACATCGCTGACAATCACCAAGGCTGCTATATAGAGGGTACGACTGAAAGTGCGAAACTCGGGTCCTCCTTCCTCTTGTATATTCCCTACTATGACGCCAGAATTCGCGCCTTTATATGTAATGACTATTCTCATTGGTTATCTACTTAGCGTGCTATGAAAATAAAACGCTCCAAATTTTAGAAGTCAAGCTTCCCTTTGACTTCTGTGGTAAAACCCACTATCTCCGTCTCACTCTACAACTCTGTTTTCTCTCTGTTTTTCCAAATCCCTTGACTTCCAGGAATTGGACCTCTATCTTTGTCTCACTCGTACCTGGAGCTTCTCTCGTATATTTTCCGTAACTTTGCCTAAAACCTGTGTGCATTAACGTGTATGTGCCGGTAGACTTTCACCTTTGTTGCTAGATCGCCTGGTTGCTAATTACAATCTTCCTTACATGTTTGCTTTCTCGTTAATTGCATTCTGTGGTACAAGTTATTTTACAGCAAAGCTATTTCTCAATATTATTTTACATTATTAATTATTTATGCTATTTTCCATACTCTATTCCATTGGGTATATGTCTCCTTACAACTTTCGGTGAAATCTCGACATACAGTTTTTGAGTGGAATACAATACTTTATCTATATATTAAAGTAAACGCCAGAGAAAGTAAAACTATAAATATTTTAGGCTTTTATTGGGAAGTGACGAGACAAATCGCTCGCGTCACAGCTGTCCTCTAAGTAGACTGCACCAAGTTTCCGAATTCGGCCAAATATATTGTTACATGCTGGGTAGAGGCCTAAAGGTTCACATGAAAAATTAAATTAATTTTTAGTACCCAGCACGTACATTGAGGGGACGTATACTCCCTTGACCGCGGAGGACCGAAACGTGGTATGGAGGTTAAGAGGAAGGCGTGGGTTTTTCACTGTACAAAATCCATAAAAAAAATCTACTTACACATTTCTAGATTTATTTCCCAACCGTTTGGGGTTCATACATTATTAAATATGAAAAGTGACGGAAGATGACCACCGATCCAAAGGCCGGCTTGCACGCGCGATTCGCTTCTCTCGAAATCCTCAACAAAGAGACGCTATTTCCACCATCCGTGGCTGGCAAAGCGAGCAGCTGGATTGACGTCATCCCAGTAAAAATGAAAAGAAAACAACAATATGTCTGGTAATGACAATGTCAACAATATGTGGTAATGACAATGAAAACCCCCAAATTATTAATACGCCATAATATGTTCCTGCAATACAGAAATGATGTTAGATTTTGCTAGTGGAATTTTTTTCCTTTCGTGCATTTGCAGCGGAAATGTTAATGTTGAATGAAAAAGTACGTATTTTAACATACACCTTTACTTAAAATAAAAACTGTCGGATACAAATTAGGTCGGCATGTTTGTAAAAGCATTCAGTAAAAACAAACGAAAACGAATTTGGTATTTTTGTTTAAAATTTGAGAAAATCAAAGCAATAAATGATTTTGCTTCTCATAGAATGGATTATCAAATAACAATTTCTACGTTCATTAACCAATAAAAGAAAAACTGAAGTGTTTCACTCACATGACTTTCTCTACTCTTGTGCAAACTATTTTTACAAACTCTTATTCTCCATCTATTTCATATTAACCCAGATGAACATTTCCAGAAACGATCTTTTGACATGCAAACAGAATTACATTTTACACATAGCGACCAGTTCTAAAAATATTTGACCATCGCTTAAGGCGTACTATGTTCCCCTTGTTTTGTAATTGCAAGGGCAATATAGAAATACAGTATCCTTTAAGCATAGACATATCTCTTAGTACCTGGTTGCTATGTGCAGCACCATTCTCTTTGCCACAGATTAATACTCTTTGCATATCCAAGACAAAAAAAATGAATAACGAATTCCCATTTGAGAAAATAAGTATTGAAAAATTTAAGGGAATAATAAGCAATATCTCGAAAATGGTTCACTAAACAAAAAAATGTATATGACATAAATTGTGTATTTTAACGCAATATACATTTTTATGTAGTAAAATTTTGTCTATCTCTTATGGTTTACCGATTACGCAAAAGTCATTCACAATAAAGAATACTTTTGGAGACATTCACAAAAAAACTCAAGATATACATTTTATTTGTCATAAAAATATCTTAAACATATGATATTTTAATCAAAATCGTTAGAGCCATTTTTGAGAAAATTAAAATTTTCGAAAAATGTTCCATATAAAGGGTAATCTGGGGTGGGGGGATTTTCTTGAAAACCTTCGTGTCGCATCTCTGGAAGATACTGAACCTAAATACCAAGTTTGGTGTTTATCCGACTGTTCGTTTCTGAGTTACGCTGTTCACAGACACACACGGCCATGTTTCCAAAAATGCTTTTTTTGCATTCATGGGGTTTCAAAACATATATTTCCGGGGAAATCTCGGTATCGAATTTTTGGATGGAATACAATACTTCCCCTACTTACTATACGTAGTAGAGAAAATAAAAATGTTAATAATTTATTACCTTAATTTGACGATGCTAGCAAAATCAGGGTCGTATCAGCGTCGCCGATTCCGGAATTTTGCCCCGCTGAGTTCTGCATAACAGCAAATCTACTGATATAGGGCTATCGCATTTAAGCAGATTTAAACACCTTCCTCTTTGCTCGAGATAGATCCGGGAAGCCTGATACAAAAGGGCAGCACTCAAAACAACTGCGTCACCAAGCAGACAACGCAAATAAAAACGCACAATGTTGATAACCATGTTTATAGCGGGATACCACAGCTGCGTGAGATTCCTTCAGGCTGCCGTTGTAACGTCATCCAGTGTAAATTACGATTTGTACAGAACAAAAGTGCTAAATTAGATGGCCTCTGCGGTCGAGCGTAGATAGCTCTGGCTTCTCAACTCAGAGGTCTCGGGTTCGATTTACGGCTTAGATGGAGAGTATTTCTTTAACCAGAATCATTCCCTATCTGAGTGTATATCGCTATCCTATCTCTCATACACATTACCCTACAAACCGAATATAGAAGGTTTGCTAGTCGCACCTCCAAATGGAGCGAGAATTATGATTAAAAAATCTAATGTGTTACACTCACATGACTTTCTCTACTCTTGTACAAATTATTTTTACAAGCTCTTATTCTCCATCTAGTTCATAGTAATCGAGATAAACATTTGCAGAAACGATCTTTTGACATTAAATTTTACATATAACGACCAGTTCTAAAAATATTTGACTATCGCTTAGGGCGTACTATGTTCCCCTTGTTTTGTATTTGCAAGGGCAATATAGAAATACAGTAGGCTTTAAGCATAGACATATCTCTTAATAGCTGGTTGTTAGGTGTAGCACCATTTATTTGCCACAGATTAATACTCTTTGCATATCCAAGACAAAAAATGAATAACGAATTCCCATTTGAGAAAATAAGTATTGAAAAATTTAAAGGAATAACAAGCAAGATCTCGAAAATGGTTCACTCAACAAAAAAATGTATATGACATAAATTGTGTATTTTAACGCGGTCTATATTTTTGGTGTAGTAAACTTTTGTCTATCTCTTATGGTTTACCAGTTATGAAAAATTCGTTCACAATGAAGAATACTTTTGGAGACATTTCCAGAAAATTCAAGATATACAATTTATTTGTCATCAAAGTATCTTAAACATATGATATTTTAATCAAAGTCGTTTGAGCCATTTTTGAGAAAATTAAAATTTTCGAAAAATGTTCCATGTAAAGGGTAATCTGGGGTGGGGGGATTTTCTTGAAAACCTTCGTGTCGCATCTCTGGAAGATACTGAACCTAAATACCAAGTTTGGTGTTTATCCGACTGTTCGTTTCACACACACACACACACACACACACACACACACACACACAGCAACATCTGTGTAACAATGTGGCAAAGATTTATATACTATATATCGAGGACGGATTGATAAGTCAGTAAGTTTTTAGAGAAAATAATTTGTTTCCAAAAAATCAATTATATTTCTGGATATAGCTCATTTCAGTTCATTACGTTTCTTCAATTACCCTTCCAAAAAATATGATTTTTTGAAGTCTGCAAAATATGAAGTTGTTTCTGCCACGATGTGTTCACAGGACGTGAATTTGTTCCCAGCGAGCCAATTTTTTAGGTTTGCGAAGAGGACGAAGTCGCTCGGAGCCAAATCTGGAGAATATGGTGGGTGAGATAGCAGTTCGTCGCCCAATTCCACAAATTTTGCGATGGCAATGGCTGACTTGTGTGCGGGAGCATTATCCTGGTGAAAGAGAACCTTTTTCTTCAACAAATGGGGTCGTTTCTTTAACAATTCCTTGTGAAACTGATCCAGCATTGCGGAATAATATGAACAACCTGTGATCGTTTTACCCTTTTCCAGGTAGTGGATGTCTATCACTCCTTGTGAATCCCAAAAGACAGCTGGCATGATTTTTCTTGCCGACGGAATGGTTTTCGCTTTCTTTGGAGAAGGTTGACCGAAGGATATCCACTGCTTTTATTGTTGTTTGGTTTCAGGTTGATAGTAATGGATCCAAGTTTATCAACCATGATATAACCCCGCATACACTCATTTGGGTTGCGCTGAAACATGTTCAAACATCCCTGTGAAATGGTCACACGATTCCGCTTGTTCTCAACTATGAGCAGTCACAGCACCCATCTTGCTGACAGGTTTCTCATACCAAAAATTCGTGCAGAATGTTATACACCCATTTACGGTTTTGGCTACTTCACAGATTTTCTCTTGGAGGTCTTTCGACACAATATCGTGAACTTCGTTCACCGTTTCTTCTGTTGTGACCTCAACCGGCCATTCTGTACGCACGGCATCTCTTGTGCTCGAACTGCCACATCGAAATTCTGTGAACCACTTGTGAACAATGCCATGCGATGGAGCAGAGTCCCCATAATACTTGTTCAGCTTTTCTTCCGTTTCCTTTACCGTCTTACCACGCAAAAAGTAGTGTTTTATCAGAACACGAAATTCACTTTTCTCCATTTTCTACGAAGCAACACACATCTGCTTATTTTAGACGCTCTCAACAATGTTCTAAGAAACAAATGAGGAGGAATTTCTGAGATTATACCCAGAATATATGTAAGACTTCGGTGCAAACAAGAAACCTGTGATTAGAATGCTATCTCTTTTCAAAGTCATGGGCTTATCAATCCTCCCTCGTATATATATGCGTCGTACTGAAAATAAAACAACCTCTCCCTTTATTACTCTCAATCCGTTCTTACAATTATTTGGTGTTAATAATACCAATATCTTAAGAATTTGATTGCTTTACTTATCCCTATTTGGCGTTTTTAGTTATGTGATAAATGATAAACCATTATTTAATTGTAGAGTCTCTCCACAATTTAGCCATCCTTAGAGAAATTTTATATATCTGATGATTTTCCTTGACAACTAGTAGGACTCATTCTTTTTATTTATGTTTTACGTTTTAAACAATGTATTATTATAATAAACACCTTCAATATTGAGTCTGATAAAATAATAATTCACTACAGTGAAATTGCTTTAACATTATTTTCTGAAGATATTTACATTATTAGAAATAATACAAAATTGGTTTGGGTGTTTTCATAAATTACGTTGTATTATCTATTCCTCATTTGTTAACTTCTTCGTCTTAGCACACTAAAGCAAGTATAACTAAACATGTTTACATAGCAATTTACAATATTATATGCAGAAAATTCAAGGTATACATTTTATTTGTTCGGTATATATTTTAATACGAGGGCAGTCCAGAAAGTCCCAGACGTTTTGGCCTATTGTGGCGATGAGTAGGGCTGGAGCCGCCATCTTGGTGTCAGAATGACCCTACATTCAGCACGCATCCAGCTGTGGTAGCGTAACTGTGCTCTCTGTGAGTTGTTAAAAGTTCGCTGTAATAGAAAATCCCGCCACTTGTGAAGTGCGGTTGGCTAAAAAGAACAAACCAATTGAAATTTATCGTCAACTTTGTGAAGTTTATGGTCAGGGAATAATGAGTGAAAGCCGAGTCAGGCAATGGTGCATTGATTTTAAAAATGGCCGTACCAATGTTCACGACGAGGATCGCAGTGGTGACTGATGAACTATCAATGCAAATCAATGGCAAAATTCGTGAAAATAGTCGTTTCACGATTACAGAACTTTCGGAATATTTTCCCCAAATTTCACGGGGTTTGGTGCATCGAACTGATGCTTTGATACTGACGCTGAACTGCTGACTCGTGCCGGTGTAAATCAGTGATTGAAGCCGCAGGCGGCTGATTTCTACAGAGAGGGTACTGAAAAACTTGTGCCACGGTATGATAAATGCCTCAATTTGGATGACGATTATGTAGAAAAATAGCTTAAGAGTTACCTTTCAAATGTAGATAATAAATGTCGATATTTGCATTTCGTTAATTGTTTATTTCAAAACGTCTGGGACTTTCTGTATCACCCTCGTATATAGTATTAAAAAAGTTAGAGCCATTTTTGAGAGAGACAAAAAAAATTCATGCAAAGAGTAGTTGGGGTTGGCGAAATTTTGTTTAAGATATTCGTGTCCCATCCTTGGAGGATGGAATAAAAGTTTGGTTTATTTGACACTTCCTTTTTGACTCTTTCTCCCCTCTCTTTCTTACAAATACACCCACCCACACCAACACACGTATTTTTCTGACAATGCTTGTCTTGTATCAGTGGATCTCAAAATGTGTGTTTCGGATGAAATCTCGGTACAATGCAGTACTTCCTCTGCCTACTAAAGGTATAAAGTACACAACGGAATAGGACACCTCGTGCACTTAAGCGAGATCTATTGCGGCTACTATCCTTCAGGAGGAAGGGATGAAGTGAAGGAACTACAGGCGGCTACAGGCCACGAGACGCGCAAAAGTCCCTAACAGCTCCTGGCTCGAAGATCAGGGGACGGTGAACGACCCGTTAACCAAGCAGCCCTCTAGTGTCTGCGGGGAATACTCTTTTATTTGAGTAAGTATTGCCATCTGTCATGGTGTATGGCACTGCCACACGGCAAGAAACCTACAAGGAAACGGAATGAAAGGAAAATGAAAAACAAAATAAAAATTACTACAGTGAAATTGCTTTAACATTATTTTCTGAAGATATTTACATTATTAGAAATATACAAAATTGGTTTGAGTGTTTTCATAAATTACGTTGTTTTATCTATTCCTCATTTGTTATCTACTTTGTCTTAGCACACTAAAGCAAGTATAACTAAACATGCTTACATAGCAATTTACAATATTATATGCAGAAAATTCAAGGTATACATTTTATTTATTCGGTATATATTTTAATACGAGGGCAGTCCAGAAAGTCCCAGACGTTTTGGCCTATTGTGGCGATGAGTAGGGCTGGAGCCGCCATCTTGGTGTCAGAATGTCCCTACATTCAGCACGCATCCAGCTGTGGTAGCGTAACTGTGCTCTCTGTGAGTTGTTAAAATGTGCGCTGTAATGGAAAATCCCGACACTTGTGAAGTGCGGTTGGCTAAAAAGAACAAACCAATTGAAATTTATCGTCAACTTCGTGATGTTTACGGTCAGGGAATTCACCTACTAACCAGGAAAAACCCAATGTCAAAGTGGATTGTCGACGGGAATCGAACACGAGACTCCCAAATGTGAGCTTTGCACGTTACCTTGAAGCGATCTCGCTTGGCTTGCTATAGGTAAGTCACAGAGAAAAGTAAAAGTTGCCAACATTACACATCTTTCCGATACGTCTGGTCGATTTGTCGAGCGGTACCTATGCAACGAACCAGACTATATCTTGCTTTAATCAATTGTCGCAGATATTCCAGCAGTCAGGAATTGATACTGGCGCTAATAATATTTCGGCTTCTTACGCCTTAAACTTAACTTTACCAATATTTTCGTCACCACTTTCGGAGCTTCTTGTTTACGAACATGACGAAAACTCTTGCCAATTAATTACATTTCGGAGTTATTTAAAAAGTCTGCAGCAATTCAATTTTCACGCGTAGTTTAATGTCGTTTCTTTTTCTTTTCACCCTTCAAGTCGCTCCCTTGCTCTTTTACGAGTTTGAAAACCTTCCCAATTTTCCCTGACAGTTTCAACACTTGGCGTGAAAAGAAAACTTATTAACATCCACATTCACAAAAAATACTTTTGAAACCTTAATCATTACTTTTCAACCTTCCGATTAAAAGTTTGGAGTTGAAAAGCCATGAAAGATATCTACAAACCTTCTCTTTCCAAGGCACTTTTTTGTGGAGAGGAGGGGGTAAAATTAAAATCCTTCTGGTCGAGGGTTGGTTGAGGGAAGAGAGACGTTTGAGGGGTTGCAGAGTGACGCCTAATTATGTTGGCGGAGGTGGTTTGCCGGAGACTATAGAGACCATTCTTTTCACACACATACATCACAGTTCCGTTACCATAGTAACCACCTACTCCACTTGATTTAATTGTTACTCCTGCCTTAATGATAAAGTCCAGACTAGAATCTACCTGATTTTTAAAATCACACAATTTTTAAATTCCACCGAAGTTTAAATAATAGGCCCTGAGTACATTATTTTGTTAACTTGAACATGTATCAGATTCATGTCAAAGGTACCGTAATGCAAATTTCTTTAGGGTTAAGCATTGCTAGCGAATGAAGATGTTATTTTCTTTACTTTATTTGCCCCACGTTGGGTAAGCTAAATTTGAAGAAGTTATTTTGTTGTATTGTTATTTTCCTCACGCTTTGGGAGCCAATTTGAAGAAGGTTTGTATTGTTGCTGCTACGTATGGAAAGTCAGTTTTAAGTTGATGTATTATATTTCGACTGCTGGGGAGCCGAACTTAAAGTAGTAGCAACCGCACGTATGGTACCCGGTAGCCTTCGTCCCAAATGTACTTTTCGGTGGCCTTTGCCCCCAAAAATGTTTAAAAAATATTAACTTTGTAATTTTTGACTGTTTCTTTAAATATTACATATTTATGTTTGCCTCGGCTGCGTCAGTATTTTTGTTAGAGACATGTTTCTCTTTGCAGCGTTGTGGTGCGACTGAAGAATGTAGGCTTACACAGATTATAATATTACTTCAATCATTTTATTAATGCTTGACACGATTTATATAACACTTCACTGATATAAAGAGAGCTACGGGATCTTTTTAATTAATTACTTGCACTTTTTAACACGTAAATTATTTTCATCTCACACTGAATAGGTATTATACTTCTCGAGGATGCATCTCACGTCTGATTAGTAACACTGTCTGCTAGCAACGCGTCCAGTTATGAGCACTGTCTACAAGCAACTGACTTGATTTCTACCGCCTAAATTTGTAAATTTCTGTATTTCAAGTCTCTGATTGGCTATTCCTAATCCAATAGAATACTTTCATTTAACTTAAGATTTTTCTGGTTGTTGACTGGCTATTTTATAAACTGTCACAAAAATTGCATTATTGTTGCTCCAAGAATGACTAGTAGCATTATTACGCTTTCTTACTCATTATTGCCTCAAGGTTACCTCATTGTTAGCAACTTTTAACCTATTATTCTCACAGCTCCTACATTATTAAACTACGTAATACATTCACATAACCTTATTGAACATGTATACAATATAAACATATACAATCACTGTAATATACCCTTTTTATATATTGTTACATACACATATTGCTTTAAGGCGGGCTGTTATTGAATTTATATATTATATACTTAGACTAAAATCATTTAACTGTTAAAAATACTGCCTCAAAAAATGTGATACATTTCATCATGAGAGACTTCAGTTCTCCCATATTGTGACATACCACTCGGATTGTATAAAATAGCTGAGGTAAAGAATAATGGGTTCGGCGTTTGGAATTATTAAAATTAAGAAACTTTTAGAAAATGAAGTTTCAGCAGGATGTCCAATTTTAAGTTTATTGCTATAATATTAACACCATGAATTCTACCTTACGTGTGTTATACAGAGATAAGATTATTCTAATTATTTTTGACCTTAATTTGATTACCGCATTACCGAATCAACGGTAAATAAGAGGATACTGCTATTCAGATAAATTTGCTCATGCATTTTTACTTTCTGTACTACGTATAATAAGGAGGTGAAGTTTTGAGGCCCCTTGAATAAAAAAAAGCTATTTTAGAAAAGGGTTCATGTGTGTTTCTGTGAACAGCATAACTCAAAAACGAAAAGTCGGATAAATACCAAATTTGGTATTTAGGTTCAGTATATTTCAAAGATGCTACACAAATATTTTTAAGAAAATTCCCCACTACAAACTACCCTTTACATGGAATAATTTTCGAAAGTTTTGATTTTCTCAAAAATGGCTCCAATGATTTTGATTAAAATATTGTATATTTAATACATTTTATGGTAAATGTATACCTTGAATTTTCTGGAAATGACCCAAACCGTATGTTTCTAAACAAAAATTGTAGAGCTCGTCAAAACACACAATTTGTCATATACACTTTTTTGTGGAGTGAACCATTTCCGAGATATTCCTTGTTATTTGTTTGAATTTTCCAATACTTATATTTTTTCTCAAATGGCAATTTGTTATTCTTTTTTATGTCCTGGACATACAAATAGAATGGAATGCTTCACATAGAAAGCAGCTGTTAAAGGATTTGACTATCGTTTAAAGCCTACCATACTCCCCCTGCACCTACAAGAAAATTAGCAATAAGAATTAGTAATAATTAGCAACAATAAGTTTCTGCAAATGTTTATCTGGATTAACATGAGGTATATGGAGAATAAGCGTTTTATAAAAGTAGCTTGTACAAGAGAAGAGAAAGTCATGCGAGTGAAACACGTCAGATTTTTTTAAGTGTAAAATGTTGTGGACAGATATACCCTGTATCTTTCTAATTGATTTTTGGTCGGGAAAGCCGATTTTTGGAGAAGTTTAAGCTGGAGTCGTTATTTCTAAAGCTGCTGGTGATGGTTCTGAACCGAAGCTTCCTTTCTAGAACCAGAAAAGGCACGTTCCGAGGTTCTGCTTCCGTGGATTTTTCCACTAGGCCAATGCCTGGTTTCCTAAAAAAGGCGTTCCCTCCCGCTTGGGCAGGGACGAAAATGAATACGCCACTTACCTGCGTCAAGGAGACATCTCCCAGCTTTGCGAGTTGGTAAGGAGGACATTGAGACGTCTGACAACCTCGCCTGGGCAGACGTACCTATCTCCCATGCATATCGAGACGATGTCCTGCCGAGTCCAACGCATTCCGAACAATTCCCCGATAGGAGGGCAAGCTTAAACGATCGACCCGGCTAACTTCCAGACGTGGGTATCCCGAGTGCTAGGGGTATGCAGCGGCACCTGAAGTAGTTGGAACCGCTCCCGTACGCGAGGTGGTCGTGGTGAAATAATCAAATAAGTGTTGTTCTTAATCTCTCGAGTTTAACCTCCTTAATGCCACTGACCGAAACACTGGTACGTGATACTATTAGACCACAAATTCTGTGTTATACATTTTTACCAAATTCCTTCTCGCCGTTTACTTCATCCGGAGCATATTTCTTTGTAGTTGAGAAAATATTGCTTACCTGTCGTTTAAGTCTCTCCTAAGCGTTTGATGGATTCGCTTATTACTTTCTCTACTACGTATAGTAAGTAGGGGAAGTATTGTATTCCACCCAAAAATTCGATACCGATTTCACCGGAAATACATGTTTTGAGACCCCCTGAATCCAAAAAAAGCATTTTTGGAAACATATCCGTGTGTGTGTGTGTGTGTGTGTGTGTGTGTCTGTCTGTGAACAGCATAACTTAGAAACGAACAGTTGGATAAACACCAAACTTGGTATTTAGGTTCAGTTTCTTCCAGAGATACGACACGAAGGTTGTCAAGAAAATCCCCCCACGCCAGATTACCCTTTACATGGAAGTTTTTCGAAAATTTTAATTTTCTCAAAAATGGCTCTAACGATTTTGATTAAAATATCATATGTTTAGGATATTTTCATGGCAAATAAAATGTATATCTTGAATTTTCTGGGAATGTCTCCAAAAGTATTCTTCATTGTGAACGACTTTTGCATAACTGGTAGACCATAAGAGATAGATAACATTTTACTACACAAAAAATGTAGATCGCGTTAAAATACACAATTTATGTAATATACATTTTTTTTGTTGAGTGAACCATTTTCGAGATATTCCTTGTTATTCCCTTAAATTTTTCAATACTTATTTTCTCAAATGGAAATTCGTTGTTCATTACTTTCTCTACTACGTATAGTAAGTAGGGGAAGTATTGTATTCCACCCAAAATTTCGATACCGAGATTTCACCGGAAATACATGTTTTGAGACTCACTGAATCCAAAAAAAGCATTTTTGGAAACATGTCCGTGTGTGTGTCTGTCTGTCTGTGTGTCTGTGTACAGCATAACTCAAAAAACGAAGAGTCGGATAAACACCAAACTTGGTATTTAGGTTCAGTATCTTTCAGAGATGCGACACGAAGGTTTTCAAGAAAATCCCCCCACCCCAGGATACCCTTTACACGGAACATTTTTCGAAAATTTTAATTTTCTCAAAAATGGCTCTAACGATTTTGATTAAAATATAATATGTTTAAGATGTTTTCATGACAAATGAAATGTATATCTCGAATTTTCTGGGAATGTCTCCAAAGTGTTCTTCATTCTGAACGACTTTTGCATAACTGGTAAACCATAAGAGATAGACAAAGGTTTACTACACAAAAAATGTAGATCGCGTTAAAATACACAGTTTATGTTATATGCATATTTTTTGTTGAGTGAACCGTTTTCGAGATATTGCTTGTTATTCCCTTAAATTTTCCAATACTTATACTTTTTCTCAAATTCGTTATTCATTTTTTTATGTCCTGGACATGCAAAGAGAATGGAATACTCCACATAGCAACCATCTCTTAAAATATTTGACTATCGCTTAAAACCTACCATATTCCCCTTCCATCTACAAGAAAATTATCAATAAGATTGACATCTCGATATCTCCATTAACATGAAGCATATGGAGAATAAGCGTTTGTAAAAATAGTTTGTACAAGAGTAGAGAAAGTCATGTGAGTGTAACACATCAGATTTTTTGTCTTGGATATGCAAAGAGTTATAATACGTGGCAAAGGGAATGGTGCTGCACCTAGCAACCAGCTATTACGAGATATGTATGTGCTTAAAGGCTACTGTTTTTCTATATTGCCCTTGTAAATATATTTTCCCCTTACATCTACAAGAAAATTAGCAATAAGATAGAGTCTGCAAATGTTTATCTCGATTAACATGAAGCATATGGAGAATAAGCGTTTGTAAAAATAGTTTGTACAAGAGTAGAGAAAGTCATGTGAGTGTAACACATCAGATTTTTTTTACTTTCTCTACTACGTATAGTAAGTAGGGGAAGTATTGCATTCCACCCAAAAATTCGATACCAGGATTTCACCGGAAATACATGTTTTGAGACCTCCTGAATCCAAAAAATCTGATGTGTTACACTCACATGACTTTCTCTGCTCTTGTACAATCTATTTTTACAAACGCCTATTCTCCATATGCTTCATGTTAATCGAGATTTCGAGATGTCAATCTTATTGGTAATTTTCTTGTAGATGCAAGGGGAATATGGTAGCTTTTAAGCGATAGTCAAATATTTTAACGCCGGTTGCTATGTGGCGCATTCCATTCTCTTTGCATTTCCAGACCAAAAAAAAATGAATAACGAATTTGAGAAAAAGTATAAGTATTGGAAAATTTAAGGAAATAACAAGCAATATCTCGAAAACGGTTCACTCAACAAAAGAAATGTGTATGACATAAGTTGTGTATTTTAACGCGATCTACATTTTTTGTGTAGTAAAATTTTGTCTATCTCTTATGGTTTACCAGTTATGCAAAACTCGTTCACAATAAAGAATACTTTTGGAAACATTCCCAGAAAATTCGAGATATACATTTTATTTCTCATGATATTATCTTAAACATATGATATTTTCATCAAAATCGTTAGAGCTATTTTTGAGAAAATTAAAATTTTCGAAAAATGTTCCATGTAAAGGGTAGTCTGGGGTGGGGGGATTTTCTTGAAGACCTTCGTGTCACATCTCTGGAAGATACTGAACCTAAATACCAAGTTTGGTGTTTATCCGACTGTTCGTTTTTGAGTTATGCTGTTCACAGACACACAGACACACACACAGACACACACACACACACATTCACACACAGACACACACACGGACATGTTTCCAAAAATGCTTTTTTTGGATTCAGGAGGTCTCAAAACATGTATTTCCGGTGAAATCTCGGTATCGAATTTTTGGGTGGAATGCAATACTTCCCCTACTTATTATACGTAGTAGAGAAAGTAAAAAAGCATTTTTGGAAACATGTCCGTGTGTGTGTCTGTGTGTGTGTGTGTGTGTGTGTGTGTGTGTGTGTGTGACTGTGTGTCTGTGAACAGCATAACTCCAAAACGAACCGTCGGATAAACACCAAACTTGGTATTTAGGTTCTTCCAGAGATGCGACACGAAGGTTTTCAAGAACATCCCCCCACCCCAGACTACCCTTTACATGGAACGTTTTTCGAAAATTTTAATTTTCTCAAAAATGGCTGTAACGATTTTGATGAAAATATCATATCAGGAGAAATGAAATGTATATCTCGAATTTTCTGGGAATGTCTCCAAAAGTATTCTTCATTGTGAACGACTTTTGCATAACTGGTAAACCATAAGAGATAGACAAAATTTTACTACAGAAAAAGTGTAGATCGCGTCAAAATACACAACTTATGTCATATACATTTCTTTTGTTGAGTGAACCGTTTTTGAGATATTGCTTGTTAATTCCTTAAATTTTCCAATACTTATACTTTTCTCAAATTCGTTATTCATTTTTACTTTCCCTACTACGTATAGTAAGTAGGGGAAGTATTGCATTCCACCCAAAAATTCGATACCGAGATTTCGCCGGAAATACATGTTTTGAGACCTCCTGAATCCAAAAAAAGCATTTTTGGAAACATGTCCGTGTGTGTGTCTGTGTGTGTGTGTGTGTGTGTGCGTGTGTGTGTGTCTGTGAACAGCATAACTCAAAAACGAACAGTCGGATAAGCACCAAACTTGGTATTTAGGTTCAGTATCTTCCAGAGATGCGACACGAAGGTTTTCAAGAAAATCCCCCCACCCCAGACTACCCTTTACATGGAAGATTTTTCGAAAATTTTAATTTTCTCAAAAATGGCTCTAACGAATTTGATGAAAGTATCATATGTTTAAGATAATGACATGAGAAATGAAATGTATATCTCGAATTTTCTGGGAATGACTCCAAAAGTATTCTTCATTGTGAACGACTTTTGCATAACTCGTAAACCATAAGAGATAGACAAAATTTTACTACACAAAGAATGTAGATCGCGTTAAAATACACGACTTATGTCATATACCTTTGTTTTGTTGAGTGAACCGTTTTCGAGATATTGCTTGTTATTTCCTTAAATTTTCCAACACATACTTTTTCTCAAATGCGTTATTCATTTTTTTTATGTCCTGGACATGCAAAGAGAATGGAATGCGCCACATAGCAACCAGCGTTAAAATATTTGACTATCGCTTAAAAGCTACCATATTTCCCTTGCATCTACAAAAAATTACCAATAAGATTGACATCTGGATATCTCGATTAACATGAAGCATATGGAGAATAGGCGTTTGTAAAATTAGATTGTACAAGAGTAGAGAAAGTCATGTGAGTGTAACACATCAGATTTTTTTTATGTCCTGGACATGCAAAGGGAAGGGAATGCGCCACATAGCAACCAGCGTTAAAATATTTGACTCGCTTATAACCTACCATATTCCCCTTGCATCTACAAGAAAATTACCAATAAGATTGACATCTGGATATCTCGATTAACATGAAGCATATGGAGAATAGGCGTTTGTAAAAATAGTTTGTACAAGAGTAGAGAAAGTCATGTGAGTGTAACACATCAGATTTTTTTGTCTTGGATATGCAAAGAGTATTAATCTGTGGCAAAGGGAATGGTGCTGCACCTAGCCACCTATTATTAAGAGATATGTATGTACTTAAAGGCTACTGTATTTCTATATTGCCTTTGTAAATATATATTCCCCTTATATCTACAAGAAAATTAGCAATAAAATAGAGTCTGCAAATGCTTATCTCGATAACATGAAGTAGATGGAGAATAAGCGTTTGTAAAAATAGCTTGTACAAGAGTAGAGAAAGTCATGTGAGTGTAACACATCAGATTTTTCTAAATATCTTTTAACTGATATCATTTGATTTCATAATACCATCAGTGTTCACCCCCTGTAGTGCGTATACTAAACATTGGGCCTTAAATACTTTTAAAACGACAATAGTAAAATTATTTCAAAAGAAATACATCTTAATTTAAAGTATTCATAAGTCCTTTGTCTCATCGACAACGATGTTCACTCATTTGTATTACTTCAGTTTGGCTTCATAAAAATTAAATTCACACTTTCATTCATACTTTCAGGCTCTAGGGAGGATAAGGTATACTCTTGACCCAAGAAAAATTACTACCATCAAGTCGGATTCGAAATCGGGACCTTATGATTTGGAGGTCAGTATGCTAACCGCTGGAACACAGATGCAGTCCTCCTGTATTTTGGCACATAAAAGATCACAAACTCATGTAGCTTAAATTTGGATATGCGTAAGAGAATGAAACTTCCTTAGTGGATGTATAATATATTTTATTTCATATAATGTAAAAGTTACATTACTTTAATTAAATATTTTTATTCCTATTGAAAGTATGTGTGTTTATTACACGGTAATAACTATGTATGATCATGTGAATGTTGGCTGTTAGTTTGCTGTTTATGGGTTGGAAGGCTTTGAGAATTTGTTTGCAGATCGGATTTCCTCTTTGCGGAATAGTATGAACTAACTCAAACGTGAAACTAAAGTAACAAATATTGCTTTATAGGTTGTATTTTCATACTACTGAAATATACCGCTGCTCGGGCTCCCGCTGAAACATAATATTCCCGCAACCGCATGACGTTCTCGTATCTACAGCCAATTACAATGATAATAGCACATATATTATCACAAGATATGTTGGAAACGTTGTCCTTCTCTGTTCGCATATTTATGGTATCTTCTGAGGAAAGTTTCGTTTACCTGGAGAGTTCAATATCCGAAAGTGAGTGAATTTCTTGCCAGATGTATTTTTCATGTGATTATAAGAGTTAGGCCAATTTCTGTAATTCTTTTGTGAAATGGTAAGAGTAATCGAGCCATCTCTGACAAAGCATTTTCAATCTATATGGCTATCTTTCTTCGCAAAATAACAGATATTGACAACAGAGAAACCCGATTTTACACACGAGGTTCCCTTGCATGACTCGAACATCAGTGTGCAGTAAGTGCATACAGAATAAAAGGACTATATTTTTTAAACAAACAATAAATGCAGAGAGGTACAGGAATATCTTACACCATTTTTGAACAGCTGACTGACTTGAATGTGAATCTGAATTGTTACAACAAGACTATATAACGCGCATACAGCTAATGAGTTATTAAGTTTAATTCTGGAAAGTTTTGAAGATAGGATAATTAGCGGAGAATTATGGCCCTCACGATCCCCTGATTTAACCTGTGTGATTTTTTATCTTTGGAGGAACCTGAAAAATAAGGTGTGTGCAACAAACCCTCATACATCGTGAGAACTAAAAAATCACCAGGCAAAAAATTCGCTGAATTTCGAATGTTGAACACTCCAATGTTAATGAAAATTTCCTGGGAAGATACCAGAAATATGCGAATAGAGAAGAACAACCTTCCAACGTCTCTTATGATAAAGTACGTGCTTATTATCATTGTAGTTGTAACTGTAAATATGAGAACGTGAGGCGGTTGCGGATATACTATATCTGCTTCTGCGGGAATCCGACCACGGAGTTCGGCGCGCAAGTAGTCATCCGGTGGCCACAATATGAAGAAAACGCACTGCATTATCTTGTTATCTGAAGTTTATGTTATAATATCCTAATGTGTATTGGTAAGCATGCAATGTGAAAAATAGCTACTGAACTTATTGGCACAAACCGACTTGAACATTGAACTGGGATTTTACAAATTCTATAGAAAATCCAATATTACCAACTTACATAGCCATGCTGAAATACTTAAAATTTTACTGCTGTTACAAGTTAAAAATTCTGTCTTTTGTTTACACTGCAGAACAATTTCATCCACTTTAATATATGACACAGTCAACATTTGTAAGGTTGGTTATCGTATTTAAACCTTACGTAACGTACGAAATAAAAGGAAATGTTATTAAAAAGAAATTATGTTAAAGTTCGGGGTCCATTTTAGAAACAGCTCAAAACATGAAATGCACCAGAGGTTGCGATTATATAAATATTATGATTAAGTAGGAAAGGAATTAAATTCAAGGCTTTCAAAAGTAAACTCAAACCCTTTTTCTTACATTTACGATATAATAATATATTCTTTACGAAACCCGATTGCTTAACACGTTTCCATATCATAAATTGGCTCAAATACATTAAAAGGTTTGCTCTCCAGCTTTTAGTTTCTCACTCTCGCCCAAGAACCTAAATTATCGGCACATGCCCTGAATGTTAAATTTTACACATTACTTATAGAAAGGTATTTTAAGTATAATTTAGACAAATACAAAAATGGCGTGTGCCTGATAACGCTTCCCTAGACCCAGTGTTGATGCGTTGCTTCCCGACTGCGGCGAGCTCGGACTAATTCCTCCTTCAGCTCGTCCTCTTGATGCCGGGGTCGCTCAAGCCTTCCCCCACATGACCTGACGTCAGGAACTCAAACGCGCCACATACGCTGCCATCTATTGGCTATCTCTCTGCAGAGCTCAACCAATAATGCAGTAAGCGTAACATGCTGGTAGTATTTCCTTCTAGACAGGTGCAATTAAACATAAGGTATAATGGTTACTTCACAACAGAAATCGAGTAATTCTTTCTTTAAGAGGGTAGCCAACTTGGCTCACATTTGCTGGCAATGCAAATGTTATAGTGGCTTACCTGTCCCCATTAAAACTAGTGAAGTTTTGGTATTTAAAATTTCAAAATATAAAATCTTGAAACATTTTGTAGGTATAATACAGTTTTGCTAAGCACTTTACAGAATCTCGGAGGATAACGCTATGCTCAATATTACTTCCCCTCTATACCAGTAAATTTCGATTCAGGGGCAATATTTTCCCTTATCCACTTCATGTTGATGACATTGCATATCTTCATAGAAATGATATCGGTTACGTGTGCAGTACGCACTTTAGATGTGATCTGTAGCAGCTTGAGGCCACAATCTACTCTTCATAAAATAACTCCATGTATTTAAAGATAACCAAAAAGGAAGGGTAAAGAAACAAAGCTTATTTTAGAGCGCGTATTTTTACAGATCTATGCGTACAGCTCGGTCAGCCCTGTGCCTAATTGGAGGGTGACGTTCCTAGGGCCCAGTGTTCGTTTCTTATCTTCGACACAGTCCTAAGAAATAGTTTTATTAGGATAATTTCGACTACCTGGTTGGGTTATGTATACTTTAAGAGCATGGTTTCCCCTAGCCTTGTTTTCGGACAGACATAATTATCTTTATTTTCGCCGGGGTGGTATAGATGCGTCTTACAGGCGGCTCAACCTAAGTCAAATGAAGTATAGACGCTATATGCAGATCGTTTGTAGGATACGAAACGCATTTAATGCACCGGTACCTCGAAACATTCATTCTGGAAAGCGAACGCGCCAGTGTTGCAATCTACAAGAACTTGGAGAAGAGTTAGTTATATCTTCTCTTTAATCGCGTTCCTGCAATTTGCTTGTTCTTGTGGGTAGGGAAGTATTGGAGTGTAAAGTTGGCAGCACTATCTATCTTCACTTTATGGCTTTCCGATGCTGATGCTATCCATTACTTTTGCCATGTTGCGACTTATTAAGCACTCGTTAAAACTTCATCTGTTTCTTTGAGTCAGGCAGGCAGGCAACTTCCCCGAGCGAAATCCACTGCTCCAATGTAATTAAGTGAAATATGATTTGATTTTTAGTCTCGGCGCAAGAAGTTGCGAAGTTGGGGAACTCTCCTCCCGGAAACAATGTCCCCCCTCCCTCCTCTCCTTTGGGAACTTAATATTTTATCGCGAGCTGTAGCCTAAATGGATTAAGTCTTGTAACATGCAAACATGTGAAAATGGATGCTTTCACTGCAGAACAATAGCATGGAACAGATAAAGGGACTGCAGGGGTACCAATCTCGCCATTGTGATAAATAAATCACAATGGACTGCATTGGTCTGGCATAGAATCCGTAGAGGGCAAAACTACGCTGGATCAATTTTTTATTTTCTCTAGAGCTAACCTAAGGTAGAGGAGGCACGTCAATTCACCCAGAAGTTCGATATCGAAATTACACACGAGGTGCTTTTGTGGTACTCTGAAATAAAAAGGAAGCATTTTTACAAACATTTTATATCGTGCGCGTATATGTATATATGAGAGGGAGAGAGAGAAAGAGAAGAGGAAGAAATATCAAATTTAATAACTTATATAAGTCAAGCACCTTCTGGTGATGCATGGGAACATTTTTAACCAAATCCCTCACGAGAAGCAATCTTTTAAATGGACAATTATTCGTGTCAAAAGCGGTACTAGTGATTTTTATTAAAACATCATAAGTTTGAAATATTGCAGTTTGTTTTGGTAACCAGCCTCTGAAATAACTTCAGCCTTGCTGAATTTTGTATAGCTTGGAAACCAGAGAGATAGTGCGATAACATTTTTATACCACTCCGTTATGACCAACTTTGGTTTCAAGTCCAATCACATGGTAATCAAACCTTTGTATTTTCACATGTTTATTAATTTGACTTGGTTTGATTAGATTTTATTTTACATGATTAATTTATCTGTTCACCATACGAATTATCATACTTCAGTTTATCGCAATTCATTTTGGTGTTAACCTATACCTTATAATGGCAGCCTTGGGCTCTCCTTGATCTAGTATAATATACATAAACATTAAATGGGGGCAATTATGAATTTAAAAGAAACTGAAATGGAAGAGCCAGTAAACTTATAGAAGTCGCAGAAAGAATAGCACTAGAAGTACTTACCCAATAAATGCAGAAAGCAATATGATATAACAGTTAATCACTTCATTGCCTGGTGTAAGGCAAAACATGGTGGAAACAATTTCACGGAAAATGACTGCTAGCGATCAATAACAACAAAACATATGATATCTGGCTGCACACGAGAGTCGATCTCGTTTTTACTTTCTCTACTACGTATAGTAAGTAGGGGAAGTATTGTATTCCACCCAAAAAATTGATACCGAGATTTCACCGGAAATACATGTTTTGAGACCCCCTGACTATAAAAAAAGCATGTTGGAAACATGCCCGTGTGTGTGTCTGTGAACAGCATAACTCATAAACGAACAGTCGGATAAACACCAAACTTGGTATTTAAGTTGAAGTAGATTATATTTGTTGGTAGTTGGAAGATGCTTCATGTTTATCTGCACCACGTATGGGAGCCAGTTTGTCGCGGTAATCTCGTGTTATCTTATTGCTGAGCGCCAGTTATTGTTTTACTATTTTGCATTTTGGGTTCATGGTGCTCCGGCCAGCTATTATTAGTACTCAGTCGAGCAAATATCTTAAACAGGGTGTGTAAACGGAAAGGATTTGTTACTGAAAGATAACACTGATAAAAGAATTTGTTTTTACACTTTTATTACCGTCACAATTAATTAATTTCACATATTGACTCTTGATACACGCCCGACTGAAACTGTTATATTTTCTAATATCACTATAATCACTTATTTGCTGCACATTATTAATTCGCGTATTTCACATTTATAACTAACTTTACAACGCGAGAGATTTTGTAGAATTGCGCGACGTATAACGCGTGAAAGATTCTCTTAAACTGTGCGACGTATAACCTTTGTATGATTCTGTTGGACTGAGCGACGTTTACCTCGTGAATTATTCTGTCAAACTGCGCGTTACCCGTCTCTGGCACGGAATTTATACTCCCTCACCCCAATATGCCTAAACATTATAACCGAGCTGCTATTGGTTAATAAAACGCGCCAACATCAGCGTCTATTTTTATATCCAATCAAAATTATGAACACATATGCTCTAGGGATGAAATTCCCTACATTTCTACAGAAACGCGCGCTACTCTGACGTCATTTGTTTGTCTCTTCTAATTGATAAACAACTCACCCCCTCGCTCATTGTTGCCCGCTCTTGTTGTCAGTTTCAGTGAGGCCGTGTAAACTTATTTCCTAACAATGCTTATAATTAACAAACATCTCAAATCATTGTCATACAATAATGCTAATTTACACTACAATCACTCTGGAATTTACATTGTTGTGATATAAAATACTGCCACAAAGTCCAGTATCTTCCAGAGATGTGACACGAAGGTTTTCAAGAAAATCCCCCCACCCCAGATTACCCATTATATGGAACATTTTTCGAAAATTTTAATTTTATCAAAAATGGCTATAACGATTTTGATTAAAATATCATATGTTTAAGACATTTTCATGACAAATGAAATACATACCTCGAATTTTTTGGGAATGTCTCCAAAAGTATTCTTCATTATGAACGACTTTTGCATAACTGGTAAACCATAAGAGATAGACAAAATTTTACTGCACAAAAAATGTAGATCGCGTTAAAATACACAATTTATGTCATATACATAGTTTTTGTTGAGTGAATCATTTTCGAGATATTGTTTGTTATTCCCTTCAATTTTCCAATACTCCACATAGTAACCAGCTCTTAAAATATTTGACTATCGCTTAAAGCCTACCATATCACCCTTGTATCTACAACTAAAAATTAGCAATAAGATTAACATCTCGATTAACATGAAGCATATGGAGAATAAGCGTTTGTAAAAATAGTTTGTACAAGAGTAGAGAAAATCATGCGAGTGTAACACATCAGATTTTTAACGTCATTTTTGTTTCAAGAATCTCGCTATACATGTGAGTTGATCTTATTCTAATCGTGATTAGAATAAGATCAATATATTATTATTATTATTATTATTATTTTTATTGATATTTTACAAATTCGAGTGCTGTATAAAAATAGTACATGTCACGCCGCCTATGTCCGTCGATTTGCAAACATTCCTACTCGCAAAATAAAACCCTATTTTTAACACTTGTGTCATAATCTACTATTATGTATAATGATTCTGTGAGATAAAATTGTTATGGCGTTAACCATATCCGGTTGTTCGTTTGTCGTTTTCCCATGCTTATAGCAGTACAGTTTTGAACGTTAATTGATCTTTCTTTTCTTCTTGTTTTAGTGAGATGTTAATGCCCTTTAGCCTTCAGGTTGGTTATAGCGGGCTGTAAATGAACCAAATGGGTGAAATGATACTCAAATTAGCGGGGTCCATAAAAATTAAGAGTTACCGACTTTTGTCTTCTGAAGACAAGGGGTAACCCCGGAAAGAAACTTATTTAAGTAATTCACTCCAATCCAGATTTGAAGTCTTAAATGTGAGGCACACTCGCTACGCCTATACTATGGAGGTAAATATATATTTTTATTTATTGCGACTAGTGTAAAGAGCGTATATCATTATTATTAGAGCGTGTATTATTATTATTATTCTTCTTCTTCTTCTTCTTCTTCTTATTATTATTATTATTATTATTATTAACGTATCTAGGTGTAGGAAGTATCGAGTTTTATCCACAAATTCGATATCGAAATTTTACCGAAATACAATTTGTAGAAAAACATAAATTTATTTAGGTGTCTGAACAACGCAAACCAAAAACGAAAAGTCTGGTAAATACTTACTACTTTCATATTTGAGTCAGGTACTGTTGAGGTATGTCAGATGAAGGTATTCAAGAAAAACATGACAATTTAAAGTAACTTAACGTGAAACAATATTTTCTGTTTTATTTTCTGAAAATGGACATAAAAAGTTTGGTTAAAATGGCATAGATTTAGAATATATTTATGTTGAGGCTGTACAACATCTCCAAAACTAAGTGTTGTAGAAAGAAATATCTTTAAAAGCTGCTTGATATTATGTCGTGTTTTTGTTTGGAGGACGTTATGATGGTCATTTTAGGGTAAACTTAATTTTTTTAAATAGGAACCTACAATTTGTATGTTGTTTTCTCATAAAATGGCTTATAAAACTGTTTATTTGTGATGAACAAGGAAACAAAATAAAAAATTTTGGTTCACAATTACGAAACGTAACCTGACTCTCAAATGACCATGCTTGGATGGTCCAACAGGCGACATAGCCATTCATTTCGTTATTTACGTTCTTCTAAGAACAATTGCAAAGTGCTTTATACAAATAACGTTTAGCGTTTCTATGAGGAGTGAGAAAGGTGTTGGTTCCTATTTAAAAAAATTAAATTGACCCCAAAATGACCATCTTAACGTCCTCCAAACAAAACACGACTAATGTCATTTACTTTCCCCCATAACTTCAAGCAACTTTTATCAAAGACATTTCTTTCTACAACTCTTAGTTTTGGAGATATTGTACAGTCTCAACTTATATGTGAACAGTATTGTGAAGGCCTCTCTTTTGAATGAATTTTGGATAATCCCATATAACTGGTACATCATAAGAGGCAAACAAACATTTACACACGACAAATGTAGAGTTAATTGAAATACACGATTTATGGCAAATAGCTTTATCTGCAGCATTAGCCGTTTTAAAAATATTCGTTGTTGTATCTTTTAAGTTTTATCAGGTTGAGGTGCCATGTGACATGCATGGAACATCTTACCCGATTCTTCTTTCTTCCCTTCCTGAGTTCATTAGTAACAAAAAACCAGCATTCTACAAGCTGTGTTGTTTTGATTTTGTATTGTGTAAGACCGTACATTTAATAAGGCATTGAAAGAGGTTCCGATACATACAAAATTTCAAGAAAACTCGTCCAACTCAAACTACCGTTTCAAAGGAAAATTTTCAATATTTCTGGTATTCTAAAAATGACTAAATGATTAAAATTCCATACATTTTAAGATATTTACATGATAAAATTGATGTTTTATAATTTTTGGAAATAGACTGTGAAGTGCTTCATTCAGAAGAAATTTTGCAGAATCTTGTATAACTGGTAAACTCAAGAGAGAGAAAAAAATTTACTAGCATAGTTTGTAAAGCTCTTTAAAACGCATAATTTATATCGAATAACCTTTTTATGGCTTAGCCATTTACGATATATCCGTCATTATTGGTTTAAACTTCTTTAATGCATTTATTTATAAACTGCTGTCGCCTTTTGGTTGTTTTTCAAGATGTCATGGAAAGAGTATATAATTTCAAGGCCAGCATTTAGCGATCCGCTTCATCGATTGGGTTTTATCTATTTTCCTTGTAACTAAAACGAAATGCGTAATGAAACTGCTTTTGTAAACATTTATCTCGATTGACATGAAGTAGATAGAAAAATAACCTTTTGTAAAAATAGTTTGTGAAAGCTGTATAGAAGCTACGGTGGGTAGAGAAATTCATGTGAATGTAATACAATAGATTTTTATTAGTAACATTTTCTGTACCTTTGAATATAAAAATCACCAAGTAACACATTGAACACAGTGAAACTCATGTTGGGATAGCATAGGATAAGATAGGATAGGATGGGATGGGATAGGGCTAGAAGCGGAGGACCTATGCAGATCTTTTGTACATAGGTCCCTGACGGGGCGCCCTGGGAGGCAAGGATGAGGCGAGAGAAGACAGAGGGCGACCGGATCAGGAGGCACGACAGGCAGAGGGCAGGGTCCCTACTATTTACAGATTTGAACTCTCCGGGTGGTGGCTGGTGCAACCGACTTCCCCTGCCCCCTGTGGGCTTATTACACATCGCCTGGGGGGCCTGTAACCCCGAAACCACTCGCAGTTCGGGGGCCGAAGGTTTTTTCAGAGTATCTTTTTCCCCTGACATGCACATGCCGATACCTCTCGCCGACACTTGCAACCCTGAAAGAAACCAAGCAGATGAAAGATGAAGTGAAATGGGAATGGAGATGAAATGGAGGGACAGGAAATTCTGGGGATGTACTGATCCTGCCCAGCGTTCGCCTGGAGACCCGGGGATACACCCGAAAAAACTCATGGTTCAGAAAGGTCGATTACGGGAATCGAACCCACGATCTCCCGAATGCGGGCCACAGATATTACCGCATGAGCCATCCCGTTCATTTGCTTTGTAGTTAACGTTACTGGTATGCGCGAGAAAACTGTAACATTTGTTAAAATGTTTCGCTTTTTTGCGAAATTAAGGTAAAGATTAAAATAAAATGAAAAACTGTGAGTAATGTTTATCGAAAAACTACCAGTGCTATATTATTGCTCTACAACACAATGCAGTATTCAACTGTTACGAGAATTTATCAGTCGTGAATATTTACGGATATCTACTCATAATGGTGACTGACGCCTCTCGAAGAATCGAACCAATGGCTCGTCTCACAAAAGGGAGCTATGAATGCGTGGATAGAGAGTGGGAGGCCCCTATTGACATAGGTCACTGAAAACGAAAACCATTGGATAGGGTCCAGCACTTGCGCCACGTAATTAAACCTTAATTACATTTATCTTTGTGTCATTTATCTTCTGATACGCCCTTAATGACCACTTCTGCCGCATATTTCCTCCGTCAATTAAACTCCAGATATATGGTAATGTTTCCGATTCGTGACCATTTAAAACATTTATATAATCGTTTCTCTTCCAAATATGTTGCTGGCAAACTGGAAATGGAAGCGCCTAAAATAAAGTTCCTGTCATTCAAGGCGCGCAGCTTTTCAGAGTTCACGGAGAAGAGTACAAACAGATGCAATAGTGAAGGATATATAACGGCAGCACAATCAGTATTTAAAATTTGGTTATAGTGCTGCTAAAAAACTCATTAGCGTCAATAGAATTCTCCCTGGCGGAGGTTCTTCTCCAGGAATTACTCCTGTAAAGCTCCTGGAATATAACCATATTAAGACAGTATTTTCACTTTCCCTACCGCTTACCTAAGGTATTCGCTAAAAATTGCAATATAAAAAGTTCACCAGAAACTCCTGAACACTAAGAAATCGCTTTTAGAAAAATTCTGTGTTGCATTCACATGACTTTCTCTAAAAACTATTCTTACAAAAGCTTATTTCTCTACTTCTTTTTACTTTCTCTACTACGTATAGTAAGTAGGGGAAGTATTGCATTCCACCCAAAAATTCGATACCGAGATTTCACCGGAAATACATGTTTTGAGACGCCCTAAATCCAAAAAAAGCATTTTTGGAAACATGTCCGTGTGTGTCTGAGTGTCTGTGAACAGCATAACTCAGAAACGAACAGTCGGATAAACACCAAACTTGATATTTTGGTTCAGTATCTTCCAGAGATACGACACGAAGGTTTTCAAGAAAATCCCCCCACCACAGAGTACCCTTTACATGGAAAGGTTTTCGAAAATTTTAATTTTCTCAAAAATGGCTTTAACGATTTTGATTAAAATATCATATGTTTAAGATATTGTCATGACAAATAAAATGTATATCTTGAATTTTCTGGGAATGTCTCCAAAAGTATTCTTTATTGTGAACGACTTTTGCTTAACTGGTAAACCATAAGAGATAGACAAAATTTTACTACACACAAAACGTAGATCGCGTTAAAATACACAATTTATGTCATATGCATCTTTTTGGTTGAGTGAACCATTTTCGAGATATTGCTTGTTATTCCCTTAAATTTTTCAATACTTATTTTCTCAAATGAGAATTTGTTATTCATTTTTTTGTCTTGGATATGCAAAGAGTATTAATCTGTGGCAAAGGGAATGGTGCTGCACCTAGTAACCAGCTATTAAGAGATATGTATGTGCTTAAAGGCTACTGTATTTCTATATTGCCCTTGTAAATATATATTCCCCTTACATCTACAAGAAAGTTAGCAATAAGATAGTCTGCAAATGTTTATCTCGATTAACATGAAGTAGATGGAGAATAAGCGTTTGTAAAAATAGTTTGTACTAGAGTAGAGAAAGTCATGTGAGTGTAACACATCAGATTTTTTATGTCCTGGACATGCAAAGAGAATGGAATGCACCACATAGCAACCAGCTCTTAAAATATTTGACTATCGCTTAAAACCTACAAATTCCCCTTGCATCTACAAGAAAATTAGCAATAAGATTAACATCTCGATATCTCGATTAACATGAAGCATATGGAGAATAAGCGTTTGAAAAGATAGCTTTGTTACAAGCGTAGAGAAAGTCATGTGAGTGTAAACATCAAACTTTTTATAACTATTTCTTTATACAACGATTAGTTTTGAGATATTTACAATCTCAACTTAAATGGTTCCGTATAACAAAGCGTGTAAGGAACTATTGCTACAAATGTTTATCTGGATTAAAATAAATTAACATAAATAAGCTTTCCTAAGAATATTTTGCATATCCACTAATAAGCGGTAGAGGGTAGAGAAATTCATGTGAATGTAACACATAGGATTTTTAACGTTTGTGAGACACCTCCCTTCTCCACATAAACACAGAGATACATCCAAACGCATCAGAGCAGCCAGAACGAGACACTGGCTTCTCAGAATGCAGACAACTAACCTGAATAAACTTTTGACAGCAGTTTCGCAACGTCTAAGCGTTATCGCTCAACGGCTGTGACAAAGCGCTGACTGCATTACAAACAGGGCTTATCTGCTGTAGAAGTTTTGTTCTCTTACCGCCTCGGAACATTTTAGAAATGTCTGTACTGAAAGTGAAATGGCGGATAATGTTTGGCGGTCTACGTTACGTAATCGGATGTAATATCCCGTGCTGTTGTTGAATTGTGGTTCGCGATCCCCTGCCGGTGCGCAAATGATTCTAAAACTTGAATTAAAATTCATTATTTAAACAGGGCATGATAAAATACGATTCACTAGTAATAAATTTTGTATCAAAACTGAAAACGAGATTTTCTATTTTACATAAGCTTAGTAAATAACGGAATCTCTGCAGTCATATATGAGGATTTTTATCCAAGTAGGCATAATTTATGTAATTACTTACCTCGATTCTCATCATATCAGCATTCTATTTGTCCAATTGTCTATATTTCAAATATACCGGGTGTTTCAGAAATACTTTTACAAACTTCGAGTATGGTTTCCTCACACCAAAAGAAGGAAAAAAGTTCACATGAACATATGTCACATAATCCTTGGTTTTCGCGTTATTCCTGTCACAATGAAAGTGTGAGTTCAACGGCCTTCGTGGCCCAACCTCAAAACTTCATTTCTCTATGCATTCATAGAAGGCGTTCACCCATTGTACTACATACGGTAGATGGCGAAGTGTTGCCATGGAGACTTGTTTACGTTTGTCATTTGTCATTAGTCTGTCTTCAACGTTTCAATTGTGTACATGTAGTGAGTTAACTGCACGTGTTTCGTTCCACCATTGCTGGATATTCATTTCATGAACAGGCAGACATGATTTTTATGTATGGTCGCGCGAATGGTAAGGACGCGAGTCTGCACGGCTCTATCAGATGGAGTTTCCAGACCGAAGACAACCGAGTCATCCAACCTTTGTCGCTGTTTATCGTCGCCTTGCTGATAAATGTGATAAATGCCTGGCTCCGGCACATTTTAGTCGCATTGTTCGAGATGCACTGACTGGTATCTACCATGACCGATGGATAGGCAGACGAGGACCAGTTCCATAGCCTGCACGTTCTCCCGACCTCAATGCTGTGGATTTTTACCTCTGGGGGTATCTTAAATCATTGGTGTATGGAGCAGCCATCCCGGATGCAGAAACGCTTCATCGACGTGTCATGGAAGTCTGCGAAACCATTCGACACCATCCCGGAGGTTTTGACAGGGTGCGACATTCCACGATTCGACGAGTACAGGCATGCATATCAGCAAGAGGAGGACATTTCGAGCATTTATTATGAGTTTTGTGTGTGTTATAAGTGTACCACTGTGAACGCCTCCTAACGAGAAAACAAACGATTATGGGACGCATGTTCATATGAGCTTTTTTCCTTCTCGTGGTGTAAGGAACCCATACCCGAAATTTGTAAAAGTATTTCTGAAAAATCCTGTATATCCATACCTGGTGCCACCGAAAACACTTCTAATTAACACCATTCAGCATGCAGGTGTCTGAATGAACATTTCTCTCCGAATTAAGGCAGTTCTTGCTGTTGTATTTATATTGTGACTTTGTCCGGTGTTTCATCTGTCACTCTTTCTTCGTGACGTGGCCTCATCGTTCACTCGCTATGAGTTGAACAAAATCTCTCGCTCCGCAGTAGCACTCGCTGCACGCCTCAACAGTCGTTACCAGCTCGCTCGGAGAACAGCACTTGGTGTCGCAACAGAAACGAGCTTACCAACTCGCATTCTCCTCACTAACTCAACTGACTCCTCTCGCCAGAACGCTCGCTTATATACCCAATGGAATCCTCCACAGAGCATTCTAGAACTCTGGACACACCTTCTGGTGGCGGGGGGAGAGAAACTTCCAGAAGATTCTGGTTATCTGCCGACAGCGCTTCTGGTGTTTACGCCGGACGAGAGCGCGACTTAGCTTTGTTTATCTCCGACTGATTGCGCCTACTTCCCGATAACCTTGGACCATAGTCGCACGCGTCCATATATATATATATATATATATATATATATATATATATATAAGGTATCGTATTTTGGCTTTATTATTCTGATATTTTGCAAGTATTTTTGTGTGTTATTACGTCAATATTAAATTATATATTATTTTTCACCTTTAAATCAGATAGAATTATAGAAAAGATAATCAGACTTTAAACCTCATCAGGATAGTGTAATAAATGAACGTAAAAGTAAATACACATGCCATGTGTTGAGGCAGTATTTTTTAACACTTAAATGATTTCAGTCTAATTATATAATATATAAATCCAATAACAGCCCACCTTAAAGCAATATGTGTATCTAAAAATATATAAAAAGTTTATATTACAGTCATTGTATATGTTTATATTATTGTATACATGTAATAATGCTATCTGAACGTATTACGTAATTTAATGATGTAGGAGCTGTGAAAATAATAGGTTAAAAGTTGCTAACAATGAGGTAAAAATGAGGTAACCTTGAGTCAATAATGAGTAAGAAAGTTTAACAATACTATTTGTGATTCTTAGAGTAACAATAATATACTTTTTGTGACAGTTTATAAAATAGCCAATAAACAACCAGAAAAAGCTTTAGTTAAATAAAAGTATTCTATTGGATTAGGAATAGCCAATCAGAAACTGAAATATAGCAAAATTTACAAATCTAGAATTCAGTTGCTTGTAGACAGTACTCATAACTGGACGCGTTGCTGGAAGACAGTGTTCCAGGCGCGAGATGTGTCCTCGAAAAATTTAATATGTATTTTGTGTGAGACAAAAATAGCTTACGTGTTAAAAAGTGCAAGAATTCAATACAATAATCTCACAACTCCCTCTCTATATCGCGAAGTGTTATTTAAATCGTGTCAAGCATTAATAAAAGGAGTGAAGCAAAATTATAATCTGTGTAAACCTACATTCTTAAGTTGCACCACAACCCTGCAAAGAGAAACAGGTCTCTAGCAATAATACTGACGCAGCCGAGGCAAACATAAATATATAATATTTAAAGAAACAGTCAGAATTACAAAGTTAATATATTTTTTAAACATTTGGGGCAAAGGCCACCGGAAAGTACATTTGGGGCGAAGGCTACCGGAAAGCGGGTACTTTAAGTGCGGTTGTAACCAATTTCAAGTTCGGCTCCCCAACATAAGAACTATAATACAACTCCTTCAATACAACAAAAAACGTCTTCTCAGTGTCAACAATAATCGATCAGACGTCAAAGTAGCAAGGGATTAAAACAACTCTGTGGTCAAGCGATGCACATTAAAAATATAAGAACATGTTAATAACTAATTGTTCTTTCATAGATGTTCCGTGTTGGTTGGGAAGGTAGAATCATGCTGAAAAATTCAAAGCCATAGCCCGGAATTTGAACTTTGGCTTACTGTGCCACCGCTTTAACCAAATGAGTTACCATGGCAACATACCATTACAACATTAATTCTCCAACTGACTCACATTTCTTTCTGGTTAAACACAAGTCTTTCTCAAATTCATTTTGAGAAATACCCCAATGGCCTTAAATTTCGTACCACTCGTCCAGGCTTCTAGTCAACTATTAGATCAATCAATGTTAATTAATTGTTTTCTCACATATGGCGTGTATAGGTTAAGATATAAGGACGTGCTGTATTGGGCCGGAATTTCTACATCGAGGTATCATCGGAAATATATGTTTTGTGGTCCTTTGAAATCATAATTCAAGCTTCTTTAATAAAAGGATCCTATTTGAGTGAGTGAATTTGAATTAGTTTAATTTAAAAAGTGAAAAAATACCGAATCTCATACGCATTATTCAATCACTTTTTAAAAGTACAAGGCGAAGTTTTTTAATGTAACATTCCCTACCCCAAACACAAACTTTAGATTGTTACTAACATTGTGATATTTGTGTGGCAAAACGTATAGCATTTTCTAAAAATTACCGTCTCCATTATGCTTTACCTATGTACAATTAGGAAACCATAATAGACCAAATCCTTATATAGGAAAAACGTAAGTCGTGTAAAAATACAATTAATGCTTATAGTATTAACCATTTCGGAATATTCTCAACTGTTCCCTTAAATTTTCCTGCATTTTAAAGGATACATTTTTGAAACGCTAAACGGTCGTTCTTTCTTCCTCATGATCTAATCTAATACGCCTAGCATGTATCGACCTGCTTTTTAAACAGTTGTCATCACACTCTCCTGAATGCTCCTGTGTATCTAAACTTTACCGAGCGGGATGGCTTAGGCGGTAACGTCTGTGGTCCGCATTCGGGAGGTCGTGGGTTCGGTTTCCCTGGCCGACCTTCTTCACACATGAGTTTTTTCGGGTGTTTCCCCAGGCCGCCAGGGAATGCTCATGACATCCTCGAATTTTCTGTCCCTCCATTTCATCTTCATTCTCATTTCACTTCATCTTTCGTGGTTTCTTTCAGGGTGACAGGAGTCAGCGGAAGGTCATGGCGGGTGCATGTAAGGGGAAAAGGATGCTCTATGGAAACCTTCGTCCCTCGTACAGGTCCCGGCGCACCAGGGGATGCATAAGCCCACGTGGGGGAGGGGAACCGACTGCACCAGCACCCGGGGAGTTCAAAATATAAATTGTAGAGATCCTGCCCTCTGCCTGTCATGCCTCCTGGTCCGGTCGCCTTCTAGCTGCTCCGACCACATCCTCCCTCCCGGGGGCACCCCGTCAGGGGCCTAGGCACAATAGATCTGCGTAGTTCGAAGTGCTAAGTCCCCTTCCGCTTCTGGTGCTATCCTATCTAAGCTTTGGTATGAATAATTTCAGAACAGCTATGAAAATAAAATTATTTTGGCAAGAGAAAGCCAAGTTTTTGAAAGCATTTGTTGTGATTGTGAAACCAGTTTTTTTTTTTAACTTTCTCTACAACCTACCTATAGCAGGTAATAGGAAATATTGTATTTCAGCCAAAAATTCGATATGGGGATTTCTACAGAAATACAAGTTTTGACATCCCCTGAACCCCAAAAAAGGACTTTTAGAAAAAGGTACGCACACGCATGCGTGTGTTTCTTCCATGTGTCTGTCTGTGAACAGCATAACTCAAAAACGAAAAGTGGGATATATGTCAAACTTAGTATTTAAGTTCAACATTCTTTTAAATGTGCGACACGAGGATCTTTAGGAAAAATCCACTCTTCATTTTGTTGAATTTTGTATAACAATACAATCTTAACAGCTAGACAAAACCCTAGGAAAAATGCAGAGCTCATTAAGATACACAATTTGTATCAATTGTTTCTTCGAAATACTCGATGTTGCAAGTTTACAACTTTCTAAGCGTCACAGATTCTAAAGGTCTAAGATTGTAAAATTTTGCAATTTTTGCTTCCCTCTTCTATTCTTTCCATTACAGGAGCTTATCTTGAATAAATATTTAAATGCTGTTTCTGGTTGAGAACGTTTTTCTTAATTTGAAACAATTCCTGGCTAAAATATATGGTGATTAACGCAGCAAGGATGTAATAATTGCTTTTGATAAGAATATTATAATATATAATCAATATATATGATATATTATTGATAGAGAAAGCTTTGTGAATATATCAAATCAGATTTATTTGTATGAATAACTCAAATTACATCATTTGGAGTTGTAACCACTAGTTCTATGATATTCTAAAGGTTAGTATTCTGTTTCTATATTGCAATATTGTTCTTGGCTATATTATTCCGCTACCTTTACTGTGCCATTTTGTGTTTATTTTATTGTTACACAGTTGCTGTGAACCAAACTTGACACATGAATAGCGGTGTCCATCAACGCCGACCGACTGGTCTGTTGAAAAGAAACGGAAAGATAAGGAGGAGCGCTCTTCTCCCGACCTAAATTCCAGAAGCGCTCGCAGCGAAACGAGATAATTTTAGAAGCTTCCAGAAACTCTTGCAGTGGCATGCAAGCAAGCTTGCTCGTCAGTCAATGATTAACGAGTGTATTTCTCGTGCGACATAAAGTCTGGTAATTCAGTGCGCTCTACAAGTGAGGTATGTCGACATTTGTGATGTACAGTGAGTGCTGCCATGCAAACGATTAGAGAAGTCTTATGTTAGACGCCTCAACGAATGAAGCAGGAGGAGGAGGCTGATAATGATTTATTTCGCTACTACGTACGAGTAAAAGTGAAGTGATGGTGAAAACTGAACTAAATCACATTAATGAACTGACAGTGAGGAGTGAACTAAATCATATTGGTAAAGCGGCTGAAACTGGGTAAAATCACAATATCTTAATGCATTGTGTATTTCGTAAAAATCTTTTAATGTGAAGGAAAGATCTTAGCTCATAAGTGAACATAGATCTATGTAAAATTAAGAACTGAAGCTTTCCTGACGGCATAATAACTAAATTTTCTCGGGCTTCTAGCCAGGTAGTTGGTTTGAAACCGTCATTTTGAAGGTGTTCATATCTTCGAAGCGTCGGTTTCAAAGCATATACTCGTACTTACCTGGCTAGAAGCCCGAGAAAATTTAGAGTTTGTATTAAGAGCAATGGTCAGTTAGACTTTAAAATTGTAGGACATATGACCTTAGTCCAGGATTTAACGACTTTATGATCAGTTATTTTTAGTTTTTCTACCACGTACCTAGAATGTCGAGTAAGCATTGAATTACAGCCAAAAATTCAATGTGAAGATTTCATCGGTGATACCTGTTTTGAGGCCTCGAATTGAAGATAGCATTTTTAGAAAAAGTTCCGTGTGCCCTTCCTGTGTGTCTATACGCATGGGAATATTATAACTCAAAAATAAACAAAAATGTTCCATGTCAAATTTAGTAATTACGTTCATCATCTTACTAAGATTCGACACGAAGATGTTCAAAAAATCCGTCCCTCCAACTGCCCTTTACATGGAAAGATTTTCAGTATTTTTTATGCTCTCTGACATGGCTCTAACAAGTTTGATTAAAATATAATATATAAGATAATTACATGTCAAATACAATAAATATCTTGATTTTTGTGAATAACTGTGTGGACTTCTTCCGTCGGAAGAACTTTGGCTTCATTTTGTGTAAGTGTAAACCGTAAGAGATATATAAAAACGGATTACACAAAATATGTAAATCCTTTAAAGCACCCAAATCATTTCAAACAAGTCTTCTGTGGTATCAGTCATTTCCGAATATTCGTTAATATTGGTTTGAATTTTTAAATGATTTTGTCATTTTTAAAGTGCTGTCGTTATTCAGTTATTTATCGTGATGTCATGGAAATAAAATGGAGTTTCAAGGCAGTATACAGTGACCAACTTTTAAACATTCAACTATCACTGTTCTCTTTGCACCTATAACAAAATGTGTAATGAAATTATTTGTGCAAATATTTCCGCAAATAATATGAAGTGTTACACTCACATGACTTTCTCTACTCTTGTACAAACTATTTTTACAAACTCTTATTTTCCATATGCTTCATGTTAATCGAGATATCGATATGTTAATCTTATTGCTAATTTTCTTGTAGATGCAAGGGGAATTGGTAGGCTTTAAGCGATAGTCAAATATTTTAAGCGCTGATGGCTATGTGATGCATTCCATTCTCTTTGTATGTCCAGGACAAAAAAAAATGAATAACGAATTTGAGAAAAAGTATAAGTATTGGAAAATTTAAGGGAATAGCAAGCAATATCTGAAAATGGTTCACTCAACAAAAAAAGTGTATATGACATAAATTGTGTATTTTAACGCGATCTACATTTTTTATGTAGTAAAATTATGTGTATCTCTTATGGTTTACCAGTTATGCAAAAGTTGTTCACAATGAAGAATACTTTTGGAGACATTCCCAGAAAATTCGAGATATACATTTCATTTGTCATGTAAATATCTTAAACATATGATATTTTAATCAAAATCGTTAGTCATTTTTGAGAAAATTAAAACTTTCGAAAAATGTTTTATGTAAAGCGTAATCTGGGGTGAGGGATTTTCATGAAAACCTTCGTGTCGCATCTCTGGAAGATACTGAACCTAAATACCAAGTTTAGTGTTTATCCGAATGTTCGTTTCCGAGTTATGCTGTTCACACACACACACACATGTTTCCAAAATTTTTTTTTGGGATTCAGGGGGTCTCAAAACATTTATTTCCGGTGTAATCTTGGTATCGAATTTTTGGGTGGAATACAATACTTCCCCTACTTACTATACGTAGTAGAGAAACTAATGAACGACAGTGGATTGAGATATTCATGTGAATGTAACACACAAGATTTTTTCAAATGCTGCAGTGATATCATATAAAACTTGGGAATCTTTAAGATTCTCACTCATCATTGGTAAAGAAAGAAAAAACAGTAGAAATATTTTAAAACGCGGGTAATGAAGCAGAATGAGATTGTGAAATTAAATTAAATTGGGTTTTATTTATGGACGCTCTTTAATTGGTGTAGTCTTTGCGTCCTTATTGTATATTCGGCGTGAAAGACCAGTAATTTTACCCAGAGGCCTCTTTATCAGACTTGAGGTTCTTTTGCTGCCGTTTAATACACGACACAGGACCGCTGGCTTTACTTCCCTTCCAAAGGAAGCCATGCTAAGGACTTTTACACCCGAAAAACCCATCGCTCTCCGCCGGGTTTGAACTCGCGACTTCGGGAACTAGAGGCTAGCATGGTAACCAATTTACCATTGTGAAATGAATGGATAAAATAATAAGGTTTTAAAAATAGAGGAACTATGGTGACATCTATCAGGAGAATTAGAAGTTGGTTGGACCATTGAATGGGAAAAAACATGCTTACCAATTTACTGGAAAGAATTGTTGAACTGGAAGAATCTTCAGGGGCAGAACATGATACATGATAATAGATGGCATTAAGATAAATATTTTGTATGCGGAGACAAAGAAGAAAGCGGAAATGAAGGTAGAGTAGAGGGGGCTAGATTTGCGGTGAAGGATCAGCCGTTAGGCAGAAAACTATGATTGACATTTTTTTTCCTTCCTTGGCATTTCTGTTCAAAAGATTTTTTTCTGATTTTGATTTCTTTGCTCATAAAATATTGTTTTCGTGATAATTGCGCCTAATTGAAAAGACTTTTTAACCGCTACGAGTTCTGACAGTTGTAGATTAAAAATTCTTTTATCTCTTTTGATCATGAATGGTTTCCTAAAAGTGGAATTGTTTTATGAAGTGAAGTTCATGAACATGTACATCTGTGGTGATGGCACACAATACTAATGGAGACAGCAAATGAAAGATCTGACAACTTAACTCTGAAACACTTTATAATTACATTTCCGCCATCTATGCCGCAACTTGTAACATTTTAATTTCGCCGTTAACTCGACAAAATTGCGAATCTTGCTAATGAAAGGGGCGGTGGGCGCAAGGACAAGGAAGATTTTAATTTGCCTGGAATCCAACTTCATTTCACCCCTCGAAAAGTTCCTTTTATTTTACTTAGAAAGTACGGAGTTCCTAATCTTTGCCGCCAGTCTGAAGAACTTAACAAAAGAAAAGACGATCGCACTGCCGCCGCTCGACTTGTCACAGCCCCCTGCAACTTCTTAGTAACCGCCAGCTTTCGTGACAATGTCAGCAACAACAGGATAAAAAGGAAAAGGAAGTCTGAAGGAAAATTATGGCTTACGTACATTCTTCCCTGAGAATTCTATCACCTGCAGTCTGATTGTCAGAAATAATCTTCATTATGTGTGATTATACCTCGTTCTGACTGGGGGATCCGCACCATTGGCGTAGATATGTTCCTGATCTACAGCAATAAGTATATTATTACCATAATCATTTTGATCCTTTATCTTTTCTTCCTGTTCACATTTTCTCCCCTATTTTATTTCTTTGGCAATTTTCTCTTTAAAGTCCTCATTACCTCGTTTTCTCCCTTTACTTATCCCCTCGTTTTCTTCCTCTCGTATTCTTCTAAGTTTCTTTTTTAGATGTTAGCGGTAGTTTTCCTCAAATGCTTTGCCGTAGTGATGCTTGTTGTATTTATTGCTTCTTTCAGATTTGCTTGGATCTTCGAATCTTCATTCCATATTGAATTTTTACTTTCTCTACTACGTATAGTAAGTAGGGGAAGTATTGTATTCCACCCAAAATTTCGATACCGAGATTTCACCGGAAATACATGTTTTGAGACCCCTGAATCCAAAAAAAGCATTTTTGGAAACATGTCCGTGCGTGTGTCTGTGTGTCTGTCTGTGTGTGTCTGTCTGTGAACAGCATAACTCAGAAACGAACAGTCGGATAAACACCAGTATCTTCCAATGATGCGACACGAAGGTTTTCAAGAAAATCCCCCCACCGCAGATTACCCTTTACATGGAAGATTTTTCGAAAATTTTAATTTTTCAAAAATGGCTCTAACGATTTTGATTAAAATATCATATGTTTAAGATATTTTTATGACAAATAAAATGTATATCTTGAATTTCCTGGGAATGTCTCCAAAAGTATTCTTTATTGTGAACGACTTTTGCATAACTGGTAAACCATAAGAGATAGACAAAATTTTACTACACAAAAAATGTAGATCGCGTTAATATACACAATTTATGTGATATACATTTTTTTTGTTGACTGAACCATTTTCGAGATATTACTTGTTATTCCCTTAAATTTTTCAATACTTATTCTCTCAAATGGGAATTCGTTATTCATTTTTTTTTGTCTTGGATATGCAAAGAGTATTAATCTGTGGGAAAGGGAATGGTGCTGCACCTAGCAACCAGTTATTAAGAGATATGTATGTGCTTAAAGGCTACTGTTTTTCTATATTGCCCTTGTAAATATATATTCCCCTTTCATCTACAAGAAAATTAGCAATAAGATAGACTCTGCAAATGTTTATCTCGATTAACATGAAGCATATGGAGAATAAGTGTTTGTAAAAATAGTTTGTACAAGAGTAGAGAAAGTCATGTGAGTGTAACACATCAGATTTTTTAACTTTCCAACCTGGTGTCTACACACAGCTAGTGAAATAATTACCAAAACACAATTAACCGTAACAGTAGTTACGTTATAGTTTTTTTACTGGTGACTTTATAAGATTTGCAACGCTCCCACTTTAGTACTAAATTAAAGTTCTTCAACTTTGATAAGATGTTCAAACACCACATTAATTAGTATTACCTATACTGGTTGTTACTAAAATGGAAAGCTATCATTTTGCAAATGAATGGATAGGTAACATGGATCGAACCCTCTCTCAGCAATATATCTTGGAGTTAACAGGATTACATTTGAACACTAAATACAGGGTTATTACAAAAGAAATAGACACGTTCAATGTGTTACAATCGATAAGCAAGGATCTGAACCGGCCCATTTTCATACATGTCAGGGTAACGCGGCCTGAGGGCCAATAGGAAACGTCGTTACGTTTTCAAACGCGGAGAGGAGCGTCACTAAGCTCCTGTATATAAGGGCAGACAAAGCCCCAGAGCCCGCTCTTATTCTGAATCTAACTTATGGAGAAGTCACTGTACACGAAGTGCTACAGATGCACGTGGGTGCACAAGGGTGGGCTGCATGTGAATATACCTAGGCTCCTGACTAACTTAACGTGGTGGGATTATTATAATAATGGGATAAGCTAGCCGTCCATAACTATTGAAAGTGTGAAATAAAATTCATTGATTAAGGGAAAATCGCAGTGTGTTTTTAACTTGCCTAACCCACTAGAACCTGAGATTCAATAATTAAACATAGCTAGGAATGGAATACTCAACAACCGACGAGCACCAATAGCCGAGGAAGAACAACACTGCAACAGGCGACAACGACCCAAGGATCTTCGATTTCCAGATTTCCAGCTACAAAGTCGCCCAACGATTTCCCGCCACAACAGCCTGTTGTCTCAAATTTTCTGTGCCAATTATAGATCAATTGTCTAGTCGGTGGTGGTTCGAAATGTCGTTGGGCAGCAGTACAAATTGGTTTAGCAAGTTCTAGCACACAATATGTTTTTTCCATAGATTTTCTATTTTTGCATCTTCAACAACAATGACTAACATGATTACCAACTACAAAACTACCAATGCAAACCTCCAGAGTTTCCCCAACATATCACAGAAAAGTTTATTTTGATATCACACTTCGTTTTTGTTTCATAGGAGTTCAAAGTTGTCTACTTCTTTTGTAATAACCCTGTATATGCTTTATGTAAATGTATTGCGTTTTACTAATACATGAAAAAAAATCGGCGAAAAATTATTATTCTATGAAGTGCAGTATCCTTTTCAATTTTTTTCAATTTATGTATTCTTTATTGTCGCTTCAACTTTAAACATGTCACGACTACTTTAGAATACAGAACATGTTAGATTTTAAGATGAAAAATACATTTTAGGTTCAACCTTGCTGTTGACCTGAAAGTAAAATTAGATTTATTCAATTCTTCAGATTTTAAAGACGACGCGGGTGGACGAGGTGGCTAAGGCACGTACTCTTGATCGAGAGGTTTGCGGTTCAAATCCTGATAGATCTGTCCTCCCTGGCTGAGGTTTTTATTGTTTTTTTCTCAGTCCTCTAGCTGTCAGATACCGGGTAGGTACCCTAAACTAGGTCTGGAAAGTTTGATTTCCCAATTATAATCTCTCTTGATGTATCATCGGTGCCTGTGGTGCCGCATGTAATGTAAACGGATGTTTAAAGCCATTCGGGTTATACTAGACCTGTAAGTACGTTGCCTTCAATTAGAAGTTCATCCGCTGGTGCGAAGGCTAAGCTAGTCGAAATGCACTTGCCTGCTGAAGGTTCGTCTGTTCGTCAGTGTAGCCGGCTAGAAGAGTTGAATTATCTTTTGCCGTATGCCGCTATTAAGGCGAAAGCAAATATTATAGCATTATTTGTGTGTTAATTCTATTATAATGCCAAAACGCTGATGCATTTTAGAAAGCCAGTTTCATACATCACTTCCAAATGAAAACCAAGTCTAGTAAACAAGTAAGACGGTGATTTGTAGGCAGATTCTCCATTCTTCTTTCACTTCACAGATTCAGTACACCTGTGAAGAGGTTTGAGGAACGAATTGTTTCCTCGATAAAGAAAAGTAATCCGCCGTATCCTCACTGAGCACAAAGTTGAAGAGAGAGAAAGAGAAAACAAATGTGTTAATGCAAACTTTCGTAATAAAGGATGTGACAAATGTGCGGCGATACACATACATAATTTCCAACATTATGTAGGAGTGAAAAACACAAGTTACTGTAATTTTAATTTGTTTCAACAGGTATGCATATACAGCGTGCTTTCAGCAATTATGCACGGCTATCCACTTATGGATGAACGTCCTTTTGAAAAGCCCGAATTTAATATTCTCTCCAAGGGACAAAAAATTTAATGCATATTTAAATAAATAAATATATATCCTCGTGCCTAACTGATCTAATTTACTTAAAAAGAAATACAAAATCTCAAGTAAACTGTTCTGAAGTGAACGAATCATTATAATTCTACAAAGCCACTGTAGACTTGTGACTCGGTGCACTTTGATTCTATACCCGTCTGTGCACAAGATGAACATAGTTCTGTCATAGGAAATTTTATTGTAATCTCCTTTGGGCTTGTAACTTCATTAATTACTTATGCTGTATATTTTACTGTCACTGTAAAATAGTTTATTTACTGTAAATATACTGTCACTGTTTATGCCTAAGTTCAAGCACAAAGCTGTACCTATATATCATGTATCCATGTGATTGCAAAACATACATATGGTTTTGGCATAATGGATAGTAGCATATACTTATTTTCTAATATAATTTCCTTTTTGTTGAAGAAGTTTTATTGCTGCTACGTATGGAAAGCCGATTTGAAGTAGGAGTTGTATTGTAGTTCTTATGTTGGGGAGCCGAACTTTAAGTAGTTGCAACCGCACGTATGGTAAAAAGTTTCCGGTAGCCTTCGCCCTAAATGTACTTTCCGGTGGCCTTTGCCCCCCTCAAATGTTTAAAAAAATATTAACTTTGTAATTTTTGACTGTTTATTTAAATATTATATATTTATGTTTGCCTTGGCTGCTTCAGTATTTATCCTTTTCTTTTCTAGACATGAATGTCTTAACAGGGGACGGTGCGACTGAAGAATGTATGCTTACACAGATTATAATTTTACTTTACTCCATTTATTAATGCTTGACACGATTTAAATGACACTTCACTGATATATATATATCATATAGAGGGACAGAGAGAGCTGTGAGATTTTTTTATTATTACTTGCACTTTTTAACACGTAAACTATTTTTCGTCTCACACTGAATACGTATTAAATTTCTCGAGGACGCATCTCGAGAACACTGGGGAACACTGTCTACAACCAACTGACTTCTGAATTTGTAAATTTTTCTATATGTCAGTTTCTGATTGGATAATCCTACTCCAATAGAATAGAATGTAATAGAATTACATTATTGCTTCCAAGAATTACAAGTAGTATTGTTAAGCTTCAAATTCATTATTGCCTCAAGGTTACCTCATTGTTAGCTACTTTTAAGCTATTATTCTCACAGCTCCTACATTATTAAATTATGTAATATATTCACATAAAATTATTATACATGTATACAATAATATAAACATATACAATGACTGTAATATACATTTTTTATATATTGTTACATACACATATTGCTTTAAGGCGGGCTGTTATTGAATTTATATTTTATATAATTAGACTGAAATCATTTAAGTGTTAAAAATACTGCCTCATTGTCATACATTGAAATTGGATCCATATAACAGGTAGTCTTTTCATTGGGATTTATCCGCAGTAGGTACTATGTAGACTACATAATGAAAATTGAAGTCTTCTCAACACACAATTATATACTCGTGTATAAATTGAGGTAGCTGAAAACGGCAGTGTGATTCTCTTCCTATAAACTTACGTAGTTAATCGATGGCAGCCTGTGACGGAGTTGTCCAGTACAGAAAAGTTTGCTACACGGGTTGGTAAATAACTCATTTGCTTATAAATATAGCATGAAGCAAAAGCAATGATTCTAGTCATTTTTGTTCACTGCCAATTGAAAAAAATTGAGTTTTATTTATGGACGCCCTTTAACTGCTGTGATCCTTACCGTCTTATTCTATATTGGGCGTGAAAGACCGGTAATTTTGCTCAGAGGCCTCTTTATCAGGCTTGAGGTTCTTTTACGTGCCGTAAATCTACGACACGGGACCACCGGCTTTACTTCCCTTCCGAAGGAAGCCATGCTAAGGATTTTTTATGCCCGAAAAAATCCATCGCCCTCCGCCGGGTTTGAACCCGCGACCTCGGGAACTAGAGGGTAGTATGGTAACCACTACACCACGGAGGAAGATCCTGCCAATTGAAAATAAAAATTCTCAGGGAAATGTGGGAATGCACAACTCAGTGTGACAAGAACCTCGTCTGACTGCCTCCGTGGTCAGTATTCTGGCTTCTTAATTCAGAGGTCCCAAGATCGATTACCGAATGGGTAAGGGAACTTTTCTGTGATTAGAATAATTTCCTATCCCCCACAGAGTTTGGAAATATGAATATGAGAGTGAATGTGACTCTAGTATTCCATAAATTAATAAAACTGCAATGATAATTTATACTTTAACGGAAAAAAAACTTTTTCTCAAATGAAAATCCCCGATGTGTTCACAGAAGTTAAAGGGGGCTATACAAGGGAAATAATATCCAAAGCAAACTTTCCGATATCGAAATTATGGATCATTCTCCCTACATCGTAACCTGTCAGGCAATTTTGAGCACAGGTTCGTTAACTGGGGAAGTATTTTGGTCATTTTTAAAGTCCATGGGGCTATTACAGAACGTAGTAAGTCTAAATGTCATTTTCTCTTTTTCTATTACGTTGGATGTAGGGGAAGTATTGCATTCCACCCAAAAATTCGATACCGAGATTTCACCGGAAATATTTGTTTTGGGGTGCCCTGAATCCAAATATAGCATTTTTGGAAGCATGTTCGTATGTGTGTATGAGAACAGCATAACTCAAAAACGAAAAGTCGGCTAAATACCAAACTTGGTATTTGAGTATCTTACAAGGATGCTATACAACGAAAATTAAGAAAATCCCCCAGCTACTCTTTACATGGAACATTTTTCGAAAATGTTTATTTTTTCAAAACTTGCTTTTACAATTTTTATTAAGATATCATAAGTTTAACTTATTTTCATAACAAATGAAATGTATATCTTGAATCTTCTGGGAATGTCCCCAAAAGTCCTCTTCATTCTGGATTAGAAGCCTTTTGCGCTATTTAAAGTCCACTATGGGTCGTCATATTTTACGAGTTAATTTGTAAATTCAACCAAAACTTTAAGAATGACCACTAAAAGGACTCGTTTTTGAAGTGTCTAATTAATACTTTATTTTATCAAATATTACCATTATTTCATATTGATAAAATCCAAAAAATATATAATAAAGGAAAAGCATTATCAGTTTTGTTGCGTTCCTTTATTAGAATTTTAGAATAACATTTTATTTAAATCTCTTTCAAATGCCGCTATGGTAGTGGATTTTTCAGTTTGATTCCACCTTTCCAACCTTAGCCTACACCCGGCATGTATTAAAGAATAATTAACACTGATTGACGTAACAATGATTAACCATAAAGCCCGGGGCGAATGTAAATCGCCATTGGAGTATGTTACCTCAAAATTAATTTGAGAACGCCTTGTGGTTTACCAGGGAATATGCGAATCAGTTGGGGAATTTAATGTTATGCCGGCATGCTACCATGGTAACTCAGTTGGTTAGAGCAGTGGCAAGGTAAGCCGAAGAACCTGATTCAAATTTCTGTTATGACATTGAATTTTCTGATTCTAGCTTTCCAATATAATAAACTGTTTGATGATATGGCATTTTCAATTTGTATATAAACTTGATTAAATTAAGAACAAAGAATTAATACATCTGAAACAATTGTTCACTTGCCATTGGCATTTTGTATATTGAAATTATATTAATATATATATATATATATATATATATATATATATATAAAGGTACACATTTTAATTCCTCATACGATATCCGTGTGGATTTTAAGGTTTTTATAGGTGCATTGCCTTGATAGGAAAAAGACATCGGGTTAAATTAAATCCGTTCTGCTCGTGGCGTCAGTTCAGATTATGCTGTGCGCTAGAGCGTGGAATTCTGTTCCCGGCTACAAAATGCGCTCGGATTCGATCCCACCCATGGGGCTGCGGATTTTAAGTTCCGGATATAGGAACGTTGCCCACTCAACATCATGAGGAAAGTGAGGATCTGCGATAGGCAGCAGTCCTGGCCATGAGCCAAGTTTCGGGGTGCGGGATGCGTGATGTTGGGCACAACACCTCCCCGTATCGATTGAGTGATCGCACACTTTTGCAATGCGCTAGTGGGCGTGAGGCCGGCTGTCGGGTTGGTAGACCCAAGGCCTTCGCGGGCACTGGCACCACAGGATTTATTTATTTATAGGCTATACACTATTTATTATTAGGCATATTTGTTAAAATGTTTCTATACGAGAACCATATTTCAGGCATCCATGCTGATTTATAGTTTATCATTAGTTATGGGAGCCAAAAATACAATGTCTTTGTGGTGGAATTAATTCTCAAACCTTTTTTACATATTGAACCGACGATGTAGATAGAGTTAAGGACATTTGTCCAGTTAGCTGGACGCATAAATTGGAAAATAAGTAGGGGAAACTGATTCGTATGCATGATAAAGATACTGTGCTTTATAAAACAGCTAAAATGTTCAAACTGCAGCAGTAAAATTGAGAGAAATGTTCCTGGAAAAACACAAAAACACGATCGCATTGTAATGACGACCACTATGAGATTAGGCAACTGCAGGCAGCGACCCTGGTGGGTAAAGTGAAAGATGGGGCTCGTGGGAGGCGGTCCAATACGTCCCATGTCAACCACCCCACGCCGGTACCGCCCTCTACTAACCATGTTCTCCGCTAATGAAATCAATTTTGACCTGAGGGAGGTCCGTGAGCACGCCGGCTCTGGAAAAAGTTCGTCTTTTGTCTGCTGCCGCGGAGAGTGATGGGAGTCGGCTTATCGCCTTGCAACTGTCTTAATTCCGCTCGTAGAGCCCTCGCTGATAAACACGGCGAGAGGTGAGCTGTTTTTGGAGAGGGTTAAATTGAATGTCTGCTATTTGTAAGGCCCTTGCTTCGATTTTAGAAGCCTTCATCAGTTGTATTGCTTTGCTGCACAACTGGGGAATTTAGCTATCGGTTTTGAGAAGTACTCGCCAAGAAAAAACGCATTTGAATTTATCTACTCACTAATATTTCAGAACGTTTCTAGGAATAGTTGTCAGTTGTCGCAGTTCTCAATGGCTTGAGTTATCTTACTTGCTGGGCGCTTCTTGTTTAATTATTTTTTTAATTTGGGTTCTTTGTCCTCCGGCTAGCTATTATAATTCAGTCCAGCAAGTGTCTCTAAGCAGGGTGTGTAATCAGAAAGGAGTTGTTACTAAAAGATAACACTGATAAAAAAATTTGAATCTAGACTTTTATTGCCGTCGCACTTAATTAATAATTAACATGTTTAATCTTTATACACCCTGACTGAAACGGTGATATTTCCGAATGTAATGAAGTCAGTAATTATCATAATAATCTGAGAAGGATAGTGATATAAAATGCATAATAAAATATTTAATTTCAGTGTATGTATGAAAAGGAGAAGCAATGGGAAAATTGTTGACTGTAAAAGCTACAGAAAGACAAGACAGGCACAGCTTAGCTAATAAAGGACCAGCCCCAGGTATAAAGGGTAAAATAGCTGAAGCCAGTTTCTCTTGAAATTAATGGGTACAGTTGCACTGGCCGGGATGTGAAGGTCATTAGAGGCTTCATGACGCTAAGTTTGAGGAGAGTTTTGAGGGGAGAGAGGGGAAGTTAGGAGTTATTCCTCTTTGTATCGCGCGTGTGACGAGGGCATTCTCGCTGGAGCACTCTGGGAGTGCGGAACAACGGTCTCGTCGAGGTCCGAAGACTGGGTGTGAACTTGCAAGAGGGTCGAACGATCAGATGTAATTGATAATCTTCGGTCTTGGAAAAGACACAGTAACGTAAGAATTTAAAAGTGATCGGCAAATCTTAAGTCTTATTTTTTAATGGTGAATAAAAGTGTTCCAAGAAAGCGTTCGTGTTTCTATGTACATACACTCACGCATACCCAGTGATTAAGATCTCATGCTCGAGCAGCCGTGGCAAAGTATAAAAAAAACAACTAGGAGGAGAAACGCAGCAAACGTGAGGCAAAGGTATTGCTTCATTGTTGGAGGACGTAGCGTGGCTGCGTCAGTAACTACAGTCGTTTTAGTTGCCGCCTCGTACCAATTACTTCGTGTACTTTACATTTTTGTAACTAACTCTGCGACGTGCACTTCAGAACTGCGTGAAACTTGCTTATGGCTCGAGAATATATACTCCTTCACCTCGAGTTGCCTAAACATTATAATATAGCTCCTATTGGTTACCAAATCGCGCCCACTTTAGCGTCTGTTTTGGTCAGCCAATCACTACTACTAACATATATGCTCTAGGGAAGATATTCCCTCCATTTCTAAAAAAAGGCACCGTACCCTGACGTCATTTGTTTATCTCTTCTTAGTGATAAACAACTCACCCCCTCGGTTTATTGTTACCCACTTCTATTGTCAGTTTCAATTAGGCCGTGTAAACTTATTTCCTAACAATACTTATGGCTAACAAACATCTAAAATCCTGTACATACAATAATATTAATTTACACTACAATCACTCTGGCATTCACAGCATGTTATGATATAAAATATTGCCTCACTCTATACAGCTCCAACAGAAAGTTAAGGGCATGTTTAAATTTTTTTAATTTAAATGCGCATATATTATTCATTCACATCAATTGCTTCAAAAACATATTGCGGGCATTTTAAATTGCCTATTTAGTCTCCTTTCGCTTGCAGTTCACAAGATTCTTATACTCTGACACTGTCATGTTGTTCTAGGATATAAATAATATCTCACTAATTCTTTATGTTCTTCAGGCTGCATGCAGCTACTCTTCAATTCCATTCCTTGCATTTGATGCCACCAGAAGAAATTGGTACAAATTTATGGCTACATCACAAATAATAATACAAACGTAACGTAATAACGTAAAGTTAATACAAGGAAATTATTTTAAAAAATCTGATGTGTTACACTTACATGACTTTCTCTACTCTTGTACAAACTATTATTACAAACGCTTATTCTCCATATGCTTCATGTTAATCGAGATGTTAATCTTATTGCTAATTTTCTTGTAGATGCAAGGGGAATTGGTAGGCTTTACGCGATAGTCAAATATTTTAAGAGCTGGTTGCTATGTGGAGTATTCCATTCTCTTTACATGTCCAAGACATAAAAAAAAGTGAATGACGAATTTGAGAAAAAGAAAAAGTATTGGAAAATTTAAGGGAACAACATGGTTCACTCAACAAAACAATGCATGTGACATAAATTGTGTATTTTAACGCGATCTACATTTTATGTGTAGTAAAATTTTGTCTCTCATGGTTTACCAGTTATGCAAAAGTCGTTCACAATGAAGAATACTTTTGGAGACATTCCCAGAAAATTCCAGATATACTTTTAATTTGTCATGAAAATATCTTAAATATATGATATTTTAATCAAAATCGTTAGAGCCATTTTTAAGAAAATTAAAATTTTCGAAAAATGTTTCACGTAAAGGGTAATCTGCGGTGGGGGAATTTTCCTGTAAACCTTCGTGTCGCATCTCTGGAAGATACTGAACCTAAATACCAAGTTTGGTGTTTATCCGACTGTTGGTTTCTGAGTTATGCTGTTCACAGACGCACACACGGACATGTTTCCAAAATACTTTTTTTTTGGATTGAGGGGGCCTCAAAACATATATTTCCGGTGAAATATCGGTATCGAATTTTTGGGTGGCATACAATACTTCCCCTACTTACTATACGTAGTAGAGAAAGTAAAAATACAATGAAATTTTGTAATAAATTAGTTAAAATAAAACATAAAACAATATTCACAAAACATACAGTAAGCTGACCAAAATAAATACGTTAAAATTTAAAAAACTTAGATGTAATAAATACATTTTCCAGATGAAATAAACACACCAAGACTTACAAAAACAAGATAGTTAAAAATCCCAGGGAAATACAATACAGCAAGGCCAATAAAATGTATATACACAAAAGTAATTATAGATCAAGAAATTGTTGCACAGAAAGAGACTGATGAATTACTTGGCGCTTTTTCTACTTCGTTTTTAAATGTTTTTGGCAAATTTAGATTTTATGATATTTAGTAAAGAATAGCAACTTGATGAGTGATGTTTTTTAAGCACTTGTTATTTCTGTGGATTCTCAATGAATGTGTTAGATTTTCTGGTGCTGTCTGAATAATGGTCAGAAGTTTTTGAGAAGTGGTTTTCTGTTTCGATGAAGAAAGCTTACCATCTCCGAGTATTAAATACCAGGGAAAGGTAATAAGTTTGACAATGGTAGTACGAAAAGAAACCTTCAACATGATCCTAACTATTTTGCCTTGTAAATTAAGAATGATATATTAGATCAAAGTAGGGAGTAATCCTGGAAATAACGACTATTTGCGCATTCCGTTGCGCAGATTGCTGTTGTGCTTATATCCAAGGTAGCATAGTTTCCCCGACATCGTTTCTCAGTGTTGTGTGAATACCAGCCGACAAAAGTTATTATTGTGCATTCTGTGATTGTTCAAAATGAATTATGTGATTCAAAATCTCGCCCACTGTGATGCGAGAGGTATTGGATTTTTGAGTACTCGGAAGTTGAAACCTGTAGAAGTTAACCGTCAATTAAAAAAGTGTACGGTGATACAATAATAAACGAAATGAATGAAAAGCTCAACGGACGAACAAATGTGCATGGCGAAATCAACTGGACATCGTCATATATCAGATGGTTTGAAGAATAATGTGAACAATAAAATCGTGCAAGACAGACATGTAATGCTAAATGAGTACAGACTGCCTTCCCAAAAAGTTCTTGTTCTTTGCCTCGTGAAATTGTATCCGAACATCTTGGGTTAATGGATTAGCGGAAGCCGACTAAAGTTCGACAAATGCTTAAAGAGAGGTGAATATGTAGAGAAGTGAAGTAAGCTTTGATTTTACAAGTGACATGTCTTTTCTTTAATAAAATGTTATTTTCTGAATACATAAAGCCAAACGGTCATTACTTTCTGGATTACCCTTGGAAATAAATTAATTTTGTTACTTCGAGGGAAGATATTCTTGCAAGAACGCGAAATGTATAGCACAGTACTCGTTTTATTGAATAAATGTTCAATATGAGTATACCAACAGAAATTAATCAAAATCCCCAGAAATGTTGTAATTTTAGTTACTTCAAGTAATATTCTATGAATATGAACTAGAACTGAGATCTAGCTGCTTCTTGGCCCTCGTATAAATGACATTTAGTTATCATCAATCCATTTCATTATTTTTGAGATTAATGGCAAGGATTAATGTTCTGAATGATAACACAAAACATCGCTTATGGAGAGTTTCGCGCCAGATCTAATACATTGACACTACTTTCTGTTACAACCAAATTTTAGTTATTCCCAATTGAATTTCAGTTTCTCAATAGGACTTACCACACTTGTGCATGACAGTTACCCGTACCTGCGATTTTATACCCTGCTTGACACTCTTTTTCCCCGTTAAAGTGAAACCAGTTTCGCTTTCAAACAAACTGTATGAAAACCTACAGTTTTCAGAAGTTGCCCGGAGAAGGAGATGAAGTCGAAGGAGGGGAATGGACCAGAAAGATGAAGAGAGAAGAGAGACAGAGAGTCGCCTTCTGTTCGAGAGTTAAACGAAAATACACAACATGGATTTTCTACATTTCAGACTTTGCTTCACATATTTTAAACCCATATCTCCTTAAGCTGGCTTCTTAGACCACAAGTTATGTAGGGCATGACTACTTTTTATCAAGTTTTTGAAAGAATTTACTGAAACACTTTGAATATATAGGTACTTATGTAAATTATCGTGCGAGAGAAAGCCACTCAGAATACCAAAATTAGGCGCGGTATGAAGTAGTTGTAGCTCCACTGTTGGAAGCCAATTTGAAGTAGTTGTAGCCCCACTGTTGGAAGCCAATTTGAAGTAGTTGTAACCGCACTGTTGGAAGCCAATTTGAAGTAGTTGTAGCTCCACTATGGAGAGCCAATTTGAAGTAGTTGTAGCCCCACTGTTGGAAGCCAATTTGAAGTAGTTGTAACCCCATTGTTGGAGAGGCAATTTGAAGTAGTTGCAGCCGCACTGTTGGAAGCCAATTTGAAGTAGTTGTAGCTCCACTGTTGGAGAGCCAATTTGAAGTAGTTGTAGCCCCACTGTTGGAAGCCAATTTGAAGTAATTGTAGCTCCACTGTTGGAGGGCCAATTTGAAGTAGTTGTAGCCCCACTGTTGGAAGCCAATTTGAAGCAGTTGTAGCCCCACTGTTGGAAGCCAATTTGAAGCAGTTGTAGCCCCACTGTTGGAAGCCAATTTGAAGTAGTTGTAGCTCCACTGTTGGAAGCCAATTTGAAGCAGTTGTAGCCCCACTGTTGGAAGCCAATTTGAAGTAGTTGTAGCTCCACTGTTGGAGAGCCAATTTGAAGTAGTTGTAGCCCCACTGTTGGAAGCCAATTTGAAGTAGTTGTAGCTCCACTGTTGGAGGGCCAATTTGAAGTAGTTGTAGCCCCACTGTTGGAAGCCAATTTGAAGCAGTTGTAGCTCCACTGTTGGAAGCCAATTTGAAGTAGTTGTAGCCCCACTGTTGGAAGCCAATTTGAAGTAGTTGTAGCTCCACTGTTGGAAGCCAATTTGAAGCAGTTGTAGCTCCACTGTTGGAAGCCAATTTGAAGTAGTTGTAGCCCCACTGTTGGAAGCCAATTTGAAGTAGTTGTAGCCCCACTGTTGGAGAGCTAATTTGAAGTAGTTGTAGCCCCACTGTTGGAGAGCTAATTTGAAGTAGTTGTAGCCCCACTGTTGGAGAGCTAATTTGAAGTAGTTGTAGCCCCACTGTTGGAGAGCTAATTTGAAGTAGTTGTAGCCCCACTGTTGGAGAGCCAATTTGAAGTAGTTGTAGCTCCACTGTTGGAGAGCCAATTTGAAGTAGTTGTAGCCCCACTGTTGGAAGCCAATTTGAAGTAGTTGTAGCCCCACTGTTGGAGAGCTAATTTGAAGTAGTTGTAGCTCCACTGTTGGAAGCCAATTTGAAGTAGTTGTAGCTCCACTGTTGGAAGCCAATTTGAAGTAGTTGTAGCCCCACTGTTGGAAGCCAATTTGAAGTAGTTGTAGCCCCACTGTTGGAAGCCAATTTGAAGTAGTTGTAGCCCCACTGTTGGAGAGCCAAAACCCAAAGGGGTTTAATTGTTGTTGTTGTACCACACACGTATTGTGGGAGATTGTTTCTAGGAGTGTTCGCTCCACGTACGGTACAAATTTTCCGGTGGCCTTCGCCCCCACGTATGAAAATAAACTATTTTAATGTTTATTTAAATATTATATATGTGTGCTTCGGCTGCGTTATTAGTATTTTTTTAGAGCACGTATCTCTTAGCAGGACTGGTACGGTTAAAGAATGAAGGCTTACACAAATTATAATTGTATTGTACTTTTGTTTATTAATCCTTCACGCAATTAAATAACACTTCACTGATGTATCCTACTATAGAGCTGTGAGATTATTGTTATTTGCACTTTTAAACACGTAAAATTTATATTATTCTCTCCACAATGAACTTTTATGTCTCACACTGAACACATACCAAATCTGACTGCTCGGGTACGCAATCGTGTAGCATCTACCGCCTAAATTTGTATATTTTCTCTATTTCAAGTCTCTAATGGGTTAATCCTACTCCAATAGGATACTTTTATTTAACTTAAGCTTTTTTCTAGTTTTTGATTGGATATTTATAAACTGTTTTAAACATTACGTTATTGTTCCAAGAATTATTAGTAGCCTTTATTAAACTTTATAATTTATTGTCTCAAGGTTACCTTATTGTTAGGAACTTTCGGCTTTTACTTTGTAATTCTGTTTGCTACGGAAAGCAGCTTGCTTCTATACTCACAGCTCCTACATTGTTAAACTACGTAATACATTCACATAACATTATTGCACATGTAAATAATAATATAAACATAATACAATGACTGTTACATACAATTTATATATTATTATACACATATTGCTTTAAGGCGGGCTGTTATTCAATTTTATATTATATAATTAAACTGATATAATTTAAGTGTTAAAAATATTGCCTCAGATACGAGAACAAAGGGTTGAAACACGAAAAAAAAGCTTTGATGCTTTAAAAATTTTAACCATAGTTGCTTAAACGCTGTCTCATTTAAGGTCACTGTGATTAAAGGAAAAACAAGTTTATTTATTTCAAGTATAGATTAATTTGGGATCGGTGAATTTCGTCGTCTTGCAACCCCAAAGGTGCTTAAAGTCACTTTAAGGAAGTAGTATCTATGAAAGGTGACTAAAAAAGTATTCCTCATAGTTTAAATTTTAGTTGTCAGCAGCCAGGATTTACACAAAAGAACGCGCCAGCAGTTTAATGCTATGCTTACATTTACCTCTGGTTTATTTACCTATCGCCTTCCATCCAGTAGCGCCATCCTTAACGTTTTATTCTGCAGTATTTTATATCTGACGTCTGTCTTATATGCATCTTTTAAGAGTATACGTTTCTGGTATAAGTGGAAGATCGCTGCATGACTTCTGGCAGAAGAAAACTACTGCCAACAAATGATAATAATGGCCTTTTCATGTATTTCTGAGAAGCCATAACACTTAGAAAACAGAAAGTTTCCCCTTATTCTAGAGCCTAACGTCACGGAATGCTACCCTGATCTTAAGATCTGATTGGAAACGGGGCCAACTTTCCTCCCGTTTTTCATAAGTCTAATTGATCCCGAGTCCCGTGGGAACGGTAAGGGATGAGATAGAACTCTGCTCTCAGATTAGGGAGCGAGGAACCTTGTTAGGCGGTTTCCAGGGGAGAAATTATATCTACTTCGTTAAACAGATTCGCTCTGTTCCTATACTTAGTAATATTTTTACAGCAGCTGGTGTTAATTCGTTTCTGGCGCGGTGCACAGTGGTGAAAATGCCTTCAAACTCCTGTTAAAATAGCTATTATTTACGATACAAGTGTTAAAACTGGAGTTTTATTTTCGAGTAGGAATGTTTTCGAAACAACTGAAGTCAGGAGTTGCAATCTTATGAGCAAAATAAAATAATTTTAACATGTGTTCTTATGTATAATTTTTAGACAGCCCTGAGTATTAAATCATAGAGGTGGGACCTCGATACCGTCTATAAGTCGATGGTATCGAAGTATGTGTAATGCTTTGAGATACACCTTCGATCGGAGTTTCACAAGGCACATCAAATTCGGGGGTATTGAGGGAGGTGGGATGTTATGAAGACACAATACACTGCAAAATAAGAGCAGTGAAGTACTGGCTGAGGCTGATGCAGAGGGATAACTCCACGCTAGGATCCAAATGTTATAAATACCAGCGAGAAAACCTGTCTCCTAAGTTTCGGGCAACTGATTTGGAAAGGGGTTTGAGGAGAATAAGAAAGGAGTCAGTATGGCAAAGAGCTGAAACAAATGACAAAAACATATGGAAAGGTGTCAAAAGAAGACTAAGAGACATCAACCAACAGGAAATAGAATCGGATTGTAAAATTAAACCTTCTGTAAGTCCAGCAAATGAAATAAAATTGAACTGGGGTAAAAAGGCATATATACTTAATTTAGGAAAAAAGGAAAAATCAGGAATGGCATGGTTTAGACTGGAGGGCTGGAGCGCACAGAAAATGACTGACGATTCTGGCAGGAGAATCTGCCCATTCTGTGATTTGGATGAGGACTGGGTACATATTTTGGCGGAATGTGCACAGTGGGAGAACCAGCGAACGATTAAACTCAAAGAAAAATTCTTAAGTCCCTCAAGAAAGAGATTGGCATGTTGGGAGCTACTGGCTGACCAGAAGAACTGGAAAACATGGGCAATTTTTTGGCTAAAGTGCGCGAAATTAGGTCAAATTTGTTCAGTTAGACAAAGATAATTTATCTCCGTTTTCCTTTTTCTTGTTCCTTTTTTGTTTTGTTTTCTTTTTCTGTTGTTTATTTTGTCACCCTACTTGCATCTTAAATATACATGTACGGTCAATGACCTATGCGCTAAATACTTGTGTAATAACTTCAATGATTTGAAACCAATAAAAATATCTTATCCATCTATCTACTTTTTAGATACTTTTAAGTTTTGCATTATTGAACGTTACTGCGTTCACGTTTATGCTAGATAGAAATGAAAGGAGTCGCGACTTCCCGTTATTGGTTCGCAAGAGTCCCCAAAGAGTTGCTGGGCTAGCGTTTTTGATAGACCTTGAGTGCGTTTCCGTGGGTGAATCAATGCAACATTATATACACTCTAGTGTCTAAATGAAAACATGCAAAACAATTATGTACTTGTATAAAATGCAGCGTTAACTGAGTTGTGAATGAAGCTGATTTACTGATGCACTAAATCACGTTTCTACAATAGCCTTGTTTGGTGACTCACTCTCAGCCATTACTTTACCTACGCTAGTAACTAAAATCTGTGAATCCTGCAAAAACAAATCAGTACTTAAGACGTGAGATAAAACAACGTATGAAATGTTGTTGTTTCCTTCCATCTATTCGTTTGTGTTTACGGAAATCAAAGATTTGTATTAAACATGTATATAAGGCGAGTAGTAGAGAGGCTTAACCCACAAACATATATGTTTCCGTGTGTTATATGGTTAATGATTATTACCGGATGAAAAATACATATGTTTGATGTAGTTGTGAATAATGGTAGAATGGTGCAAGTACAAATTATTTTTAGTTCTTTGAATTCATGTAATATATATATATATATATATATATTAGAGAGAGAGAGCCAAAAAAACTACGAACCGGCTGCGCGGTGTTTTCCTGTCCGCATCCTCGGCGCTCGTTGCCGTCTGCCGCTATCATAGAAAGGTGCGGATGAAGCTATACACATTTTTAAAACTGCTTTAAAGGCTTTGCTTGCCAACTTTATGAAAGGAAATGCTGAACTAGCCACAATCGTTGTCCATAAATTTTTGGCATCTCTTTAGGAAACTATCCATCACTTGCTGTAGTTCACTTGCAGGCAATTTCCTGGCGGAGATTTTGTTTAAATTCTTCCAGGGTGTGTGGTTTGTCTTGTACACTTTGTTTTAAGTTACCCCAGAGATAGAAATCGCAGGGACTTAGTTCGGGGGACCGAGGGAGCCACAAATCTCTAGTAATATTTTTGTCCTCAAACACACTTTCAATTGTTCTCTTCGAAACAGCCGTATGAGTGTTGCAGAGTCTTGTTGAAAAAATCTGATGTGTTATACTCACAAGACTTTCTCTACTCTTGTACAAACTATTTTTACAAACGCTTATTCTCCATCTGCTTCATGTTAATCGAGATAAACATTTGCAGACTCTTATCTTATTGCTAATTTTCTTGTAGATGTAAGGGGGAATATATATTTACAAGGGCAATATAGAAATACAGTAGGCTTTTAAGCATAGACATATCTCTTAATAGCTGGTTGCTATGTGCAGCACCATTCCCTTTGCCACAGATTAATACTCTTTGCATATCCAAGACAAAAAATGAATAACGAATTCCCATTTGAGAAAAGTATTGAAAAATTTAAGGGAATAACAAGCAATATCTTGAAATGGTTCACTTAACAAAAAAAATGTATATGACATAAATTGTGTATTTTAACGCGATCTACATTTTTTTGTGTAGTAAAATTTTGTCTATCTCTTATGGTTTACCAGTTAAGCAAAAGTCGTTCACAATGAAGAATACTTTTGGAGACATTCCCAGAAAATTCAAGATATACATTTTATTTGTCATGAAAATATCTTAAACGTATGATATTGTAATCAAAATCGTTAGCCATTTTTGAGAAAATTAAAATTTTCGAAAAATGTTCCATGTAAAGGGTAATCTGGGGTGGGGGGATTTTGTTGAAAACCTTCGTGTCGCATCTCTGGAAGATACTGAACCTAAATACCAAGTTTGGTGTTTATCCGACTTTTCGTTTCTGAGTTATGCTGTTCACAGACACACACACACACACACACACACGGACATGTTTACAGAACTGCTTTTTTGATTCAGGGGGTCCCAAAACATGTATTTCCGATGAAATCTCGGTGTCGAATTTTTGGGTGGAATACAATACTTCTCCTACTTACTATACGTAGTAGAGAAAGTAAAAAGGCAAAATCACGCTACCTGTCTGTTAATTCTCTAAAAACAGGGGGCAAGATTGTATTCTCTTTTCATAAAGTTGGTAAGTAAATCTTTTAAAAGTAGTTTAAAAATGTTCTACGGTTTCACCCGAGCCTTTCTTTGATAGCGGCAGATGGCAACGAGCGCCGAGGACGCGGACAGGAGAAAAATCGCACAGCCAGTTCGTAGTTTTTTGATTCTCTCTCTCTCTCTCTCTCTCTCTCTCTATATATATATATATATACATATATATATATATATTGCGGAATAAAAATTGCTAGTACTTGTCTTTCTATGGATAGAATATGCTTTAAAAGAAAGTTCTCAGCACAAAATATAGTTACATAAAATGGATGCAAAAGGAATTATTATTATTATTATTATTATTATTTTTATTATTATTATTTCTAGTCTTGACTGACAATACGGGGTATATAATCCTTGACATTATCAAGATACAAAATTGATGCCAATTAAGAATATCAAACATGAACAATTTTAAAGTTAATATACAATACAAAACTGGTTAAAGGCGTTTATACACACAAAATTACTAATATAATGCAGTGAAAACGCTAGCGCCATTACAGTCTTTTATGAAGTGAGAGTCGAGTATCGAGCATCGATAAATAGTGACATCGACTCATCACTATTAAATTATAAGGTATCCAGCTGAATTTTGTGTAGAAATAAAGAGTATGCATTCGGGCATGCACAATCATGAGCTCTAGTGTATTGTTTGATCTTTATAGCTCCAGTGCTGATATGATAATTTACACAATTATAACATTCTATAACGTTTAGAAGGCTGTGACAAAAGCAAATCAACTTTCAATATAATTTCCATCGCAAGAGACAAGTGTGGTTACAATGTGGTGTTAAAAACACTTTATTTTGCTGAATACTGTAATCTTCATTTCTGTAGCTCGTGTTAATATTCCTACTTTTAGCACCAGCTGTCTACAAATGTAATTTTTAGTTTTAAGTGATGCCTATTACTCTGCCATGTGTATCTTTTATAGTGTCCAGGTATAAAAACTTATATTTTTTGTAGCAATAACATGACTTTCTGTAGCAGTGCCGTTTACTTTCATATAATTTCTGCAAATTATTCGTACAAAATCATATTTTTCTATGCTCTTCCTGTTAATCGTGATAAACACTAGACAAAAATTGTTCAGTATATTATAGACAAGCAGGAGATTGGACAAATAGTGTCTCTATAAAACGATTTCGAATAATAAGGGCTTGATACTGCACACTCTTTGCAAATGCTGATGAGAAACAACAGAAATGATATAACACTTCGAAATATTTTATAATTCAACGGAGAGCAGAAAACATTTCGTAGCCTATGGCGACAAAACTTATTACATAAATGACATATTTTAACAGCTCCTTAATTAATAAGTACTTATTTCTCTCTTATGATTTCCCAGTCCTCTTTATTAATAATAATAAAGATGACTTCACAGAACATTCACAGAATATTCAAGTTTTAATTTTAATTTTTATTTGACATTCCAATATCACAAGTATGTACCGTTTTAATTAAAATCGTTCAGAGCAATTAAAAAGAACACCATTATATTTTTCCCTGCGATTCCTGAACTTAAATATTTTTCCTTTGAGAATGTTGTTGGTTCTCTCTCTCTCTCTCTCTCGCTCTCTCTCTCTCACACCATTTTTTTACAAATTTTTTGGGGGTTCAAAATATTTGTATTGGTGAAATATCGACATCACACTTTTTGGTGGATTACATATTAGGTAAGCGGCAGAGAAAGTAAAAGGAGAAAGAGAGAAAAAAAGAAAAGAGGAAGAAATAAACTAGAAGTTCATGAAGAGACAGACACCCTTTTTAGCAAAGATGCTCAGCTAAAATCGAACTTTTTATGTTTATGTTTTTCTCGCAGTGCAGTGCCGCTGGGAGAATGTACGTCAATAATAAATTTTTAATATAACTTACTTTGTTAAAAGCTGTGTTTTAAACATTGTAAAAGCTGAAACAGTCGTATATTTTAGGTAAAAATAACAGTTAATGTTGCGTTTTTGTTGACAGTGCGTAACGTCATCAAGGCCAGGGATCAGAAAGGAATGAGGGGAAAGGCGATAGGGGAATGTACAGGGCACAATGAAAACAGTACGTACTCTATTTGCAGGCCTCACTCTCGCTAGTAAATGCCCCGCCCACTTCTTTCGTAACTGTTTAGCGCCTCTTCCCACCGAACGCACTCATATTGTGGTCGACTACTAGTTATCTTCGGTGCTGTGGACTATATAACCAAAATAGTTCTAGGAGAAACACAACCTTGGTAAACGTCTTACACACGTAATCTAACAGCAATAAATTGTGAATATTTTACTGTTTAATTCCGTTGAGCTCGCTACCTATACTTTTTAAGAATGAATAACCTTAAAGCTATATAGATAATATTATAAAACGAACATTTTGGAAATTACAATTATTTTTCTCAGAAATACTTAACGAAAATGCTCTTTTTGGACCTTTTGCATAGTTATAAAACTAACTGTATCGTTTTACGTGCTTTGCTTCATTTCCTGAAAAAATGTAGAAATAATTTTAAGTTCGCACTGCTTGTAATCATAGCGATCTTATAAGTTACAAATACATCCAGCCAGGGGCTGAAAATGAAAATGGCTTTATGAAAAATTATATAAATGTTTATTATAATTCAACATCGCTAAAGGCCTGGATTTTGTTCTGTATTAGGAAATATTGTTTCCCATTATTATCTCTATCGTGTATTTCGTATTATCGCGACGTATAATGTTGCTAATGCCTACATTCGACAGAAAAGCATTTGTGGTTTATCGTTAATGTGACTACAAATGTGATATTTGATTCTGCTAATGTGAATTATCTACGATAATGTATATTTTTGATTTAATAGAATTAACTGCTCTTCTTTCTAATCTCCGCAAAATTCTTCTCTGAAAATGTATTTATTTCCAAATTGCAATATCGTGTGTACTTCATTATTTTGAGTTGGTAGTGATACAGACATACTTTATATGTCGTAACTGGCTAAAGCTACAAGAAGTGAAATACGAATCGTATACTTTAGTAGAATGTAATTACAGGAGAGGATACCTCGCCACTTCGACTAACTAGATATATTGTGGATACACCCTCCGGGAGGCAGGGATGAAGTGAAAGAGCCATAGGAGGTCCTAGACCCGCAGGCAGACGGGCTCACAGAGGCACACGGAAGTCTCTATCATTTCAAATGCGAAACACCTGCTCTCGCCAGTAGAGGTGAAGAGTCCTGCGAGAAGGCGACGAGGCGGCCCTTGCAGCGTGTCGGCGGGGAGAAATCTTTCCAAAGCTCAGGAAGCATGCCATTTGTCTATCACTAGATGCACTATGGAACTAGGAGACACAGCCTGAAAGATGAAAGAGGCAAAGATGAAATAACAGGAAACGAGAGAAAGGAGAAATTGTGGTAGAATACACCACCCCAGCATTTGCCTAGGCGACCAGAGGAAAACCACGAAACACGAAAATTCCCATGGTCACAGTGGTCGGCCAGTGGAAATCGAACTCGGGACCTCCCGAATGCGGGCTACAGACGTTGCTGCCTAAGCCATCCCGCTGGCTTAGTAAGTTGTACATTTTTTTCTCCAGTAAAATAAACGTTATGTCTATGGCTTCATATTTATGCAAAATTCAATTAGAATGAATCGCTCTTCACACGATATTGAACAAATATATGTATTTTATTCCTCATAACTGAGGGTCGGATGTTGGGATCTTGTATGCCTAAGAGATTGATATTCAATGTCAAAAAACACTTCCTACCAACACAGAGGTACTGCCACTGAGTACACGTCATGTTAGCTTTGTTTACGTTACACCTGTAGGCCCAGCTGACCGCAAGACACACCGGGCCCCAAGTTCCGAGCTTTTCTCATTGCAATATGTCAAACACATATTGTAATCAAATTGCTGGATCCAGCTTGAGAGAAACAAATGTAACAAACCAAGGTAGTTTAGGGTGGAGGATTTTCTGTAAAATCTATATTGCATTCTTGGAAGATGCTGAAATTAACAGGTTTGGTGTTTATCCGACCAAACGATATTTTTAGAACAATCTGTTGTTTGAGAGAAACTAAAATCTCAAAACGAGTATTTACGGTAAGATACCAATATTGAATCTTTGGGTGAAATGCAGTCTATCATAGGTAACTGGCAGAGGAAGTAAAACAGGGGAAATGTTCAGTTTTCTCACCTTCATAATACGTTCTGGATTCTAAGCATTCTATAAAATGAAACGAGGAAAAATCTGATGAGGATTCTAATCTGGAAGTCCGTGTATAAATTTTGAATAAATAATCTGATGAGTTACACTCGCATGTCTTTCACTACACTTGTACAAACTAATTTTACAAACGCTTATTCTGCATATGCTTCATGTTAATCGAGATGTTAATCTTATTGCTAATTTTCTTGCAGATGCAAGCGGAATTGCTAGGCTTTAAGCGATAGTCAAATATTTTAACAGCTGGTTGCTATGTGGAGCATTCCATTCTCTTTGCATTACCAGAACATAAAAAAAATCTGATGTGTTACACTCACATGACTTTCTCTACTCTTGTAAAACTATTTTTACAAACGCTTATTCTCCATATGCTTCATGTTAATGGAGATATCGAGATGTCAATCTTATTGATAATTTTCTTGTAGATGCAAGGGGAATATGGTAGGTTTTAAGCGATAGTCAAATATTTTAACGCTGGTTGCTATGTGGCACATTCCATTCTCTTTGCATGTCCAGGACATAAAAAAAATGAATAACGAATTTGAGAAAAAGTGTAAGTATTGGAAAATTTAAGGGAATAACAAGCAATATCTCGCAAACGGTTCACTCAACAAAAGAAATGTATCTGACATAAATTGTGTATTTTAACGTGATCTACATTTTTCATGTAGTAAAATTTTGTCTATCTCTTATGGTTTACCAGTTATGAAAAAGTCGTTCATAATGAAGAATACTTTTGGAGACATTCCCAGAAAATTCAAGATATACATTTTATTTGTCATGACAATATCTTATAAATATGATATTTTCATCAAAATCGTTAGAGCCATTTTTGAGAAAATTAAAATTTTCGAAAAATGTTCCATGTAAAGGGTAGTCTGGGGTGGGGGGATTTTCTTGAAAACCTTCGTGTCGCATCTCTGAAAGATACTGAACCTAAATACCAAGTTTGGTGTTTATCCGACTCTTCGTTTTTGAGTTATGCTGTTCACAGACACACAGACACACAGACACACACACACACGGACATGTTTCCGAAAATGCTTTTTTTGGATTCAGTGAGTCCCAAAACATGTATTTCCGGTGAAATCTCGGTATCGAAATTTTGGGTGGAATACAATACTTCCCCTACTTACTATACGTAGTAGAGAAAGTAATAACGAATTCCCGTTTGAGAAAAAGTATAAGTATTGAAAAGTTCAAACAAATAACAAAAAATATCTCGGAAATGGTTCACTAAACAAAAAAATGTATATTACATAAATGGTGTGTTTTAACAAGATCTAACTTTTTTGTAGAAAAATCTTGTCTATCTCTTACGGCTTACTAGTTATGGAAAAGTCATTCAGAATGAAGAGCACTTTTAGGGACATTCCCAGAAAATTCGATGTATACATTCATTTGCCATGAAAATACCTTAAATGTATGGTATTTTAAACAAAATTATTAGAGCCATTTTTGAGAAAATTAATATTTTCGAAAAATGTTCTATGTAAAGAGTAGTTTAGGTTGGGAGCATTTCTTGGAAATCCTCGTGGATATTGGACCTAAAAACCAAGTTTGGTATTTATCCGACTATTAGTTTTTGAGTTATCGTGTTCACATACACACACGGACATGTTCCCAAAAAAATTTATTTAGATTCAGGGGCATGTATTTCCGGTGAAATCTCGGAATCGAATTTTTGGGCTGAATGCAATATTTCCCCTACTTGCTATACGTAGTAGTGAAAGTAAAAGTTAATATTCGAATCCAGGCCCTTCCCTTGCAAGTTAAAGGGTAACCTAACGCTCCTCACATACATGTGGTATAGCTCAACCCAAAAATAGCTCATAGGGTTGAAGACCGTTGCATTCCGCTGTACGCAGGGGAAGCGAGCGTCGACGCTGCACTCAATTTACTTTCCCTTTCCCCTCACGTAAACTAGCAACATGCACGTGAAAGTACCTGCTCCGTGCCAAGATTATATGCACGAGAAGGCGGTGGGCTCACATACACAACGGAAAGTTCCTCATGCACTTAGAGGAAGAGCGTTTCCCAGCGATCCCCATCTGGGGCGGAACAACCTGCCTTGTCTACGTACAAATATGCACAATTGCAACCAAACATTTTCTGCTCAATTACGAATAAAACCGAAGCTACAAATAGTACTTTAAGTAGACAATGTTAGATAGCACTTAGATAATAGGATATGTTACCTATTAATTACTTACCGAAAGAGAGAGAGAGAGAGTGGGATGTATCTAATAATGTATCAATCAAAAACTTCTACACTTTCTCTCCTGCCAGCAAGTTCACATGCATACATTATATATATAATATAAATCTGATGCGTTAAATTCTGAAATAGGTATGTTGCTTCTCGTATGGAAAGCCGATTTGAAGTAGGAGTTGTATTGTAGTTCAACTGTTGGGGAGCCGAACTTCAAATAGTTGCAACCGCACATATAGTAAAAAGTTTCCGGTAGCCTTCGCCCCAAATGTACTTTCCGGTGGCCTTTGCCCAAAAAAGTTTAAAAATATTAACTTTGTAATTTTACTGTTTCTTTAAATATTATATATTTATGTTTGCCACGGCAGCGTCAGAGACATATTTTTCTTTGCAGGGCTGTATTGCGACTGAAGAATGTAGGCTTACACAGATTATAATTTTACATCACTCCTTTTATTAATGCTTGACACGATTTAAATAACACTTCACTGATATAGCGAGAGCTGTGAGATTTTTTTTATTAATTACTTGCACTTTTTAACACAAATTATTTTTGTCTCCACAAAATACGTATTAAATTTCTCGAGGACGTATCTCGCGTCCGGTTAGAAACACTGTCTGCAGGCAACGTGTCCAGTTATGAGCACTGTCTACGAGCAACTGACTTCATTTCTACCGCCTAAATTTGTAAATTTCTGTATTTAAAGTCTCTGATTGGCTATTCCTAATCGAATAGAATACTTTTATTTAACTTAAGCTTTTTTCTGGTTGTTGATTGGCTATTTTATAAACAGTCACAAAAATTACATTATTGTTGCTCCAAGAATGACTAGTGGCATTATTACATTTTTTACTCATTATTGCCTCAAGGTTACCTCATTGTTAGCAAATTTTAATCTATTATTCTCATAGCTCCTACATTATTAAATTACGTAATACATTCTCATAACATTATTACACATATATACAATAATATAAACATATACAATGACTGTAATATACACTTTTATATATTGTTACATACACATATTGCTTTAAGGTGGGCTGTTATTGAATATCTATCTATATATACATATATATTGAAATCATTTAAGTATTACAAATACTAAAAATACTGCCTCAATTCACATGACTTTCTCTACCCTCTATTATTTATTAATGGGTATAAAAACTATTCTAACGAAAGCTTCTTTTTCTATCCACTCCATTTTAATCGTGACATACCTTTTTAGCATTAGCCACAATACACATTTTCTTATAACAGCAAGGCAAATAGCGATAGTCAATTGTTTAGGAACTGGATGCCTATTCCCATACTCCTTCCATGCAACAGCATGGAATTGAACAACTCAAGCCATTAATACCAGTTTTCTTGTTGCCACAAAAAAGTTATTTGAAATAAATTATATGTTTTGAGGCGATATTTTTAACACAAATAATTTCAGTCTAATTATATAATATAAATTCAATAACAGCCCGCCTTAAAGCAATATGTGTATGTATCAATATATAAAAAGTGTTAATTACAGTCATTGTATATGTTTATATTATTGTATACATGTTCAATAATGTTGTGTGAATGTATTACGTAATTTAATAATGTAGGACCTGTGAGAATAATAGGTTAAAAGTTGCTAACACTGAGGTAACCTTGAGGCAATAATGAGTAAGAAAGTGTAATAATGTTACTAGTCATTCTTGGAGCAACAATAATGTAACTTTTGTGACAGTTTATAAAATAACCAATCAACAACCAGAAAAAAGCTTAAGTTAAATAAAAGTATTCTATTGACCTAGGATTAGCCAATCGGAAACTTGAAATACAGAAATTTACAAATTTAGGCGGTAGAAATCAAGTCAGTTGCTTGTAGACAGCGCTCATAACTGGACGCGTTGGTTGTAGACAGTGTTCCTGACGCGAGATGCGTCCTCAGAAATTTAATACGTATTCGTGTGAGACAAAAATAGTTTACGTGTTAAAAAGTGCAAGTAATTAATAAAAAATCTCACAGCTCTCTCTCTATAACAGTGAAGTGTTATTTAGACTGTGTCAAGCATGAATAAAAGGAGTGAAGTAAAATTATAACCTGTGTAAGCCTACATTCTTCAGTCGCATCACAACCCTGCAAAGAGAAACATGTCTCTAAAATAAAAAAATAATACTGACGACACCGAGGCAAACATAAATATATAATATATAAAGAAACAGTCAAATTACAAAGTTAATATTTTTAAACTTGAGGCAAAGTCTACCGGGTACCATATGTGCGGTTGCAACTACTTAAAGTTCGGCTCTCCAACAGTTGAAATATAATACATTTTCTTCAAACTGACTTTCCATACGTAGCAGCAACAAACTTATCTTCTTCAGTTTTAAAGAGATCTAATTTTTTTCGTAGTGCTTTCCGTCTATGGCTTAATATTTACCAGTTATATAAGACTACACAAAACTCCTTCCGAATGAATAGCACTTCACAGACCATTCTAATAAAATTCAAGATATGCATTTTATTTGACATGTAAATATCTTTAATGTAAGGTATTTTAATCAAAACCGTTAAAGCCATTTGTTAGAAAATAAAAAATTTCGAAAATATTTCTTCTAAAGGATAATTAGGGTAAGGGATTTTCTTCAGAATGTTGTGTCGCATGCTTGGAAGATACTGAACATAAATGCCAAGTTTGGTATTTATTCGACTATTCCTTTTTGAGTGATGATGTTCACACACAGACGCACGCACATAGACCTTTTTCTAAAAATGATATTTTTATTCAGGGATCTCAAAATATGTATCTCCGGTGACATTTCGGGATCAAATATTTAGGTGGAATTCAATACCTTCAACTACTCTGTAGAGAAAGTATTATAATAGATCTAGAATGATCACAACACCTAGCTAAGTTAAAAAAAATATGACTTTCTCCACACATTATCTTTATTTTTATATTTTTTCTGCAATCTTTTATTTTTCTATTACTTTAGGTTAATCGAGATAAACGCTTGCGGAAATGGTTTCAATACCTTCATTCTGTGTAGGCACGAAAAGGACACACGAGAAGCGATATACTGGCCTCGAGTTTCAAACTCTCCCCATGACAACGTGAGAAACAACTGAATAGCAACAGCACTTTAAAAATGAATTATTGATATCTTTTAAATGATCGATTCTACAAAAATTATTTAAAACAAATAATGTGTGTTTTAAAGAGATCTTCAGTTTTTATGTAGTAAGTTTTTGTTCATCTCAAGGTTTATCAGTTATAGAAAATTCTTCCAGAATGAAGATGATTTCACAGGCCAGAATAGTTCAATATACAGGATGAATCACCTATAACTTGCACCGCAAATGTTTCGTAAATGGAAAGTGCTATTGATGTGCAGTTTTCACAGCATTGATTGGTAGTCAGGGGCTCATATATTTAGCCTATTAACAGATTTTAATAATACTGAGAAAGTGTATTTTTTGAGCAAGCATACAATTTTTTAAATTCAATAATGCCTAGTTACATCAACAGAATAAAGTTAGGATAAATTAGAATGTCAATGGTCTTTGTTGCAGGATTCTAGTGCAAGTGGTTTATGAGAAATAGTATTTTGAAAAGTTTCCACCCCGACAATTGTTTGTCCCATTCAACCTGCTTAGTGGCTAGGTACGATGTTGTTACGTTTGTTTGCATTGCGACTTTCTGGTCAGTTAGTTTGTGACAGTTCAAGCAGTAAGTCGTGAGTGGAAGATGGGGTTTACTAATGCAGAAAAAGCCGACATGCTCATGGTGTATGGAGAGTGTAGGAAGCATGCAGTTCGTTCCTGTACGGTGTATGCGGAAACGTATCCCAATAGACGTCAATCATCTCGGCAATTATTTATGAACCTCTTCGACCAATTACGTGAAAGTGGTACTGTAACACGTAGAAAACGTAACCAATTAAACAAGTGACTGGAGAAGAGGCAGAAATTAATGTTTTGGCTGCCGTTGTAGTAGATAATTCCCACACAATCGCACGTGGAAGTGGCATAAGTCAGGCAAGTGTACTGCGCATTCTCCATCGACATAGGTTCCATCCCTATCACATCTCCCTCCATCAAGAGCTGTATGGAAACGATTTTGAGAATCGTGTTAACTTTTGTACATGGGCATTAAGACATGACAGTCCAGATTCATTATGTATCTTGTTTAGTGATGAGGCAACATTTACTAATTATATCCAGGTAAACCGCAGAAACATGCACTATTGGTCTGTTGAGAATCTCCATTGGTTTCGTCAGTTGGAACGTCAGCGTCCATGGAGGTTTAACGTGTGGTGTGGGATAGTGAACCATCAGCTCATAGACCCTTTGTTCATAGAAGGAACAATGAACTCGCACAAGTATCGCAGCCTCCTGACAGACCATCTGCCACAGATGCTAGAAGACGTTCCTTTGCAGATTAGGAGGAACCTGTGGTACCAACATGATGGCTTTCCAGCCCATAGTGCACGAAGTACTACAGCTTGTCTTAACGGATTGTTTCCAAATCGTTGGATTGGACGAAGAGGACCTGAACCTTGTCCGGCCCGTTCACCGGATCTGAACCCTTTAGACTTTTTTCTGTTGGGAAGGCTGAAAGACACTGTCTACAAGGATGTACCAACTACACCAGACGATATGAATCGACGTATTACTGCTGCCTGCTCTGAAATTTCCGCTGAAATGCTAGAACGTGTGCAACAGTCTTTCCATAGCAGACTGGAAGCGTGTATGAAGCTGCCGGTGATCATTTTGAACACAACCTTTGAAGGGCTATGTTCTCTTTAGTTGTAAGAATCCACAGAAGTATTGTAATTCCCTTTTGTTTTTCTTTAGTTTGTGCTGCCACAGGTTGTACAAGTGTCGGTGCGTAAATGTTTCAAAATAAGATTTCTCGTAAACCACAAACGCCACTGACATTCTAATTTACCCTACCTTTATTCTTGTTGATGTAACTAGGCATCGTTCCATTTAAAAAATTGTATGTTTGCTCAAAAATACACTTTCTCAGTATTATTAAAATCTGTTTATAGGCTAAGTGTACGAGCAGCTGAGTACTAATCAATGCTGTGAAAACTGCATATCAATAGCACTTTGCATTTCCAAAATATTTGCAGTGCCAGTTTTAAGTGATCTACCCTTTGTATACTTTGTTTATTTTGGAGAAGATGAAAAATTTCGAAATATTTTCCATGTGGAGTTGTTGGGGATGGGGAATTTTCTTGAAAACCGTTGTGTCACATACTTGGAAATTGCTGAATTTGAACAGCAAGTTTGGCATACACTGGATAAGTATATTTAATGCGACACAAAATCACAAATAGTGGGTTTTAAGCAGATCTACATCTTTTGTACAGTAAGTTTTTGTCTTTTTCTTGTGGTTTACCAGTTGTAAACGAGCCGTTCAGGCGGTTACGTTTGTAGCCCACATTCGGAAGGTCGTGAGTTCGATCCCCGCGGCCGTCATTCCTGACCCATATGTTTTTTTCGGAGTTTCCCCGGGTCGACAGGCGAATGCTGGGAAGGATCATTATATCCCCAGAATTTCCTGTTCCTCCATTGCATCTCCAATCTCACTCACTTCATCCTTCATCTGCTTGGTCTCTCTTAGGATTGCAAGTGTCGGCGGGAGGTCTCGGCGTGTACGTGACAGGGGAAAAGGAGATATGCCAGCCAGCACCCGGGGACTCTGTCTCCTCTCACGTCATCCCATACATACAAACGATCTGTAAGTCGAGGTGCTTAGTTTCACTCCGTCACAGTCCTCCCTCCTTACCAGTTGCACAGCAATCATTTCGAATGAAAGGAGGTTCACATGCTATCCGCAGAATAATCAAGATATACATTTTATTAGTCATGCAAACATCTTAAACATATGCTACCACATTATGGTAATTTACTCGTTAGAGCCATTTTTACTTTCTCTACCACGTACATAGTAGGTAGAGAAGGTATTCCATTCCACACAAAAATTGGATACTGAGATTTCGCCGGAAATGCATGTTTTGAAGTAAAAAAAAAGAAGCATTTGCAGGAAAAAGTCCGCGCGCGCGTGTCTATGAACAGCATAACTCATAAACGCAAAGTCGCTTAAGCACCAAACTTGGTATTTAAGTTCACTATCTATCAAGGATGCGACACGAAGATTTTAAATAAAATCCCCCCAATTACGCTTTACAAGGAATATTTTTCGAAAATTTTGATTAAAATACCGTATAGTAAAGATATTTACATGACAAATAAAATGTATATCTTCAATTTTCTGGGAACAGACCTTAAAGTCCTCTACATTTGGAAGGAATTTTGTATAATCTGGTATAGCTGGTAAAGGTTAAGCGATAGACGAAAACGTACTATACAAAAAGAGTCTGATGTGTTACAATCACATGACTTTCTCTACTCTTGTACAAACTATTTTTACAAACGCTTGTTCTCCATATGCTTCATGTTAATCGAGATATCGAGATGTTAATCTTATCGCTAATTTTCTTGTATATGCAAGGGGAATTGGTAAGCTTTAAGCGATAGTCAAATATTTTAAGAGCTGGTTGTTATGTGGCGCATTCCATTCTATTTTTATTTCCAGGACATAAAAAAAATGAATAGCGAATTCCCATTTGAGAAAAAGTATTGAAAAATTTAAGGGAATAACAAGCAATATCTCGAAAATGGTTCACTCAACAAAAAAAATGTATATGACATAAGTTGTGTATTTTAACGCGATCTACATTTTTTGTGTAGTAACATTTTGTCTATCTCTTATGGTTTATCAGTTATGCAGAAGTCGTTCACAATGAAGAATACTTTAGGAGACATTCCCAGAAAATTCAAGATATACATTTTAGTTGACATGAAAATATCTTAAATATATGATATTTTAATCAAAATCGTTAAACCTATTTTTGAAAAAATTAAAATTTTCGAAAAATGTTTCATGTAAAGGGTAATCTGGGGTGGGGGATTTTCTTGAAAACCTTCGTGTCGCATCTCTGGAAGATACTGAACCTAAATACCAAGTTTGTTGTTTATCCGACTGTTCGTTTCTGAGTTATGCTGTTCACAGACACACAGACAGACACACACACACAGACACACACACGGACATGTTTCCAAAAATGCTTTTTTTGGATTCAGGGGTTCTGAAAGCATGTATTTCTGGTAAAATCTCGGTATCGAATTTTTGGGTGGAATACAATACTTCCCCTACTTACTATACGTAGTAGAGAAAGTAAAAATGTAGATCTCTCTAAAACACACAATTCGTTTCAAATAAGTTTTTTGTGTGGCATAAACCATTTCTGAGATATCCGTTATTAATTGTTGGAATTTTTCATTACCCGTCATTGTTTAAAGTCTTTTCAACATTCCGTTGTTTCTCGCTATGTCATGGAAACGGTATGGAATTTTAAGACCAGCATATAGCGTCCAGTTCTTAAACATTTGACTATCGCTGTTCTCTTTGTATTCTAAGAAAATGTATAATGTAGTTATTTCTGCAAACCTTTATTTGGATGATAATGTAGTAGATAGAAAAACAAGCTTTAGTAAAAATAGTTTGTATACCCACTAATAAAGATAGAGAATGTCATATTAATGTATCACATGACATTTTTTTTTAATCTTCGTGCGGCATCCTTAAAATATGCTGAATTTGAATATCAGGCGGTAAAAAAAACCCACATAAATACAATTTTGTTTCAGAAAATAAATTTATATCTTTTGAAATCTCGATATCGAATAATTTTTGGAGTGTAATAGAATAGTTACTCTACCTACTATATATAGGTGGTAGCAGAAGTATAAATACAAATTCCTCGCTTACCGAGTGTTTGTAAAATGTTGCTTTAACAAACGTTTATGAGAATGATTTTACTTATGTTTTAAATTAAAATTGTTAGTAAATTAATATCTATGGAGGTATAAAACATTTTGGGCTTAATTAATGTCGCCCAACTAGAATAATATGGCGACGGTCACTTCCAGTTCTTTGTTCAACATGTGTCAGTTACATGATCTTAGATGTTAGTCGCCTTCCTGCACTACGTACTTGAGTAATCTGTTAAGCGGACGCCTTCCTATGTCAGCTGTTTATTTCTGTTTAATTTACTTTTTGGTTGAACTTTGAGTCGTGAAAAGGAAGGTAGTTATTGATTTTTGTATCAATGTTAATAGACACGGCATGCAAAAGAGAGAAACGACAGAAAGTAAGGGAGAGAAAAGCAAGAGAAGACGAAATTGTGCAAGCGCAACTGTCAGTACTTTTGAAATTCTAGCCATTTGCAAGTTCTAGTGACGACAGTTCTCTGAATTAGAAATGCAGTTCTGGTACCGTAAATGAGCCAGCTGATATTCCAAGGGTTACGTCACAGTTAAGTGCTATATCCACTATCTGATAATTTGCAAGAATAAGTTTAGTATTGTGAAGAGCGGCATGTCAATGGTAATGGCATTTCAGTGTTCAACGGTTTTAAAAGCTGTCGACTTAAAGATGTCCTGGGTGATGCTTCATTTAGATGAATTATTTCTTCATAAATGTCTCACAACTAGCTTAAAACGAATGAAATGGTTAAGGGACCATATATAAAGATGTATTGCAATCAACTGACCTTCAGCGAGGTTGACTAGAGCGATCCAGAAAACAGGACAGAACATTTAAATACAAGTAAACAGGCATTTAAATATCAATTGATATTTTCATTACTTTTAAGTAAAACAAGCACAAAACAAAATACTTAAGAATTATTGACATATAAATGATACTGTAGTATTTATATGCTCAAAGCTACTAAGGAAAATTAGACACTAAAGCAATGCTTGGTTGTACAGGAGAAAATGGGGAAAAAAGAAACTTGATGCACAAGATACAGACAACATTGGAAGAAATAGAAATGGGGAAAACATGGGCAGAAAGTGAGGTAGGATTCTTTATTTTTTTAGGAAGAGTTGTATTTTATTTCGACTGTTGGGGAGCCGAACACTTGAAGTAGTTGCAACCGCACGTATGGTAAAGTTCCGGTAGCCTCCACCCCAAGTTTAAAAATATTAAATTTGTAATTTGACTGTTTCTTTATATATTATATATTTGTTTGCCTCGGCTGCGTCAGTATTATTGTTAGAGACATGGATTTATTTACAGGGAGTAGTGCGGCTAAGAATGTAGGCTTACACAGATTATGATTTTTAATTCACTCCTTTTTATTAATTCTTGACACGCTTTAAATAACACTTCACTGATATAGAGAGCTGTAAGATTCTTTTATTAAATACTTGCACTTTTTAAACACGTAAACTATTTTCGTCTCACACTGAATACATATTAAACTTCTCGAAGACGTGTCTCGCGTCCGGTTAGTAACGCTGTCTACAAGCAACTGACTTCTGAATTTGTACAATTTGCCCTATTTCAGTTTCTGATTGACTAATCCTACTCCAATAGAATACTTTCATTTAACTTAAGCTTCTTTCTGGTTGTTGATTGGCTATTTTATAAACTGTCTCAAAAATTACATTATGTTTCCAAGAATAACTAGTAGCATTATTATAGCTTCTAATTCATTATTACCTCAAGGCTGCCTCATTGTTATCTCATTGTTAGCAACTTTTAACCTATTATTTTCACAGCTCCTACATTAAATTACGTAATACATTCACATAACATTATCGAACATGTACATAATATAAACATTAATACAATGACTGTTACGTGCATTTTATATATTATATTATACACATATTGCTTTAAGGCGGGCTGTTATTATATTTTATGTATTATACAATTAGACTGATAACATTTAAGTGTTAAAATGCTGCCTCAAAAGAAACAACAAAGGTAAGGGTTTCGGGAAATAAATTAGAACAAGAATGGAGGATATTGAAAAGCAAGAAATTATAAGTAGTTTAAAGAAAAAAATGTCATTAATAGATTTAAATATTTTAAAACGGAATGGGGAAAGCAAAGATACATCGAAGTATGCCTAGGCTAGAATGGGGTATGCATGGACGAGGTCAGGTGTAATGAATTTAAGTGATCTAACAGGGACAAGGAGAGGAGATAGATGTACTAAATATAATGGATTGCATGACAATTGGTATTATATTCTGGAATGCGTGGACACAAATAAAGGAAGAGGGAATTTAATACGAGAGAAATGGAAAAAATTACCATTAGAGGTAAAAGTTAGGAAGACTTTTAATACAAGATCAAATGAATATATAGCGAAAGCAGGAAAATATTTAAGAAAAATTAAATATAAGGGGAAGAGAAATAATAAGCAACTCCATTGTATTGTAAACATTGTATAAATTGTTGTGAGTTCAAAGTAGACAATAAATCATTCATTCATTCATCATCATTAAACCATAAAAGATAGACAAAACAAGAATAATGTGGACCTCTTTAAAATATACAAACAAATTTTCTGGTATTAGCCATTTCTGAGATATCCATTGTTATTGGTTTGAATATTTTAATTTTTTTGTCATGTTTGTTTCTCGAATTTACATGGAAACAATATAGAATTCCAAATCCAGCATAGAGCAACCCGATTTTTAAACACCTGACTCGTTCGAGTCTCCTGTATCCCCTTTTGCACCTACAAATACATGTTTCAAACGTTTATCTCGATTAACATGAGGTGGATAGAAAACTAAGCTTTTTTAAAAATAGTTTGAAGAAGAGGTACAAAAATAAACGACAGTGGCCAGAGAAAGTCACGTGAGTTTAACACATCCAATTTTTTTTCTTATGCAGCTCTTATCTGTTGCCGGAGACCCACCTGTTGCTGGCTTCCTAAATGGCCATGAACAATATTTCAAACTGTACCAGGTGAAAAGTTGAAGTTCATTTGTAATTCCGTAATTGAAATTCTACAATTGGCGTGCAAACTTCGCTCAGTTCAAGTAATCCCTTTCTCCCTCTCATATAGCAGCTCCACTGACATATATTCACGGTAACAGAATAACCTAAAAGGTCATGATGTTGTCGCTATAGAATACACCTGTTTCTCAGTTTTGGTTTTTAGAGACTAAAAGAGTTAATACATTCCCTTAAAAGGGCGCTCTGTGTAAACATTCGTCTCCCGAAATGTGGGCGGTCTCCGAGATCCGGTCCGCAAACCCACAGGGTAAGGGAAACCGGTTGCACCACTTGCAATTCGGGAAGTTTTAATCTGTAAAAGGTAGGGACCTGACCTCTGCCCTGTCATGCCTCCTGGTCCGGCTCTGTCTCCTCTCACCTCATCTCTCCCTCCCGGGGGCACTCCGACAGGGGCTTAAGGCTTAAAGGTTATTCCTGGTCCTAATACATTTTGTTTATTCAGTGAATTCAGAGAAATATGACAAATATTTTTCTTCAAACATGTTGCCAGCCTATTTACAATGCTACAAGGACTACAAGGTTATTCGATTGCGAAGAAAATGAATTTGTAGTGTGGCAGTATTTTTAACACTTAAATAATTTCAGCCTAATTATATAATATGTAAATTCAATAACAGCCCGCCTTAAAGCAATATGTGTATGTAATGATTTGTAAAATGTATGTAACAGTCATTGCATATGCTTGTATTATTGTATCCATGTGTAATAATGTTATGTGAATATATTACGTAATTTAATAATGTAGGAGCTGTGAGAATAATAGCTTAAAATTTCTAACAATGAGGTAACCTTGAGGCAATAATGAATTTGAAAATTTAGCAATAATATTTGTGATTTTTGGAAGCAATAATGTAATTTTAGTGACAGTTTATAAAAATAGCCAATCAACAACCAGAAAAAGCTTTAGTTAAATGAAAGTATTCTATTGGATTAGGAATAGCCAATCAGATACTTGAAATACAGAAATTTACAAGTTTGGCGGTTGAAATCAATTCAGTTGCCTGCAGACCGTGTTTGTAACCGGATGCGAGATGCGTCCTCAAGAGATTAAATACGTATTCGTGTGAGACAAAAATAAGTTTACGGGTTAAAAGGTACAAGTAATTAATAAAAGAAACTCACAGCTCTATATCAGTGAAGTGTTATTTAAATCGTGTCAAGCATTAATAAAAAGGAGTGAAGTAAAATTATATTCTGTGTAAGCCTACATTCTTAAGTCGCACCACAACCCTGCCAAGACATCCATGTCTCTAAAATAAATACTGACGCTGTCGAGGCAAACATAAATACATAATATTTAAAGAAACGGTAAAAATTACAAAGTTAATACTTTTAAACTTAGGACGAAGGCTACCGGAAAGCGGGTGCTATACGTGTGGTTGCAATTACTAGAAGTTCGGCTCCCCAACAGTTGAAATACAATACATCTTCTTCAAACTGACTTTCCATACGTAGCAACTAACTTCTTCAGTAGATACTACCACATGCAAGATTGGGGAAAATATGAAATTTTCTACTGCTATAGATTTCTGTTGTGGACATTTTATTCAGAATTGATAGAGGTAACAAGCGTAGTTATTATCAGAGCTTCAAGTCCCAGCAGCTGCAGTGCAACTTTCCTTGCGGAGGCTTACAAGTCGTTCATGGAAGCAAATGAGCCCGAAATGTGAAGCTTGTATTTTTGAGCTAGATGAGTACATTTATTTAAATAAAAGTTTACATATATTAATCCTTGTCAATCCAACAGGCCAGACCGTACGTGCTTTTATAATGTTTAGAGTAATAAAGTAAGGCCAAATGGCAAGAAATAGAAGAAAGAAAAAACTCTCTACAAGAAAATACCACAGCACGAAACATTTGCAAATACAGCACCTTAAATAAAAGCAATACACAAAACAACGGTAAACTATATTACGATGTATAGTTATGCACTATTATGTTACCTAAAGAACAGCTAGAGGTAAACACGCAATCAGGAAGTCAAACTTGGAATAAAATAGCATAAAAATTTAATGTGTTACACCCACATGACTTACTCTACTCTTGTACAAACTATTTTTACAAACGCTTATTCTCCATATGCCTCATGTTAATCGAGATGTTAATCTTATTGCTAATTTTCTTGTAGATGCAAGGGGAATTGGTAGGCTTTAAGCGATAGTCAAATATTTTAACGGCTGGTTGCTATGTGGAGTATTCCAGTCTCTTTGCATTACCAGGACCAAAAAAATAAAATGAATAACGAACTTCCATTTGAGAAAAAGTATAAATATTGAAAATTTAAGGCGAAACAAGCAATATCTCGAAAATGGTTCACTCAACAACAAAAATGTATGAGACATAAATTGTGTATTTTAACGCGATTTACACTTTTTGTGTAGTAAAATTTTCTCTATCTCTTATGGTTTAACAGTTAACCAAGTTTGGTGTTTATCCGGCTGTTCGTTTCTGAGTTATGCTGTTCACAGACACACACACACACACACACACAAACACACACACAGACACAGAGAGACACACACGGACATGTTTCCAAAAATGCTTTTTTTGGATTCAGGGGGTCTCAAAACATATATTTCCGGTGAAATCTCGGTATCGAATTTTTGGATGGAATACAATACTTCCTCTACTTACTATACGTAGTAGAGAAAGTAAAAATATGGCACCAACACTTAAATTGGGTCTTTAGCGATGCTTCACTACTATGAGCCTTCTCAGATCTTATCTGTCTCGCATAAGTAGAAATTTATCTATACCCTCCGGTCTTCCCTGCCTGGCAGTACCGTCCAATATACCCTCCACTCGAGGTGGTAAGGGATCGCGGTAAATATTTGTTTAGACAATATGGTTCGCTAAAACCACAAGAAACTTTTAGAAAAAAGGTCCACTCGCGCGTGTCTGTAAACAGCATAATTCAGAATTATAGCTGGATACATACCAAAGCTGGTATTGAAGCCCAGCATCTTCGAAAGATGCAACTAAAAATGTTTATGGAATTATCCTAACACAAAATATCCTATATACGGAATAGATTTTAGTCCTTGTTTTCTCACAAACGGCTCCAACAATTTTGCTTAAAACATAAGTTCGTTACCGTAATTATTGACGGGAAAATATAATTAAATAAAGAAATAATAGTAGGATAGAGAAATAATTGCATAAATAATTTCCGTATATTAAATCAATGTATAATGTAATAACCTTGAGTTGAAAGATGTGCCCATAAAGAAGGTAATTAGAGAGTTAAGTTAATCAAAGTCATTAGTAACAGTAGTCAAATTGGCGAACGCATTAGCTTAAAGAATCTTGGAATTCAGTTAGATTATAAGTTCAGTGCGTTTGAACAGTCACATAGGCAGAAATTTTGAAAAAGAGAAGTGAAAGGTATTTCTGAAAGTTTAGGCAGGTCTCCATGGCAACAAGGAGATTCACACATAGGATTCTTAAGTATTGGTCCCGCGTATGAAGTAACACTGGTGGGAGTAGCTTGTAGCACGCTTGTGAAAGGTTTAGCGGCCATCGCGAGGGGTTTTGCCGATAAGCATTTTAGTGATTCACAGCAAGTTATGCTTCTAGTTTGTTTTATTACGTAAACGGTTATTTCAAACCTTAAAATTCATACTACAGCAGTTAGCAGGTATAATAATTAAATTGTTATAGTTTCGAGTGCTACACTCTTAATCGGTTTCATTCTTTATCTTCAAATGGTCGGCAACTCGCTTCCATAGCTCAAGTATGACCACATTAAATTTTTCAGTCAGTTTAAACTGGTGTTATCCTTTACATTACGCCCCACATACCCTGAGAGAAAGACTCACAGCTCTACCACTGGAGCAGCTGGCGCACGAGACAATAAAACGAGCAACGAGATAACGACATCAGAAGCAGGTAAAGTATACCGTTTCAAAATTGTCGCACTATCGCGCGGCTTTAAAAACTTTTGATAACGAGTACGTTATCAGTAATTGACACCTCATCGTGGCGCAATACGTTATCAAGTTACTGGTATGAAGAATCAAACGTTTATATTGTGTTTTCTGCAAATAGCCTCTAAAGTTCTTTTCATTCGGTCTTAATGTTGTGTAATGGGGAACCCTAAGAGCTGAATAAATGTTTAGTGCAGCAAAAATGTAGATCTAGTTAAAACAAACATTTATGTCAAAGAATTCTTTTTGTAGCATTAATCATTTCCACATTAGAGAAATGTAGAGAGGCATTCCTTGCAGTTGGTATGAATTTTCTATGTTATATATTTTTCAAATTCTTTGTCACCATGCTTTTGCTTCTCTTTATGTCATGCAAAAAGCATAGAATTTCAAAGCCAGCATTTAACGGCCCGCTTACTAAAGATTTATCTCCTAGCCTACGGTATTCCCTTTGAATCTGAAACTAAATGTATAAATCAACCACTTCTGCAACGTTTATATCGAATAACATGAACTAGAATGTAAATACAATAAACGTTGGTAAGATTAATCTGTGGAACAGAAAACTTAGTGCTAGTGCTAGTGCTAGTGCTAGAGTTAGTAATGTGAATGTGTCCTATCAGATTTTTAAAGAACAAATAACATACTTGGCGTAAAGGAAGGGAGTGTCAGCTCACAACATTTTACTTTCTCTATTATTTGTCTATGAGATTGCAATCGAGATTTCACCGGAAATACGTGTTTCGAGGACCCCTGAATCCAAAAAAGCATTTTTAGGAAAACGTCTATGCGTGTATGTGTTTGTGTGAAAAGCTTGACTCAAAAATGAAATATTGAAAAAATATCAAACTTGGCATTTAATTTCAACATATTTCAAGGAAGCAACACGAAGATTTTCAAGAGAATCTCCCAATTCCAAACTACCCTTTAAAAGAAAAAATTGATATTTTTTCTTAAAGATTTTAATTAAATGCAATATATTAGTATATTTACATGATAAATAAAACGTAAATCTTTGATTTTCAGGCAGTAGTCTGCGAAAGTCTCTTCATTCGGAAAGAATTTTGTATACTTTTGATTAACCAGTACCATAAAAGATGGATAAATGCAGGGTTATTCAAAGAGAAGGAACAGATTTTAAATATTTATTTCTAATGAATGACAATAGATGGCGACACATACGACACATCATTGAATATAGGAAAGTTCAAAGTTTTAAGCGCCACCTCTTAGTTTCATTTAATGCCTACAGCGGCACTGTGTTTGTTTACGAGAAAATGGCGACGCTACAGGAAAAGTCATTTTGTATGCTACAGTACGCAAGGAGTGAATCCATGGTTACATTGCAGCGTGCATTGCGTTGTAAGTTCAACAACGAACCGCCTCATCATAAGAATTTACAATTGATACAATAAACTCGTAGAAGATGGTTGCGTATGCAAATAGAAAAGCACTGGTGGTCCTCGCATAACAAATGGTGCTAATTTTGAACACACAAAATAAAATGTTGAACTTTTCTCTATTCAGTGATGTATCGCATGTGTCGCCATCGTTTATTAGAAATAAATATTTAAAGTCTGTTCCTTCTTTTTTGAATAACCTTGTACTTGCTGCAGAAATAATGTAGATAACTTTAAAACACACAATTTTTTAATTAATTTTTTGTGCAAAGCATTCCGGTTACACCTATTCATTATAACTGGTTTTTAGATGTTATTGTCATGTTTTACTTTCCTCACTACGTTTAGACAGTAGGGGAAGTATTGCATTCCACCAAAAAATTCGATGTTAGGATTTCACCGGAAATATACGTTTTGAAACCCCCTGAACAAAACGTAATCATTTTTACTTTCTCTACTACGTATAGTAAGTAGGGGAAGTACCTATTGAATTCCCCCAAAAATTCGATACCGAGATTTCACCGGAAATACATGTTTTGAGACCCCCTGAATCCAAAAAAAGCATTTTTGGAAACATGTCCGTGTGTGTGTCTGTGAACAGCATAACTCAGAAACGAACAGTCCGATAAACACCAAACTTGGTATTTAGGTTCAGTATCTTCCAGACATGCGACACGAAGGTTTTTAAGAAAATCGCCCTACCCCAGAGTACCCTTTACATGGAACATTTTTCGAAAATTGTAATTTTCTCAAAAATGGCTCTAACGATTATGATTAAAATATCATATGCTTAAGATATTTTCATGACAAATGAAATGTATATCTCGAACTTTGTGGGAATGTCTCTAACGGTGTTCTTCATTGTGAAGGACTTTTGCATAACTCGTAAACCATAAGAGATAGACAAAATTTTACTACACATAAAATGTAGATCGCGTTAAAATACACAATTTATGTCATATACGTTTATTTTGTTGGGTAAACCATTTTCGAGATATTGCTTGTTATTCCCTTAGATTTTCCAGCTCTTAAAATATTTGACTATAGCTTAAAGCGTACCAATTCTCCTTGCATCTAAAAGAAAATTAGCAATAAGATTAACATCTCGATTAACATGAAGCATATGGAGAATAAGCGTTTGTAAAAATAGTTTGTACAAGAGTGGAGAAAGCCATGTGAGTGTAATACATCGGGTTTTTTGAAAAAGGTCCGTGTATGCGTGTTGTGTGTGTGGTGTGAAAAACACAACTCAAAAACGAAAAGTTGAATAAATACCAAACTTGGTATTGAAGTTTAGTATCTTCCAAAGATGCGACACGCAGATTTTCAAGGAAATCACCACACTCCGAATTACTCTTTACATGGAATATTTGATGCACATTTTGATTTTTTAAAAATGTTTCTAACGATTTTGAATAAAATACCATATATTAAAGATGTTTTCATGGCAAATAAAATGTATGTCGGAATTTTCTTGGAATAACCTTTGAAGTCTTCATTCGGGAGGAAGTTTGTAGAATCTTGTATAACTGGTAAACGCTAAGCGATAGACGGAAACGTACTTCACAAAAATGTAGATATCTTTAAAACACAAAATTTATTTAAAATAAGCTATTTGTGGCATAAACTATTTCTGAGATATGAATTATTAAAGGTTCGAATTGTTCATTGCTTGGTCCTTCTTTAAAGTCCTTTCAACATTCAGTTATTTCTCGCGATTGCATGGAAACAGTGTGGAGTTTTTAGGCAGTTTTATTGCAGTTCTTAAACACTTGACTACGACTGTTCTTGTATCTATAACGAAATGTGTAATGTAGCTATTTCTGCACAGGTTTATTTGGATTAGAATGTAATAGGTTGGTAATAAGTTTGAATAAGATTAGTTTGTATACTCACTAATAAACGATAGAGGGTAGAGAAAATAATGTGAATGTATCACATTAAGATTTTTTTAAGGTGCTGTTTCTATTCGATTACTTGACTATCTATACCCTTTTGTAGCTTTAACGAAAGGTGTAATGAAATAATTTACGTTTATCTCAACTTGCAGTAGATGGACGAAAAAGTCTGCAAGAATAGTCTGTAGACGCTATATAAAAAAAATCTGATGTGTTACACTCACATGACTTTCTCTACTCTTGTACAAACTATTTTTACAAACGCTTATTCTCCATATGCTTCATGTTAATCGAGATGTTAATCTTATTGCTAATTTTCTTGTAGATGCAAGGGGAATATGGTAGGTTTTAAGCGATAGTCAAATATTTTAAGAGCTGGTTGCTATGTGGAGTATTCCATTGTCTTTGCATTATCAGGACAAAAAAAATGAATAACGAATTTGAGCAAAAGTATTAAGTATTGGAAAATTTAAGGGAATAAGAAGCAATATCTCGAAAATGGTTCACTCAACAAAAAAAATGTATATGACATAAATTATGTATTTTAACGCGATCTACATTTTTTTGTGTAGTAAACGTTTGTCTATCTCTTATGGTTTACCAGTTATGCAAAAGTCGTTCACAATGAAGAATACTTTTGGAGATATTCCCAGAAAATTCGAGATATACATTTCATTTGTCATGAAAATATCTTAAACATATGATATTTTAATCAAAATCGTTAGAGCCATTTTTGAGAAAATTAAAATTTTCGAAAAAAGTTCCATGTAAAGGGTAATCAAGGGGTGGGGGATTTTCTTGAAAACCTTCGTGTCGCATCTCTGGAAGATACTGAACCTAAATAACAAGTTTGGTGTTTATCCGACTGTTCGTTTGTGAGTTATGCTGTTCACAGACACACACACGGACATGTTTACAAAAATACTTTTTACTTCCTCTACTACGTATAGTAAGTAGGGGAAGTATTGTATTCCACCCAAAAATTCGATACCAAAATCACCGGAAATTCATGTTTTGAGACCCCCTGAACCCACAAATAGCATTTTTGGAAACATGTCCGTGTGTGTGTGTGTGTGTGTGTGTGTGTGTCTGTCTGCGTGTCTGTCTGTGAACAGCATAACTCAGAAACGAACTGTGGGATAAACATCAAACTTGGTATTTAGGTTCAGTATCTTCCAAGGATGCGACACGAAGGTTTTCAACAAAATCCCCCACCCCAGATTACCCTTTACATGGAAGATTTTTCGAAAATTTTAATTTTCTCAAAAATGGCTCTAACGGTTTTGATTAAAATATCATATGTTTAAGATATTGTTATGACAAATAAAATATATATCTTGAATGTCTCCAAAAGTATTCTTCATTGTGAACGACTTTTGCATAACTGGTAAACCATAAGAGATAGACAAAATTTTACTACACAAAAAATGTAGATCGTGTTAAAATACCAATTTATGTCATATACATTTTTTTGTTGAGTGAACAATTTTCGAGATATTACTTGTTATTCCCTTACATTTTTCAATACTTATTTTCTCAAATGGGAATTCGTTATTCATTTTTTGTCGTGGATATGGAAAGAGTATTAATCTGTGGGAAAGGGAATGGTGCTGCACCTAGCAACCAGCTATTAAGAGATATGTATGTTCTTAAAGGCTGCTGTATTTCCAAATTGCCCTTGTAAATATATATTCCCCTTACATCTACAAGAAAATCAGCAATAAGATAGACTCTGCAAATGTTTATTTCGATTAACATCAAGGAGATGGAGAGTAAGCGTTTGTAAAAATAGTTTGTACAAGAGTAGAGAAAGTCATGTGAGTGTAACACATCAGATATTTTTGGATTCAGGGGGCCTCAAAACATGTATTTCCAGTGAAATCTCGGTATTGAATTTTTGGGTGTAATACAATACTTCCCCTACTTACTATACGTAGTAGAGAAAGTAATATATGATAGTGAGCAGAAAAAGCCATGTGAATGTAACAATAAGATATTTATCAATAGTTGTAGGAATCAAAGTGCTTACTGAAGTTAGGGTTAATAGGTGGTCCACGCGACTTCTTATACCCCTCCTTTCTGTATCGGTTTTCAAACAGTTTCCCTATCAATACCGTACAAATGTATCTCTCAGATGTTTCCCGAAATAAGAATGTCATTTGTTTCCCCATTCCGCCTCTCTGTTTACTCTGTCTGCCATGCACGTGGTTATCAAGCAAAGACTGCCGTTCTAAGTTCCGGTTTATACACTGTGAAAAAGAAGAGGTCCCAGGGGAGCCACCAGAACAACCAAAGTCAACAACAACAGCAGCAGGGGAAGCAACCTAACGGACAAGAGACACTCGCATCGATCCAACAGACCCCCCTCATTGTCAAGGCCTTGCAAACGCCTTATTATGTCCTTTCTGTTTCACGCTTAGCGTGCAACTGAGGAATTTCTTATTAAGGGTATCCGTTTAGCCACCAAACACTGTGCTCTTCTGCTTACACAGGCTTATCTCGTTTTCTTCCTGGGTTATTTCTTCACGATCATTTTTATTTTTTTCTTATGCTTTTTCCCTCTCCTCAGGCTCTTTTTTCAGTCTTATTATTCCCTTCTTGATGCTTGTTTATTTTTCTCAAAACAATGCAAAGCAGAGGTTGCTTGACAAATGAGACTCGTCTACTTGGAAACGGCCGCATGCGCGTTTTATATGAACATAATTCAGTATTATTTTATACAGGGTGATTTACGAAAAACTGACACCTTTATTTCTTTAATTGTTTCAAAACGAGTTATGCTAGCGACAACTTATTATACCTGAAATGCAGAGGAATTTTGGGAGACTATTTACCTCTATAGCAAATGTTGAAAATGTCCCCCATCCTACATAAGGCACAAATCAACACGCCGTTCCATGTTACTGGCCACTCGCTGGAGGACTCTGTTGTCAATAGCTTGAATCTCTTGTGTAATGTTGTGCTTCAGATCGTGCAATGTCTGGGGACGTGTGGCATAAACCCTGTCTTTTAAGTAACCCCATTGAAAGAAGTCCGGTGATTAGGGATTAACTGGACATATTCTACATCAGTGAAAAAATTAAGATACAAGAATACAATGAGCATATTTTCAAAATCTGAGGTGCTACATTCACATGGATTTCTCTACCCTCTATCGTTTATTAGTGGGTAGGCAAGCTATTCTTACGAAAGCTTTTTTTTTTCTATCTATTTCATTATAATCGAGATACATATTTGCAGAAATAGCAGCATTATACATTCCATTACAGATACAAAAGGAACAGTGATAGTCAAATGTTTTAGAACTGCACGTTATACCCTGGCCTTAAAATTCCACACATTTTCTATGATATCGCGAGAAACAGCTGAAAATCCACAGTACTTGAAAAGAATGACTATTGAACAATTCAAACTATTAACAACGGATATCTTGGAAATGGTATATGCCACAAAAAAGTGAGGTAAGTTGTGTGTTTTTAAACAGATCTCCATTTTTATGTAGTAGGTTTTCGTTTATCATTGACGTTTACGAGTTATACAAGCTTATACAAAATCCTTCCGAATGAAGATGCATTTCCCAGGAAATTCAAGATATACATTTTGTTATGTAAGTATCTTTAATGCGTATATAAACATATCAAAATCGTTATAGCCATTTTAAAAAAAAGTCGAGAAATGTTCCATATAAGTGGTAGTTGTGGGTGGGAGATTTTCTTGAAAATCTTCGTGTGACATCTTTGAACCATACTGCACTTAAATACTTACCAGTTTGGTATTTATCCAACTTATCCTTTTTGAGTTATGCTGCTCAGAGATATACTGACGGGAATTTTTCTAAAAATGCTTTTATGGGGATTCAGGATGACTCAAAACGTGTATTTCCAGTGAAATCTCGATGGAATTCAATACCCTCTCTACCCATTACGTACGTGGTAGAGAAAGTAAAAATGAGTCCCGATAGATAAACTACATACCGTTAGGTAAGTGTTGGATAGCCACGAAGAAACTGTGAAGATTAGTTTATTATTATTATGTGAATAGAATAAGCTTTAATAGCCACCTTCATGGTGATGATGATGAAATTACAATGGAATGGTTGCATATCATTTCAAACAATTCATTAAAAAAATATTTCTATGAATATGGCACAAGAGCCATAATAAAGTGTTAATCAGGCAAAGCTTTGAACTCAACTCGTTTATAATGCTAGGGTTGTTCAGAGTGATTTATAAAAAACTGACACATTTCTTTCTTTAATTATTCTGTTCGAAATTCACTCAATGCCCAAATTTTAGCACCAGATTAAGCATAATGTTCTAGAGTTTCGATTGCCTGTCACTAGATGCGCAGATGTTCATAGTTTATTCGTAATTATTAGTTTTATTGTCGGCAACTGTTTGAGATTTTGTTCTAGTCAACGTGAAAATGGAGTACACATTAAATGAACGACTCTTCCTTGTAAAGCAATACTGAATTACGAATTCAATTACAGCTACTCAAAGGGCTACCAGAGAGAATTTGGTTTTCGGAATCCTCCCCAAAGAAACACAATAATGGGATTGGTGAAAAAATTGGAAACAACTGGATCTCTGGTGAGTGAAAAAGGCAAAACTCGTTCATCTAGGCTTCCCACGGTTTTTGTTGACGTAAGAGCACGACTGGATCAGTCATGCAAAAAATCATTAAAACGTTTGTCGCAGGAGACAGGGTACAGCTACTGAATGTGTCAGAGAGCTGTGAAAATTGCAGGCCTAAAGCCGTATAGGATTAGGTTGTCCATCAGTTATAAGGATAGACAACTGAATTATTGTCGTTAGTTTCAGGCATTCATTGTGAAAAATCCTGCCATATTTTTCATCACATGGTTCACAGATGAAGCATGGTTCCATTTATCCGGCTATGTGAACTCAGATAACTCACGCTATTGGGCCAGGAAAATCCACATGTTATTCATGAAGCACCTATGGACCCTGTTAAAATAGGAGTTTGGTGCACAATATCAGCACAGAGAATAGCAGGACCATATTTTTTAAACAATGTGAACACTGCAGAGTACCCACGACTTTTGATGGACTTTGCTGAGCAACTAGACGATGTAGAGCTGAGTCAAGGATATTTTAAGTAGGACGGCGCTACATGCCATAAATCAAATGAATCCATGGCACTAAGTTTCTTTGACGAGCAGATAATTTCCAAGAACGTGTGGCCACCGAGATCTCCGGATTTGACATCGCCGGAATTCTTTCTATGGAGTTACTTAAAAGACAGGGTTTATGCTACACGTCCCCAGATATTGGACGATCTGAAGCACAACATTACACAAGAGATTCAAGTTATTGACAACAGAGCCCTCAAACGACTGGCCAGTAACGTGTAACGACGTGTTGAGTTGTGCCCTATGCAGGATGGAGGACATTTTCAACATTTGATATAGAGGCACATAATCTCCCAAATTCCGCTGCATTTCAGGTATAATAAGGATTCGCTACCATAACTCATTTTGAAACAATTAAATAAAGAAATGTGCCAGTTCTTCATAAATCACCCTGTATAAATGAGTTTGATGACAATTTGTCAAGGCATTACAAATTTGGTTGTAATGAGTACTTTATTAAGGGTATTTTAAAAATAGAGCTTCATACAAAATTTCAAATTTCGACGAATCATACGCATTTTGGAGTGGAAAATTTATTATCAAGAGTTAAAGCAAATTTTCTCGACACATTTAAAATTTTGCTGAAATTGATCCACAACGTTTAAATTCATAATGAACCACTGCATGTATAGATTTGAACTATTGTACACATAAAGTTGAACAAAATTTGTAGACACATTTCAGATTTAGTTGAAATTGGCAAAGATTACGGCTAGTTAAGATAAAAGGACCCCGAATACGTTACAGCTATTTCTGAAACAACTTTTAAACTTTACTGAGTAAACTAAACACTGCAATTAAATGTGTATAATTGACTACAAAAGCTAGGAAATGAATACAATATTATTATTTTTAAAACAATACTATGAGGTTAGAGAGGGGTTGCATTTAGAAACAATAATAGAATATATTAGTGTCGAGTACATAGTTTCCAGGATCAATGAGATGAATATGACATTCCCAATTCCATTTAAGTCAAACCTCAACCCCTATGAGCATTGGAGGTCAGCGGGGTTGAAGAAATGTGTAAAAACGATCAAGATTAGTGTCGAATTCATATTTTAAGGGTCGCGAGATGAACAGATTTCCTCGTAACCGGTTTGAATCCAGTTCACACACATATACACACACTCACACACACTCTAGCCTAATCTCGGGTTAAATCCCGAAACCAGAGCATCCAGTGGTTTCCCTGCGGCTCTCAATGGCCTGACAGCCATGCTCTAATGGTGGTGAGGTACTAAAGCCCTTGTTCATATTGGTAATAAATTGTCTACAAAATAAACAGTATGGTGCTTGTTTATTTGTTTTTGCATATTATAGCTCATAAGTTTCACATTTTTGTGCATATTTACATTCATATTTTACTATTTGATTATGGATAGAATTCCGGGCTCTATTAATGAGCTATTAGTATACTCTCTAAAACAGCTGCTTGTCGGGCTGTTAATACGCCGAAAAATAGTACTTTAGCGGCGTAATGAACAAAATCCCGACGGCATTGACCAGTCATACCAACTTTAACAAGGGTTTAAACAAAATACTTGATCATAAAAGAAAAAAATATATACCCCAACGTTGTTTTATATAGCAATCGTAAAACTTTACCAGAATTTTTCACGAAACAATTCATTTAAAAACAAACATAAGATAATACCATTTTATTGTTTATCACAAACCCTTCCCAAAACTTAAAGATTTATTTCGCGATATGTGACTCAGATTGAAATTTTCTCGGGATTTTCACCTTATTTTTAGTCACAAGGTTGTTTTTTAGAAACGAGCGCTCAGAACAAGTACTGCCATCTACATCCACATCTCGTAATGTTAGTGCCCATTCACAATAAAATTTAAGCGCTAACATAACGCAGCATAAGCACAAGGGCGAGGAAAGACCGTTTACAATGCAGCCGTTAATATGCTTTGCAAAATAGCAGCTATGATAAACTAGTGGTTCCGTGTTTTTTTCAGGGTCAAAGTTATCGTAATTTAATAACATTACGCGATTCTGAGACTTGTAACTCAGAAACTCTTCGAAGTAAAATCCACAAATCAAATTCAAAATGAAGTTAACATTGTATAGTTTGTGTGGCGTTTATTCTATACTTTTAGAACTTAAATTTAACGTAATTTTTGTCATATTTCATATTTTTTCTTAAAAACCCACTTTTAAGTGGAATACGAATTATGCCATATTGTTCAAAATTTAATTTCAAAGCAATATCAGTTAACATTTTTATGGTATCTTCAATGTAAAGCTGTAGAAAAAATAAAAGGTAAATAGAAACTGCGCTAAGGGCTAGCCGCGCTGCAGAATATCATGCAACACCCATGGGTCATGACGAGCGCGTTGTTGATCACCTGCTCTTACATACGTGGCAGACGGCAGCTGACAGCATGACGTAAGTGTACAGTATTTATTCTCTCATCATTTTTTTCCACGTTTCATACAAGGGGCTCTATATAATGTGTAATAAGAACAGGTTTAATCTTTATGAAAGATGTGTTCACACTTAATACATGTAAATAAAAGGTTGAAAAATTGTATAATTATTATGTTATTGGTATATATCGCCATTACTAACGACATTCAGCTTCAAAATGAATCCTAGTTCACTGAAATCTGATATAGTGTTCTTCAGTTACTCCCAGAGAAGTCGTCTCGTTCGGAAAATAACGCAAATTCTACCGAATTTTAACTTGGAAAACTATAAACATTTAAGAGATAATCTTATGAAAATTGTTTTTTCTACAGTAAATCACACACCTAGAAATTGAAGTTTTAAAAAATACGAGATCAATTTTCTCATGTTTTGTCGATTTCAAATGGAATATCCTGTACATTAGACGAAGTAAAATCTCTTGTCTGCTGTTGAATAGCAGGCAATGCATAGAGAAAGGAATTCAAAACTCTTTGTCTTGCACGCAATGCAAGCATTAAGTTTGCAGTTTGCAAACTCTTGCGTTGAGTAGCGCGTTGCGTGACTCTATGTGAATGCTTCCATTAAATAACATGGGTGCAAAGTCTTGCGGTTATGCTACGTCTGGGCTTACATTTCATTGTAAATGGGCACTTATGGTCAACGTTTCATAGACGACGTTGGTACGGTTCATAGCGTAAGATTCAGGCGGCTGTGAGAAAATATCAACAAATGACTGGCTATGTCTTTTATATTTATACAGTACTTATATTACATTTGTTTATATTATTTAATATTCTTTAGAAGCGTTTACTAAAGAGTATTGTGCGTACCACGTACGCTTACGCCTCGTCGGAAGTGCTTAATTCATTCACTAAGGTTTTATTTTGCATACTTGATACATAAATAACTATTATAGACTCAAAATTCATATAGCTCTCATGTTTCATGCGAGGTACTGAGATTCGATTCCCCACTGGTTATTATGGATGTCTTATTAAGACATGGATGGTTTGAACGTATTTTTCACTATCTGAATTTCAGCTAAAGGGTATAAATGTAATGTAATTTTCCACGAATTGATACTCAGGCCTCTGGTCCGAGCATGCACCCGGAAATAGTAGGTTTGTCTAGGTACTCCCTAAGACGTCTTCACAAATTAAACTTCAAAATCTACTATAAAAGGTAGATACAACCTTGGGGAATTTAATAGATTTACAAAAGACTATCATACAAAGTAACGTTAAAATATTAATAATTCAAGTAGGCTTGCAAAAAGCAGTGTTCACATGATTTTATCGGCTATGGTGGTTCTTTTTAAATGGCAAGAGAACAAGTGAAAGTGTTAAAGAATGTTAAAAAATACTAAACGTATGTTCATGGATATAATTTTTTCGAACTTTAACCCTATAAGAATTTATGAGTATCTGGTTTATATGGGGAGCCAATTAAAACCTACGATTTTTACCATTGCTTCGCAAAATATACCTACCAAATACCAGAACACAAGAAAAATGTTGTTAAGTAACCAAATGCAATGTTATGTGAACTTTAACAATATTATTTTCTCCTAGAACTTAAAGATAAGATAGTTTTAAGGTATTCCAAGTGAATTATTATGATCAGATCGCTATAATTAAACAGGAACGCACTCCACAGCACACAGATAGTGATCAGTGGAGAACCTGTTTGCAGAATATTGAAATCAGCACAGTCTACCCTTTGCAAATAACGGCATATACACACAATGCAAGATGTGGATTCAGAGATGATACACACATATTGCAACTGTATCAGACACTGCTTGCTTACTGACCGATCCTTCCCTCAATGTGGCTTATTCCTCCTCGAGTGTTAGTCCCCTATGTAAAATGTACTACACTATTCTATAAACCAAAAAGAAGTCATGAAACCGGGAGAACTTTCTAGAAGTGACATTTGGAGCGATATATTAAGGATAATCTACTTCTGGTAGACATGACCGGAAACAATATATCTTTACTTTTTTATTAAACATTAGCAAACTTGAATGAAATGTTATACATTTAGTACAAGTGGTAAAACGAACGTAAAAAGGCAGTTTTTATTATTTTGTGTAATACTGATATTTGGACTCTTCTAATAAATTTCATATACAATTCACTCGCTTTATTAATTATAAGTATACCGAGTTTCTCTTGAATGATGCAACTAGGAACCCACCACTCCCACGGCAGTGATATGCGAATCCTCTCTTGCAGTAACGGCGGAGCGGCTCGCTGCTTCTTCCCTGAACAACGAGGTTACGAAAATTTCTTGCACCGGTAAAATTATCTACTTATACACAAATATTTATGCACTGTGTATGTTTTACGGGTGGGTGACGTCGTTGTTTTCAAACAAGTTTAATTGTTACCTCCAATATAAAACACGGAAGTTAAGACTTTAAATCGATATGAAATCTCAATTTTCACTTCTAGTTTGAACATTTTTCACCAACTTTCATTGATTCATTATAAAAGAAAAAATGCTACAGTGGAGATATAGAAAAAACGTATATTAATAACCGGAAACAGATATAAAGTTAAGGAAAGAACAGCCAGAAAGAACTAGGAACACCCAAAGTCATGAATAAAAAGAATTACAATTCAGTATTATACCAATAAAATGTTTTCAAGTGAACGGAAATGCAAATACGATTTATTTAAAGATGAGAAAAGCAAAGAAAGACAAGATTAAATCATTATCAACATTTATAGCAAGTCACATCAAGAAATTCAATAAAATTAATGTACATAAATTCATTTTATAGTTACTGAAGTGTACCTATAACTATAAAAAGACACGCGGGACTTGTGTTAAGTCAAAGGGAATAGTTGATAATATTTTGTTATAGTGAGCAGACACAACGCAAGAGAAATAATAGAAAGACGGTGTAATTAGAGCTGGCTGTACGAAAAATCAACAATGAAGGTGAGAGACGCCAAGAGATGGTGTTATGGCAAGTATGCGATTAGGTCATCCCAGAGGAAAAGTAGTAGTTTTGAGTTAATAAATAGTGAGGTAGGCAGTGAAAATATGGCTCAGATAGATCGTTAATATGGGATTAGTATGGAAGTAACAGATATAAGTACTACAATCGTTATTAGAAACGAGTTTATGAAAGAATTAAACTCCGCATATAGAGGCGTAGTGTGTGATAGGACAGTATGTTTATTGACAGGAAGATATAAATAATTAAATAAAAAATAAATAGTAATATTGGGAAATAATTACAATAAATAATTTTTGCGTATTAAACAATGGTATAGTGCAATAAGCTTGAGTGAAAAAGATTTGCCCCAAGAAAGGGTCATTAGCGAGTTAGGTTAAGCAAAGTCATTGGCAACTGCCGAAGTAGCGAACGCTTTAGTGTAAAAGTTCTTGGAATGCAGTTAAGTAATTCAGTATGTTTGAACAGTTACTTATACCAGAATTCTGTGAAAGAGAAAGGGAATGAAATTCTGAGATTTGGAGAGGTGTCGCATAGTAACAAGGTAAGAGATGCACACGTATATAGTTTTTAAGTATTGGCCCAACCGGGGCCAGTTCTAAAGTAGACTGAGCTTAAAGTGATATAAGGGCGTGAATTCTAGAGACATATTCGTTCGTGTACACATTTGTGCATACATTTGTTACTGTGGATACTTGTGATGACTCTTGTATTATTCTAAGCACTCAGTGACGCGCTTGTGTGAGTAAGATTTAGCGGCTATTGCGAGAGGTGTTTCCGGTAAACATTTTATCAACTCACGGCAAGTTACACTTCTAGTTTCTTGCGGAAACAGTTATTTCAAACCCTAAAACTGATACGGCAGAAGTTATCAAGGTACAATAATCAATTGTTATATTTTCGAGTGCTACGATTCATATCAGTTTCATTCATTATCTTGAAACGGTCGGAAACTTGCTTCAATAGCTGAAGTATTAGATCGCATTAAATGGCATATCAATTTATCTGGTGTTATCCTTCACATTACACTCATGCATACCTGAGAAAGTACTCATAGCTCTACCACTGGAGCAGATGGCGCACGAGACAACAGAATGGGCTGCAAGATAACGACACAACATCAGAAGCAGGTAAAATGTACTGCTTCAAAGTGTCGCACCATCGCGCGCCATTAAAAATTCAGATGAGTTCGTTATCAAGTGATTATGTTAGCTTCGAGGAAAGGTACCTACCGTAATGACTAGGGGAGGAAGGGCAAGATGGAAACCCCTGGCAAAGTGAAAAATAGTATTTTTCTCCATAATTGAAGGTGATCACCACGACCAGCATGTTGTGACGATTATTATCTTATTTTAACAGATTTTGATAAATATGGTTTATACAGTCTGCGATATTCAGGATAAACTTCGTTTAAGTACACCAGGGAATTTGGTTTACATTTTTTGTGCATCATTTCCCGCTTGTTAAAGTAAACAGAGAGTGGGTGACTCACAGTTTAGGGTAAAATATCACTTCATTTCCGACACTTGGGCGAGTTACTAATTTCTGCTGACATACGCTAAGGTCAGTGACTAGCTAAACGCTGATCAGCATTTTGTTGAGCATTTAAACTTAGAGATTTTTGATAGCTCTCTCTCGACCAACCATGTACCTAGCAGGAACCTTTGCTGGTCAGTTCTTTAAACTCAATTAGTGTTAATTTGTGATCTCAACGTAGGCGCTAGCACCACAAAGATGAGGCGTCGGACTTCCTCTGTCAAGCAGGTACATGTCTTATAATATCACCCTTTTACCACCCACCAGCTAGCGCAACCTGTAACCCTCTTGAGGCCATCCTGTGCTATGCTCTCCCATCCCTACGTGACATCTGGTGAAGACGCTGATTGTGTCGTCTCCAAGCTTACGTCACATGATCTGGAAGTACCAATACTTCCCGCCTAACTGTTTAGAACTTGTTCATTTTGTGTAGACCATTGTTTTAATTGTTTTAGTGTATTTCTTTACACAATTTAAAGCGCAAGCAATAATTCAGTCACTACAAATTTCGTTGTCATCTCTAACACGCCTATGAGCTTCGGGGGTTACCTCATTCCATCAAGCGATGATTGGACTCATTTCGGAGTTGGAGGAACTCAGCAGGCGGAATCCATTACCCCCGATGGTAAGATGATGACAGGATGAGTGGACTTGGAACCACGTTCTGCTTTGGGGATACTTTATATGGAGGTGATAGGACTGAATTAAAATAACCACCTCAGAGTCGGGAATCGAACCTCGGATCTTCAGTACGAGAGCCGAAAACGAAACCATTGCGTTACCCCGGCTCCTTCACCACAAATGTAGATGATTATATATTATTTAAATGTTATTAGATTAGACATAACTGAGCTTTAAGTCGAAAGTACTCTCTGGCAAAGTCGAAAGTTCGTGCAGAGGGTAAAGTGGAAACCTTAGCGCTCAAAAGGTTCATATTTCTCTTTGATTGGGATGCATTTTCGGATGCAAATTTTGTTTCTCGAGAAGTGCACTGGGCAGGTAATACAGCAACAGTACTTCAGTAACAGTTGAGCAAGAATATCACCCAGATTAGAATCCAAAACTTACAGCCTGCATGAATGAATAATCTCCCAAATGATGATTCTAATCCTACCTGTGGTAGGCTTCAAACCCGAGATACAGACAACGGTATTTCATCGCAACTGAAAACCAATCTAAGCCGGCAGTTTGATATTGGTGTACCTAATGAACTGGAGGATCTGGAACCTCATTTTTGGAAGTCAGCTTCCGAAATTGGAGGAGCTTTCAAACATGACGGTCCAGAGTCTGATTCAGTTTATTTAAACGTCCGACTTCTGGATCGATGATAATAAGACTGGAGATGCGCAATAGATCTGCAAAGGTTGCAGTTCAAGGCAGTGTTGCCCTCTCTTATCTTACTCAGTCATGCTGGGGCTGCATAAAATAATTATTACTGACGTTATGTTTTTACCCGTATCCCATAATAGCAACTTTATCATTGATTCTGGAGGCAGAGAGGGATAATATCAGCGAGCGCGGGTTCTGATATTAAACAAAGATAAGTATCAATAGGAGAATGCTTCATGTAAATGCTCCACTTCAGAAATACATTCCTTTACTGAACATTCTGAAAGCGCGCTCTACGCGCATCCAATGACGAGCTCTACGCTAAATTTCCCGATATAGAAATATTGGCAAAAATAAAAAGCTTTGAGCAATCAAGAGACAATGCGACATTTCAGTATTTAAACATGCCAAAGGCTTCCCTCCCCCTCTAGCCCACCATCCAGCTGCCTGTAAAGCGACGCTACTGCCATCTGACTACATCCCGCTTTGTGTAAATCGATTCTGAAACAATGCAGTGACGTCTATCGAATAAACAGAAAAGTTTGCGTCCATCGAACATGGAACTGCACTTAATGCCAAGCTATTTTTGCAAATAAAGGACGGAGTGACAGTGAAGTCTTCCGTTAAATATCTTCCTCCGGCAATGGAAAGTCGAAAATAATACAAGTTATATATTTCAAAAGTTGAACGCTACATTCCGCAAACATTTGCTTCTGTGTATTCCATAGTGCTAGTTATATCACTTCACTCTCTGTTCTTTTTTTTTTCTCCCTGGTTGCCACGGCAACCTACGCAGCCAACCGACAAATGAACATCATTTAACTGCTGCAAGTGAAGACACCATCTCTTGTTGTTGTCATGGCAACCTATGGCTCCATGCTACATTGGAATGTATGCCTGTCACGCAAGATACCAACAAAATGCTTTAAAAGAACGACTCCAATGGGGAAGTGAAAGTTAACTCCTTGTACAATAGGCACGTTTAATTGCGTGTAATGCAAACAGGGAGCTCGCAACTCTTATTATGTGCTAAGGTTATTCAACTGCTGCGTGTCTAGTATGTAAATAAGAGTGTAATCAACGAGAGGCTTATTTTAAGCCACAAGCAACTCAGAGGATACTGTTGAGCAATTCTATTGCATTAAATGACAACCAAACTCACTTGTTGAAACTATAAGAAACCTTAGTGACCTTTCTTGCCGTAACGATAGCTTTAGGTAGAGAGGAAGTAGGTAATAAAGGCTTGTCGTGATTTATAGAACACGACTCTTACGTATGCAACTGTCAATAATACAAGGAGAGCCAAAAGATTACGAACCGGCTGCGCGGTGTTTTTTATGTTCGCGTCCTTGGCGCTCGTTGCCGTCTGCCGCTATCATAGAAAGGCGCGGATGAAACCGTATAACGCTTTTAAAACTACTTTTAAAGGCTTTACTTAACAACTTTATGAAAGTGTGTTTGAGCACAGAATTATTAGTAGAGATTTGTGGCCCTCTCGGTACCCCGACCTATCCCCCTGCGATTTCTATCTCTGGGGCAACTTAAAACAAAGTGTACAAGACAAACTCGGACACCCTGGAAGAATTAAAACAAAATATCTGCCAGGAAATTTCTTAAAGTGAACTACGGCGAGTGATGGATAGTTTCCTAAAGAGGTACCAAACATGTATGGACAACGACGGTGGCCAGTTTCAGCATCTACTCGTACTTTCATAAAGTTGGCAAGTAAACATTTAAAAGTGGTTTTGAAAATGTTGTATGGTTTCATCCGCGCTTTTCTATGATAGGCCAAACGGCAACAAGCACCGAGGACGCGGAAAGGAAAAACACCGTGCAGCCGGTTCGTAGATTTATGGCTCTCTCTGTATATTATGCAACAAGAATATAATTACCATAATAATCAAATTGCATACGACTGGTTTTGGTCGACCACACTAAAAAAAACCTTAGCTTGTTAATTCAATGTAATAAAATGCTGATGCAGCACTAATTGCAAGATCTTGATCGTGTTTGCGAGTAGTGCAACAGATGGCAGCATAGTTGCGCCCACGCCATATTTATTGATTTTTGCAGGTAACGTAAAAGCAACACATACTGAATCAAAGGAAATGAACTCAGTTTATTGTAATATTAAAGTTACAATGAACGGAATTAATGTATCTTAAAAATGAATATTTCATTGTTTATCGGGGAATGGATGCCATACCATGCAGGTGTTAAAAGGTATGGGTGACAGGGGAGGTGCGCGCACCGCCGAGTAAGATCATAATGATTCGCTGAAGTATTGTGGATGCCATTACAGTGCAGTCAAGTCAATGTAATTGTCATTTTATAGTGTGGTCGAGCAAAAAGAAAATGATGCACTTACACACGAGGGAGATGTTCAAAAGTAAGCAACAGGCAAGGTTGGAATTTCGAAACGAATAGGATAAAGGCATTTTCCAAGTAATGTAACCTGCTCGATCATATGTTTTTTGCCGTTGTATAATATGGGACCGTTATCAAATTATGTACTCATTATGTCATACCTCCATTATTTATCCTGTGTTGTTAGCGTAACCGCTATCTTCTGCAAAAGATTTCTCTCATTTGAATCCATCATACCGAGCGAAGTAGCGCTGCGGTAACGTGTGCGATTCGCATTTGGGTGTTCCCGGATTCAAACCCCCTGAAGCGACCAATCTGAGCGAAGGTTTCTTTTTCACGGTTTTCGTCTGTCGCTAGGCGAATGCTGGGTTGGGGAATTTGATCCGCGAATTTTCCTATCATTACTTTCAGCACATTTCATTTCCTTCTTCTTCTTTTTCACCGCCTTCATACCAGGCATTGGACTAATCACCCATCCTGGATATGCGATGATCCAGAGTTTGCTTTCTACTGACCCATGGCATTGGCTTATAAGTCATTGGGGTTAAGTTCTATAAAATGACGGGTAATCTATTAAAGAAGAATCCATCATGGTGTCAATTAAACTCGGACTTTATCCTCACAACTATCCGCATTAAGCTAGGTAACAAAGTTTCTTCATTACTAGCTTATATTTCAAGACATACAAATGTTTAAAACTTCAATATATCTTAGTGAAGTATAAGGGGCATTCAAATGAAACCTGGTCAGTGCGTCTAACTTCGCATTACACGTAAGCTGGCACCACATAACTGCGTGCATGGTGACACCATCTATTGGTAGAGCGACTGCAGCGTTGGCAACGTTTGACGTTGCATAGCGAGTGTGTGGTTTCACGCCGAAGAGAAGATGGTCACACAAGTTATCGTCCACTACTGAACATGATGGCAAGTAAGCAGGAACAACGAGGAGTGATTCGATTTTTAACGGCGGAGGGAGTTGAAGGCCGTGAAATGTATCGACGGATGAAGGCTGTGTACGGTGAGTACAGTCTGTGCCGTTCAAGTGTGGTGGAATGGCGCAAAAGATTCCTTGAGGGACGCGAGTTACTGGAAGACGATGCTCGTCCTGGACAGGTTCATCGTGTCATCACATCTGAAATAATTGCGGAAGTGTCATCACATCTGAAATAATTGCGGAAGTGAATGCTTTAGTCTTGGGCAACCGTAGAATCACCATGGACGAGATCCATCGCTACTGGATATTAGCGTGGGCACCATTCACACCATAATGCATCAGCACTTGAAATTTCGAAAAGTTTGTGCGCAGTGGGTTCCCCACCAACTGACCGCCGGACAGTGCAATACTCGAATGGAGCTGCCTTTGAGTCAACTACTAAGTTATCATGAGGAGGAATACGACTTTCAGTCGCATATTGGACCACCATTTTGGACCGGAAAGCAAGCGTCAGAGCAAGCAGTAAAAACATGCGACTTCACCACCTCCAAAGAAATCAAAGACCGTGCACACCAGTTCTAGTAAGGTAATGATGTCATTTTTTGACCACAAGCGCCCACTGCTTGTCTAGTTCCTGGAACGGGGAACCACCATCAATGCCCAGCGTTATCAAGCCGCTTTACAGAACCTTAGACGAGCCATCAAGTCGAAACGCCCAGGCATGTTGTCCAATGGCGTTATTCTCGTGCATGATAATGTCCGCCCACACACTGCCAATACGGTGAAGACGACATTGCAGCAGTTTTGATGGGAAACGCTGGAACATCCACCGTGCAGTCCAGGCCTTTCACCGTGTAACTTTCATGTTTATGGACCTCTGAAACAAGCTATTCGCGAACATCGATTTACAACGGACGACGAAGTGTGTGAATGGGTCCAGGCCTGGATACAACAGCAGCCTACTAGTTTCTTCAAAGATGGAATCGACCGGCTAGTGTCGCAATGGGATAAATGTGTGCCAACAGTTTTGGTGACTATTTTTGAGTTAATAAAATCGTTACCGTTACTTTACACAAGTGACCGGGTTTCATTTGAATGACCCTCATACTTTAATCTCTGAAACAGCAGATGTTGCTTAATGATTTTAAGGCTCCCTACCTTATATCGTGACAAGTATTGCCAGTTTTTACTTTCTTTACTACTTGCCTGTTTAGAGGAGTTGTGAAAACAACTTCTACTGCAGCAATGGAGACACTCTTGAACCTGACTCCACTCATTTAGTTGTAATGAAGGAGGGACTACAGACTGCAACACGCTAAGCAACTGATACTTAGATGAGATGCATCTTTAGAAATGGCGTCAGAAAACATAATTCCAAATAAACACTTTATAAATAACTTCAGGGTCATTATTGATTCTGAAAGTTGCTCGAATAAAACTCTGGAAACTCCTGAGAAAACATTTATGTGATTTACAGACGGCTCATGGGAGGCTCAGGAATAGGATCTGGAGTATATGGCATAAGACCAAGGTGCAAAATGTGTTTTCCCTTGGGTAAATATGCTACTGTTTTTGAAACTGAAATTTTTGCTATTATTCAATGCATACATGAAAACATAAGAAGAGCTTACACTGGTAAACAGATCATGTTCTTCTCAGATAGTGAGTCAGTATTTTTTAACACTTAAAGTATATCAGTCTAATTATATAATATAAAATATAACAACAGCCCGCCTTAAAGCAATATGTGTATAATATAATACATAAAGTGTTTATGTTTATTTTATTATGTACATGTATAATAATGTTATGTGAATGTATTACATAGTTTAACAATGTAGGAGCTGTGAGAATAGAAGCAAACTGCTTTCCGTAGCAAACAGAATTACAAAGTAAAAAGCCGAAACTTGCTAACAATGAGCCAACAATAAATTAGAAAGTTTAAAAAGGCTACTAATAGTTCTTGGAACAATAATAATGTAATATTTAAAACAGTTTATAAATAGTCAATCAACAACTAGAAAAGCTGAAATTTAAATAAAAGTATTTTATTGGAGTAGGCTTAGCCAATCAGAGGCTTGAAATAGAGGAAATGTACAAATTCAGGCGGTAGACGCTACAAGATTGCGTACCCGAGCAGTTCGGTACGGGTTCAATGTGAGACATAAAAAATTCATTGAGGTGAGAATAATATAAGGTTTACGTGTTGAAAACTACAATTAACAATAATCTCACAGCTCTATAGTATGATACATCAGTGAAGTGTTATTTAATCGTGTGAAGGATTAATAAACAAACTACAATACAATTATAATTTGTGTAAGCCTTCATTCTTTAGCCGTACCAGCCCTGCTAAGAGATACGTGCTCTAAAAGAATACCAATGACGCAGCCGAGGTATACGTACATAATAAAAAGTAAACGTGGGGCGAAGGCCGCCGGAAAAGTAAACGTGAGGCGAAGGCCACCGGTAAGTTTGTATTGTACGTGCGTGGTCTAAAACAGCTTCAATAGCCAGGCTGCAATTAACGGTCTAAGTAGTCATAAGATAACACCAGGACTGGTTTTAAAACTGCCGAAACGTTTCATAAGCTTGGCAGAGCAGATGTTCAACTCAACTGGGTGCCAGGTCATAATGACATAGACGGAAATGATAAAGGATTAATTTGCACGACATGAAGCAGCTTCACAATTTATTAGGCCAGAGCCGACTCTAGGAAGATCTCATGTTTAGTAAGAGAGGCTATTAAGAACTGGTTCAAAGTAGAACATCATAAAACCTGGCTTAAAATTCCAGGAAACAAACATCGTAAGCTATTTATTAGAAAAACTATGTAAGAAAGGAGATGAAAGCTTACTTAAATGTGGGAGACTTCGGGCCGTCCTCCGTGGACTAGTGGTACCGTTCCCGAGGTCGCGGGTTCAAGCCCGGCGGAGGGCGATGGATTTTTTCGGGCGTAGAAATCCTTAGCACGGCTTCCATTGGAAGGGAAGTAAAGCCGTGGTCCCGTGTCGTAGATTTACGGCACGTAATAGAACCTTAAGCCTGAACAAAATTTCCGGTCTTTCACGCCAAATATAGAATGGGACGCTAAGAACCATAGTAGTTAAAGAGCGTCCATAAATAAAACACGATTTCGATTTCAATTTCAATTTCAGCCGAGAACAATTATTGCTTTTCTGCAGGACATGCTCCTGTGAAAAAGAATCTTAAGCCAATGGGAGTTTTCAGGGTAACTTAGATTGTAGATTGTGCAAGAAAAAAACTGAAACAGCTCAGCAAATTGTATGCTCTTGTGAAGCCTTGTTTTTAGAACCAGAAGAATTTCAAACCATATCTGTTATGAGATTGTATTCCTTGGTAAAGGATACAGGCATAATTATTGGCTTTAAAACGGTACAGGTAGCTGCAACAAACCCAAGGCTGATTGGCGTCGGGAGCAATGGCGGAAATCTGTATAAGACAAGACAAGACTACATAAGACTACACCTGTAGTAGACAAACCGAAGTATGACATTCTACCTCAGAATTTCGATACAGACATTTCATCGGAAGCACACGTTTTGGAATCCATGAACTCGAATCTCAAAAAAAAAAAAAAAATAGAAACGGTCAGTGCGCGCTTGTGCCTGTGTATGTCCATACATGAACGTGTCTGTGAATAGCATAACTTAAAGATGAATACTCGGTTAAATATCAAATTTGAATTTCAGCATTTTCCAAGGATGCGAAATGGAGATTTCCAAGAAAATTGCCCAAGTCATTTATCGTTTAGATGGAAAATTTTTCGTATTTTATATTGTCTAAAGAGTGACAGTAACGGTTTTGATAAATGCGTTTTCATATTGGCATGAAAAATAAAATTTATGTTTTCAATTTTCTGTGAATGTCCTGTAAACTACCCATTGTTTAATTAAATTTTATACATTTTTTGTAATTCTATACACAATTTAAAATATGGAAAAAAATCTGATGTGTTACACTCACATGACTTTCTCTACACTTGTACAAACTATTTTTACAAACGCTTAATCTCCATATGCTTCATGTTAATCGAGATATCGAGATGTCAATCTTATTGATAATTTTCTTGTAGATGCAAGGGGAATATGGTAGGTTTTAAGCGATAGTCAAATATTTTAACGCTGGTTGCCATGTGGCGCATTCCATTCTCTTTGCATGTCCAGGACATAAAAAAATCTGATGTGTTACACTCACATGACTTTCTCTACTCTTCTACAATCTAATTTTACAAACGCCTATTCTCCATATGCTTCATGATAATCGAGATATCGAGATGTCAATCTTATTGCTAATTTTCTTGTAGATGCAAGGGAAATAGGGTAGCTTTTAAGCGATAGTCAAATATTTTAGCGCTGGTTGCTATGTGGCGCATTCCATTCTCTTTGCATGTCCAGGACATAAAAAAAATGAATAACGAATTTGAGAAAAAGTATAAGTATTGGAAAATTTAAGGAAATAACAAGCAATATCTCGAAAACGGTTCACTCAACAAAAGAAATGTATATGACATAAGTTGTGTATTTTAACGAGATCTACATTTGTTGTGTAGTAAAATTTTGTCTATCTCTTATGGTTTACCAGTTATGCAAAAGTCGTTCACAATGAAGAATACTTTTGGAGACATTCCCAGAAAATTCGAGATATACATTTCATTTCTCATGACTTTATCTTAAACATATGATATTTTCATCAAAATCGTTAGAGCCATTTTTGAGAAAATTAAAATTTTCGAAAAATGTTCCATGTAAAGGGTAGTCTGGGGTGAGGGGATTTTCTTGAAAACTTTCGTGTCGCATCTCTGGAAGATACTGAACATAAATACCACGTTTGGTGTTTATACGACTGTTCGTTTCTGAGTTATGCTGTTCACAGACACACACACAGACACACAGACACACAGACAGACACACAGACACACACACAGACATGTTTCCAAAAATGCTTTTTTTGGATTCAGGGGGTCTCAAACCATGTATTTCCGGTGAAATCTCGGTATCGAAATTTTGGGTGGAATACAATACTTCCCCTACTTACTAAACGTAGTAGAGAAAGTAAAAATGAATAACGAATTTGAGAAAAAGTATAAGTATTGGAAAATTTAAGGTAATAACAAGCAATATCTCGCAAACGGTTCACTCAACAAAAGAAATGTATATGACATAAATTGTGTATTTTAACGCGATCTACATTTTTTGTGTAGTAAACTTTTGTCTATCTCTTATGGTTTACCAGTTATGAAAAAGTCGTTCATAATGAAGAACACTTTTGGAGACATTGCCAGAAAATTCGAGATATACATTTTATTTGTCATGACAATATCTTAAACATATGATAGTTTCATCAAAATCGTTAGAGCCGTTTTTGAGAAAATTAAAATTTTCGAAAAATGTTCCATGTAAAGGGTAGTCTGGGGTGGGGGGATTTTCTTGAAAACCTTTGTGTCGCATCTCTGGAAGATACTGAACCTAAATACCAAGTTTGGTGTTTATCCGACTGTTCGTTTCTGAGTTATGCTGTTCACAGACACACACACACACACACACACACACACACACACACACACACACACGGACATGTTTCCAAAATGCTTTTTTTGGATTCAGGGAGTCTCAAAACATGTATTTCCGGTGAAATCTCGGTATCGAATTTTTGGGTCGAATGCAATACTTCCCCTACTTACTATACGTAGTAGAGAAAGTAAAAACACACACACACACACACACACACACGCACGCGCGCACACTGCTTTTCTTTCACACCGTGGTCATGCACGGCTGCTCACGCGCCGACCGCCGCGCCTTGGACTCCCGCCGAAACAGTTATAATATATCTACAACTACCTCACTTTCCCATAGTTACCACTACAATGATAATAAGTACATACCTTATAATAAGAGATGTTGGAAATGTTGTCCTTCTCTATCTACATATTTTTGGCATATTCTTAGGATATTTTCATTCATACTAGACAGTTCCATATCCGAAAATGAATGAACGTAGAATTATAATGTAGAACACGAATCTGATAAAAAAAACCTGTGCGTTACATTTACATTACCTTCTCCGCCCACTTGGTTTATTACTTTCTCTATTACATATAGTAAGTAGGGGAAGTATTGCATTCCACCCAAAAATTCGATACCGAGATTTCACTGGAAATACATGTTTTGAGACCTCCTGAATCCAAAAAAAGCATTTTCGGAAGCATGTCCGTGTGTGTGTCTGTCTGTGTGTCTGTGTGTCTGTGTGTCTGTGAACAGCATAACTCAAAAACGAACAGTCGGATAAGCACCAAACTTGGTATTTAGGTTCAGTATCTTCCAGAGATGCGACACGAAGGTTTTCAAGAAAATCCCCCCACCCCAGACTACCCTTTACATAGAAGATTTTTCGAAAATTTTAATTTTCTCAAAAATGGCTCTAACGATTTTGATGAAAATATCATATGTTTAAGATAATGTCATGAGAAATGAAATGTATATCTCGAATTTTCTGGGAATGTCTCCAAACGTATTCTTCATTGTGAACGACTTTTGCATAACTGGTAAACCATAAGAGATAGACAAAATTTTACTACACAAAAAATGTAGATTGCGTTAAAATACACAACTTATGTCATATACATTTCTTTTGTTGAGTGAACCGTTTTCGAGATATTGCTTGTTATTTCCTTAAATTTTCCAATACTTATACTTTTTCTCAAATTCGTTATCCATTTTTACTTTCTCTACTACGTATAGTAAGTAGGGGAAGTATTTTTATGCCCTGGACATGCAAAGAGAATGGAATGCGCCACATAGCAACCAGCGTTAAAATATTTGACTATCGCTTAAAAGCTACCATATTCCCCTTGTATCTACAAGAAAATTACCAATAAGATTGACATCTCGATATCTCGATTAACATGAAGCATATGGAGAATAGGCGTTTGTAAAAATAGTGTGTACAAGAGTAGAGAAAGTCATGTGAGTGTAACATATCAGATTTTTTTTATATTTGATCTAGAAAATATTCTTACAAGATCTTATTTTGTTATCTACTTGGTGTTAATACAGATAAATGTTTGCAGAAATTGTCTCACTATGCATTCGGTGGAGGTACAAGGGTGATACAGTAGGATGTAGGATGCGTATATCAGAGGGGAATACCTCGCGCACTGCAACCATAGTGATCTATTGTGACTATATTCCCCCGGGAGGCAGGGATGAGGTGAAGGAGCTGCAGGAGGTCCCAGGTCGGCAGGGAGACAGATCCAAGAGACGCGCAGTTTGAGCACCAGTGACGAGGAATCCCAAGAGAGCGACGCAGCGACCCTAACTGGCGGGACAGGTCACTCTGGCGTTCACGGGAAGAAATATTTGCAACGTGCATGCATTCACATCAGCTGCCCGGTACCTCCAGCAACGCAGGACCTGAAAGCACCACCTAAAAATGAAATGGAGATGAAATGAGAGGAAATGGGGGAAAGTAGACGTCTTGGAGACCAGGGGAAAACCAGAAAAACACCATCGTTAGAGTGGGCAGTCACCGGGAATCGAAACCGGGACCTCCGGAATGTGGATCACAGACTTTGCTGTCTGAGCCATCCCGCTCGTTAGGACGATACAGTAGTCTGAAGTGATCATACCTTTGAAAAATGGATCGCTATATACCGACTTTGAAATTCCAGTCTTTGCGTGGCATTACGAGAGAAAAAATCTGATGTGTTACACTCACATGACTTTCTCTACTCTTGTACAATCTAATTTTACAAACGCCTATTCTCCATATGCTTCATGTTAATCGAGATATCGAGATGTCAATCTTATTGGTAATTTTCTTGTAGATGCAAGGGAAATATGGTAGCTTTTAAGCGATAGTCAAATATTTTAACGCTGGTTGCTATGTGGCGCATTCCATTCTCTTTGCATGTCCAGGACATAAAAAAATGAATAACGAATTTGAGAAAAAGTATAAGTATTGGAAAATTTAAGGAAATAACAAGCAATATCTCGAAAACGGTTCACTCAACAAAAGAAATGTATATGACATAAGTTGTGTATTTTAACGCGATCTACATTTTTTGTGTAGTAAAATTCTGTCTATCTCTTACGGTTTACCAGTTATACAAAAGTCGTTCACAATGAAGAAAACTTTTGGAGACATTCCCAGAAAATTCGAGATATACATTTCATTTCTCATGACATTATCTTAAACATATGATATTTTCATCAAAATCGTTAGAGCCATTTTTGAGAAAATTAAAATTTTCGAAAAATCTTCCATGTAAAGGGTAGTCTGGGGTGGGGGGATTTTCTTGAAAACCTTTGTGTCGCATCTCTGGAAGATACTGAACCTAAATACCAAGTTTGGTGCTTATCCGACTCTTCGTTTTTGAGTTATGCTGTTCACAGACACACAGACAGACACACAGACACACAGACACACAGACAGACACACACACGGACATGTTTCCAAAAATGCTTTTTTTGGATTCAGTGAGTCTCAAAACATGTATTTCCGGTAAAATCTCGGTAGCGAATTTTTGGGTGGAATGCAATACTTCCCCTACTTACTATACGTAGTAGAGAAAGTAAAAATGGATGGTGACTTAGCACTTCAGAAACGCAGATGAAGATTTGGAAAATTCAAACCAATAACATCGAATATTTTGTAAATTTTTAATGCGACAAAATGTTGTCTTAAGGTGTGTCTTTTGACGAGATCTACACGTTTCGTGTAGGAATGTTTTTATTGTCTTTTGGCAGATATACAAAAGTGTACAAATTCATTCATAATGAACAGGACTTTATAGGCTATCCACAGGAAGTTCAAGATATATATTTTATCAGGTATGCAAATGTCTTAGAACATATGGTATTTAATCCATGTCATTAGAACTGTTTCTGAGAAAATAAAACATCATGAAAAGTTTTCCATGCAAAAGGTAAAGATACGAACGAACGTAGGGGGCCTCTGAAACCCGGGCAGAGCACCGCACGTAGGCTAGTCGACCCCTTGTGCTTCTACCAGAGACCCTTCAGTCAGGGCGACTAGACCCGGAGGACGACGAGCGCAAGCACAGATTGAACGCATCCCTCGTCTCCCGGTCCGGCCCACAAGCCACCGAACCTACGGCAGTCCCCCAGGGCGGAGCCCACTCGGAGGAGAGACTTAACTGTGCAGCCCCCCGCAGCGACGCCAGGGAAAAAACCTGTGCAAACCGTTCAACCACCGTCCAGCCGCAACCCATTGAATACCATCGTCTATTCCTATAACCCTAAACAGGTGACAGTGATGATGAAGGGTACAGCAACTGAGAGGGAGGAGAGTCATGGTAGAAAATGAACCACCCCAGCATTCGCCTGTCGACCTGGGAAACCACGAAAAACCCATGAGCCAGAGTGGGCGGTCGCCGGGAATGGAACACGGAACCTCGCGAATATGGGCCACAGACGTTGCTTGTAAAGGGTAGTTTGGGGTGGGTGGGGGAATATTTTTGAAAGTGTTCCTGTCCCATTCTTGAAGATGTTACACTTAAATACCAGGTTTGTTCGTCATTCTTCCTCCCTAGTACACATACACACACTTATTAAAAATGTTTCTTTTTACTTTCTCTACTACGTATAGTAAGTAGGGGAAGTATTGTATTTCAACCAAAAATTAGATACCGAGATTTCACCGGAAATATGTTTTGAGACCCCCTGAATCAAAAAATACATGTCCGTGGAAACATGTCCGTGTGTGTGTCTGTGTGTGTGTCTGTGAACAGCATAACTCAGAAACGAACAGTCGGATAAACACCAAACTTGGTATTTAGGTTCAGTATATTCCAGAGATGCGACACGAAGGTTTTCAAGAAACTTCCCCCACCCCAGATTACTCTTTACATGGAACATTTTTCGAAAACTTTAATTTTCTCAAAAAGGGCTCTAACGATTTTGATTAAAATATCATATGTTTAAGATATTTTTATGACAAATGAAATGTATATCTCGAATTTTCTGGGAATGTCTCCAAAAGTATTCTTCGTTGTGAACGACTTTTGCAAAACTGGTAAACCATAAGAGATAGACAAACTTTTACTGCACAAAAAATGTAGATCGCGTTAAAATACACAATTTATGTTATATACATTTTTTTGTTGAGTGAACCATTTTCGAGATGTTGCTTGTTATTCCCTTAAATTTTCCAGTACTTATACTTTTTCTCAAATTCGGTATTCCTTTTTTTTTTGTCCTGGTAAAGCAGAGAGAATGGAATACTCCATATAGCAACCAAATCTTAAAATATTTGACTACAGCTTAAAGCCTACCAATTCCCCTTGCATATATAAGAAAATTAGCAATAAGATTAACATCTCGATATCTGGATTAATATGAAGCATAAGGAGAATAAGCGTTTGTAAAAATAGTTTGTACAAGAGTAGAAAAGTCATGTGAGTGTAACACATCAGATTTTTTAGATTAAAAAGTACAATATTTCATATCAACCTTTATGTGGATATAATACTTACTCGGCCTATTGAAGGTAGATTTTGAAAAGACATTTTTAAGCTTCCACTAAATAGAAATAGCACGTACCAATATTTTTCTTTTAGTGGAGAATATTTTATTCAATTTTCTTTCTTAGAAACACATTTTGTTCAGCATTTGCTGATGGAAAGTTTCTAAAACCCATCCTGTGTTGGTTAGGTAGCAATGTAGAGGTATTTCGTCTCAGTAACCCCATACTGGTTTACTCTCCACTATTAACCGGCTTTACTGTACACAGCGGTAAAGTGGTAATACCGAAAGAACAGTACAAGAAGCTTTTTACAATATTTGAAGAGGAAATGATCACTGCGTTCTTAACGGTCTCCGTTTAACACTTCCATTTCCGTGAACTGCGAAAACAGAACTGGGAGTTGAAATGTATGTTGCCTTTATCCTCATACGAGTGCTTCTCGTGGAGTCACCAGAAAGAGAAGGAAATTACTTAATTAGCATTGTTTGTATTAGGGCTTGAGAGAAATTGCTCATGAAACAGGCAACTTAAAGCCGGAAAGGGTAACATTTTGGCTTTTAAATATTGTATGAATTACGTCTGTGACAATCTGTAAACGACAAAAAACAAACTTTTCTTAAACCGCCCAATCTCTATTTCCATTAAAATGGACAGTTATTTATTTATATTTTGCTACAAAATACAACACAGAATGTTAAACTTTGTCAATTTTCTGCGTAGTACTGTATACTCGGCAATGTTACTGCATTTATAGGTTTTAATATGGCTTAAACTAAATAAAAAGAGAAAATAAACACAATTTCATTGATGAATGACATGTGACGAGTGTGTTTACCTCAGAGTTCAAACATCCGGATATATCAGGGGGACCAAAACAAACTTTCCTTAAGCCCTCCAGTCTCCATTTTCAATAAAACTGTCAATCATTATCTTTCAGTTTGTTACAAAACAAAACACAGTGCAAGAAATGTTTAGCTTTGTACAGTACTCTTTATTATTTATTGGGTACACATTTAGATAGTATTATTGAATTTTATGGCTTGGACTAACAAAACAAAAATAAACACAGTTTAATGGAGCATTCCTTACTTTCTCTAGAACCTACCCATAGTAGGTAGAGGAGGTATTATGTTCCAACCAAAATCCCATATTAATATTTTAATCCGATATATATCTTTTGAGACCCCCTGAATATAAAAAAGCATTTTTAGATAAAAGGTCCACATAACTCAAAAACGAAAAGTCGGATAAATACCAAACTTGGTATTTAAGTTCAATATCTTGCAAAGACGCGACAAGAAGATTTTCAAGAAAATCTTCCCATCCCAACTACCCTTTACATAGAACATTTTTTAAAATTTTGATTTTCTAAAAAACGCCTTAAAAGATTTTGATTAAAACACCATATATTAAAGATATTTTCATTACGAATTGAAGGTATATCTTGAATTTTCTGGGAACAGCCTAGAAGTTCTTTTGTATAATCTTGCATTACTGGTAAACGTTAAGCGATAGACGAAAACGTACCACACAAAAAAATGTACAACTATTTAAAGCACACGATTTATTTCAAGTAAGTTTTTTGTGGCGAAAGCCGTTTTTGAGATATCCGTTATTAAATATTTGAATTGTTCATTTATTGCTCATTCTCTTATTGAATCGTTTTACCATTCAGTTTTTTCTCACGATTGTATGGAAACAATATGGATTTTTAAGGTCAGTATATAGCGTCCCGTTCTTAAACGTTTGCCTATCGTTGTTACCTTTGTATCTATAACGAAATGTGTAATGTAGCTATTTTTGCAAAGGTTTATTTGGATTAAAATGTAGTACATAGAAGAGCTTGAGTAAGAATAATTTGTATATCCACTAATAAACGATAGAGGGTAGAGAAAGTCATGTGAATGTATCGTATCAGAATTGTTCTCTTATTAACTTGTTGCATTCACTCTCACAAAAGTTACATGGCAAGTAGTGAAAACTACTATAAAATTCTACTCCGAAGAAGCAAAAGAACAAACCTGAGCCCATCAGATACACGCTGACCACCATTCTACGTCACGCCGCGGCGGCAGCAGCAGCAGCAGCAGCAATAATGGATATCGTCGCCAAAGAAAACTAGCCCTGCATATCACTGTGCGGGATTCAAACCCATAAGATTACTGGAGGGTTAGTCCGCTGTAACCCCTCCCACTCCCCAGGGATATTATTAGTGCGGCCCAGACATCGATTTATTCCCCGCCACATTTGCATATGAAACACCCTCGCGGTTTTTAGCATTAATTTACATAAACATCATGTCAGGCAGAGCAACGTTGCCGTTTTCTCCGGGTCGTCGCCTCTCATACGCATATGGTATCGATACTGTGTTTACTTTAGCAGACATGGCGCCCGTCAAATGTGTCAAGTTGTGGTTAAATGGGGTCAAGGACTTAGCTACGCCATGGATCAATCTTAACTGCCGTGCACGTAATTAACAAGCAAATAGCAAATTTCACTCAACACGCTCTGGAATGGAATAATTAATAATGACCAGATCTGAATCGATTTGAACGTTTTGTTAAAGCCGTTTATAACTTCCATAAATTTTGAGTGTCTCGTTTGGTTTCCTGAGAGTATAAGGTTCAGTCAATCACAGTTTTCTGCCTAAGGATTTCTCACAGCAAACATAGCGTTCTCCATTCTTCCTATTACGCTTTCTTAGTCTCCACACGTGAACCATTTAGCTTATTAGTTTCTACTGATTGTTCTCTCTTTCTGCCCCGGCCTTTTTCACAATTCCTTTATATCATCTCTTAGCAAGCAGCATCTTCTCATCCATGCCATTTCTTTTCCTCCTACAGCGATAGCCGTCCTTAGCACAACATGCGGTTGGGAGGGTGTTGAAAATCAGGAAGCTAAGATACTTTGACAATAGTGGCATTAGAAATTAAAGATATAGAATGTGTAGAATCAGTAATCGGAGGAGAAGACAGGAGACTTACAGAGGACTCCAGAACTGACAGCAGTGCGTGTCCAAGCGTCACATCTTTGTTCTCCCAGCAGCCACCTCTACTACCATCACCCTGGTAAACTGTTGTTATTCGCTTGTAGTGCAGAAGGTGATCTCGGTGTATCTCTATTATTCTTTGCTGAGAGTTGCTCTACCTTTAAGTTCACCCCCCCGTGAAGAAGGTTGTTATATGCCCCACGTATGGACGCCAATTTGAAGAAGTATTTTGTTATGTTATTTGCACCACGCTTTGAAGTAGGTTGTATTATATTTCAACTGTTGGGGAACCGAACTTGAAATTCGTTGCAACCACACGTATAGTACTCGCTTTCCGGTAGCCTTCGCCCCAAATATACTTTCAGGTGACCTTTGCCCCAAGTTTAAAAAAAATATTTACTTTGTAATTTGACTATTTCTTTAAATATTATATATTTATGTTTGCCTCGGCTGCGTCAGTATTATTGTTAGAGATGCAGATATCTTGGCAGGGTTGTGATGCGACAAGAATATAGGCTTACACAGATTATAATTTTACTTCACTCCTTTTATTAATGCTTGGCACGATTTAAATAACACTTCACTGATATAGAGAGCTGTGAGATTTTTTTATTAATTAATTACACTTTTTAACACGTAAACCTATTTTTCGTCTCACACGAATACGTATTAAATGTCTCGAGGACGCACAAGCAACGCACACAGCTATGAGCACTGTCTGCAGGCAACTGAATTGATTTTAATCCTCTAAACTTGTAAATTTCTGTATTTCAAGTCTCTGATTGGCCTATTCCTAATCCAATAGAATACCTTTATTTAACTAAAGCTTTTTCTGGTTGTTGATTGTCTATTTTATAAACTGTCACAAAAATTACATTATTGTTTCCAAGAATCAGAAGTAGTATTATTAAACTCTCAAACTCATTATTACCTCATTGTTAGCAACGTTTAACTTATTATTCTCACAGCTCCTACATTATTAAATTACGTAATATATTCACATAACATTACACATGGATACAATAATACAAGCATATGCAATGACTGTTACATACATTTTTCAAATTATTACATACACATATTGCTTCAAGGCGGGCTGTTATTGAATTTACATATTATATAATTTGACTGAAATCATTTAAGTGTTAAAAATACTGCCTCACTCGTGAAGCATAGTGTCACCGGATTCTTCGTTACATATATACTCGGTCAGTATATCGACAGGCTCGATTTGGGTGAGCACCCGAGACAGCAGGGCTTTGTTCACAAGACTGCGTATATTCCTGTAGTAGTTATAACGGGGAACAAAACTATAATCACAAAAGCCTTCCAAGAAAATACATCACATACGAGATTTCAGACAGACAGACAGATGTTTCAGAGCGTTTCAATACTAAACTTGTAACCAAAACACTGCTTCTCAAGTGAAGTATGACGAAAGCTTGTAACAATGTAAGGTTTACTACAGCACTTGTTAGCTAATTGGTAGAGGAGTTAGCTTAATATTCCTGAGGGTGCAAGTTCAAATCGCCGTGGAACTACTCAACTTTTCCCCCTTTCAGTTTAAATACGCGAGTAAATGTCTGATGTGTTACACGCACATGACTTTCTCTACTCTTGTACAAAGTATTTTTACAAACGCTTATTCTCCATATGCTTCATGTTAATAAAGATGTTAATCTTATTGCCAATTTTCTTGTAGGTGCAAGGGGAATTGGTAGGCTTTAAGCGATAGTCAAATATTTTAAGAGGTGGTTGCTATGTGGCACATTCCATTCTCTTTGCATTACCAGGACAAACCAAAAATGAATAACGAATTTCCATTTGAGAAAAAGTATAAGTATTAGAAAATTTAAAGGAATAACAAGCAATATCTCGAAAATGGTTCACTCAACTTGTGTAGTAAAATTTTGTCTACCTCTTATGGTTTACCAGTTATGCAAAAGTCGTTCACAATGAAGAATACTTTTGGAGACATTCCCAAGAAATTCAAGATATACATTTTATTTGTCATAAAAATATCTTAAACATATGATACTTTAAACAAAATCGTTAGAGCCATTTTTGAGAAAATTAAAATTTTCGAAAAATCTTCCATGTAAAGGGTAATCTGAGGTGGGGGCATTTTATTGAAAACCTTCGTGTCACATCTCTGGAAGATACTGAACCTAAATACCAAGTTTGGTGTTTATCCGACTGTTCGTTTCTGAGTTATACTGTTCACAGACAGACACACACACATACACACACAGACACACACACGGACATGTTTCCAAAATGCTTTTTTGGATTCAGGGGGTCTCAAAATATGTATTTCCGGTGAAATCTCGGTATCGAATTTTTGGGTGGAATACAATACTTCCCCTACTTACTAAACGTAGTAGAGAAAGTAAATAAGTTGAATAACGTTAAGAAATACGTTAAAGAAACTAGAATTAGCAATGAAATACATATTGTGAGAACATAAATATGTAATAAGAAGAGAAAATGCAAGTAGAAATGTGCTTTATATGAATTACAATTGTAAATTAAATGCATTTTTTACTATTGTTAGCAACGAAGCAAAGATGGAATGAACAAGTATCAACTTTTTAAATTGTTAGAAAAAATTTCACCCGAGAAGGAAACGCTTAACAGAAAAGCGAAGGACATCAATTTGCCACACGAATTTCTGAGTGTAGTAAACAAGAAGTAGTAAAGAATTAATTATTTTACTGTAAAGAAAGTCTACTAGTATTCGTGTTAAATGTACAAGTAAAATATTTGATTAATATGTATTGTTTGTCGTTAACAAGCACATTGAAAACTGAGATAAAATCAGATTATAGTAAAGCCAATTTATTGTATTTCTTATTTAAATAATTCTTACCTTTCCCAACAGGAAAAGATACTGAGAGAAGAGTTGTCATTGCCCCGAATTGAACTAGTAGTATTTAAAAAATCTTAAAATACATCGGACGAGAAGAAACATTAACAAAGTTATTAACGTGTAACATACGCTATAATTCAACAATCACTGATTAAGAAAATGAAATTAACTTCTGCCACGCCAGACATAGGTTTGTATTACCAACTGCCTGAGCGGCGCGGTAAATTCAAATCGAGCAGTTTAAAGTTGACAGCATCCACATCTACAAGATTATCGAGAACTTCGAGAATATCTATCAGGATTCAGCGAGAACCACACCATCCCAACAGTTTTGACGTAAATTTCCATATCCTTTAAGCGATTGCTTTGAAATTTTAAAGATTTTTAGGAGCGGTATCACATATCACACTAATTTGCAGTTATATACGTATTTTATTACATTACGTATTATTTATATATATCTACGTATTCATTACATAAAATATCGCATGCATCAAAACATCTAAGTCTTTGCGATCAAATGTTTCCTGTGAGTAGCTTAAATTCGGCTATTTTTGTATATCTGGGTTTTATAGTTTTATAAAATAAATAATTAATTTGTTTGTCCAAACAATTTCACAACAATTTCAGCTATCGGTTATTAAAATAATTTTTTTAGTTTGTCCTATAATCTGGGAGGTCATATTGGACGATGAAGGAGTGAAATTGGGGGGTCACAGAACTTAAAGTTACCCAACATTTGTCTTCTCAAGATAAGGAAAAACTCTGGAAAAAATTCTTATCCGAGTAACTCACCCTAACCGAGATTTGAAATCGGGACATCTGGAATGTGAGGCAGACTCGCTACCAGCACACCACAGAGATGGACTCGACATAATATTGCTTATAAATTATTTACATTTATAAATAATCTTTTAGAGCGCTTTATTTGAGTTCTCTATGGTTAGTTTTATAGTTTCAATAAAATAGGTGCAAAAATGCGTCGCGCGGATTATTTTATGTAAAGAAAAATGTTTCGTTTCTTAGAAAATCACTTTTAAATACAGACACGCTATTACCCTGTTGCTGATCTGCAGTTAAAATATCATCTGTAGTATAGTCATGTTAAAAATGTGATGCAATATATTAATATTGACTGTAAAGGCCGAAAATGTAAAGTGTGGAGCTTTTGGCAAAATTTAAACATTGGTTTGCCTTAAATGAATTAACCTATTTTCATAGTTGAAATAGAGAGGGGGAAAGGGAGAAAGAATGTGTAGAACTAAGATTACATAGACTGCCTTGTGATTTCTTTGTGTTCAGTGGTTGAATGGGATGCAGGGTTAGCTGAATAAGGGAACGAGGACAATGCAGAGCTAATATGAATTTATTTCCCACTGGAACTTTTATATTTAATGTTCAGTTATCAAATTGTTGCTTTGAAATTGTTACAGAATGTACCCTGTTTCATTAAAATCGGTATTCCAGAAGTAGTTTTTGTTCTCCCTTGAAATACACACTCTTATACTCCCAGGCTTATCCAATCCTTTTACCATATTCCTTATAACCGCAGAGATTTTTGGGGTAAGAAATAATGACGTGAATAAATATTAACAATAAAGTACCAATTTAAAAACAATACTATACTTTTCCGTTTTTACGTTCTCTACCACGTACATTCTGGTGCCCTCAACCCCCCTATAAAAAAGCCCTGCCGATATAATGGCCGTGTTTTTTGTTGGTAAGAGATTACAAAGCAGCTTCTCATTCATGGCTCCACTCCACCCCATAGCAACCCAAGTTGATTGGGGTCGTTTGCATAACCTTTTTTCGCGATGGCGGATGTTCACCAGAGACTAACATTCAAGGCAGTTTTAGATTAATTGGGAAAGTATAATCAATTCAGTTTTATTAATTGTTCTTCTGTAGACTGGAGTTAGAGGCAGGATGAAAAAGTATGTAAGTCGAAATTGGGGTATGCTATCTAACTTTACTTACATAAACCTTTAAAAGAAAATTTTAAACCTAAATAAAAAAAGAGACGTTCATGTCTTGTGTTTTACCAGGAAAATTGGAGTCACATAGAGAATTTCATGATATACTGTCTTATCGACATCGTAGCTCAGACGGCGGAACAACGGTATGTAAAGCTGAGGATCGATGTTTCGAACTCCAATTATGGTGTTAATTCTTTTATTTTCATTCTACCTTTCTATAATTAAATCAGAGCTAACATTATCTTAAATAAACATTACTATCAGACTTTTACAAGAAAAGGAATATAAAGGATATTGCCAACCCTTTTTAAATAATGCGAAAATGCTAATGTTCTGCGAATGTTTTGCAATCCCTTTTCGTTTTACGTGGTTCATTTGGTACAATTCAGTTCCTTACTATACTTGTGATATAGTATGATTCAAAATCAATATGTACATTGCTCTTACTGCTTTGCAAACAATTATTATCACAAGAGAACAATAATAATGGTAATAAATAAAAATAACTACCCTAAAACCCTAAATATACTAATGGAATTATTCAAAAATACTTCTTATTTCTCGAAAACGTTATTTATGAAACTGTTATTTTCACAGGTCCTTTTAAGTTTGCTTTGTATTCCGTTGCGATATGTTTTGATGCCTTGGTGCCATATGTACTGCATTGTACATTAATATTTAAATATGCCACCTGGTATGCGTGTCCAGTAATCCCGTTCGTAGTATTTCTTCGACTAGTTTGACGTTGTTCCTGAGATATTCCATAGATCCGCAGCTCTCATCACGCTATAACATTTCTCAATAATTTTCGGTTTGTTGTCCATATCCTTTGTATTTTCAAATGAGATATATACCTATAATAAACAAGACATTGTTTACAAAGCAATTTCACCCAACCACTGCATTATAACGTTCGTCTTTCTTCCTCCTCCCTGCTTCCGTCGCTCCTGAGCCGGAAATCGACTTCTGTTCATTGGTTAGGGTTTGAATGCCAGGCTTTTGACATCAAACCAATAAAAGGCGGACAGATCTGGTGAGTGTCTAGCGAATGCCTTCTAGCCACTCGGGTAAAATGCCTGTTTCCCGTCTGTTTTGCCGCTCACTTTGTTCACACCAATAAGAGTTTAGCACAGATGTGGAACAAAACCTATATAAGGATTCTGCCAACATTAAAGAAAGACACTACAGGGGACCAAAAGTATCGGCGCGTTTTATGTATTTATTTTTGCACCAGAAGGTAGAGAAGGTAATGCATTCCACCCAAAAATTCCATATGGAGATTTCACTGGCAATACACGTTTTGAGGCCCTCTGAATAAAGGAAGCTTAGAAAAAAGTTTCGTGTGTTTGTGTGTGCGTGTGTCTGTGAACAGCATTACGAAAAACGATATGTCCTAAAAATACCACATTTATTATTTAGATTTAGCATCTTCCGAAGATACGACACGAAAACTTTTAAGAAAATCTTCGCAACCCAATCTGTTAGATGAAGGGTTTATCGAAATCTTGGATTTTCTAAACAATGGTTATAACGATGATGATTAAAATGCTGTATGTTTCAGACATGACAAATAATGTATTAACTTTAATTTTCTGGGAATAATCTGCGAAGCCCTTTCCATTCTAAAGGAATTTTGTATAATTTTGTTTATCTAGTTGACTGTATAGAAATCTTTAACCACACAATTTATTTTAAATAATTTTCCTGGGACAGCTCTTTCTTGCGATGTCATGGAAAGTGTATATAATTTCAAGGCCAGCATATAGCGAACCGGTTTTAAGCATCTGGCTATCGATTCCGTTTCCTCTATCAAACTCGTGGTTTCTACGAAATGTATAATGAAACTATCTCTACAAAGGTTTATCTCGATTAATATGAAGTACATAGAAAAACAAAGTTTCATAGGAATAGTTTTCATGAGCTTTGTAGAAATAAGCAATAATGGGCAGAGAAAGTCATATAAATGTAACACATACCATTTTTATCTATTTTGTTCGATAATATTGGACAAGTATTACGATTTGCTTGTTTCTATATAGCTTAAACAAATTCGCCACCGGAGAGAGTATATAAACTCCCATATCTACACTAACTCTTCATAGGTTTAACCAATTACAAACAGAAGTTTAGGTAGGATTACTATGTAGTTTGTCAATATTGCCATATTTACTTCATCCAGTGATCACCCGGCATGTTACAGTTTCTGTTGACCAAGTTACAACATTGCGATGTATATGAAGTCGTGGAACTAGCTGAAACATTCCGTGTTTTTAAACGGAATGATAAATCCTAAAGAATTCTGATGCGCAAAACTCTCACGTTACCATTTTATATGGTTCTACAGCCTAAACATATAAATGCTTATTATTTTCTCTCCCTCTCCACTTCACTCCACTTCATGTCAATCACGACAAACACATGCATACAATGGATGTCAGTCAGTGAAGCACATGCCATTGACATTTTAAAATACAGATATAAATTAAATCCATGTTGTGATTATTAATGCTAAGAGCTTTAGTTTAACGTGTGCTGTCAAGGAAATAAAACTTGAGGAAGGAAAATAATTTGTATAGTATTAGAGACCATGCTGAACGAAGTGTACCTGTTCATACCTCTTGTTATACAATTTGAGTGGCTTTTAGGCCTACTGTTACCACTGAGCTCATTTCCATACCCAACAACAATATGTGGATACTCAATACTAATTTAGTCGTTCAGAAAAAAATCTGATGTGTTACAATCACATGACTTTCTCTACAAACTATTTTTACAAACTCTTATTCTCCATTTATTTCATATTAATCGAGATGAACATTTGCAGAAACGATCTTTTGACATGCCAAGAGAATTACATTTTACACATAGCGACCAGTTCTAAAAATATTTGACTATCGCTTAAGGCGTACTATGTTCCCCTTGTTTTGTATTTACAAGGGCAATATAGAAATACAGTAGCCTCTAAGCATACACGTATCTCTTAATAGCTGGTTGCTATGTGCAGCACCATTCTCTTTGACACGGATTAATACTCTTGGCATATCCAATACAAAAAAATCTGTCTTACACTCACATGACTTTCTCTACTCTTGTACAAACTATTTTTACAAACGCTATTCTCCATATGCTTCATGTTAATCGAGATGATAATCTTATTGCTAATTTTCTTGTAGATGCAAGGGGAATTGCTAGGCTTTAAGCGATAGTCAAATATTTTAAGAGCTGGTTGCTATGTGGTTCTCTTTGCATTACCAGGACAAAATAAAATATGAATAATGAATTCCCATTTGAGAAAAAGTATTAGTATTGGAAAATTTAAGGGAATAACAAACAATATCTCGGAAATGTTTCACTCTACAAAAAATGTATATGACATAAATTGTGTATTTTAACGCGATCTATCAAACATTTTTTGTGTAGTAAAATTTTGTCTATCTCTTATGGTTTACCAATAATGCAAAAGTCGTTCAGAATGAAGAATACTTTTGGAGGAATTCTCAGAAAATTCAAGATATACATTTTATTTGTCATAATCTTTCGAAAAATGCTCCATGTAAACGGTAATCTCGGTTGGGGGGATTTTCTTGAAAATCTTCGTGTCGCATCTCTGGAAGATACTGAACCTAAATACCAAGTTTGGTGTTTATCCGACTGTTCGTTTTTGAGTTATGCTGTTCACAGACACACACACGGACATGTTTCCAATTTTTTTTTTGGATTCAGGGGGTCTCAAAACATGTATTTCCGGTAAAATCTCGGTATCGAACTTTTGGGTGGAATACAATACTTCCCCTACTTAGCATACGTAGTAGAGAAAGTAAAAAAGGACATTTACAATGGCATTCCATGGTAAATATCCAGTAAGATGTAAAATAGCAATTGAAAATTGGGTCTTGGATCAAGTTCAGCATTTCAACTATTTAGGAACTATTTACAGAAATATCAGAATATCTGCGGTAATAAGCAGAGCTTTAAAAATTACACGAAGAGAAACAAAAACTAAATTTTATAAGGTGATGGCTCTACCTGTTCTATTATATGGCAGTAAATCCTGGGCGATGAGGAGAAAAGATTGTAGGCATGTTCAGGCTGCAGAAATGAAAATTTTACGAACAGTTAAAGGTTGCACTAAATTGGACAGGATCCCTAATGAGGTAATTAGGCAAGAACTGAATATTTTTGCAGTGAAGGATAAATTGGAAGTACAAAAACAAAACTGGAAGAACATTTGGAAAGAATGGAAGAAAGAAGGATTCCAAAGATGGCCTTACAATATAAACCTATAGGAAAGAGGGACATAGGAAGGCCAGTTAAAAGATGGAACAGGTCGATAGGCCTAATCCTTGAAAGGCAGCAGCAGCAGAAGAAAAACATGTGAATACTAACACGACTTTTTCTACCCATCACAAATTATGCCTAGGTATACGAGGGCTGTCCCAGAAGTATCCGACGTAACAAAGAATACAAAAAAGTTTTGGGAAAAAACATTTATTTCTCTGCATAGTCTCCTTTCAGCACCATACACTTTGCTCAGTGATGTTCGATCGCTTCGATACCGTGCTTATAGTGAGATCCGCCGAGTTCTGCAAAATAAGAATCAACTTCTGACTCCTATCTTTTACCACCAAGCCATTTCTTCAACTTTGGAAACAGAAAATAATCAGAGGGGGCTAAAACTGGCGAATAGAGTGCATGAAGCAATTCGAACCTTAACTCGTTTATTTTGGCCATGGCGATAATCGGTGTGTGAACTGGTGCATTGTCTTAATGAAACAAAGGTTTCTTTTTTGCTAAATGCGACCGTTTGTGCTTGATTTCATCATTCACATGCTGCAATAAGTTTGCATAATATTCACCATTGATTGCTTTTCCTTTTTGAAGATAATCAATGAAAATTATCCCACGCGCATTACAAAAAACTGACGCCATGAACTTGCCTGCAGATGGAACTGTCTTTGTCTTCTTTGGAGCTGATTCTCCCCTTTTAATCCACTGTTTTGTGTGTTCCTTCGTCTCATGTGTGAAGCGATGGACCCAAGTTTCATTCATGGTTATAAATCGACGCAAAAACTTTATTGCGGCGAAACATCGCCAAACACTAGACTGAAACATCCTCACGACGCTGCTTATTTTGTGCACAGGTTTCTCATGTCCAAATTTTCAGCACTTTTTGAAACGCATACGATGTATACTAGCTCGCGCACTTTCAGTCGCCGATCATCCAGTACCATTTTGTATATTTTCCTCACAATTTCTGGCGTGGTCAACTCATTTGGTCGACCACTGCGATGTTCGTCTTGGCTGCTCGTACGGTCTCGCTGAAACTCTGCCACCCAATATTTTACTGTTGTAAACGAAGGAGCAGACTCCCCCAGAGTAGAATCTAGCTCAGCTTTAATATTAGTTGGACTAAGACCTTTCAAATGAAAATATTGTATCACATAACGATGACCAATTTGAAGGTGTGTTAATGTTATTTATATTTAATTTGTTGTTGAGCCCCACGTTTGGGAAGCCAATTTGCGACGGTTTTACTTATAATGTTTGTGTATGTGTGTTTACTTCACGTGGTGATTCCATTTTGTGACGTAATTCTTTGTTAGGTTTGTACCTCCATCTGGTGTTAGCAATTTGCGGTAGTATTAGTGTTTGTTTGAAAGAATGCTACTGTTATTTTATTTAATTTTGGTTTACTGTCCTCCAGCTAGCTATGATCTTTTCGGTCGAGCACTTCTCTTTATACAGGTTGTGTAAACGGAAAGGAATCTTTTATCCAAAGATAACACTGATGAAGGAATTTGTTTTACACTTTTATTGTCGAACACATTCACTATCACATTTACACATTGATCTTGACACTCGCCAAACTGAAACTGTTATAATAACTTATTTACTGATCATTCTTAATTCACGTACTTCAACCGTTTGTATCATTAACTTTACAATACTTGAGATTTTTCATAACTCTGATAAGCGTAACTTGCGAATCGATAGCCGACGTGTAATATTTCTACTGGACTGAAGGCGACGTGTAGCATACAAATATTTTCGGTGAACTGACGGACACTACCTCTAATCTAGCCCTTTTATACTCCTACACCCCTATATGCCTAAAGATTATAACTGAGCTGCAATTGGCTAATAAAACGCGCCAACATTAGCGTCTATTTTTATATCCAATGAAAATTATGAATACATATGCTCTAGGGAGAATGTTCCAGAAGATTCTAAAGAAAAAACGCGCCAACATTACGTAACTTCCTCGTCTCTAATAATGATAAACAGCTCACCCCCTCGCTGCATTATTGCACGCTATTATTGTCAGTTTCAATAAGGCAGTATAAACTTACTTCTCAACAATAATTACAATCAACAAACATCTCAAATCAATGTCACATAAAAATACATATTCATATTACAATCATTCTTTACATTTAAGTAATTTGGGATACAAATTACTGCATCAAATTTTATCCATATTTACAAATTTGCTGAGAGCGTTAAGTATTAATGACTGCCAAACAACTATTAAACAACATGGCATCGTCAAACTACAGACTTAAGCTTTATAAGGTTGGTACTTTCCACCACAGTCATCAACCGCTATATATACGTCAGGTGGAGTACTTCTGAGACTGTCCTCGTAGGAATACGTTATTCAATGGAAGGGGTACACCTCGTGCACCGCGACCTACAAAGATCTACTGCGGCTACCATCCCTCAGGATAAAGGGATGAGGTGAAGGAACCATAGGAGGCTACAGGCCGTAGGCGGACAGCCACAGAGACGAGCGGAAGTCCCTAATATTTCCAAGCTTGCAGACCCGTCCCATTGCTGGAGCCACCGAAAGATGGTGACCCACCAATCAGGCAGCCGTCTGGCGTCTACGGGGTATTCCATTAAGTGTGCATCCACAACATCTATTCGGCACCGCTATATACCACGAGACTTGGAAGCACACGTGAAAGATGAGAAGGAAACGAAATGAAAGGTAAATGATGGACAGGAAATCGTGGTAGAGAAGAAACCATCCCAGCATTCGCCTGCCGACCCCGGCACATCCTAAATGCGAGTCGCACACGTTACCGCGGCGCCACTCTGCTCGGTTTGCCTAGGTATAGTTTCAAACTATGAAATACGTAATCAAAACATGCGGAAACGCCATTCAAATATTTAACCGAAGTAACGGGACGAGCCCTATCAATGAACAGGAAAACTAATTATCCCAAAACTTAAAAAACATTTCCCTCAGATGCTGTACTTGGGGAAAACTTAAACATCTAACATAGAATATTTAAGAAATGGACATCGCTACGAAGAAATCACTTATGATTTTCCTGTATATAATTATAGAATTCACTCAGCATGAAAAAGGCTCACAAGCTGTTCGCACAAAATTTAACATATATATTTAATTAGTGATTAATTTATTTTAAGGATACCTATTTTAAATGGGCTGTTAGAGAAATTTTCGAAGAAAATATATATTGTAAATAATGGGATGTAGGGATTGAGGATTTCCTAGAAAATCTTTATGTTGCTCCCTTAGAAGATGCTGAGCTTGAAACCAAATTTGGTATAATGCGACTTTTCTTAGAAGATGCTGAAATTGAATACTAAGTTTGTTATTTATCCGACTTATCTATTATTATTTATGGTTTTCCCCGTTTCTCACACACGCGTTTTTCTAAAAAAGAAATATTCAATGTACCAAGTAATACAATATTTCCTCTACCTATTATAGGTACTTACAAGAGATAAAATAAAGCATATAAAAATGTATCTTTCTCTGTACGAGTAGAAATATACTATTGCCAGTTCAGTGAAAATGCAAATTATTAAATGATAAGTTCCGAGATAGATGGATTGGACGTGCTGGACCTGTTGCGTGGCCATCCTGGCGACATGCCTATACATTTGTCATCCAACTATAATGTTATACATTTTATCACATTATCTGAGCGTAGGAGAGCCAAAAGAATGAACATTTACATTTCAAAGTGTGCTTCTTAGAACTGAAACTGAAACGAACAACTAATTGTTCGGAAATGATTAATGACACAAAACTTGTCATTAACTGTGTATCCTAATGAAGTCTACAGTTTTTTTCTAGATTGAAGGTTTTGTTTTAGCTCTTAAGGATATTAGTGCGAGATAAAATTCAACAAGAATAAAGAAGACTTCAAAAGCTATTGAAGAGCCATTTATTCAACATTAAAATGGCTCAAATGTATGAAACAGCCGAGAGCAGTTTTTGAGAAAACAAATTAGAAAATGTCTCCACGCACATGATTGGTGTACGATCATTGGTAACGTATGAAGCTCGCAATCTGACCTTGGGATTTTTGTGGTGTTCCCTGGCCGTTAAGGGTTGTTTCTCTTCTCCTACGATTTAGTTTCCCTCATTTACTTTTAATTCCACTTTTCCTTCTCAAGTTGCAGGTTGCTTGCAGGTTTCGCGGTGTGCTGCAGTGCCGAACAGAGACGAAGATGTTTGTTCCAAGGAAAGAATATCCCCGTGCGACGCTTGTGGTCTGCCTGGTTGTAAGGGTTAATCTTTCTTGACAGCTCCAGTAATGAGGAGACAGGAAATATTAGGGACTTCTGCGCGTCCCTGTGGTCTGCCTGCCCACGGCATGTAGCCTCCTGTGCTTCCTTCATGCATTCCTCCTTTGTACTGCCATAATAGATCTCTGTAGCTTTCTGTGCGTGAGGTATTATCCTGTGTTGTACAACCTATACCGATATGCTGGTTTGGAGATTTTCCTGAAAATAGTTGTATTCCTAAAATGTGCCCAATTTAAGCATAACCTTTGCTGCTTATCCAACAGAAACAGAAAGAGAGAGAAATATTTTTTCTGAAAGTCTTCTATTGGATTCATTGCGATCTCAAAATACCTGTACTACTCCTCTACCTCAGGCTAAGCGGCAAGGAAGTATAATACATTAAAAGCAAGTTGCTGATAATGAAAAGTAATTCGAGGATAACAGAAATTTAGAAATTGCGCTCCCTACGTGCACTTTATAGTGGAGTCATATCGTTGCCCTTCCCCTCAGTTAAACCATCGTCGTAACCGCCGAGTGAATTCTTGTAGAACAAGATGAGCGAAAGACTGACTCGCGAGAATTGGAGGCCGTGTTTGCATTTGAACGTCGGCTGTTCTCGTGATTGTACGCTCCATGCTGGTAGGTGTGTTAGGTTGAAGGGAATCGAGCTTGGATTTTAGTTGAGGCAGTATTTTTAACACTTGAATAATTTCACTCTAATTATATAAATATGTAAATTCAATAACAGCCCACCTTAAAACAATATGTGTATGTAACAATATCTAAAAAGTGTATATTACAGACATTGCATATGTTTATGTTAGTGTATCCATGTGTAATAATGATATGTGAATATATTACATAATTTAATAATGTAGGAGCTGTGAGAAATAGGTCAAAAGTTGCTAACAATGAGGTAACAATGAGGTAACCTTGAGGCATTAATGAGTAAGGAAGTTTAAATGCTACTAGTCATTATTAGATCAACAATAATGTAAATTTGTGACAGTTTAAAAATAGCCAACCAACGACCAGAAAAATCTTTAGTTAAATGAAGGTATTCTATTGGAGTAGAATTAGCCAATCAGAGACTTGAAATACAGAAATTTACAAGTTTAGACGGTTGAAATCAATTCAGTTGCCGTGCTCATAACCTGACGTGTTGCTTCCAGACAGTGTTCATAACCAGACGCGAGATGTGTCCTCGAGAAATTAAATACGTATTCGTGTGAGACGAAAACAGTTTACGTGTTATAAAGTGCAAGTATTAAATAAAATAATCTCACAGCTCTCTATATCAGTGAAGTGTTATTTAAATCATATCAAGTATTAATAAAAGGAGTGAAGTAAAATTATAATCTGTGTAAGCCTACATTCTTGTCGCACCAAAACCCTGCTAAGAGAAACGTTTCTCTAACAAACACTGACGCAGCCGAGGCAAACATAAATATATAATATTTAAAGAAACAGTTAAATTACAAAGTTAATATTTTTAAACTTGGGGCAAAGGCCACCTGAATATACATTTAGGGCGAAGACTACCGGAAACTGTTTACTATACGTGCGGTTGCAACTACTACAAGTTCGGCTCCCCAACAGTGGAAATACAATACATCATCTTCAAACTGACTTTCCATACGTAGCAACAACAATGACAAAACAATTCAACTACTTCACTGTAAAGGGGAAAAATGGCGATAGTGATTGGAATTAAAAATGCTACCTTATAGTTCTGATTACACCTAAATATAATTAGATAGGGGCCATACTATTTTGTTTTTCATATATATATATATATATACACTTCATCTGTAGAATAAAAAACTAAGCAAAACGTTTCTGGAAATGTTGTATTTTGGATACATAACTGATAACGTGAATAATGGGCTACCCTGAGATCAAAATAGTACATTGTGATATAAGATGGGTAAGTGCAAATATCTGTAAAACAAGGAAGAAGTTCGAAAACGCGACATGAAGTTTATGTACATTACTTAACTCATGTGTATTGTATACTATTCTTTCGACGATAGTGAATAATAGAAATGCTCACGTAAAATAAAATTAACCACCATCAGCTGTTCAAAAGCAGTATCAAGGTCGCACCATTACCTTGAATGCGTGTTGATGGTCCACTAGTCGTATCGGGTATATAGTGTTAATCAATCCAGTCAACAACTGAAGGCGACATAGCTGCTTGCTCCGAAAGAGCTATATTTAAATGATGTATGAATTAAATCGTAAGTCATTATTTTATTTTGTGTCTGTGAGACAAGCGATAGATATCTGTCAAAGAAAATCGAAAGGAATCTATTGGTATAAGAATGAGAGATAGAATGCAGAACCGGGGAAATACGGAAGAGGACCACAGGCAGAGACCAGGACCACATGCTTCTACCCAACTCTAAAATAGAGTTGGGTAGAAGCATCATGAGACAGCACCCTAATAGATAGAGGAACTGAGGAGGACCTTCTCGGCAGCAGGTGGATCACGATAGCCAGAGAGAGAGAGAGAGAGAGAGAGAGAGAGAGAGAGAAACAACTGGTGGATATAGCCAATAGGACAAAACTACGAGGGCAGACAGACAGACTGATTTTTTCCTGTAGCTTCCGTGATAGTTTCGTATCTGTAACATAAATATTTGAAAAGAGTGGGTTTTTATGTATAATGTTGGTAGGCGGCAGCGCTCTCGTATTGGTAGGTTGGTAGTAATGCTTTATTTTGTAGACCCTACGTGCATTTCGCATACCAGACAATGGAGGTGATGCATTTTTTAAATCGATTATCACCGGTGATGAGTCATGGCTGCATCTTTATGATCCTGAAGGAAAACAAGCCAGCACAGTGTGGAAATCGCCAGGTTCTCCAACACCAAAAAAGCAAAAATTGTTCCATCTGCAGGGAAAGTGATGGTGATCACATTTTTTGACTGTAATGGAATGATTTACCAGCATGCAGTTCCCCCTCACACTACTGTTACAGCAGCGTACTACACGTCAGTATTGGCTACACTGAGGAAGCACATTGCAAAGATACGACCAGAGCTTTCCCGGACTGGGGTGGCGACTTCATCATGACAATGCACGGCCTCACGTCGCAAATCAAGTCATGCAGTTTCTGGCTCGATTCAACATTACCTGTGTACCACATCCACCTTATAGCCCCGATCTTGCACCCTGTGACTTTTTTTTATTCCCATCACTAAAGCCAAAGCTTAGGGGTATTTGATTTGAGAACTCTGAAGCAGTGCTTAAGAAAAGTGAGGCGATTTTCAAGGACCTGACAAAGAATGGTCTGCAGCACGTGTTCGAGGACTGGCAGAGACGCTATAAAAAATGCATTGATGTAGGAGGGGACTACTTTGAAAAAGATCAGTAAACTTTGAATTGGAGTAATAAACATCTGTGAAAAAAATCAGTCTCAGTCTTTGTTGATCAGCCCTCGTAGATTGATCTTTCTCGGAATAGCTAACCATGACTGCAAATCCAGCTCGCTTTCACTTAAAAGAGGCCCTTGCCCAAAAGGGATGTGTATGGGATAATTGTGAATTGTGTGAGTGTGTATTCGCTGTGTTTTAAAGAGAGAGAGGTGTGTGTATGTCCCTGAACTGAGTAGCAAGTGTCATTTGGAGTGAGAAACAAGTGCCTTATCCACAAAAAGTAATAGTAGTGCTAGGAGGACTTTTAATGTGTAACAGTTTGTCTGCACCTGGAAAATAAATCAATCGCGGGAGCCTCATGGCCGTTCTTGCTCTTCCTGACCCTGGAATCTTACAACAGTATAATGCTAAACATATACTTTTGGTAACTACATATGAACATACTGGCAGAAAGAAAAAAAATACTGAAAAATAATAAGAATGAATTAAAATTACAACTCGTTCTTATGCACCTTCCCCCTCCTCCATTCTCCGGAGCAATTAGCCTCTTTTGCCGATTCTTAGTGGAATATAGCTGATTATGTTGATGAGAAACGTATCCGAACCCTCTGACAGCGTAAGGTGCTCTGTTGAACCATGATAGTTAAAGACGATCCATAAATGAAACTCAATTTCAATTTCCTCAAGCATAATTCCTAGCCACTGGATTGGCAGGGTACTTTACCTCCCTCAAAATATTGCCGAACTGCCGAAGGTTAACATTACATGCTGCGTGTTATCACTAGAGGAGTACTGTTAAGGCATAGCTTCGTTGAATTTAGGCGAAAAATAGAATATAGTATAAAATGATAAAAGCGTAGAAATAAACACGAAAAACTCTTTGTCTTCGTCTCCATGTTGCACATAAAAGCTCTCATATAAATGTCGTAGCTGTCATTCAGTATAACGAAGCACGCAAATAATTCTTCACGCCGTCCTCTATAAGGCCGAATTATGTTGTATTCTAGTGTTTCCTGTATCCCAATCGTACTGAAACACTTTAATAGAGGTGGTATCCGAACCACCCCTTCATTTCACTTTTTATACACGTTAGTGTAGTATGTATTATACAATTTCGCTTAAGAATTACTGTGCATGAAACTTGATCATCCTACGTTAGGTACCGTTTAGGGGAGAAGCTAAAGGCTATAACTAAAACAAAAATATCTGATTTTTATGTTTTCCTAATTCAATTATACGGGTTTTCAGGTTTATTCGGCCATTGCCGCTAGTCGGTTGTCTGCTCATGACGTCAACACCTTGAAGAGAGTTTATCAGCAGTGCTTTCGGCAAAGGATTAGTAAACGATGAGTGAGGATGTGGATGTCAACAGTTTCGAGATCACCTTAGTGAAATGGGACTAGTATTTACGTTTGAACGACTTTTGCTTGCGTCTCGTAAACTCGTAATTTCAGCATGTATGCTGGTAGGTACTGAAATAATTGGACGGTGTTTGTAGCGTAGATCGTCTTGGCTTAGCACTCAATCATGCAAATTCTTAGATCGGTGGTCGCTTACATCTCATGTGCAAAGAACGCACAAAATGTCACAATGAAAAACAGTTCTGCGCCGCCGCAGTACATCAACCTGTTTAAGAAGTCGGAAACGTATGCAGTCCGAGGTTCAATTCCGCACCTCTTCTTTGAGACAGGCTCGCTGAACTAATTCTGACGTCATTCATTTAACCGACTGGCGGTCAAGGTCGAATATATCTGAAGACCTAATGGATGGAGAGATTCAAGTGACCACTATGGCTTTTTATTACAGATTTTGAAAACGTAATGCCTAATAAATTGGCTTTTACATCTACATTTTCACAATTATAGAATGGACTTTGTCCTGCTGGTATTAGTAAAAATAGCTATGACGGTTTATCATAATAATGAGTACAAAGTGAATATGCCCTATTCATAAAGCGTTTCCAAAGCCGCGTTTGAAACCCAAATGAAAATTTTAGCAAGTGCATAAGAGTGGGAACGCTTAAAGCTATGCTTGTGGGTTTAAATACACTGAAAATTAATGTGCTCGGCAGAGTAATCTGGTTTAGTGACAGACGTCAGCGGAAATCGATACGAAATGACCTAGGACTAGAAGGATCGTTATAAGTGACCGAGAGCTATGACGAATGTGGTACTGGGGGGGGGCTTTATAATGTCTAATGCATTGGTTTTTATCATTTTACTTTTTCTACCGCTGACTTACGGAGGAGAAAGGAGAAAGCACTGCACATAAATATTCGATGTTGAAGTTTTACTGGAAATGGACTCTTGATGCCACCGCGTCACCTTGCCCGTGCGACTCACATTTGGAAGGTCCCGGGTTCGATTCTCGACGACCGTCCACTCTGATCCATGCTTTTTTCCGGGGTTCCAAGGTTTTCAGACAATTGTGGAATGACTTCTTTCAGCCCGAATTTCCTGTCCTTCCATTTCGTTTCATTCATCATTTCATTCATCCTTCACCTCGTTAGGTCTGTTTCAGAGTAGAAGTGCGGGCGATGGTGTTTCCGTGCGGCGTGGCAGGGAAAACATGGTCTCTGTGGAAATTGGTTGGTTGCCAGCGTAATCGGACCGCCCCTTCGAAACGGGGTGTTGGAGCCTCTGGCGGGGTTTCCCGGTCTGTTGGGGCATCTAATTCTGGGAAACTGTTGGGACCCTGTCATTGCTGTGCTGTCACCTTTGGTTCTGGCAGCCACATCCTCCTCCCGGAGGCGCTCCCTAGTGGGGCATAGGTACGATATCCAAACTGGAGCAATGCCGGGTCCCCTCCGATCATTAGAAAAGGAAAAAAACACCCACAGCATTAAAAAGCACTGGTGCATACCTGGTGGCCCAAACAAGCCATCCTTTGCAGTTTTATGTTTTCCGCATACACAGAAGTTTCCGCATCATTGCTGCTCAAAGGGGCGGGGCAGGTACAAAGCAAAAGCTCACTGAGGTAGTGCTGTTGTCTGCAGGTGTTTACGTGGTAGTTTCATACTGATAATCGTCGCGTGGTCGCCTGCATGCAGTTCGAGCCAGTTCATTCAGACCAAAAGTAACGTTAACCAGTAATGAACACACAGACACGGTTACGATCTATGCGGAGACACACTGAGATACAGTTGAGGCTCGAAGGTGTGTTCTGAATATTTTAAGACGTGAGATTGTCTTTTGCGCAGGTTTTGTTTTGAACGTATAGAAATAATATTAAGAAATGATGGATCACTCCAGTTATAACATCAATTTGTCCACCAAGGCAGGTATGTTTTTGTACATGCTTACTATGAATAATGGACTAGTAGAAAATTATTTAATTCTAACGATCCTTTAAGGTTGCATAAGTATAATAAAAGTATAATTTCGTTTAATCTTGTAACAACGCGGCACCAACTGGTGTCATATATTTATTCATTGTAGATCAACTGTCATGGAACTAAATAACAACACGTGTGCTTAGGTTTCTGTCAGGCGGCAATCCTGAATTTTTGTTAATGCTCAAATTGCTTATTAAGTAACCGATAACACCTCCCCCGCCACATACACACACGTTCACATTCAAACGCCAGACTCGGGCAAACCGTGAAATGTTTTTGTTTAAAGACAACTTTCTTGAGCCCAACCGGGAATCGAATCTAGAACACTTCATACAGCAAGCTGTTTCTCTGCCGAATGAGCTCTGGGACCAGTAATGGCAGTTAAAAGTATTCGTTTTCAAGCATTGGTCTTTCACTCAGCGGTCTCCTCTCTGTCGATAGGCAATCCTTTTGGCATCCGCGCTATCCGGTATAAACTAACTAACTTCCACTAAGGACGGCTTGTGTGGGCCACCTAGTATATGTGTGAATAGCGTAACCTAAAAACAAAAAGTCACATAAATATAAAATAATCTATTTGTGCTACGGTATTTGAACAGACATAGCCGCACTCAAAGCTGTGGTGTTTCATTAAGCAGGAGATTGCAGGTTTGATTCTGCCTCGACATGGGTGTTTGTGAATTGTATATCTATACAATATTACAAAGAGAGAAACATTATATATGTATGTGTTCACCATTAAAAACCACTGCTATTCTCGAGAACACTTCTAATTTTACTTCCTAAATTACTAAACGACTAAAAAGTATTTTTGGACACCAGAATGCGAACACATTGGAGTCGTAAAACAATATGCTTGTGAAGAAGGCTTCGGCTTTTCATCAAGAATGCCATGCACCAGGAAATTGTTATTGTTAATCAGAAGAGAATGCATGTAAAATAACTACAGATATTTCATTCAAAGCATTATAATACATAGGTTGTCATGAAAACAGAAGAAACAAAAGTCTGAAAAATAAAAGAAAACCGGATCTGTTTGTAACAATATAATTTGTATATAGTATTTAGGCCAAAATCTTCTAATAACTCGTGTTAGAGAATGTTTTGCTGTATTTCCTCTAGATGTTGTAATGGGGTTCATTACCATTTGATAACAATAATATAAAGAGAAAAAGACTCTTGCACGCCTAGCGCAAGGCGTGCGAAGCACCACTAATGAATAAGGTTGACTAAACTATGAATAACCCATGTTCATTTTTTACCTATGTTTATGAAAGCAAATTAAAAAAAATCTGATGTGTTACACTCACATGACTTTCTCTACTCTTGTACAAACTATCTTTACAAACGCTTATTCTCCATATGCTTCACGTTAATGGAGATATCGAGATGTTAATCTTATTGCTGATTTTCTTGTAGATGCAAGGGGAATATGGTAGGTTTTAAGCGATAGTCAAATATTTTAAGAGCTGGTTGTTATGTGGAGCATTCCATTCTCTTTGCATTACCAGGACATAAAAAACATGAATAACGAGTTCCAATTTGAGAAAAAGTATTGGAAAATTCAAACAAATGGCAAGGAATATATCGGAAATGGTTTTTGATAAAAAAAATGTCTATGACAAATTGTGTAGAAAAATATTGTGTCTCTTACGTTTACTAGATATGGAAAAGCCATTCAGAAAGAAGAGGGCTTTTGGGGACATTCCCAGAAAATTCAAGATATACATTTTATTTGTCATAAAAATATCTTAAATATGTGATATTTATTTAAAATCGTTAGACATTTTCGAGAAAATAAAATTTTCGAAAAATTTTCCATGTAAAGGGTAGTCTGGGATGGGGGTTTTTCTTGAAACTCTTCGCATCTTTGAGAGATACTGAGTCTAAATATCAAATTTGGTGTTTATCCGACTTTTTGTTTTTGAGTTATGCTGTTTACAGGCAAACAGACACACACACACGGATCTTTTTCTGAAAGTGCTGATTTGAATTCAGGGGCCTCAAAACATGTATTTCCAGTGAAATCTCGGTATCTAATTTTTGGGTGGAATGCAATACTTCCCCTACTTACTATACGTAGTACAGAAAGTAAAAAGGGACAAAATTTCGTATATTGGAAGTAAAAAGACTCAATTGATCTATTAAACAGGGGTAACTTAAATAAGATCACCCTCTTATTTTGCCCTTATTCGTGTATGTATGATAACCTAGTAGGTGATGTTGCAACATCAACTAAATAATTCTATCAGCATTAAATTTCATGAGAAATTGTAGACAAAACCCCATATCTCAATGTTATTTCTGTCACTGTTTAGTTAGGCATGTAGGTATCGGTTTTTACGATTCTTGGTATCCGTATTTAAATTATCAAAACGCACCTGTGCAACGTCGGTTAAACAGAAATGAAAGAAAAAGGAAAGAAAGAAAGAAAGAAAGAAGAAGAAGAAGAAGAAGAAGAAACAAAAGGAAACCTGAGGAATACAGCGAAAAAAATCTGATGTGTTACACTCACATGACTTTCTCTACTCTTGTACAAACTATTTTTACAAACGCTTATTCTCCATCTACTTCATGTTAATCGAGATAAACATTTGCAGACTCTATCTTATTGCTAATTTTCTTGTAGATGTAAGGGGAATATATATTTACAAGGACAATATAGAAATACAGTAGCCTTTAAGCATATACATATCTCTTAATAGCTGGTTGCTAGGTGCAGCAACATTCCCTTTGCCACAGATTAATACTCTTTGCATATCAAAGACAAAAAAATGAATAACGAATTCCCGTTTAAGAAAATAAGTATTGAAAAACTTAAGAGAATAACAAACAATATCTCGAAAATGGTTCACTCAACAAAAAATATATATGACATGAATTGTGTATTTTAACGCGATCTACATTTTTTGTGTAGTAGAGTTTTCTCTATCTCTTATGGTTTACCGGTTATGCAAAAGTCGTTTGCAATGAAGAACACTTTTGGAGACATTCCCAGAAAATTCAAGATATACGTTTTATATGTCATGAAAATATCTTAAACATATGATATTTTAATCAAAATCGTTAAGAGCCGTTTTTGAGAAAATTAAAATTTTCGAAAAATCTTCCATGTAAAGGGTATCCTGGGGTGGGGAGATTTTGTTGAAAACCTTTGTGTTGCATCCCTGGAAGATATTGAACCTAAATACCAAGTTTTGTGTTTATCCGACTGTTCGTTTCTGAGTTATGCTGTTCACAGACAGACAGACAAACACACACAGACAGACAGACAGACACACACAGACACACTGACGGACATGTTTCCAAAAATGCTTTTTTTAGATTCAGGGGGTCTCAAAACATATATTTCCGGTGAAATCTCGGTATCGTATTTTTGGGTGGAATACAATACTTCCCCTACTTACTATACGTAGTAGAGAAAGTAAAAAGGAGATATACATGTTAGGGCATATCCATGGCAACGTTTGCTAAAGTGCCTAGTTTTTGTGCATTGTGATGCATGGGGTTGCAGGTTCAGGTTTCGCCTCGGACATGGGTGTAGAAGTAGAAGTGATTCAACCTAGGAAGAGACCGCATGCGCTGCAACCTACATAGATCTATTGCCACTACCAGCCTCCAGGAGGAAGGAATGAGGTGAAAGAACCACAGGAGACTACAGACCTTAGGCAGACAGGCCACAGAGACGCGCGGAAGTCCATATCGTTTCCAAGCTCACAGACCCGCCCCAATTCTGGAGGAGCCACTGAGAGAGGGTGATGAATGAACTACAAATCTGGTGTCCACGGGGAGTACTCTTTCCATTGAGCATGTATCCGCGCCATCTATCCGGCACCGGCATACACCACGAAACCTAGAAGCACACTTTAAAGGTGAGAAGGAAACAGAATGAAAGGGAAATGACACAGCAAGGAAATCATGGTAGAGAAGAGACTACGCCAGCATTCGCTTGCTGACTCCGGGTAAACCACAAAAAACCCATGGTCAGAGTGAGTGTCGCCGGGAATCGAAGCCGGACCTCCCGAATGCGAATCCCACACGTTACCGCGTCGCCACCTGGCTCGGTGGGCTTAGCTAAATATGTGTGTGTAAAACAATCAGCAACATGGAAAATTATAGATGTACAGGGGTAAAATTAAGAAAAATTCTGCGTATCCGTATGTTCTATTTGTGTGGAAATTGTCTTGGAAGAAACCAGTTAGTAAAGAGCAGCAGAGTCAAAACAATTGCTACCCTTGGCGGGAAATTAATTCTTAGAAATAAACAAAATGTATACAACAGGCTCACTAGTTTGCAAATATAAGTATTTAAATAGTCATTTCCAGCACAGCGAAATCAGTAATCTAGACAAACAGATATGCAAAATCTATCGATTGTATTATGACACACAAACACACACACATGATGAATCACTAATACTTTGTCACTAATGTTGGGTGCGGGTTCGTCACATTAAAACAACGAAAAAGTATCATGTCACATACATACAGAAATAATTCGTTTTGGTTTTTTGAAACAATAATTTGCAATGATAATTATCTGTTTAAACTTTTCAGCCCAGCAGAAGTTTCAAAATGTTCTAAACGTTCACTTGCACACATATGAACTCGTCGGATCATAAACTGTCACGCCGTTTTTAAATATCAATATTCCTCTGTCAAAGGCTTCCATAACAGGTTGATAAAATGTGAGGAATTTGAAATTTCCATTTCATAAACTAAATATTTTACTGGGTCCTACAGATAAAATACAAAGACTGGGGTAGAGCTTACCTGAAGGCTGCTGAAACTGCTCCTGCACACCTATGCTTTGTGATGGTTGATTAAGCATTTCAAACACGTAAGGTCACTTTGCTCAAACCAGCGCATATACCAGATGGGATAGGAGGGGCTCAGGTGTGTCATCGAGAGGGCTATAGGTTGCGGGTAACTGGAAGGGTGGTGAAAGTATGACACTATTAGACGCATAATTCTGATTCCATAGTCCTTAATCTTTCTAATAACTGATTTAAACTACATTACAAGAGGGAGAAACAGGATTTACCTGGTTGATGGATTCATCTTCATCGAGCCTATGGCGAGTGATAAGGCAGACTCGCAGCCGTAAAAGAACTCAAGTTGAAATACCCAAGGGGTATGCTGACTAGTGCTTTAACCAGCACTGACGTATGCGGGTATCAGCATGAATTGAATAATCCACCTACGTGCCGGACATGAAGTGATCATTCGCTAAATATTATACCATTAAACCTCCGTTTACATAAGCATCCGGGAAAAGACTCGCAAAGCTAATTTCCTTAAATTTTGTTCTGCATATCTCGAAGTTTATAAAATTATATTTATCAGATATATTACAACATTTTAAATTTTTTTAGGTTGGCTGTATCGGTTTGTGCGCGCGCACCTCGTCATGTTGTTCCTTTGTCTCCGCTTGTGGAATGTTTGTTCGTTATCACCCCAGTGAGTGTTGCGTTGTTGCATAAAAAGCATTGTTGCACCCTTCACCGTTTGCACCAAACAGCGCGCGGTTATCGGTTTTTTTTGTCGTCTGAAGGTGTAAAAGGAGCCGAAATCTATCGAAGACTTTTCGCACGATATGGGAGCAATGTTTTACCTCAGCGAAATATGTACAAATGCATTGAAAAGTTAAAAAATGATCGGACAACTGTGAAGGACGAGGAAAGAGCAGGACGCCCATCCATATCCACTAGTGTGGCCAACATTGAGCAAGTCCGTATCCTGATTCGGAGAACCGAAGACTGACTGTGGATGAAGTGGCAAACCATATTTTTTTTGGTCCACTTAGAAATGCCTTAAGTCACCATTCACCGCAGACCAAGAAGTGAAGGAAGCGGTTCATACATAGTTTGCTACTCAAAAGAAAAATATGTTTTTTTCGAAGGTGAGGCAATATTTTATATCATAACATGTTGTGAATGCCAGAGTGATTGTAGTGTAAATTAATATTATTGTATCTACAGGATTTTAGATGTTTGTTAGCCATAAGTATTTTTAGGAAATGAATTTACACGGCCTAACTGAAACTCACAATAGGAGTGGGCAACAATAAACCGAGGGGGTGAGTTGTTTATCGCTAAGAAGAGATAAATAAATGACGTCAGGGTAGCGTGCCTTTTTTTTTAGAAATGGAGGGAATATCTTCCCTAGAGTATATATGTTAGTAGTAGTGATTGGCTGACCAAAACAGACGCTAAAGTGGGCGCAATTTGGTAACTAATAGGAGCTATATTATAATGTTTAGGCAATTCGAGGTAAAGGAGTATATATTCTCGAGCCATATGCAAGTTTCGCACAATTCTGAAGAATCTCTCACGAGGTGCACGTCGCAGAGTTAGTTACAAAAATGTAAAGTACGCGAAGTAATTGGTGCGCGGCAACTAAAACGACTGTAGTTACATTCGTAAATATCACAGTTTCAGTCAGGCGTGTATAAAGATTAAATATATCAATTATTAATTAAGTGTGGCGGCAATAAAAGTCTAGATTCAAATTTTTTATCAGTGTTATCTTTTAGCAACAACTCCTTTCCGTTTACACGCCCTGCTTAGAGATACTTGCTCGACTGAGTTATAATAGCTAGCCGGAGGACAAAGAACCCAAATTAAAAAAAAATAATTAAACAATAAGCGCCCAACAAATAAGATAACACAAGCCATTGAGAACTCCGACAGAGGGAATCAGAAAGCTTGTGAACTATGGACCATGTGCATTAAGAAGCAGGGGGACTTAGTTGAAAAGTTAGGTAATTGTAAGTTTCTATTGTTATAAATAATTTAAAAATTATGTGCGGATACTTATTGACTTACCCTCGTATAACAGTTACAATATGTTGCTTGAAGCATACGATTCTTCTTATTGCCAGCAGCACATTTTGTTAAGGTTTGGAAGAGCATATGAACATGCAAGATCTCAATGAACTTACATTGATGCTGGTATCTAGCCAGAATTGTATTATTAGGATTTTTTATCCCAAATGTTACCTCCATGTGAAGTGACAGACACTGGGACCTTCCAATAATAACTCAAAGAATAAACGTTTGCGGTTATGAATTTACTTAGTAGTTTTCCTTGTCTTGGTGCAAGAAACCCACCATATTCGTTCAAGTATACTAATACATTCTATAAACACAGTGACCACGGATTTCTGCACTAATTGTACAGGATAATATACAGTGGAGAAAATTATTTTATGGAAAGTATGTTCTACGTGTACCGAGCGGGATGGCTCAGGTGGCAAAGTCTATGGCTCGCATTCGGGATTCCCTGGATCGATCTCCGGTGACCGCCCACTCTGGTCCAAGAGTTTTTCGTGGTTTTCCGGGGTCCACAGGCGAATACTGAGGTGGTTCGTCTTCTACCACGACTCTCTTTCCTCTCATCTCCTATACGTATAATCTTCCTTGTGATCCGTTTCAAGGTTGTAGGACCAGGCGACGGTGTTCGGCGCTGCGGTACCGCTCAGTTAGGTCTAGCCTCCCGGGGACCCTGGAGGTTGGTGGCTTGTGGTCAGGGATCGAGCGACGTGGGATGCATTATATCTGGAAATGTTAGGGACTCCATCCACGCTTGCGCCCGTCTCCCTCCTACCCTGGAGTCACGTTGGAAGCAATAAGGGCCATTACGGCCTACTTTCGGTGCTCTGCTCCGGTTCTGGGGGCCTTTCCGTGATACGTATCTTCACCTTTATGTCCTACGTGTAATATTTAGCAAGTCATAACCACAAGAAGTTAACCAGGCTGCGCAGTTTAATGCTATGCACTTGTCAGTCTGCTGCTTGCCCGGCTATCTGAAGGCGCAGCATTTGAGGACAATGTGAGGGAGGGGGAGGAACAGTGGCAAGCAGAACCTATAACCAGGTAGCCGGGCCAGCCCACACGTATTATAAGCAGCTGCCTAACAAGTGCTTAGTGCTAAGCTATGAAACGATATTGTCCTTTTCACTGGGTAATTTTTTACAACTACAACTTGCAAACATCACGCTTACAAGAGACGTATCTCAACTGAACAGATTCGCTTTCTTTCCAAATCAGTACATATTTGGTCGATAAAACATGGTAAAAGTCTTTCTGCTAGCTTTTCCATCAGTCGCGAGACTGTACGTAAAGCGTACAGGATAGGCACGGGGTCATCTGAAACAACATATTACTCCATTTGGATTCTTGGACTGGATAGGTGCTAGTGGCTTCTTTAATGATGAGGGAATAAGAATGATACACAAGATAGTTGTGACTCAAATAATTCTTCCAAAAACAAGCTTCGTGCAATCCCTAGGGATATATGCATGGCAAAAGTGTGGATACATTGCTGGAAAACAGGGGCGGACTTTTCGAAATGCCCTCGAAGCAATGCTCGGTGTTATGCATACTGTGTGTTGAAGATGAATACTGTTACATGCTGGGATGAAGGAAAAAGGGTTACCAGAAAATGATAAATTTAGACCACCCCAACACGCACACAGGGGGGGGGGCGGCAACTCGCTAGCAACTAAAAATCCGGGAACCTTGGTGTGTAATTAAGGGTAAGCCGTGTGTTTTATATTACTTTTATTCACAAAAGCGTTTGGCTTCTCTACGTAGTTAACAAAGAAAACAAGATGAAGGGAAATGCCACTGACCGAAGACCGGCCACACACGACTCGTTCCAACGACCACTTACTCTCGAGTGACACTAACTTTTCCCCCCACCAATCGTGTCTAGCCAAGCCAGACAAGGTTGACGTCATACCAGACAATTTCAAACAGATCCCTTCCTTGGCGTGGTCCGCGCCAAAAGGAGAGACGTATAACCCGAAATATAACTAGAGAGATCCAATAATGCTACGTCTGGTAGCAACAATGAACTTACTGATACGCCACAATACGAAAATGCATCGTCTGTACTGTTCCAGGATACTGTGTCCAGACCACGTTGTTTTAAATCCACATTATCACAGATAAGTGATAAAATAGTCCATGCATAAAGGTTAGAAAAATATCTACCGTGTTAGTATATTGGGTTGGTGTGACTACGGAGGGGGCTCGGCATCGATCCAGAGCAGATATTGTACCTACCGCAATAGGAGACGTCCTCGTGAGGAAGGATAAGGCAAGAGAAGACATCGGGCAGCCGGAACCATGAGCGATGCACAGTAGTGATAGGGTCCCTAAGTTTCCAGATAGACACATCCCGGCAGACGGACAGGCATCCCACACGGAGGGGATCCAAAGCCCCTCAAAAGGGTTCGTATACCCCGGCAGCCAGCCGAAAGCCGAGGGACTGAGAGTGTCACAAAGAGCATCCTTTTCCTCTGCCATGCTGCACCGAAACACAATCGCCCAAAGGGATGAAAGATGAATGAAATGAATAATGGGACGAAATGGAGGGATAGGAAATTTGGGGGATGAAAGAAACCACTCCAGCATTCGCCTGACGACCCGGGAAAACCCGGAAAAACCCATGGGTCAGAGTGGGCGGTCGCGGGGATCGAACCTGGCATATCCCGAATGCGGGCCATGGGGTAACCGTCTAAGCCATCCCGCTCCGTTGTTAATACGAGCATATTAGTACGAACGTCGAATATAGCCAGAGCGGTATACGTGATTTGAAATTTCACTCATGATATCTCGTGTCAAACGGAAAACATAGCAAAATGACTTTAACTATGTTTATATCCAAAAATCTACCTACATTCGATTTAGAAACAAATCGTATCTGACCTGTTGCGGCATTTGTTTTGTTAGAATAGACGTTCCATAAATATTTTGTCTCCAATTTGTCCTTGGAGTAGGATCGTGAAGAGTTGATGAGCTTATTCAAAGAAGTCCTGTATATACAGCAGGCCTGCTGGTTATACAAGGTGATTTATGAAGAACTGACACATTTATTTCTTTAATTATTCTGTTCGAAATTCACTCGATGCCCCAATTTTAGCACCATATTAAGCAGAATGTTCTGAGTTTCGATTGCCCGTCCCTAGATGCACAGATGTTCCTGTTTTATTCCTAATTGTTAGTTTTATTGTCGGGAACTGTTCTAATTTTGTTCTAATCAACGTGAAAATAGAGTACACATTAAAAGAACGACCCTTCCTTGTAAAGCAATACTGGATTACGAATTCAATTACAGCTACTCAAAGGGCATACCAGAGAGAATTTGGTGTTCGGAATCCTCTCCAAAGAAACACAATACTGGGACTGGTTCTTGGAAATTATCCAGTCGTCAAAGAAACTTGCAATTAGTGCCATGGATTCAGTTGATATATGGCATGTAGCGCCGTCCTGCTGAAAATATCCTTGACTCAGCTCTACATCGTCTAGTTGCTCAGCAAACTCAATGAAAATCCATCGGTACTCTGCAGTGTTCACATTGTTTAAAAAAAATTGTTCCCACTATTCTCTGTGCGGATATTGCGCACTCCTTAACCGGGTGCATAGGGGCTTCATGAATAACATGTGGACTTTCGCTGGCCCAATAGCGTGAGTTATTCGAGTTCCCATAGCCGGATAAATGGAACCATGTTTCATTTGTTAACTATGTGATGGACAATTATGGCCTGAAACCAACGACAATAATTACGTCGTCTATTCTTATCTGGTTCCTCTAACTGATGGACAACTGAAATCCTATACGACTTTAGTCTTGCACTTTTCACAGCTCTCTGACACATTGAGTAGTTGTACTCTGTCCCCTGCGACAAACATCTTAATGATTTTTTGGGTCACTGATTCAGTCGTGCTCTTACGTCAACAACAACCGTGGGAAGCCTAGGTGAACGAGTTTTGTCTTTTTCACTCACCAGAGATCCAGTTGTTTCCAATTTGTTTACAGTCGCAGTATTGTGTTTGTTTTGGAGGATTCCGAACACCAAATTCTCTCTGGTATGCTTTGAGCAGCTGTAATTGAATTCGTAATCCAGTATTGCTTTGCAAGGAAAAGTCGTTCATTTAACGTGTACTACATTTTCACGTTGACTAGAACAAAATCTTAAAAACAGTTGCCGACAATAAAACTAACAATTACGAATAAAACATGAACTTCTGCGGCTCTAGTGCAGGCAATCGAAACTCCAGAACATTCTGCTTAATATGCTGCTAGAATTCGGACATTGGGTGAATTTCGAACAGAATAATTATAGAAAGAAATTCGACAGCTGTTTTTCATAAATCATCCTGTATAATCTTTAAATTATGCCATACATCGGACGAGTAGCCAATAATATAGCACTGAGAGTTTTAAAGACGTTGTGAATTTGCAAAATAGAGCAATATAGTGACAAGTTTGAAAGGTTTACAAACTATAAGATGCGATAAACTCTAACAGTACGCAATATCAGCATTAAATGCCATCGAGAAACACTGAAACGGCAACTCTAGGCCGAGCCCGAGGACTGTAATTATAGATAATTTATTAATTAACTTTTATTGATGGTAAATCGTACTATGTGAATATCTTTTTCTCATACTGCTTGTATATTTTAAGAAGAGTGATTTAACGTTATGTATCTATCTAGGTTACTAATATCAGTAGAGTTATAAATGGTTTAATGTAAATAATTTAAGCGCTATGTTAAAATACTGTCCACGACGAAATGTTTTAGCTACAGGAATAGTGCTTTCGAAGGCAGAAAACCTAGGTTTATGACATCTCTTCGGTCGCAGTGCCATTATTCCTACAGCGAGGGTGTAACGCCTTTGTCCCTTTATTTGATAATTCGCCGTGACCAAGTGAGCGAGACAGATAGCCTAACGGTAAATGTAGGAAAAGCCGCGATTTATATTAAACTTGGACCAATGAGATCTCTGGAAGTTTGTTCGAAATAGTTAGACGCGTCGAGTGGCGCTAAAAATGGACCAATAGGAAAGGAAGCAGCCCCAGAAGCCTGAGACTATAAATGGATCTGTTTGGAGTAAATTCGGGGCAGTTTTGTCATGAAGTTTTAGCATTGCAGTTTGTCAGGCAGTTTTGTCAAGGCAGTTTTAGCAAGAGAGTTTTATCATGGATTTTTAGCAGGGCAGTTTTGTCAAGACAGTTTTAGCAGGGCAGTTTTGTCAAGTCAGTTTTAGCACGACAGTTGTCATGGCAGTTTGGTATGTGTGGTCAGGGAGAGATGCTGCAGGATGTGTGTGATATCGCGCCAAAAAGAGAATAAAGATAGTTTTAGCAACACACCTAAGATCGGTGTGTCGCTACTCTTAAAGAGACAATAAGCATATTTATACTTCGTGCCACATCCGCGCCGCATTTTAACAGCGGTGGACAGTATTTTACAGCGGCAATACCAGTTTTGTATCCTACGTGTGTTAGTCAAATAAAAAGAAACGGCAGTGTCATCTTTTCATAAACAAAGCACGTCTGTGTCTTCCTATATCACCACCCGAGATCTACGATTCCTTTACCGAGGATAAGTCCATGCTCCCATATAGTTTAAGGAAAATTACTTCAGCTAGCCGAGGATAAAATTGAAGAGAACCAACACACTGAGAACTTCTGGAACCAACGGGAGAAGCATCAAGGTAAGCCTACAGCAATGGACGAAGGAGGTGATCGCCGCAACACACATGGAAGTAAATGAAGAGGTGCCGTTGAAGAAGCAGCCTCATGGCTTGTCACAAAGACTGGCCCATTTTACCACACTGCATGTTGAAGAAGGTTTGTTGCTGCTACGTATGGATGTATTATATTTATACTGTTGGGAGCCGAACTTGAAGTTCGTTGCAACCGCACGTATAGTACCCGGTTTCCGGTAGCCTTCGCCCAAATGTACTTTCCGGTGGCCTTTGCCCCAAAAAATGTTTAAAAATATTAACTTTGTAATTTGACTGTTTCTTTAAATATTATATATTTATGTTTGCCTCGGCTGCGTCAGTATTATTGTTAAGAGACATGTTTCTCTTTGCAGGTTTGTGGTGCGATTGAAGAATGTAGGCTTACACAGATTATAATTTTACTTCACTACATTTATTAATCCTTGACGCAATTTAAATAACACTTCACTGACATAGAGAGAAAGCTGTGAGATTATTTATTAATTACTTGCATTTTTTAACACGTAAACTATTTTTTTCACACTAGATACGTATTAAATTTCTCGACGACGTATCTCGCATCCGGTTAGTAATGCTGTCTACTAGCAACGCGTCCAGTTATGAGCACTGTCTACAAGCAACTGACTGGATTTCAACCACCTAAATTTGTACATTTCTGTATTTCAAGTCTCTGATTGGCTATTCCTAATCCAACAGAATACCTTCATTTAACTTAAGCTTTTTTCTGGTTGTTGATTGGCTATTTTATAAACTGTCTCAAAATTTACGTTATTGTTTCCAAGAATTACAAGTAGTACGGTTAAACTTTCAAATTCATTATTGCCTCAAGGTGAAGGAGAATATTTTGAGTAGTAAAAAAAATTAAGATCATAGGGAGAATAAATATCAGTAACAGTGAGGATAGTGTAAAATAAAGCTGGCAAGCGAATGTTACTGTAAGTTGAAATAAGGGTTGAGTTGAGACAAGGCCATCGGCGGCCGGAAACGTGGTTTTTCCCTCTATGTTAAGCGTCCCGTTAGGTTGCTGGGAAGCAGGCTAGTAGAAAAGGGTCAATGTTCGTCAAAAGCCAGATAGCCTTAGGCCTCCGATGAAAGAAGCTAGGAATCAGGTGATAATGGAATGGGGAGATATAGAACGTTTGAAACAGAGAAACAGAAAATTTTAGTATACACACTTGACTGTGACATTTCGTCGTGAGATTTTGGAAGACACATTTGGTTGTAGTAAGTCTGGGGAGATGCTTGTCAGAAAAGTTTAGAAGGCAGCGGGTAGGCGCGATGATAAAAAGTGTAACAAATAGGAAAAGCGCGCGTGTGTGTGTGTCGAAGAAATAGCAGGGATCAAATGTTGAAACAGTGACGGTAAATAAACGAACAGAAAAACCAACAGTCGTGTTCACCACTAACCCGAGATCCAAGATCCATGCAAAGAACCCTGAGCTAGTACCGAACCCGGGACCTCTCCTAAAAATCCCGTACCGTAAAACAGAACTACCAACGCAAATTGGCTGCCAAACGTGGGGCCCACAATCACCGACAATAAATCCTATCGCAAAGGTTACCTCATTGTTAGCAACTTTTACCTATTATTCTCACAGCTCCTACTTTATTAAATTACGTAATACATTCACATAATATTATTGAACATGTATACAATAATATAAACATATACAATGACTGTTACATACATTTTTATATATTGTTACACACACATATTGCTTTAAGGCGGGCTGTTATTGAACTTATATATATTATATAATTAGACTGAAATCATTCAAGTGTTAAGCATACTGCCTCAATGTAACACACATAATGCTCCAGTAACAAATTAAATATCCCGACATACACAAAAGGACAAGTTTTGACTTAATAACATGAAAGCAAGTCAGAGCAACAAACACTACGATATAAATCGCTTTAGGCTTGGGAATATGACGAGACACAGAAGCTCAAAAGAGTGTAAAAGCTAGAGGTTGAAGGAGGGATTGAGGTGATGTGGGTTACCTGCTCCTTCATTGTCGTTGGTTCTTTTCTAGTCCTGGATCTTGCCTTCTCCTGTTCTGCAACTTGTATTTACCTTATTTAAAATTCCCGCTTCGGTAAATTTGTTGGTAGTAAAGTATTCCCAGCTGTGGCCAGCCTGTATATTTTGGCGGTGTACAAGTTTAGTAATTGTTGCCTATTACTTTCTCTACTACGTATAGTAAGTAGGGGAAGTATTGCATTCCACCCAAAAATTCGATACCGACATTTCACCGGAAATACATGCTTTGAGACCCCCTGAATCCAAAAAAAGCATTTTTGGAAACATGTTCGTGTGTGTGTGTGTGTGTGTGTCTGTGTCTGAACAGCATAACTCAGAAACGAAAAGTCGGATAAAACACCAAACTTGATATTAGGTTCAGTATCTTCCAGAGATGCGACACGAAGGTTTCCAAGAAAATCCCCCACCCCAGATTACCCTTTACATGGAAAATTTTTTGAAAATTTTAGTTTTCTCAAAAATGGCTCTAACGATTTTGATTAAAATATCATATGTTTATGATATTTTCATGACAAATGAAATGTATATCTCGAATTTTCTGGGAATGAGTCCAAAAGTATTTTTCATTGTGAACGACTTTTGCATAACTGGTAAACTGGTAACTGGTATAAGAGATAGACACAATTTTAGTACACAAAAATGTAGATCGCGTTAAAATACACAATTTATGTCGTATACATTTTGTTTTGTTGGGTGAACCATTTTCGAGATATTGCTTGTTATTCCTTGAAATTTTCCAATACTCATACTTTTTCTCAAATTCGTTATTCATTTTTTTGTCCTGGTAATGCAAAGAGAATGGAATACTCCACATAGCAACCAGCTCTTAAAATATTGGACTATCGCTTAAAGCCTACCAATTCCCCTTGCATCTACAAGAAAATTAGCAATAAGATTAACATCTCGATATCTCGATTAACATGAAGCATATGGAGAATAAGCATTTGCAAAAATAGTTTGTACAAGAGTAGAGAAAGTCAGATTTTTTTACGTTATGATGTTTCAGTGAAAGTTTTACTTTAATTTAATGATATTTGTCCGGCTAGTTATATGTTTTTGAACATATCAGCTCATTGGTAATCTACTAAGGCTGTTCTTAAGTGGTAAGGCAATAAATTAGAATGTCAATAATGATTCAGATTAATATAAAGCTGTTTATTTCCTTTTTTAAAGAAATGAAAAATTTTATTGGTATAGTAATTACCTTTTTCTGTTTCATATTTTAGTTATTGAGTGCCTTCTTTAAGCTCAATAGTTCATTTTATATCGCTAAATGTTGATGCCAATATTCTTCGTTATATATTCGGCGAGGTATTCAAAATAATATAGGAAATTTGTTTCCTTTAGCCATTCCAACATGTCTTCTTTGAAACATTTTGCAAGAGTATCTCGGAGCTTCGGCAAAATGTCGGGCATCTTTAGTGGTTAAACTTTCAATCGATTTCACAACTCCCCCTTAACAAAGCTACTCTTTACATGGAACAGTTTTATTTTCTTTTTTATTTTGTTAAAGTGTCTCTAAATTTTGTAATATGATTATGAAAATGTAAAATAAAGTGTATTTTTGAATGATTTGTAAATAGTTGGCTATATATTCACTCTAATCAACTTCTATGCAATTATAAAATCCAAAATAAAACCTGTATGACAGCAACCGTTTACAAAATATTTGCTGTTAGTTTGAACACTTTCAGTTCTAACCAGTGTGCTTTGAAATGTGATAGCTGGAAAATAACTATACACCTACTTTTACAAGTTGACTGTTTTTTCAACTTCTACAAGCGTATTGCTGTGGTATATCTACTCCCTACGGTATTTCTGCCACAATCAAAACGAAGCGGGCAGAAAAATATGCTGTTAAACTAACAATGGGTAAAACGGGCATTAAAGTAAACGGTAATAGAGAGAAGCTCCAATAAGGTCCATTTAGTTTATTAAGCGCTTACAGTCAGTTTAGCTAATTACTGGGAAACAGGGAAAATATGTTTTGGTGTCAATGTAGGATGAAGCACACCTCATTTTATTTCCTCTACCGCTTTTCTATGGCAGGTATAGCAAGTGCCGTATTCCACACAAAAGTTCTCTATAGATATTTCGCCCGAAATACACAAATACACAGACATATTACAAAAAAATATGCATGTGTGTGAAATACTACAAATGCAAAACTAAACGTTGGATGAATACCAAATATGCACCACTAACATTTTCATGATATATACCCACCCCAAACTACTCTTTAAATAGAACCATTTTTGTTAATGTTAATTTTCACAAGAGGGGCTGTAAAGAACTTTTATTAAACATATTTCAAACAAGACACGAAAAACTGCAATTTTGAATTTTCTATCGAAAACTTATGAAGTTCTCTTCGCTCTGGTTGAATTTTGCATAATGTATTAACACTTGAAAGCTAGAAACTATAAACATGTCAAAACAGTAAAATTTTAGAGCCTTATAAAATGTTGAATATATGCCTCTAAGAACCTAATGATTTATTTGCAATAATTTCTAATCAAACATACAGTGAAAACTGTGAATATAGGATTTGTTTTATAAATACTATAATATATAAGGTATCAGATGTTTTAAGTCCTTAGACTTTATTATGAATTTCTCCAAAAAGTATTTTTCGAGTTTAAAGCCCTTTGTAGACGATCAAACCTTTTTTCAATTCAAGAGTTTACAAGAAAAATTATAAAAAATGTTTCAATATATGACAGGATTGAAAAAGACTTGACAAGACCTGGCACACTTGGCAAGACCTGGCAATGTCAAAAATGTGAATTTACAAGTTGTCTCTTCGCCAAACTGAATCCCTTCAGAACACATTGATAAATTATCATGCGCAAAGCCATTTAGTATTTGCGTCACAGTATAACAATTCGCAATGAAATATTGTTCTTTACTAATATTATGTAGCACTTTCACGTGTTATATCCAATGAAATCACATTACGAGTGTGGAATATAATGAAAATAACACCAACCGATAGGTTAACTACACTATATAACATTGCATTAATGTATACTTAGTTCGGAAAACTGCCTGGCAATTGTTTCTTCATAACCGCCTTCATCTGCTCCATCTTGTGATAATCCACGGAGCCCTCGACGTACAGACGTGGCCAGCTTATGTATAACGTAATCAGTTCGCATACGACATATCTTGGCCGGGTAGCCATTTTTGTTTACTTTTCGCTTTCAGCCATGTTGCAGATTTCGTGACGCACTGTAAATGCTTGCATTTCATTAGCCAAAGCCATCAAATCATTATGAAATCTTTGACCGTTTAGAGCCTTTTAAGACTTTCAAAGACTTTTAAAAATATTGGAAGCAATTTGATAAGAAAAGTTGTGAAGTTGTGACAACTACTGAAAAGTCTTGTAAAGTCTTGTATTGCACAAAAATTTGATCGTGTGCAAGGAGCTTTAGGCGCATTCTTATGTATCTTACGTGAAGTGCAATATTGGAATCAAAATGCCAGTTTTAAATCTTAATCAAAACGAGTAAAACGTGGCTTCAACTGCTGTTAACATTTATTTTGATATAGAAATATAAAATGAAGATATTTTAAAGTCAGCTACTTAAACTGGATAGTACAGACAAACACTCAAATTCTTTTAACTACCAACTTTATTTTTGAGAACTCTTAATTATTTATCACTTTTATGGAAAGCCTACAGTGGTACCTGCATCAGGTCTTTCGCCTGCACGCCACTGGAAAGGTGTTTTATTGCAGTCGCATCATCTCCTGAAAAGAGCACCTCGCTTCTCTCCCGGAGACAAAACCCATTTTCAGCGGCGAACCCACTAAAACTGATTTATATCATGTACACGGATGCAAATGGTGCTGCAAAAATAACGCAAGGGAGCGCAGATGTCGTCGTCTGCAGTTAGCGTAGTGCGGGTGCTTTTTGATGGTGGATATAAGTAGAGCAGGTCACATATACTGCATTTTGGATTACCTGTTTCTGTTTATTAAAAAGACCAGCAGAACTTACAGCGCTGCTAGGTATATCCTGTCAGCTGATGTGCTTCTCTCCACTGCCTTTGTGGCTGTAGTAACAGATCGTGATACTCGTGTAGCAGTTGATCACTTGAGGTGCAATTTTAATTGATTTATTGGGGCAAATATTGAACACTGTAAAACGCTTAAAGTATGAATATCGTAACGTTAAACCGTGCTGACCAAATCGAGCAAGCATTGCCTTGTATATAATTTTTTTATTTAGTTTACTTATGGACGCTCTTAAACTGTTGTGGCCCTTAGCGTCCCTTTCTATATTGGGCGTGAAAGACTAGTAATTTTGCTCAGAGGCCTCTTTATCAGCCATGAGTTTTTTTTTTACGTGCCATGAGTTTACGACACGGGAACACCGGCTTTGCTTCCCTTCCAAAGGAAGCCATACTGAGGATTTTTACACCCGAAAAATCGCCCTCCGCCGGGTTTGAACTCGCGACCTTGAGAACTAGGGGCTAGCATGGTAACCACTACACCACGGAGGACGACACATTGTACCTTGATAAAATAAATGAATTGAATGATTTTAAAAGCCTTCACTTACATTTTTTTTTCATCTTTGTCTAAAATTACAATCTTGTTGGCTTTATCTGCTTTAACATAAATCACAGTTTTTTTAATTAAGTTCTTTAACTAGCTTTAATTGAGAGCTGTTGTTATTGCATGTTTGTAATTCTTTCAATATAGGGGCACATTTCTTTTTAATTAAGGTTTTATCAAAATCAGGTAGTCCATTAGTAATTGTAAGTATATCAGCTATATAATTATCTGGGTTTTTTGAAAAATCAATACAAGTTTTTCCACCATAATTGATCAATTGTAATTGTTTCTCAGAGAAAGCATAACTTGATTGATTTACTACATTTATGTCAGGTTTTGATCTTGAAAAGTAATTATACCTGGTATAGTTCATGTTAATTTCTCTGAGTTTACATAATTTCTTCTTTAAAGTGAAGGTCTTCTTTTGCATAACATTTTGTAGTTTACTGTACATAAATGATTGCAAATCCGTCCATAATATATGACCCAGCAGCTTTGGAATAATTAAATGTAATTGATAAATATGCAAAACTAAGAATTGTAACTTTTTATAATGGCTGTTTCTTTCTCATATAATAACTTGTTTTTACGCCCTTTTTGTGCTTGGCTGCGTGTATTATCATTAATTATCTTTATTACAAAAATTGGAGTTGCTTTGTGTTTCAAACAAATTCAGAAATTAAATGTCAGTAGCAACATGTCTTTTTTTTTGATTTGTAGGTTAAGAAAAGTTTTTAATTTAATGGTTAAAGCGTGAAGGCTTTTAATATCATTCGACTCATTTAGTTTATCAATTGACTTCTTCACTGTCAAGATCGTCCTTTTCAATTTTGATACCTTGTACCTTATCACATTACTGAGAGAAAAGCGATTTTATGCCGCGGAATTGTTATATCGGTCAACTTTGGATGAACACACTGATCCGTTTTAACTTATGCTGTGCATACATATAATAAATAATAATAATAATTCCGTGGTGCTAAAGTTCGTGAAGGACCTTGACTTGCCAACCCTACTGCGGACATCACGACCACGTACATACAGCAGAGAGACGATCATCCAACCGGGGAGGCAATCACGCATTTCACAGCCAGAATGTTGGCTTCCTTGGCCAGAATCGCTGCCTATCGCAGCTTCTCACTTTCCTAACTATGCTGAGTGAGCACCGGTCCTATCCCTGGGACTTAAAATTCGCAAAAATCTTCCATAGGTAGCATCAAACCCAGGCACAATTAGTGGCAGAGAACCGGAGCTCCTCGCTCTAGACCACAGCAACACGGCGCAGGACTATGCTTACATATACATGCTGTAAAAATTTAAAGGTGCGAGAAACTATGTGCAGAATATTGTAAGAGTAGAAAGTTGGTATCAAACTCAGCATTTTTAGGTTAGGAGGATGCGGTCGCAGATGCACTATAACAGGAATGAATATAATTGGAATGACTTTATGGAACTCTTCATTTGCTCGCTTAAGTTTCCGAGGCTGATGTTGTTCATTTAATTGTTTTCTGCTTTACAAAAACGTTTCAATTTCTTGTTGAGGTCGACTTCAGAGCACGTACGCTACGAACACCTGGCCAAGTCCAATTGAAGTTCTTGATCAATTTGTTGATACATTTATAACATTTTATGAAGGATCCAAAACTGAAAATAAATTAGTTATCATTTTCAAGTCTAGGTTTTGGTAAAATTTTATTTGAAATTAAAGATGAAGTTTTATGAAAAAAATGTAAAAATTTATTATTTCTAATTTACTTTAACTTTAACAATTAAAAAAACTCACGTAAAATTTAAAATACATTTATTAAAAAGACAAATTAAATAAAAAATAATACATCATTTGAAGAAAAAGAATTAATCCTATATATAAGAGATGATTTAAAAATAAAAAAGCAATTCTAAGAATTAGATTTTTTGTTAATAGTAAAGTGTCTCGAATCCAAATATATAGAAAAGCAATAAAAATTAATTTTAAATAAAGCATAATTGAAAATATGTAGCAAAGAAGGTTTCGCGCCCGATCATGCGAGCGAATGGGTAGGAGGGAATTCTTGAGTCTTCAAGGATAAAAGGGTGACAATCCGCAGCATACGGTGCAGTGTAGTCCTGAAGATGACCTAAACAAGAGGTCGAAACTAGTGTAAAGCAAACATGACTGGCGTAAACCAGAAAAGTCTTCATTTGCCATTCAAAATAAAATGTAACTCACACAACAAATGTGTATGTACCCTCTCAACTAATGAAAACTGGTACATAATGAGCAACTAACGATTACACGTGCGTACTGCTCTCTAATATTTGTACTGAATAAGGGGAATAAGCTCCATCCAGCAAGCTTCACAGTAGAAACATCTAGAAACAGTGACTAGTACTGTACAAGGGTGCGTTTTGTTTACATCTGACATGCCACAATAGATTTCAGGTTAGAGACATGACGGATTTAATGCCGATACATGTAGCGCAGTACTTCTCGTTCCTATCTCAAACTGTTTATACTGGCTCTGCCGTTCTGCTCCACAATTTGCTACACACTATTTTTCAGCATCCAATATCTTAAACGGCTTCGTGTACCATATGATCATTTTTGTTTGTAAATAATATCCAGTAACTCTTTGTTTACAGCTAGAGTCTAGAGGAGTATCACTAATTAAACAATCCGTATACTTAGCATTCATTAGTTACGAGTTTTTTACCAATGCTGTTATGTGATGCACTGAAATCCTTCACCCTACAGTCAACGGTATTGTTTACTACATTATTCCGTTCGGTATTTATTTGCGTAGCTATCGTCAAGTGAGAATGAACAAATGCAGAGCACAACGAGATACTTCTCATCTACGAGGAAGCTCGAAGCTAGGAAGGTTTAACGGTCCTATTAACAACATTACCTCCGTTACCCCAACAGGCATCACCCAGCCCACACCATGTTTCCAAGATTGAAGAGGCGTTTAAATGGAACACGCAGCTTAAATCGCAACAAACAACCCCGTGGACGTCTGGAGATAAGCTGTTCAACCAAGTGAGGCGTAAAATATGATCTCATGGTACGCATTTACCTACCAGTGAACCTCCTAACTTTAATTATTTACACCTTTGGTCATAATGCTCATGCATCCATACGCGCCACTACTACATGGCTACTTCGGGGCTTCAGCACAATTGGAAATAGGGGTTTATCTTGAATGATGGAACTAGCAACCGCCAGGAGACTCTTGCTAAGTTTCGGGTTGCATGACCTCGCTCTGCGGTAGCCTAACTCACGCAACTACTGAGAGTAACGACATTTGCAATTTAGTCCGTCATTTCGTATAGTGTGTAATGGGAACTACGTTATATACAGATGTCTGTTGATATGGTGTATGCTATAAGGCATGTGTTTATTATGTTAAGTTTTACTCGAAGTACACGCATATGGACTGTAAGCTTGAACTTATACAGAAAGTACCTTATGTGACCATTCCTAAAAGATTAGACAGCAAGAAGCAGACAGCCGATAGTTCTAATCGGGGAAAAATTAAGAAGCTGTGCAAGAAAATCGCTTAGCAATTAAGACTGGAGTTTCTGCCCATGAAACTGTTCGAAAAATAAAATTAAAGCCTTATTAAGTAACACTATTAGGGATGGGCAGAAAATAACGTAACGGTTACCTTAATGTAATGGTTACTATAGAAGGTTTGTTTCTTTATTTTTACGTTGTTATTTATAAGCCCCACGCTTTGGGAGCCAATTTGAAGAAGATGGTTTGTATTGAAGGAGTTGTATTATAGTTCTTATGTTGGGGAGCCAAATTTGAAGTTGGTTACAACCGCACATATAGTACCCGCTTTCCGGTAGCGCCTTCGCCCCAAAAATTTTAAAAAATATTAACTTTGTAATTTTGACTGTTTCTTTAAATATTATATATTTATGTTTGCCTCGGCTGCGACAGAATTATTGTTAGAGAAATGTTTCTCTTTGCAGGGTTGTGGTGCGACTGAAGAACGTAGGCTTACACAGATTATAATTTTACTTTACTCCTTTTATTAATGCTTGACACGATTTAAATAACACTTCATTAATATAGAGAGCTGTGAGATTCTTTTATTAAATACTTGCACTTTTTAACACGTAAGCTATTTTTGTCTCTCCCACACAAAATACGTATTAAATTTCTCGAGGACACATCTCGCGTCAGGAACACTGTCTTCAAGCAACGCGTCCAGTTACGAGCACTGTCTACAAGCAACTGACTTCTAGATTTGTAAATTTTTCTATATTTTAGTTTCTGATTGGCTATTCCTAATCCAATAGAATACTTTCATTTAACTAAAGCTTTATCTGGTTGTTGATTGGCTATTTTATAAACTGTCACAAAAATTACATTATTATTACTCCAAGAATCACAAGTAATATTGTTAAACTTTCTTACTCATTATTGACTCAAGGTTACCTCATTGTTACGTCATTATTAGCAACTTTTAACCTATTATTCTCACAGCTCCTACATTATTAAATTAGTAATACATTCAAATAATATTATTACATGTATACAATAATATAAACATACACAATGACTGTAATATACATATTTTATATATTGTTACATACACATATTGCTTTAAGGCGGGCTTTTACTGAATTTTTTATTATATAATTTAACTGAAATCATTTAAGTGTTAAAAATACTGCCTCAACTAAAGTAACAAATACAAAGTAACTAGTTACCCAATAACGGCTACCAAAGTAAAAAAGACGGCTAGTTATCGCGTTAACGACTACTGAAGAAACAAGACGGTTACAAAACCTGGATGACATCATTCACTGCATGCGCGCGGTAATGGTATGACGTATCGGGAACCATAGTTACTCAATATTCATTTACAACTTGAATCGTCCTCGCACGGATGTACAACTACACGTTTGTTTATTGCAGCGTGCTGCTTATCACTTCGAACATAGGTTCCAGGCCACAGATGTCAGATCAGACAGTAAAGATATATGCATTGCATTAAGATATTTTTCACATACGATTATAGATATAGATTATAGAGTTTTTATACTTCGTGGGTACATGCATATAAACACACAATTAATGCTGTTAATTGGCCCCTAAGCTCAAACAGCCTTACATTCATATTGAAACATATTTACATATAATCATTACTGGTAACCGTTGATGTGTAGTAGTTTGTATTGCTTCACATATGGAAAGCCAATTTGAAGTAGGAGTATTGAAGGAGTTGTATTATATTTCGACTGTTGGGAGCCGAACTTGAAATAGTTGCAACCGCACGTATCGTAAAACATTTCCGGTAGCCTTCGCCCCAAGTTTAAAAACATTAACTTTATCATTTTGTCTGTTTCTTTAAATATTATATATTTATGTTTGCCTCGGCTGCGTCAGTATTATTGTTAGAGACATGTTTCTCTTTGCAGGGTTGTGGTGCGACTGAAGAACGTAGGCTTACACAGATTATAATTTTACTTCACTCCTTTTATTAATGCTTGACACGATTTAAATAACACTTTACTGATATAGAGAGAGCTGCGAGATTTTTTTAATTAATTACATGAATTTTTTAAAACACGAATACGTATTAAATTCCTCGAGGACGTGTCTCGCGCGTGTCTACAACCAACACATCCAGATATGAGCACTGTCTACAAGCAACTGAACTCTATATTTTTAAATTTTGCTATATTTAAGTTTCTGATTGGCTAATCCTAGTCAAATAGAATTCCTTCATTTAACTAAAGCCTTTTCTGGTTGTTGATTGGCTATTTTATAAACTGTCACAAGAATTTACATTATTGCTTCCAAGAATCACAAAACGTATTGTTAAAGTTTCTAATTCATTATTGCCTCAAGGTTACCTCATTGTTACCTTATTGTTAGCAACTTTTTAACCTATTATTCTCACAGCTCCTTCATTATTAAATTACGTAATACATTCACATAACATTATTGAACAGGTATATATAATAGAAACATTTACAATGACTGTAGTATGCACTTTTTATATCTTGTTACATACACATATTGCTTTAAGGCGGGCTGTTATTGAATTTACATATTATATAATTAGACTGAAATTATTTAAGTGTTAAAAATACTGCCTCAGATGTATTGTAATTGCGAAACATAATCTGAAAACAAATAACTTAATCGTTGCTGGTAACCGTTACATGCAACCGTTAAAATACTGTAATTCCGACAGTTATAACCGTTACTCGAAAATAACTGTTTGTCACATACCTAAACACATAGGGATTGACGGATATGGATAATATTGCAACACCTTGTTGTTGCAAGTGGATACTGCAGTCTGAGCAGAATGTATATGTTGATCTTGGTCCGCTACATTTTTCTGATGAAGTTTGACTGCATCTCTTGGCTCATGTGTACACATAGAACAATACATACTGGAGTTCTGTAAATCCACATTATGTAGAAACTACTGGATGATGCAAAGGCGAGTGCTATCAGTGCAATGATAATTATTTGGCCCATTTTCTTTTGCATTTTTATGAGTATGTGAACAATTTACTAACGTTCTTCAGAGAACTGAACCTACAGAACGTGCCCGTGTTTACTTTATGCAGGATAATGCAACTGTATATAGAAAAAATCTGATGTGTTACACTCACATGACTTTTTCTACTCTTGTACAATCTAATTTTACAAACGCCTATTCTCCATATGCTTCATGTTAATCGAGATATCGAGATGTCAATCTTATCGGTAATTTTCTTGTAGATGCAAGGAAAATATGGTAGCTTTTAAGCGATAGTCAAATATTTTAACGCTGGTTGCTATGTGACGCATTCCATTCTCTTTGCATGTCCAGGACATAAAAAAAATCTGATGTGTTACACTCACATGACTTTCTCTACTCTTGTACAATCTAATTTTACAAACGCCTATTCTCCATATGCTTCATGTTAATCGAGATATCGAGATGTCAATCTTATTGGTAATTTTCTTGTAGATGCAAGGGGAATATGGTAGCTTTTAAGCGATAGTCAAATATTTTAACGCTGGTTGCTATGTGGCGAATTCCATTCTCTTTGCATGTTCAGGACATAAAAAAAATGAATAACGAATTTGAGAAAAAGTATAAGTATTGGAAAATTTAAGGAAATAACAAGCAATATCTCGAAAACGGTTCACTCAACAAAAGAAACGTATATGACATAAGTTGTGTATTTTAACGCGATCTACATTTTTTGTGTAGTAAAATTTTGTCTATCTCTTATGGTTTACCAGTTATGCAAAAGTCGTTCACAATGAAGAATATTTTTGGAGACATTCCCAGAAAATTCGAGATATACATTTTATTTGTCATGACAATATCTTAAACATATGATATTTTAATCAAAATCGTTAGAGCCGTTTTTGAGAAAATTAAAATTTTCGAAAAATGTTCCATGTAAAGGGTAGTCTGGGGTGGGGGGATTTTCTTGAAAACCTTCGTGTCGCATCTCTGGAAGATACTGAACCTAAATACCAAGTTTGGTGTTTATCCGACTGTTCGTTTTTGAGTTATGCTGTTCACAGACACACACACACACACAGACACACACACAGACACACACACACAGACACACACACGGACATGTTTCCAAAAATGCTTTCTTTGGATTCAGGAGGTCTCAAAACATATATTTCCGGTGAAATCTCGGTATCGAATTTTTGGGTGGAATGCAATACTTCCCCTACTTAGTATACGTAGTAGAGAAAGTAAAAATCATGGAAGCATTACGTGTTTTGCTGGCAATGGTTGACTGGCTTGCTCACCCTCCAGATATAAATCCATGTTATTATTACCTGTGGGGAATCTTAAAGACAGTTTATGCAATGAATTCCCGTATCCTGGTCAAATTAAAATACAGGTCAGGAATGCCTTTCAATATTTCAGCTGCAGAAATTCATCGAGCATTCCAAAATGCGTTCAATAGGTGCCAGGTTTGTATACACACAGAGAGCATAGTTCCGAATACCTTTTATAACAAAAGGTAAGCATAACATATTTATATTACTTCACATCTTTTGTATTATGTATCAAGGGGAGAAACGGCGGAGCTGATGACCGTTGCTGAACGAATGGATTCGCATAAACGTGCAGTGGAGGAGGCGGGCTGCCATTGCCGTCATTCAAGAGAAACTCGGTGTTATTATTATTATTATTATTATTATTATTATTATTATTATTATTATTATTGAATTTCCAGAAAAAGGCAAAGAACTCCTGTTGTGCAGAGAATATTAGAGTTGTAATTTGACAATCACATACTATTAACAAACAGATTGAACATTACAATGAAAGCTTATGAAAGCTGCTGTGAATGACTGCTAGAGAGTGAGAACATCAACATTGTTTTTGAGTATATGAAATAGAAGATTTGTAGTTTATTGACACAAAAGTTAGTTGATTGTCAGGTGTATCTTGATCTTCCAAATGCAGGACACTCAAAAATCAGGTGATGTTCGGTTTGAAGGGATCCACGAATGCATGAATAACCATCTGGAACATTGGTCTTAATTCGCTCGGAATATGATTTAAATTTGCCTTGGTTAGAGAGGAATTAAGAAGCGCAAAGTTCGGCATAAGCATTTTGCTCTGGAATCCATGCTGGATCTCAGAAAAAAATATTTCTCTAGTAACGTGCTTTCAGAGCTGTGGTCCCTGTTTAAGAAAACAGTTGCGTGGAGGTTGGATTGAATAAAACGAACAACAGGACTAATCATAGATGACTATCCCGTTAGTTATACAGGATAGACCATTTAAGTTGAGACCGCAATATATCCAAAACTAAGCGCTGTAGAAAGAAATGCCTTTAATAAACGTTGCTCATATTACGGGGGAAAGTAAATGCCATTAGTCGTGTTTTGTTTAGAGGACGTTATGACGCTCATTTTAGATCAATTTAGTTTTTACTTTCTCTACTACGAATAGTAAGTAGGGGAAGTGTTGTACTCCACCAAAAAATTCGATACCGAGATTTCACCGGAAATACATGCTTTAAGACCCTCCGAATCTAAAAAAAACATGTTCGTGTGTTTTTCTGTGAACAGCATAACTCAGAAACGAAGAGTCGGATAAACACCGAACTTGGTATTTAGGTTCAGTATCTTCCAGAGATGCGACACGAAGGTTTTCAAGAAAATCCCCCCACCCCAGATTACCCTTTACAAGGAACATTTTTCGAAAATTTTAATTTCTCAAAAATGGCTCTAACGATTTTGATTAAAATATCATATTATTAAGATATTGTCATGAGAAATGAAATGTATATCTGGAATTTTCTGGGAATGTCTCCAAAAGTGTTCTTCATTGTGAACGACTTTTGCATAACTGGTAAACCATAAGAGATAGACAAAATTTTACTACGCAAAAATTGTAGATCGCGTTAAAATAAACAATTTATGTCATATGCATTTTTGTTGTTGAGTGAACCATTTTCGAGATATTGCTTGTAATTCCCTTAAATTTTCCAACACATACTTAATCTGAAATGGGAATTCGTTATTCATTTTTTTGTCCTGGTAATGCAAAAAGAATGGAATACTCCACATAGTAACCAGCTTTTAAAGTAGAGAAATTCATGTGAGTGTAACCCATCAGATTTTTTAAAATGGGAACCTACAATTAGGGTCAAATTAACTTGACCCTAAAATGGCCATCCCAATATCCTCCAAACAAAACACGATTAATGGCATTTACTTCCTCGTAAATATCAAGCAACTTTTATTAAAGTGATTTATTTCTTCAACGCTTAGTTTTGAAGATACTTTACAGTCTCAACTTATATGGTCCACCCTGTATAATTGCTATTTAATCACGTTGGCACGTAAAATTTTATCCTGATGTTTACGCATGTTGTTTGCGATCATTACGTAATCGTATATTTCCTTCCCATTTTATAGAGACCTAGGTCTTGCTACACAACATTTCGTTGTCGATATCTGGCACTGAGTGTTGTTGCTAAGTGCCCACCTGTAAAACAATTCCTTTGTTTTATTTTCCAGGAGAAAGGACTAATATCGAAGCTCTTAAAGTACTTCCACAATTGCATATAGAAGTTCCGTTACCAACATATTAAACAAAACCTTCTGTAACTAGTCGATATTACATATTTGAAAAGAAATATCAGTATTCATGAAGAATATTCGCTCGGAAGTAATATAAATCACATCGGCATGGAATTTCTTTATCACCAAATATTTTTCCCGTAATTGATTTCGTCTTTACCATCATCCCTTGGCCTCAGCGTAAATTAAAGTTCCAGAAACAGAAACTTAAATTTTCACTTAAGTAGGGGAAGTATGGTACTCTACCCAAAAATTCGATACCGAGATTTCACCGGAAATACATGTTTTGAGATCCCTGAATCCAAAAAAGTATTTTTGGAAACATGTCCGTGTGTGTGTCTGTCTGTGAACAGCATAACTCAGAAACGAACAGTCGGATAAGCACCAATCTTGGTATTTCTGTTCAGTATCTTCTAGAGATCGACACAAAGGTTTTCAAGAAAATCCCCCCACCCCAGATTACCCTTTACATGGAACATTTTTCGAAAGTTTTAATTTTCTAAAAAATGGCTATAACGATTTTGATTAAAATATCATATGTTTAAGATATTTTCATGACAAATAAAATGTATATCTTGAATTTTCTGGGAATGTCTCCAAAAGTATTCTTCATTGTGAACGACTTTTGCTTAACTGTTAAACCATAAGAGATAGACAAAATTTTACTACACAAAAATGTAGATCGCGTTAAAATACACAATTTATGTTATATACAGTTTTTTTGTTGAGTGAACCATTTTCGAGATATTGCTTGTTATTCCCTTAAATTTTTCAATATTTTCTCAAATGGGAATTCGTTATTCATTTTTTTGTCTTGAATATGCAAAGAGTATTAATCTGTGGCAAAGGGAATGGTGCTGCACCTAGCAACCAGCTATTAAGAGATATGTATGTGCTTAAAGGCTACTGTATTTCTATTTCCCTTGTAAATATATATTCCCCTTACATCTACAAGAAAATTAGCAATAAAGTAGAGTCTGCAAATGTTTATCTCGATTAACATGAAGTAGATGGAGAATAAGCGTTTGTAAAAATAGTTTGTACAAGAGCAGAGAAAGTCATGTGGGTGTAACACATCAGATTTTTTTTATAATTATTTGTATTTTGTAACAGAATTTTATTGGTATATTTTTATTTTATTCATAAAACATCCAGAACACAACCACCTCATCTCCAAATAATTAACGTGCAAGATAAAATTCATAGTTTCTTTTAGAATACTGCTTTAGAACGGTGCTTTAGCTATAATGCAGTAAACGCAATAGTAAACATAGTCTATAAAAATCCTTCTGCTCAGGTGAGTCATTTTCAGCATTTAACTTTCAGTAATAGAAATGGTTTATAAAGATATCAGTGGAAAATAGTATTTTAAATCATATTACTAGTAGATATACGAGGGCTGTCCCTGACCTAACAAAGAAAACATAAATATATTGCCAAAAAATCTTTATTTCTCTACATAGTCTCCTTTCAGCTTGATACACATTTCCCAGCGATGTTCAATAGCTTCGATACTCTATTTATACTGAGAACTATCGAGTTCTGCAAAATAGCCATCAACTGCAGACTGCAGCTCTTCCTTGTTGGCCAATCTTTTAGCACCAAGCTATTTCTTCAACTTTGGAAACAGAAAATAATCAGAGCGGACTAAATTTGGGGAATAGGATGCATGAGGAAGCAATTAAGACTTTAATTCATTGATTATGGCCATGGCGATAAAGGATGTGTGACCTGGTGCACTGTCTTGATGAAACAAGAGTCTTTTCCACTAAATGCGACCATTTTTGCCTGATTTCATCATTCAAATGCCCCAATAAGTTTGCATAGTACTCGCCATTGATTACATTTTCCTTTTTGAAGATAATAAATGAAAATTATTCCAAACATAATCCAAAAAACTGATGCCATAACCTTGCCTGCAAATGGAACTGTCTCACCTTCTTTGGAGCCAATTCTTCTCTTTGCTTTGACTGTTCCTTCGTCTCAGGTGTGAAGTGATGGACCCATGTTTCATCCATGGTTATGAATCGACACAAAAACTCTGCTTTATTGCAGCAAAACATCGCCAAACACCTGACTGAAACATCCTCACGACGCTGCTTTTGTTCCATTGAGAGTAAACGCGGCACCATCTTGCGCACAGCTTTCTCATGTCTAAATTTTCAGTTAGTATGCGACGTACGGCACGTTTTGAAATACCTACGATGTCTGTCAGCTCGCGCACTTTTAGGCGAGGTCATCCAATTGCATTTTGTGGATTTCCTTCACAATTTCTGGCGTGGTCACCTCATTTGGTCGACCACTGCGATGTTCGTCTTGGCAGCTCGTACAGCCTCGCTTAAACTCTGCCACCCAATATTTTACTGTTGTAAACGAAGGAGCAGACTCTCTCCGACTAGAATCTAGCTCAGCTTTAATATTAGTTGGAGTAAGACCTTTCAAATGAAAGTATTGTATCACATAACGATGACCAATTTTATCCATGTTTACAAATTTTCTGAGAGCGTTTACTGACGTAGCATCATCAAACTTCAGAATTAAGCTTTATAAGGTTGTTACTTTCTACCACAGTCATTTGTTTGAAACAACCACCACTATCTATACATTAGGTCAGGTACTTCTGGGACTGCCCTCGTATTTCTGTCGTTCTCCGTGATCTAGTGGTACCATGCTAGCCTCTAGTTCCCGAGGTCGAGGGTCCAAACCCGGCGGAGGGCGAATGGAGTTTTTCGGCCGTAAAAATCCTTAGTATGGGTTCTTTCGGAAGGGAAGTAAAGCCGGTGGTCCCATGTCGTAGATTTACGGCACGTAAAAGTACCTCAAGCAACATGTTCGGTCTTTCACGGCCAATATAGAGCGTCCATGAGTAAAACTCAATTTCAATTTAGATATGTTTCTGTTATAGCCTTCTTGATTGTATTACCCGGAGAACCAAAGAGAGTAACATACTTCAGGCGAGAAACAGTTGGCTACATTGAAATTAACTTCAAATGTTTTGTAACCATAATTTGAAGAATGTCTAGGGACGAGGTAAAGGAAGTTGCATTAATGAACGATCAGCTTTAACAGCAGTAATGTACGGTGTTTTCATGAGTGTATCGTTACATCAGGGGGCGGAGCCAGGAAGACTCAAGGGTGTTCCACCGTAGCAACTCCACCCATGTGTTAGGAGAGGAAGGATGCGTAACACAGATGGTTAGAAGAGCACTTGCAATTAAACAGATGCGCTACAAGAAATACAAATTAAACTTAATGAATACTTGAACCTAGCTTCTAAGGCAAGAAACAACACAAGCACATACTTAAATCGGAAAAATAACAAACTAACAAGGGAAGTTTCATCAGATCCATGTTGCTTTCCAGGAGAGAAACAAGATTTATTGTTACTTATTATTATTATTATTATTATTATTATTATTATTATTATTATTTGACTTACCCAGCATTGCATAGCCGATGTTTAAACCTCCAATGAAGATTGGATTAATTTCAATCTTTCTTCGTGTACCTTGTGAAACTATTGCACACATGGTCAAACTAAAAGCGTGGTCTCTTGAGCAGTTAAATTTTTTCAAAGTCCCTTCGAGAGAGCGCGCGGTTCACAACCGTCAACTTCTGTGCGCCGCTTTGGCTAACTCTATAATACAAGCCACTGATTTGGGCTGCCTCTACACCCTGCTTGGCGTGGAGCGGTGTTCAAACTACTAAAAATTCTTCGAGTTCAATTCTCTGGATTGATTTCTTTTATTTTTTGCAACTACTTTTATAGTAATATAGTTAAACATAATGCTTTTGTTACTTCATTTTACTTACAAATAAAATTACAATAATGGTGAATTGATTGATTATGAAACTTCCTGCCGACCGATAGATTAATGGTTGCCATCTACCGGTATAACAGACTGCTAAAAAACCCCGCATATATAAAAATAAAGAAACCCTGTTATATTTTTACTCTTGTGTTTAAAATGAAAGGAAAATAAAAGTCAAGAAAGTCACGGAGATTTGAACTTGCCCCCTCAGGATCAGTAATCCAACTCTCTACTATTGAGCTAAGAATGCTGCACTGAATATAGCATTATAATGGCTTTAGTCATACTCTACTTGAGAAACCTAAATAAATAGTCTGTTTTGGTTATAAATATTCAGTGTTGAAGCATCTGTCTGTTTGGAATATTGTATATGAACTATTTTCTCGTGATTAAAGTTAGTGTTATAGTTGTATACCCCTTTATAACTACTACAAGAATACACGAAGTCTTGTGAACAAAGCTCACGAGTGCTCACGGAAGTACATTTTTCAATATGTGACAAGATTGGACTAGGCTTGACAATGTCATAAATGTGGATTTACAAGTTGTCTTTTTTCAAACTGAAACTCTTCAGAACACTTTAATAAATAATTTATTACGCACAAAGCAATTTACTAATTGCGTCACGGTATAACAGTTTGCAATAAAATACTGCTCTATACTAATATTATGTGGCACTTTCACGTATCATATCCAATGAAATCACATTGCAATTATGGAATACAATGAAAATAACACCTTCATCTTGTAATCCACGGAATCCTAGACATACGGACCTGACTAGCTTATGTATAACCGAATCAGTTCGCACACGACTTACCTGGCCGTGTAGACGTTTTTGTTTACTTTTCACTTTCGGCCATGTTGCAGATTTTGCAACGTACTGTAAATACTCGCATTTCATTGGCAAAAGCCATCAAATCATTGAGAGAAGATGGTTTGTTACACGTATGGAAAGTAAGTTTGAAGTAGGAGTTGTATTGTATTTGAACTGATGGGGAGCCGAACTTTTAGTTGCAACCGCACGTATAGTAAACAGTTTCCGGTAACCTGCGCCCCAAATGTACTTTCAAGTGGCCTTTTCCCCAAGTTTAAAAAAATTAGTAACTTTGTAATTTATCTGTTTCTTTAAATATTATGTATTTATGTTTGCATCGGCTGCGTCAGTATTTATTTTAGAGACATGGATTTCTTAGCAGGGCGTGATGCGACTGAAGAATGTAGGCTTACATAGATTATAATTTTACTTCACTCCTTTTATTAATCCTTGACACAAATTAAATAGCTATGAGATTCTTTTATTTAAGACTTGCACTTTTTAACACGTATACTATTTTCGTCTCACACCAATACGTAATTAATTTTTCGAGGACACATCTCGCGTCTAATTATGAGCACTGTCTAGAAGCAACACGTCTGATTATGAGCAGTTTGGAGGCAACTGAACTGTTTTCCACAGCCTAAATTTGTAGAGTTCTGTATTTCAAGTTTCTGATTGGCTATTCCTAATCCAATAAAATACCTTCCTTTAACTAAAGCTTTTTCTGGTTGTTGATTGGCTATTTTATAAACTGACACTAAAATTACATTATTGTTACTCCAAGAATCACAAGTAGATAGTACTGTTAAACTTTATCACTCATTATTGACTCAAGGTTACCTCATTGTTAGCAACTTTAAACCTATTTTTCTCACAGCTCCTACATTATTAAATTACGTAATGCATTCACATAACATTATTGAGCATGTTTACAATAATGTAAGCATATGCAATGACTGTTACATACATTTTACAAATTATTACATACACATATTGCTTCAAGGCGGGCTGTTATTGAATTTACATATTATATAATTTTACTAAAATCATTTAAGTGTTAAAAATACTGCCTCAATTGTCAAATATTTCATCATTTAGAGCATGTCCTTATTTGCTTTCAACGCTTTCAAAGACAAGACATTTGTTAAGAAAAGTTGTAAGGTTGTAACAAATCTTGAAAAATCTTGTAAGGTACTGAATTTGACAAGAATTTGATCGTGTACAAGGGGTTTTAGATTCAGACACATTTTAACGGACAGCAACATTCAAAATCATGAAAAACTGACGTCTATCTATATTTGAATAGTAGATAGTCTCAACACAAAGTAAAACTTATGTATGCAAGTAAATTTGAATTGTTTATACGTGTTTCATTTGGAAGTGCCTCTGCGGTCGAGTGGCCAGCATTCTGGCTTTTCAATTCAGAGGTCCCGGTTTGACTTCCATGTCAACTATTTCTTGCCCCCACAGACTCTGAAGTATGAATGTGGGAGTGAATGCAAGTGTTTTAATAGTTAAAAACCGAGAAAACCAACGTTAAGGAAACCTACAGTTCAGCAAACAATAACACCGCCAGTTGTTTGTCAAGCTAAAGCACCCAATATGATCAAAGAAGTTAAAGTAGGCAATACAAATGAAAAAGTTAAAAAAAAAGTTTCATTTGCTATTCTACACTAAATTTTGATATGCAAAATTCTAAATTTATTTAAGTCTATATTTACAATTTATAAAAACAAATCCCCAATAACCAAGATTACTCTTATTACTTTTATTAAAATGTAGGCACCGGGGTAGCACAGTAGTTTCGTTTCGCTCTCGTACTGAGGTTCGATTTCCGGCTTTGGGGTGGCTATTTTAAGTCGGTCGTGTCCACGTCTTCACCTCTGACTTACTCATGTGAAGCCTTCCCAAAGCCCAACGTGGTTTGTGGTCCACTGTAAAGCTGTAAGGCCTCTCATTCAACCATCATCATCACCCTACCATCGGATGCAACGGAATGCCCCAATGGGTGCCTGCACCTCAGAAATGTGTTTAGTTATTTCCTGGTGGAATGGAGTAACCCCGAAGGTTATAGACCATATGGGGAGCGTTAGAAACAATATTTATCAAAATATAAAAGATAATAATTTTAAAAAATGAAATTACACTACATTTTGAAGCAAAGCTTGTTCAAAATTTAAAACAATATACATTTGAAGGTATATTTCTACGTGCTAAGGTGAACTGTCACTCCAATTAGTTTTAATTTAAAAAATATAATTATTTCAATTATTTTAAAAGTAATTGGGGTCTGAATAGTAAGTAAGGGAAGTATTGCATTCCACCCAAAACTTCGATACCGAGATTTCACCGGAAATACATGTTTTGAGGTCCCTGAATCCAAATAAAGCATTTTTGGAAACATGTCTAAACTTGGTACTTGAGTTTATTAGCTTCCAAGGATAAAACAAGAGAATTTTCAAGAAAATCCCCCACCCCAAACTACCCTTTACGTGAAACATTTTTCAAAAGTTTGATTTTCTCAACAATGGCTCTAACGATTTTGATTAAACTATCATATATTTAAGATATTTTCATGGCAAATGAAATGTATATCTTGAATTTTCTGCGAATGTTCCTAAAAGTCCTTTTCATTCTGAATGGCGTTCGTATAACTGATAAACCGTAAGAAATATAAAAACTTCTACTACACAAAAAATCTAGATCTCATTAAAACACAAAATTTATGTCATATACATTTTCTTTTGTCCAGTGAACTATTTCCGAGATATTCTTTGTTATTTGTTTGAATTTTCCAATACTTAAACTTTTCTCAAATGGGAGTTCGTTATTCGTTTTTTTATGTCCTGGACATGCAAAGAGAATGGAATACACCACATAGCAACCAGCTCTTAAAGCCTACCATATTCCCCTTGCACCTACAGGAAAATTAGCAAAAGGACAGTTTCTGCAAATGTTTATCTGTATTACCATGCAGTAGATGAAGAATACTGTTTGTAAAAATAGTTTGTACAAGAGTAGAGAAAGTCATGTGAGTGCAACTTATCTGATCTTTTTAATATTAATTCTCAATGCTATGTATGTGAACCACACAAAAAATACAAAAAATGTGTGAAATACTTAAGGTATGTATATACGGTTACTGAAATGTCACTCAAAGGTAATACTAATATTGGGGATGCTTTCAGTTTTATGAGGTTGAAATTTTTACATCATCTTTTATCTGTTCTCTGAACAGCAAACATTAAAACGATTCCTTCAGGATTTTTCCTTAGCTTATTCTCCACTTTTAGTATAGTAAGTAAGTAATTTTATTAACCCAATTAATTGTACAAATTTACAACAGCAGTTTTACAAATTTATTCTTAAATCATTTTCTAAAAATAACAATAAAATAAAATATAAAGAAAATTAACCTCATAACTACTGATATCCTGCAGTATGGAATACTGGTAGCCAGCATTCCTCCTAATCTAACAGTACAATTATGAATTTATTTAATCTCTAATCTAACTCTAACTCTACCTCGAGTTGCTTTCTTGGGACCACAACAAACTCAAACCTTGAGGTTGTCGAGTTGTTGGGTCCTACTTACAACATATCAAATAAACACTACTGTAATTTAATTTAATACTCATTTGTCTCGTCCTTGCTAATTTTCCTCATCCATTTTGCTCTTACTCTGCCCAAAAAGTTCCCTACTTCTATTATATTTTTCCTAGATTTTAGTATATTAAGTTAGTATACTGATATAGAACTAAACTTGAGCTTTGAAACTAGTGATCTGGTCCACAAAGGGTCGCTTCAGCGTACGTGCTGTCGTTTGCAGTGTGTTTATATGCAACACACGCTGCTGAGAAGGGGCTCTCAAAGCATGTTCCGTGAATCAGGGCACGCCTTCTTTTAATAAAATTAATTAGAAACTTTAAATTAAACAAGAGTTACGATTGTACTGTAAGGGGAATGAGAATAACATTAGAAAGGAATTAGAAATTGGCGATTCCTGCTGAATATGCTTTTACTTAAGTGGAAACTTTAAGTGACTGTTCCCAACTTCGAATAAAACGATACTTTATCGCTTAGAAGTGAGAATTTTAAATGTTAAACTCCAAAACAACACCAAACAAGTTTCCAACTAAATAAATAATTAACTTTGCAGAAGTCTTGCTTTAAATAACTGGCTGCTTTTTTGGCTGTTACACTGGCGTTGCCTCAACTTCTAATGTACAGACACACGTCATTAAAGTTAACATTAATGAGTAGTTTCACGTATTCGTTTTCAGGCGCAGCCAATATTGCGACCATATATCATTACCAGAGCTAGGACAAATATCCTTTGGCTTACACTGTGTGCACGCTGCGACTTTGTATCGACAGTGTGGCGAGGGGAAGGGAGTACCATAGGTAACCTGGAACGGTAAACAGTAGTGTCAGGGGTAGAACAGAACATAAACACAGAGCTCACAGACAGCAACTCTACCATACCAGTAACGCAAGCGACTGTGGAGCCCTGAGTCCGTGTATACAGTACGACGTCACGTGTACTAGGTAGGGTGATAGTTGAGGCAGTATTTTTAACACTTAAAAGAGTTTAGTCAAATTATATAAAAAAATATAATAACAGCCCGCCTTAAAGCAATATGTATATGTAACAATATATAAAAAGTGTATATTACAGTCATTGTATATGTTTATATTATTGTATACATGTGTAATAATGTTATGCGAATGTATTATGTAATTTAATAATGTAGGAGCTGTGAGAATAATAGGTTAAAAGTTGCTAACAATGAGGTAACAATGAGGTAGCCTTGAGGCAATAATGAGTAAGAAAGTTCAATAATGCTACTAGTCATTCTTGGAGCAAAAATAATGTAATTTTTTGTGACAGTTTATAAAATAGCCAATCAACAACCAGAAAAAGCTTTAGTTAAATGAAGGTATTCTATTGGACTAGGATTAGTCAATGAGGGACTTGAAATACAAAAATTTACAACTTTAGGCGCTAGAAATCAAGTTTAGTTGCTTGTAGACAGCGCTCATAAGTGGACGTGTTGGTTGTAGACAGTGTTCCTAACCGAACGCGAGATGCGTCCTCGAGAAATTTAATACGTATTCGTATTAGACGAAAATAGTTTACGTGTTAAAAAGCGCATGTAATTAATAAAAACAATCTCACAGCTCTCTCTATATCAGTGAAGTGTTATTTAAATCGTTTCAAGCATTAATAAAAGAAGTGAAGTAAAATTATAATCTGTGTAAGCCTACATTCTTCAGTCGCACCACAACCCTGCAAAGAGAAGCATGTCTCTAACAATAATACTGACGCAGCCGAGGCAAACAAATATATAATATTTAAAGAAACAGTCAAATTACAAAGTGAATATTTTTTTAAATTTTTTGTGGACGAAGGCTACCGGGTACCATACGTGCGGTTGCAACTACTTCAAGTTCGGCTCCCCAACAGTTGAACTACAATACAACTCCTAGTTCAAATTGGCTTTCCATACATGAACCAATGATCTTCTCATAGTTATGTTGATTCCTCGCTCAATGGATATTTGTCCTAGCTCTAACCATTACGTATGTCTAGGTACAAAACAACTCACGAATCGTTATACACAAACAGTGATATTTTCATCGTCATCCACCGGTTTGAGCCTCAGGCCCGTTCAGTCCCCATTAAAAATGCCCACTCTATCTTAATTTTGGACGGCCTATATTCCGTTTTCATTATGGTTTATAATTAAGCGCTTGGTAATAGATTTTCATCCATTCTGTCTAAATGTTCTTTCCAATTCTTACGGCAACTGTCTATACGGTCTAGTACGCCTTTTGTTCCAAGCTCTCTTCTTATTTCTTTACTCTTTTTATGTTCAATTAGTGATACACCAGCCACTGATCTTAGAAACCTCCTTTCTGAAGCTTCTACTCCCTTTCTCCCTCTTTCTGTAGCTACCCCAGTCTATGCGCAATAAAGAAATATTGGCAATACCACTGATTTATAAAATTTTAACTATGTTTCCTTTGTTGTTTTATCACATATGTATCATCATTTGGTTCCACAAACATATTGGTATTTACAGAGGTTTTCTTCCATGTTTATGTTTTTCTGGTATGATATTTTACACCCTAGACATTTAAAGCTGCTCTCTTGTTCAATAATTTGAGTCTATTTGAAGACGTTTTTGTTGTATTGTTATTTGCACCACGTTTTGGGAGCCAATTTGAAGAATGTTTGTTGCTGCTACGTATCGAAAGTCAGTTTGAAGATGATGTATTATAGTTCAGCTGTTGGGGAGCCGAACACTTGAAGTTCGTTGCAACTGCACATATAGTAAACATTTTCCGGTGGCCTTCGTCCCAAATTTAATTTCCGGTGGCCTTTGCCCCAAATGTTTTAAAAAAAAATTAACTTTGTAATGTTTACTGTTTCTTTAAATATTATGTATTTATGTTTGCCTCGGCTGCGTCTGTATTTATTTTTAGAGACATGAATGTCTTAGAAGGGAGGTGGTGCGACTGAAGAATGTAGGCTTACACAGATCATAATTTTTAATTCACTCCTTTTTTTTTATTAATTCTTGACACGATTTTAATAACATTTCACTGATATAGAGAGCTGTGAGATTCTTTTGTTAATTACTTGCACTTTTTAACACGTAAACTATTTTTTCACACAAAATACGTATTAAATTTCTCGAGGATACATCTCGCGTCCAGTTATGAACACTGTCTACAACCAACGCGTCCAGTTATGAGCGCTGTCTACAAACAACTAACTTGATTTCAACCGCTTAAATTTGTAAATTTCTGTATTTCAAGTCTCTGATTGGCTATTCCTAATCCAATAGAATACTTTTATTTAACTTGAGCTTTTTTCTGTTGTTGATTGGTTATTTTATAAGCTGTCACAAAAATTACATTATTGCGTTACTCCAATACTCCATTATTGTCTCAAGGTTACCTCATTGTTAGCAACTTTTAACCTATTATTCTCACAGCTCCTACATTATTAAGTTACGTAATACATTCACATAACATTATTACATGTATACATTAATATAAACATATACAATGACTATAATATACACTTTTTATATATTGTTACATACATATATTGCTTTAAGGTGGGCTTTTATTATATAATTAGACTGAAATCATTTAAGTGTTAAAATACTTTATAATATTATTTTTTTGATCTTTTATGTTGGGATCCGATAAACGCCATTGTTTTAGTTTTGTTTTGTGCAATTTTAAAAGTTATATATTGTTTTGTTGTTTTAAATAACTTATGTACAGCAATCTGATCCATTAGGTGACCCATTAATAATAACGTTTCAATGCAACACATTCAGCCATTTTTCAATGGCTTCATTAAGATATATATTAAAAAGAGTGGGTGATAATGGACACCCTTGTTTAACACCACTATAACTATTACATGATATTTTATAGAAGCATTTTAAGAAATATCTGTACCTGTTAATAAGTTACTTGAAAATACGAGTAGGTATAAAACATTGTGGTAATCATATGAATAAAGGCCTGCTCCGTGATTTCAAGTTACCGATGTAGAGAGCATGTCTTGGCACGTGTCCCCTGGGCAAGGCGGTGGGTAAAGAAATATACCGTAGTAGATGTTGTTCCGCTTCGCAAACAGAGTAAGAAATATATCAGAGAGTAATGTAAGTGAATTATTCGTATGCACCTATTACTTCTTGCTAAGTCGAAAGGAGATTCTCACGATATAGCTTTTGTTTAATAAAGAGGGAAAACGTTCATTTTCGACAATCTCATGTTCCTTTGATACAACCTGTACGAGCACTGCATGCACGCGCCCGTTACTTACATCTGGAATCACCCTCTCTCCTTCAACATAAACAAACTACAGTAAAAGGTTAGTTAACCTCACAAAAACCTTCATGTTGATCCTTAACTTACATATTACTATCTAATCATTATTTTCACCTAGTTCTACAAAAGCTTGAATTTTTGTGTTTGTTTCATTATAAATATTCGTCAGAAATAGCTTCAATGCAAATGCTAGAGATAAACAGGCACATTCAGGAGACTGGGACATCAGTAAAATGTAAATACAGCACGTTTGTAAGTTTTGATACTGCATGCTCTTTTTCAAAACCAACCAGTTAACATTTCACAGTAACTTAAAATTCAAAACGATCAGTAGAAATTATTTCGAAATGGCATATTTGATGAAAAAATTAATTAATTTTATATTTTTATGAAGTAAGCTTTTGAATATATTCGATGTTTCTCGGTCACCTAAAATCCAACATGTACAAAGTATACACATAGTGAACCATTTAAGTTGAGGTGGTAGAATATCTCCAAAACTAAGCATTGTAGAAAGAAATGTCTTGAATAAAAGTTCCTTGATATTATGGGGGAAAGTAAATGCCATTAGTCGTGTTTTATTTGGAGAACGTTGTGATGGTCATTTTAGGGTCAATTTAAATTGTAGGTTCCCATTAAAAAAATTAAATTGACCTTAAAGTGACCATCACAGCATCCTCCAAACAAAACATGACTAATGGTATTTACTTTCCCCCAAGCAACTTTTATTAAAGCCATTTCTTTCTATGATTATCAGAAAATTCACACTCAAATGATATTCGACACACACACCAAAAATGCATTTTTATCAAAATAATTAACAAACAAACTCTAACGAGTTGCTTGAATTGAGGAAATAATCTTAGTAATCCTTGTATCCTTAAAAGGATAGTTTGTGCTCTGCATCTTTTCAGGAAAAATAAAAAAAAATACCCAAGTTATGACAATTTAAAATAAAGCAATTAGTGTGATACAATTTTTGCTGGCTTGTATAAAGTGAATAAATGCAGAATAGTTTCAGTCATAGGAATTATTAATTATTTCTCTTCTATTCGCATATGTAAATTAGTTATGAAATTATGAAAACCCCACAAAACCCAGTAATCGTTTTTTAAATTAATTACTCATTTTGCAATAATTACATTTGCGGCGACCACATAACAACTAAATATAGGTACTACTTTATACACAGACAACAATGAAACATTCTCGTTACTCTCATTCAAATTCGAAGGAGTATCTTTAACCATTATATTGATTTTAGCAAATATGTGAATTATTTAAATCGATTAAATAACTTCAGATTTGGCTCTTATTTATTTAAATTATAAAAAACCTGTTTTCGAGGAATACACAGATATGTTAATTGTATGCGTAGGTAAACGAGAATGTTCACCGAAGAAGCTACATCATTTTATGAATGTTCATCTTACGACGTCTGGAATAGTGTGTTAAATTACCTTTGCTGACATACACTATGTGATCAAAAGTATCCGGACACCCCACAAACATACGTTTTTCATCTTCTACTGACTGGTACTCATTATCCGCGACCTCAGTAGTCATTAGACATCGTGAAACAGCAGAATGTGACGCTCTGTGGAACTCACAGACTGCGAACGTGGTCAGGTGATTGGGTGCCACTTGTGTCAGAAGTCTGTACGCGAGATTTACACACTCCTAAACATCCCTAGGTCCACTGTTTCTGATGTGATAATGAAGTGGAAACGTGAAGGTCATGTACAGCACAAAAGCGTACAGGCCGACCTCGTCTTTTGACTGACAGAGACCGCCGACGTTTAAAGAGGGTTGTAAAGAATAATAGGCAAACATCTATCTAGACCATCACACAGGAATTCCAAACTGCATCAGGATCCACTCCAAGTACGTGAGGTGAGAAACCTTGGATTCCATGGTCGAGCCGCTGCTCATAAGCCACACATCACGCAGGAAAATGCTAATACGATGCCTCGTTTGGTGTAAGAAGCGTCAACATTACACAATTGAACAGTGGCAAAACGTTATGTGGAGTGACAAAATCACGGTACACAATGTGGCGATCCGCTGGCAGGGTGTGGGTATGGCGAATGCCCGGTGAACGTCATCTGCCGGCGTGTGTAGTGTCAACAGTGAAATTCGGAAGTGGTGGTGTTATGGTGTGGTCGTGTTTTTCCTGGAGGAGGCTTGCATTACAGCACAGACCTACATTGATATTTTAAGCACCTTCTTGCTTCCCACTGTTGAAGTGCATTTTGGGGATGGCGATTGCATCTTTCAACACGATCGAGCACCTTTTCATACTGCACGGGCTGCGGCGGAGTGGTTACACGACAATAACATCCCTGTAATGGACTGGCCTGCACAGAGTCCCGACTTGAATCCTATAAAACACCTTTGGGATGTTTTGGAACGCCGACTTCGTGCCAGGCCTCACCGACCTACATCGATACCTCTCCTCAGTTCCGCACTCTGTGAAGAATGGGCTGCCATTCCCCAAGAAACCTACCAGCATCTGAATAAAAGTATGCTTGCGAGAGTGAACGCTGTCATCAAGGCTAAGGGTGGGTCATTACCATATTGACTTCCAGCATTACCGATGGAGGGAGCTACAGATTTGTACGTAATTTTCAGCCAGGTGTCCGGATATTTTTGATCACTTAGTTTATATTCAAACCTAATGGTCTACGAGGCGTGATTTTAAAGTAAATGGTTTTAATGTTTTGCCGCTGCATCGCTGCAGTCGCGATTTTGAGCATGCTCAAAAACTTCCTCCATTCCAAAGGAAGTCAGACCAGATGTGAGTGACCGTCATTTTGTGTTTTCCTGTTGTTAGAGCGTTTAGAAATGTTCAAATCATTCGACCGATCGCCCGATTGTGAACTCAGATCAGTAATTCGTCTTCTCAATGCGAGAAATGTTACGCTAATAAACATCCATTGCCAATTGTGTGAGGTTTATGTGGAAACAATATTGAGTGACAATGTCCGACCACAAACATCCAAAAAAACTCAAAATCTGAAATCTGATCACATAATTTGGTTGGGAACAATTCAACCACCCTACTACAGTCTAAACTTGGCACCAAGCGATTTTAATCTGTTGCCTCATCGGAAGAAATTTCTTGGTGGAAAACATTTCAACGGCGATGATGCTGTGAAACAAGACGTGCAGATTTTGCTTTCATCACAGGCGGCATCATTCTTTGACGAATGCATACAAAAACTAGTTTCTCGTTAGCACAAGTGTCTGAATAACAGCGGTGACTATGTGGAGAAGTGGTGTAAAGTAGTTATTAGTACTTACTTTAAAACTGCGCCTCGTATTTGCAAAATGGTCTCCATATTAAAAAATAAATAAGATAAATCAACGCATTTCTGAAACGCCTTACCTGATAGCCAAGTACAGTCGTTTGATACCACGTCTGGATGCTTTAACCTAAACATTTAATTTGTTTGCAGCGGTGCAATGTCCCGATACAATTTATGATATACATTTGAAAATTTTGCCTTTTCCTTAAGCAAATGATAATTGCTATTTAACATAAGTGAATATTGAAACAAAAGAATGTGTCAAATTTTGAAAACATATCATAATATGCTCCATTATATAGGTTATACCACGATGGGGGAATCCTCGCTCACTGCGCTTATATAGATCTATTGTAGCTACCATCCCCCAGGAAAAAGGGATGAAGTGAAGGAACCTCAAGAGACGCGCAATGTCCTCAGTATGTTATATGTGCACTAATTAACCTAATTCATCACTTGTATAGCAGGTATAAAAGCAATATGGCAATTTTGCTGATCGGCCAAACAATAAGCACGAAATAAATAGTCTATCGCCTAACAGTTCCTGGCTCGAAGATCCGACCAACTGCTGGAGTTACCTAGAGAAGGCGATGCCGACGACGACCATGCAACCTCTAGTGTCTACGGGGAGTATTCATTTCTTTGAGCAAGCAACCACGCCATCTATCCGGTACCGCCATACGCCACGAAACGTAGAAGCGCATGTGCAAGATGAGATGGAAAAGGGACTAAAGGGAAATGATGGAAAGAAATTCGTGGTAGATGAAAAACCACCCCAATTATGCTCCATGAAAAATCAGTTAAAAATAAATGAGCCACAAGTACACTGGTGTTCAAAACCTAAGGACGAAAGTAATCTTCGCATGCTGTGACACTGTCAAGTAACATAGTTCCATGAAACTTGAATCATAGATAGAGGGAACGGTATGCTACAGTAGGCAACTAAACGAAATATACAATGAGACGAACAGACATGTCACTTTTATTCATAGATCATAAGCTACACTAAAGTCAATACGACATATGATGGCTCTATAGATTTACAGAAACAGATACACGGTTTTTAAAAGGGTGTATGGTCACCACGGACAGCAATGCATGCTCTGCATCGTGCTCCCATACTGGCCACAAGGTTGGTAAGCAGTTCTTGTGGTAGAGCGTTCCATTCCTCCACCAGCACCGTTGACAACTGTTGGATGGTCGTTGGTGCATGTGGATGTGTTGCAATGCGTCTCCCCAAAGCATCCCACACGTGATCGATGGGATTTAAATCGGGGGAACGGGCAGGCCAGTCCATTCGCCGAATATCCTCTCGTTCCAAGAGATCCTCCACCTGCGCTGTTCGATGCGGTCGCGTATAAAAATGAAGTCAGGGCCGACTGCACCCCTGAAAAGACGCACATTGGGAAGGTGTACAGTTTCACAATAACGTTGACTAGTGAGCGTACCGTGTTCAAAGATTTGGAGGTCGGTGCGCCCATGAAACATTATGCCTCCCAAAATCATAACACCCGGATCACCAAAACGATCATGTTTAAGGATGTTCCTGGGTTCATTACGTGTTCCCACCTCTCGCCAGATGAGGGTACGTCGAGAAAATCACTACTTAGACTGAATCTGCTCTCATCCGAGAAGAGCACACGACCCCATTCTTCATTTGTCCAATTTTGATGCTCTTGGGACCATCACAAACGTGCCGCTGATGTGCGGATGTCAATGAAACACAACGTACTGGCCGTCGGGCAAAGAGACCACTTCTGCGTAGTCTCCGTGTCACTGTGTATCGTGCGATTGCGTGCCTAGCTGTCCCGTTAAATGTGGTTGCAATTGCACCCGCTGTTTGGCATGGATCCGTTCTTTCCTGTTGCACAATGTAGCGGTCATCTGCTGCTGTAGTTGAGCGTGGTCGACCACCACCTCTCCTTGGGACAGCAGTGCCTGTGGTTTGGAAGATTCCCCATGCACGTGAAACAATGTTGTGAGCAATTCCAAACTCCTGAGCAACACTCGTCACACTTCGCCCTTCTTCCAGTTTACCGGTGATTCCAGATCCCCGTGTGAAGTCATCCAAACGGTGTCTAGGCTGTGTTGCAACGAGAACACCACTACAGTGCACCGTAACAGCTCGCTAATTGCCACACACCGTCTTGTCCTGTTTCATCAACTGTCCCGTGTTGCGGAACCAGACACATTTGGTACTATAGGCTCGCTACACTCACGCCATGTGACGTCCAGCTTTCTGTATACGTGTGAGAGACCTCTGGCAACATGCTCCCGCACCTTCATCTATTTCCACCAAGTAGTTCATTTGTTATGTCGCTTTACCCATCTCGTCCTTAGGTTTTGCACACTAGTATATGATGAGGGCTATACGTATAATAATTATTTATTGGATTTTTAGGAATTTTCTTTCCACATTTATTTTATGGCTCATAGTTCCTGTTTCAGGGGACAGGGCATCTTGTCTTCCATTATACTGATACTGCTGTGAACGTCGGTGACAGTGAACTGGCCAACCGCTGCACTCACCATACTCGGAATGCTCTCACACACCGTAACGAAGCAAAACAGAAATTTCACAACTTAGAGCAGAGGAGGGTTTCATAAATTAAGATAAAAAAATTCTGATGTGATACGTTCACATGAATTTCTCTGCCCTCTTTCGTTTATCAGTGGGTATACAAATCATTGTTACTGAAGCTTATTTTGCTATCTACTATATATTAATCCAAATAAATCTTTGCAGAAATAGCTGTATTATATATGTCGTTATCGATACAAAGAGAACAGCGATAGTCAAATGTTTTAAGAACTGGACGCTCCAAGCTAGCCTTAAAACTGTATACTGTTTCCATGCAATCGCGAAAACAACCGAATGTTGAAAGGACTTTAAGAGAATGACAAAGAAATGAACAATTCGTAGCTTTAATAACTGATACTTCAGAATCGGTTTATGCTACCAAAAATTTAGATTAAATAAATTGTGCGCTTTAAAAAGTGAGGCAGTATTTTTAACACTTGCATAATTTTAATTAAATTATATAATATGTAAATTCAATAACAGCACACCTTGAAGCAATATGTATGCAATAATTTGTAAAATGTATGTAACAATAATTGCATATGCTTATATTATTGTATACATGTTCAATAATGTTATATGAATGTGTTACGTAATTTAATAATGTAGGAGCTGTGAGAATAATAGGTTAAAAGTTCTAACAATGAGGTAACCTTGAGGCAATAATGAGTTTGAGAGTTTGAATACTACTAGTCATGATTAGGGCGGCAATAACGTAAATTTTGCAACAGTTTATAAATTAGCCAAACAAAGCCAGAAAAAGCTTTAATTAAATGCAGGTATTCTATTGGACTAGGATTAGCCAATCAGAGACTTGAAATACAAAGGTTTACGGATTTGGACGCTTGAAATATGTTCAGTTGCCTGCAGACCTTGGCAGTTAAGATGTGTTCTCTAAAGAAATATCACGTATTCGTGTGAAACGAAAATTATGTATACGCGTTAACAAAGTGCAAGTATTAAATAAAATAATCTCACAGCTCTTGATATCAGTGTAGTGCTATCTAATTTGTGTCAAAGATTAATAAAAAGAAGTGAATTTAAACTTAAAATCTGTGTTAGCCTACATTCTTGTCGCACCACGCCCTGATTAAGAGAAACGTGTCTCTAAAGAAATAGTGAAGCAGCAGAGGCAAAAACAAACATAAATAATATCTTAGAATCAGTTTAATAACAAAGTTAATATAATATTTTTTAAACTTGGAGCGTAACAACAAAAATACATCTTCAAATCAGCTTCTCATACGTAACAGCATATTACGTAACAAATAATCTTCTGCAAATTAACGTTCCAATGTGATGTAAACAAAAACAACGTAAAGAACAATACCATCCCAAGTTGGCTTCCCTTATGTGGGATAATTAGAATAAATAAATAAATAAATAAATAAATAAATTACGAAACAATAAACTCCTTCAACTCCAAAAACCTCAACATTAAAATAATAACAGAACAACAACTACTTCAAGTTGGCTCCCAAAACGTGGGGCTGTAAACATACTTTTTCAAGAGATCTACATTTTTTGTGTAGTATGTTTTCGTCTCTTGTTCAAAATTTATCGCTATACAAGATTATGAAATATTCCTCCCGAATGAAAAATACTTCATAAGCAATTCCCGGAAAACCCAAATAAAACATTTTGTCATGTAAATATCTTTCATATATGGTATTTTAATCAAAATCGTTAGTCAGTTTTTATAAAATCAAAAATTTCGAATGATGTTCCATGTAGAGGGTAATGTTTGGTGAGATAATTTTATTTAAAATCTTCCTGTCACATCTTTGGAAGGTATTGAATCAAAATACCAACTTTGGTATTTATCCAACTTTTCGTTTTGAGGCATGCTGTTTACAGACACACAAACAGATAGATAGATAGACAGACAGACAGACAGACAGACAGAGAAAGACACAGACATGTTTCCAAAAATGCTTTATTTGGATTTAGGGGGCCTCAAAACACGTATTTACGGTGAAATCTCGGTATTGAACTTTTTGGTGAAATGCAATACCTCCCCTGCTTACTATATGTAGTAGAGAAAGTATAAATAACGTGTGTATAAAATTCAGTCTGATTGTATAAATTATTTTCAAAGAAAATGTTATTTATTACATTCACATGACCTCCTTTAACCACTATGACGCAATATATTCTTACACAATTTGAACAATGGTTTTACTACACGTTTCTTGTAGGTACAAGGAAAATATGGTAGACTTAAACGACAGCGAAATCGTTAAAATCCATGTTGCTATGTGACGCCTATGAAAGTCTCTTTGCATGACAAGAAAAAAACCATAGCGACTTATCACTAGCAAAACAGTACAAGTATTTGAAAACTTAAGCCAATAACAAAAAATATCTCGGAAATAGGTAGCGTCATAAAGCATCTAATTTGATATAAACGGTGTGCTTTAACAAGATCTAGATGATCTGCACAAGCTTTTCCTAGAAAATTGAATATATGCATTTTATTTGTCCTGAAAATATCTAAAACTTGTAGTATTTTAATCAAAATAGTTTACCCATTTTACCGAGCGGGATGGCTCAGGCGGCAAAGTTTGTGGCCCACATTCGGGAGGTCGTAGGTTCGATTACCGCGGCCGACCCATGGTTTTTTTTTCAGAAGTTTCCCCGTGTCGCTAGGCGAATGCTGCTTCACCTTTCATCTGCTTGGTCCCTTTCAGGGTTGCAAGTGTCGGCAGGACGTCTTGGCGTGTACATGACAAGAGAAAAGGATGCTTGGGGCCACTTTCCGAGCCTTCAAGGGATTTTTAACCAACAAATGGTTGCGGAGGCGGCTGCATCAGCTGCTATCCAGGGAATTTTAAATCTTTAAAACGGTAGGGACCCTGCCATTCGCTGGATGTGCCTCCTGGTTCGGCCGCCCTTTTTCTCCTCTCACCTCAACCCTTCCTCCCTCGCCGCCCCATCAGGTGCAAAGGATCTGCGTAGGTAGGAATGTTTCTACCCCTCCATTGCTAGTCCTATTCTAGATCCATTTTTTGGAAAATAAAGAAGACATTGCCATGTAAAATAGTTCTGGTAAAAGGTTTTTCTTAAAATTGTCACAACCCTGCGAGATGCTGAATTTGAAAACGAAAATTCAGTTAAACGCCAAACTTCGTATTTGAGTTATGGTGTTCATAGACATAGACAACAGATAATTTTTAAAAATAGTTCTTTTTTTAGATTCAGGGAGCCCCTAACGTGTATTCCCGATGAAATTTTGGTGTCGAATGTTTGGGTGGAATACACTCTGCCTCTACGTATTATAGGTAAGTAGTAGAGAAAGTAAGAGGAGATTAGAACTATTTCATTCTGCTGAATGTAAACACACACATTAAATAAATATAATGTGAATGAATTCAGCAGGAGTTGAGGCACGTGTACGATGAGGGAAGAAATTAAATATGCACGAAACATTACACAGCAATAACATAAAAATAATTGCCTTATAAACGGTTTCTTGTATTTGTATAGTTTTAAAAAGGCAATTCATGAGCAGTTTTATTTGTATAGGCGGTCGTAAAAAGCCAAGGAAATGGGCGGCAGTTCGTCTTTTCCCGTTGCCATGGCAACCCGACCACACGCGCTGTCTGTCTTTTTATGTGTCAGTATAAAGAGAGGCCACTACGGGATCGTATGACTGCGGGAAAAGACGTGAAAACTACAGCAGGGGGACTGTGGGCAACACGGGCCATGAGGTGAAGCGGCTAGGCTGAAAACCTTACACATAATATGAGATGCGTAAACTTGTTTTTATCTACTACTTTTATGACTACATCCGGACGAAGTTTTGTGGTTCCAGGCTTTCTGTGTCGCTTTTCTATAACTTTCAAAATTATTGTTTTTTTAACGCATCAAGGCGAATAAATCTTGCTTCTCAGATAACGTAAAAGCTAGTTTTAAATAAAGAAGTTTATTCCACTGCAAGACTAGGGGTAGGGTCGATCTTCCTGCAAAACTGTTATGCCAGAGAAGTTGCCGAATCGCTGGGGGCACACATTTACCTCTTGCTAACAAAGGAAGGGGCAACATCCGGTAGAATCTTGTCCGGTCCCTGACCATGCTTACGTATTAAGTTTTTTGCTTCCGAGTACCACTGTTCTACATTCCCTGTTTATTCTGATTTTATTATTCTTGTACTTTTTCTTTTACGAACCTCATATTACATTTCCTTCGTTTATTTCTTTCGTCTAATTTATACTCTCCAATGTTCGTAATTTTGTAATCTTTGTTTCTTGTTAATCTCTGTTTAGTTTATTTTTGGAAGAAAAATCGGATAATTATTGAACTAATTTTAGTTAACGTGCTTATAATATTGCAACTCGACATGGGGTATGTTATCTCAAAATGAATTTGAGAAAGCTCTGTGGTTTACCGGGAAAATACGAGTCAGCTGGGGAGTTTAATTTCGTGCCAGCATATTGCCATGGTAGATCAAGGGCACGGAAAACAGAAGATTCGTAGTTCAAATCTAGCCTATGACATTGAATTTTTGCGTCTGGTTCTACTTTTGCAAGTATTGAATAAGTGAATATTCCAGCTTTTTGGTACATGTATCTCATTACTGGGTGGTATGCATATTAAACTTTTGCCAATTCGTAATTATTATTATTATTTAATCTCAACTTATTACTTAGGTATTTAATTTATAAAATCTTAAATTTGTCCCACAAATGAATACTTAAAACTGTCATACATTAGCAATAAATCATGGACAAATCAGCTATGATATGTTTACCTTTATAAAATAGGAATATTATATATAAATTTTAATATAAATGGAGATCTCCAGAATATACATAGAAAAGGAATGATAGAAATTCATTGAAGACTTAAGGTGTTCACGGTAACACAGTTGGGAAATGTATCGATATTAACAGCCAGTTTCTCTAACACTTACCTATGGAGGGTAGAGGAAATATTGAATTCCATTTCAAGATTCAGTTTCGAGATTGAACCTGCAATACTTCTTCTGTGGTCTCCTGAATCTCCACTTAACCTTTATAGGAAATATTTTTCTAAATTTTGTATTTTCTCAAAAATTTCTCAAACGATTTTGTTTAAAATGCCACATATTAAAGATATTTACATGGCAAATACAGTGTACACTTGAATTTTCTATATCGACAACTTGTACAGACAACTTGTCTGTAAAGTGTTCTTCACTCGGAGGGAATTTTGTAAAATTTCGTATAACTAGAAAATGTTAATAAATAGACAAATCGTACTATACAAAAATATATATCTCTTTAAAACACACAATTTATTCCGAATAAGTTTTTTTGTTGTATCAACTATTTCCAAGGTATAGTTATTACTGATTTGAATTGTTCAGCACTTCGTCGTTTTATTAAAGTGTTGTCCTTAATCAGTTGTTTCTAGGGATTTATGGAAGCACCAAGTGTATAGCGACTATCTTCGGTTTCCTCTATAACCCTTGTATCTACAACGAAACGTGTAGTAAAACTACTTCGTAACTGTTTATCTCAATTGATGAAATAGAAGATAAGCTTTATAGGAATAGTTTGCAGAAGATGTAAAAGGTTAACGTTAGTAAGTGGAAAAATTCATGCAAGTGTGACATATCAGACTATTTATATTTCCACTACAAAAGTGACGAGCCTGAAATTTAGCGGATGCATTTACGACCTTGTTAAGTATTCCAGGTAACGTAAACATTTCATCGCACTTTACCTGATGCTGAGCATTCATCACCATTTAATATTTCAGTAGCTTTGGTTTTTAATGCATATTTTGATGCTAATTTGCATTGAAACAACGTAAATAAACAAACGACTGACTGCTATCTAACTGCTACATGGAGAACAGTTACGTTTTCTGCGACTACCTCTGTGGTCGAGTGGTCATTCTTGTGGATTCTCATCCGAGGCATCCGAGATGCGATTCCAGGAGGAATTTTTCTTTAACAGGAATTATTCCTTGTCCTCCGCAGAGTCCTGAAGTACGAGTGTGGGAGTGAATATTGAGTGTTTAAGAGTAAAAAGTACCGAGCGGGATGGCTCAGGAGGTAACGTCTGTGGCCCGCATTCGGGAGGTCGTGGGTTCGATTTCCGTGACCGACCTTCCTGTCTTATGAGCTTTTTGGGGGTTTCCCCGGGTCGCTAGATGAATGCTAGGAAGGATCATTAAGTCTCCCGAATTTCCTGACCCTCCATTTCATCTCCATTCTCATTTCACTTTACCTTTCATCCGCTTTTAGTGTTGTACGTGTCGGAAAAAGGTCTCGGCGTGTGCATGTCAAGGGAAAAGGATGCTGTGTGAAAAGCTCGATCCCAGAATGGTGGGTCCCCCAGGGGGTGTGCAAGTCCACAGGGGGAGGGCAGCCATCTGCACCAGTGCCCATCCGGGGAGTTGAAATCTGTAAATGGTAGAGACCCTGCCCTCTGCCTGTAATGCCCTTTGTTTCTTCTCATACCATACCTCCCTCCAGGGACATAGGCACAAAAGATCACAGTAGGTCCACTTCCTAGGTCCCCCTTGAATCCTAATCTTAAGACTAAACAGTAATAAATCCCAACGTTAAGGAATCTACAGTTCAACGAATAAAACACCAACACTATTAGTCGTTTCTTAAGTCAGAGCCCTCCTCCATATGATCATAGATATTATAGGGGACTGTACTATTTAATAAATAAATAATAATAATAATAATATACGAGGTGTGATCAAAAAGTTTCCGGAATGACTTCATAAATACTACACAACCGTTTGTTTTGTCTAATCTGCAATGTCACCCTCGAAGTAGTCTCCTTGGGAGCTGACACACTTGTCCCAGCGCTTCTGCCACTGCTGGAGGCACCTCTGGAAGTCCTCTTCTTTGAACAAGTTCAGAGCCTTCTGCGATTCGCGATGGATGACATCAATGTCCTCAAAACGGTGTCCTCGGAGCCGCATTTTAAGTCGCAGGAAAAGAAAAAAAGTTCGCTGGTGCCAAATCTGGAGAATAGGCGGGATTGGGAACAGTATTCATTTTATTTTTATCCAAAAATTGGCGAACAGAAAGGGCTTTGTAAGCGAGCGCACTGTCATGATGCAGAAACCAGTCACCACTCCTCCATTTCTCCGACAGTTTGCGTCGCACATTCTCCCTTAATCTTTGCAGCAGTTGTTTGTAGAACACTTGATTCACTGTTTGACCCTGTGGCACAAATTCCTTATGTACAATGCCTTTAATGTCAAAAATCACAATCAACATTGACTTCACTTTGGATCGAACTTTCTGGCGTTTTTCGGGCGTGGAGATGAAGGACTCTTCCATTATGAAGATTGTTGCTTCGTTTCTGGATCGTACCCATAAATCCATGTTTCATCACCAGTAATAAGTTTCTCCGTAAACTGTGGGTCATTTTGTAGCTGTTAGATCTGTGAGGCAAACACACGGCTTTCCTTTTGGTCATTTGAAAGCAGACGGGGCACGAACTTGACAGCAATTCTTCTCATGTCCAAATTGTCTTTCAAAATACTTTGAACACTTCCAAAGAAGAGTCCTAATGAGTCAGAAAGTTCTCTTATTGTAATGCACCTATCATTTAAGACCATTTTCCTCAATTTTCATCAGTTTTGCTGGAACAGCGTCGCCCCGAATGATCTTTAACTGATGTCACACTACTTTTAAATTTCGAAAACCACTCAAATGCTTCAGTTTTGCCCATAACTTCCTCCCCATAAGCTGTTCTTAGCATTTCATAGGCTTCTGTTGCAGTTTTACCGAGTTTAAAGCAAAATTTGATGTTCGTTCTTTGTTCTTAGTAATCTGACATTTTTGCTACGCAGAAAAATCGTAGCACATGCAAAACACGTGTTCACTTCAGAGCGTCTACCCCTCAATGCATGGTCACAGGTAGCCACGTGACCTCTCATTTTTATCGGGAAGAAACGCTGCAGGTACAGTCTGGTAAGAATTAAAGAAATCTCAGCGTCAGCATTGTTGTGAAGCCATTCCGGAAACTTTTTGATCATACCTTGTATTTTCCATTGATTTAAATTGCCCGGATTATACGAAAATCGACTTCAGAACTTGTTCTATTGCTTGAAAACTTTCGATTACTGTACTTTTGGCTTATGTACTAATCCATGTGCGCCATTATGAATATTGTTTGTTTTCGGCTACTGATTTTCATTGCTTGCTTCTCTCTTCCCTTCCTCTTCTCTTCACAGACACCACATAGAATCCTCTCACACTCCGACCTGTTATTCGGTATCCACAACCAAATATTAAAAAGTTTTTTTTTATCTGTGCTTGCAATGTTTGCCTATATTTTATTCCATGCCATAAACGACAGCGTAACTGCGTGCCTGGTTTCACAAATGGGCTCTTGGTGGGGCCATTACGGCCAGGGGTGGTGAGGGGAGGGTAAACAATTCCTGCTTACCAAAAGTTATCTTTGTGTGCGTTATTTCGCAACAAGGTTTCAAGTGATCGAGATCGCGTAACTCCGCTGCGAGAGCAGGCAGTCTGCCAGAGAGATATTAGTGAGCCTACTTACCTCACCATCCGCACTTTAAATATAATTTGTAAAGCATCATAATATCTGTATTAAATATTTAGGGGAACCAACCTATGAAAACTGTCCAAAATTTGTAGTAATACATTTTGATGTTTTAAGAAGAATGGGTATATAAGAGTACTGACACTAAAATTATTTAAAATGACAGAAAACATAGGAGTGAAGTTTTTGATGTATTTGCCCTTAAAAGTAATTTCGTTTCTTCACTATTATGTTCATTTGAATTGTTGCTTATGGTGCAAACTCTAGCAAGTTGCTTTAAAATTTCTTTAACGAGTCTTAAGATAATAATAATAATAAAACTTATTGTTCGAAAGGCCAAGGAAATTATCTATAACGAGGTATATGACTTTAGAGATTATTTTTGTTAAATCAAAAATTTCGTGTAAAATCAAAACTTCTCTTGAATAAAATTAATAAAGCAATACCTTTAGTTTTCTAAAAATCAGTCGAGTATTAAATTATTTAATCCAAAACTCTGCTTTATATAAAGTAATGATTCTTAGATATTTCATTCAAATTCAAGTTTGAAAGATCCTTCCCAGAAGTTTCATCTTAACGAATATTTTAAAATAGTAAAAATGTAATATACAATCCGGTTTCAAAACTGTCATAGGCTGTTTGCACACCTGCGAAATTCCATTTAAACGTTGCTCATGAAGTTAGGAGAATTTAAATTTTTCGGAAGTGCATAACTGGAATTTCTACAATGTTTGAGGATCTTATCATAAAAGTTGTTGAAACGTTTTCGAAAATGCAGCATTTATATGTGATTGTTTATTATTTTTGTCTTGTTAAGTTGTAATGAACGGGAAACCATTCTTACTGTAGGAAAAAACAGCTTTCGATAAAACACTCAATTTGCGTTAAACATGTTTAGCATTTCCGAAACATTTTGTGTTTTATGATATCTGCGTAACGCGCTATTTATGTAACATTTTTGATAATGCGCATTTTCTTTCGTTTCCACATGTTTAACGATCAAAAACTGTTTGGTTTTGATGTAAGGAAATCAGTATTGCTTCTGCGTCGCGTTCACGGAAATCCTTTGCGCTTAATTAAAAGCATTCCTACGTAGATACTTCAGATTAACGAAAAGCAGATATAAGCGTAATATCACGTATTTTTTTTATTCTCTACCACGTACCTAGTAGGTACAGCAGGTATTGCATTCCGTTACGAAATCTGATATCGAGATTTCAACGGGAATACATGTTTAAGGCCCCCTGAATCCAAAAAAAAAAATATTTTCAGCAAAGGTCCTTGTGTGTGTGAAATGTCAGATAAATACCAAACTTGGTTAGGTTCAGCATCTTCTAAAGATGCGACACCAAAATTGTAATGGAAATTCCTCCACACCAAACTACCCTCTATATAGAAGATTTTTCGAAATGTGCAGTTTTATCAAAAACAACTAACGATTTCGATTAAAATACCATGTGTTTAAGATATTTAAATGATAAACTGTATATCTTAAATTTTTTGGAAATAGTCAGTGAAGTTCTCTTCATTTGGAAGGAGTATATCTCCTTAGAAAATACACAATTTATATAAAATAGCATTTTTTGTTGCATTGGTCAATTCCGAGATATACAATGTTATTGATTTGCTTTGTTCAAGACTAATAATTTTTAAAGAACTGCCACTATTCCGTTGTTTCTCGCGATAACAGGGAAAGAGAGTGGAATTTCTAGATCAGTGTATAGCGGTTAGCTCTTAAACATCCGACTTTCGATTCGTTTATCCCCTAATACCTACAACTTATTTCTGCAAAAGTTTATCTCGATTAACTTGAAGTGGGTAGAAAAAAATCTGATGTATTACACTCACATGACTTTCTCTAATCTTGTACAAATTATTTTTACAAACTCTTATTTTCCACCTATTTCATATTAATCAAGATAAACATTTGTAGAAACGATCTTTTGACATGCAAAGAGAATTACATTTTACACATAGCGACAAGTTCTAAAAATATTTGACTATCGCTTAAGGCTTACTATGTACCCCTTGTTTTGTATTTGCAAGGGCAATATAGAAATACAGTAGCCTTAATAGCTGGTTGCTAGGTGCAGCACCATTCTCTTTGCCTCAGATTAATACTCTTTGCATATCCAAGACAAAAAAATGAATAACGAATTCCCATTTGAGAAAAGTATTGACAAATTTAAGGGAATATCCCGAAAATGGTTCACTCAACAACAAAAATGTATATGACATAAATTGTGTATTTTAACGTGATCTACATTTGTTTGTGTAGTAAAATGTCTTCTATCTTTTATGGTTTACCAGTTATGCAAAAGTCGTTCACAATGAAGAATACTTTTGGAGACATTCCCAGGAAATTGTATTTGTCATAAAAATATCTTAAACATATGATATTTTAATCAAAATTGTTAGTGTCATTTTTGAAAAAATTAAAATCTTCGAAAAGTTTTCCATGTAAAGGTAATCTGGGGTGGGGGATTTTCTTGAATACCTTCGTGCCGCATCTCTGGAGGATGCTGAACCTAAATACCAAGTTTGGTGTTTATCCAACTGTTCGTTTCTGGGTTATGCTGTTCACAGACACAGAGACACACACACAGACACACACGGAAATGTTTTCAAAAATGCTTTTTTTGGATTCAGGGGGTCTCAAAACATGTATTTCCGGTGAAATCTCGGTATCGAATTTTTGGGTGGAATACAGTATTTCCCCTACTTACTATACGTAGTAGAGAAAGTAAAAACCGAATCACAACTGGCGGGTCGTTCAACTGTTTTGAACATTTTCTAATGAAGCATGCTCAAAATCGCAACTGCAGCACAGATTTTGCAGCGGAAAAGTATTAAAATGTCACTTTTTTAAAAACACGCCTTGTATTATATTATTTTTTTTACTTTACGCCACATTATAAGAGCTTCTTTGAAGTAAGGGATTAGGATTTTTTATTGGAAAGGTAGATTCAGACTGAAAGATTCAATGCCATTAATGTCGCACCGGCTTGTTTCATGGTATCTGGTTAGATATACAGACGGAAACCGGAAGATCCTTGGTTGAAATCCCGGCTATGACATTGAATATTTCAGTGTGATTATGCCTCCCCAACCTTACACGACTTGTGTGAAAGAACAATTAATTACCATTGAGTGACCTAATAGTGGTTAAACTACGAAGCTTGGGACTTAAAACGCTGTAAGTCGCCATTGGATATGACATCTTAAAATTAATTTGAGATCTCCGTGATCTTTACCGGGAAAAACACCGAGTCAGCTGGGAAATTTAATGTTGAGAGAAATTTGATTAAGACCACCAATAGCACCAGTAAGTGCAGATAATACAAGGGTAATCCAGAAAGTCCCAGACGTTTTGAAATAAACAGTTAAAAATGAAAATATCAAGGTTTATTATCTACATTTCAAACGTGCACTCTTAAGCTATTTTTCTACATAATCGCCATTCAAATTGAGGCATTTATCATACCGTGGCACAAGTTTTTCAATACCCTCTCTGTAGAAATCTGCCGCCTGCGACTTCAACTACTGGATTACACCGGCATGCAGTTCAGCGTCAGTATCAAAAGCATCAATTTGATGCACCAAACTCCGTGAAATTTGGGGAAAATGTTCCGAAAGTTCTGTAATCGTGAAACGACGATTTTCCTGAATTTTGTCATTGATTTGTATTGACCGTTCATCAGTCATAAGGCTAGGCCTAGCACTGCGATCCTCGTCGTGAACATTGGTACGGCCATTTTTAAAATCGATGCACCATTGCCTGACTCGGTTCACTAATTATTTCCTGTCCGTGAACATCACAAAGTTGACGTTAAATTTCAATTGGTTTGTTCTTTTTAGCCAACCGCACTTCACAGATGGCGGGATTTTCTATTACAGCGCACATTTTAACAACTCACAGAGAGCATAGTAAGGAAGGCACAGTTCTCATCCTACCACAGCTGGATGCGTACTGAATGTAGGAACGTTCTGACACCAAGATGGCGGCTCTAGTACTACTCATCGCCACGATAGGTCAAAACGTCTGGGACTTTCTGAACTGCCCTCGTATCTATAATTGTGATTTGAATGAAGTAATTATTAATAATTAGATATTTATTATCCTTGTTTATAGTTTAGTTGAAACCAAATTAGAGGTATATCACTGTTAATGATAAAATTGAATCCGCAATATTTCCCTGATAGCTCAGTGTTTTAGAACAACCGGACGAAAACCGGAAGATCTGTGGTTCAAACCCCTGCTATGACATTGTTTCTTTTTCAGTCTAATTCGACCTTTCCAGTCTTGTACTACACACGGCATGTGTGAAACAACAAGGGTTACATACTGTCTATAAATCTAAGTTGAATCTATTTCACATCTACGTGTCAAGTTTTCTTGAAACATTTCACCTTTTATCCGTTTAGGAGGTAAACATAAGGAGACAACATTTTCAGAAATGATATTTTTTTTTGTTTCGGGGCTCTCATTATACATGCTAAAACTTATTTATCAGAAAATAATTAGAAACATTATTGTTACGATTTTACTGTAAGTGTTTGAGGCAGAAGAAATAGGGAAAGATGCAGAAGTTTTCGGATAATTTAGACTCCCCGTAATAGTCTCTCTAGCAAGCCGTTTTCTCCTGGGAACATTCAGAGCGAGGACGAGATTTTTGAATGTGAAGTGGCGTCCGTCAGGTTAATGAGGCGGGTGGGCCTGTTACAAGAAGGTGTACCATGGGCAGTTGCCAGGAGCACCCGGGCGCCAAATGTAAGGAAGGCTCCCCACTCGAAGCTGTATCGATCCTGAGGCAGCAGGTTGTTTTGGGCGTGTGTCGCATGTGTGGACTTGCCGCGTTCTGCGTGGTTCGAACCCTAGGTCTCGGGGTTAAGTGTCTAACGCTCTGGTCACAGTTCAAAGCTTCACCTCGTTCCCTAGTAATGCCTTTCGTGGCTAAAACGATGCTACTTCAAATGGTAGCGGGGGCACGAGAGTTGTGCTTTAAGAATTAACTAATAAAATACATAAGTCCACAGGATGAACACAACCTATGGAAGACGACTTATACGTTTATACCTTATATGCTTCTTAAAATTCTAAATGGTATATTTGATGAATGTATTGCTAAATATTTACACATAGTGCCAGCATTTTTATTCTCTGGTATAGAGAATGTACAAAGTATACACGATTATTTTTATTATTCAGGGTCCATAAATTACTATACAAAAGGCATGAGAAAGTTTTCGTGATAAGCTTGGGCTCTATTCGATACTAAATGGTGGTGACTTTGAGCCCTGTTAGAGAGGTAAGAGTAATAAAAATAGTTCTCTCTTATTTTTACTTTCTCTACTACGTATAGTAAGTAGGGGAAGTATTGCATTCCACCCAAAAATTCGATACCGAGATTTCACCGGAAATACATGTTTTGGGACTCACTGAATCCAAAAAAGCATTTTTGGAAACATGTCCGTGTGTGTGTCTGTCTGTGTGTCTGTGTGTCTGTGTGTCTGTCTGTGTGTCTGTGAACAGCATAACTCAGAAACGAACAGTCGTATAAACACCAAACTTGGTATTTAGGTTCAGTATCTTCCAGAGATGCGACACGAAGGTTTTCAAGAAAATCCCCCCACCCCAGACTACCCTTTACATGGAACATTTTTCGAAAATTTTAATTTTCTTAAAAATGGCTCTAACGATTTTGATTAAAATATTATATGTTTAAGATACTTTTATGACAAATAAAATGTATATCTTGAATTTTCTGGGAATGTCTCCAAAAGTATTCTTCATTGTGAACGACTTTTGCATAACTGGTAAACCATAAGAGATAGACAAAATTTTACTACACAAAAAATGTAGATCGCGTTAAAATACACAATTTATGTCATACACATTTCTTTTGTCGAGTGAACCGTTTTCTAGATATTGCTTCTTATTCCCTTAAATTTTCCAATACTTATACTTTTTCTCAAATTCGTTATTCATTTTTATGTCCTGGACTTGCAAAGAGAATGGAATGCGCCGCATAGCAACCAGCGTTAAAATATTTGACCATCGCTTAAAACCTACCATGTTCCCCTTGCATCTACAAGAAAATTAGCAATAAGATTGACATCTCGATATCTCGATTAACATAAAGCATATGGAGAATAGGCGTTTGTAAAATTAGATTGTACAAGAGTAGAGAAAGTCATGTGAGTGCAACACATCAGATTTTTTTTAATTCCTTTAGCACCTTCCTATGTAGTACGTAGAGGAAATACTTATTGCTCTCCACCTAAAAATTCAAATAAAACTTTTATTTATGGACTCTCTTTAACTGCTTTGATCCTTAGCGTTCCACTCTATATTGGGCGTGAAATACCATAATTTTTCTCAGAGGCCTCTTATCAGGCTTAAGGTTCCTTTACGTGCTGTAAATCTACGACACGGGACTACCGACAATGCCCGGATTTGAACCCGGGAACTCGAGGCTAGCATGGTAACACTTCACCATGTAACACCTGAAAATTCGATATTGATATTTCACCAAAAATACATGTTTTGAGATTCCTGAATAAAACAGCAGATACGCGAGCACAAAGATTTTCAAGAAAATCTACCCACCCTAAAGTACGCTTTATATGGAAAATTGTTGTTTTTTAAATTTTAGATTTTACAAAAATGATATAAGGACTTTGATTAATTTGAATGGCTAATAAAAGGTATATCTTTAATCTTCTGGGAATATCCAATGAAGGCCTGTTCATTTTTAATTAATTTTGTATAATTTTGCATAATTGGTAAACCATAACGGGATAGACAAAAATTCACTACGCACAAGAAAGTAAGAGTTCTTTATAATACATTATTTAAAATATTTTTGGGTGGTATCAGGAATTTCCAATATATTCTTTCTGTTGGTTTGACAGTTTCAGTGCCTCTCTCAATTTTGAAGTGGTCCCATTCAGATGTTTCTTGTGATGTCATGGAAAGTGTATGGTATTCTCAACGTCAGCATATAGCAACCAGCTTTTTAAAGAATTATCACTTCAGCCTCCTGGTTTTCCTTTGTAACAAAGCCATTTCTGAAAAATTTATTTCGATTAACATGAAGTGGACAGAAAACCAAGTTTTGTAAGCACAGTTTGTAGAAGGTATATAAAATAAACGTTAGTGGTTAGAGGAATTCATGTGAATGTAACGCATAGATTTTTATATAATAAACATACCTAACAGAGAAATGATAGTTCTTGAATGTAAAGATGAGTTTTAAGAAACAAAATGAATCCTTGCATAACTTTGTTAAAAAAAGATGTGAAGTTTCCAAATTATGTGCAAAAATCATGTGATATAAGCTTTTTACTTTCTCTACTACGTATAGTAAGTAGAGGAAGTATTGTATTCAACCCAAAAATTCAATGTCGAGATTTCACTGGAAAGGTGTGTTTTGAGGCCCCCTGAATCCAAAAAAGAAGGATTTTTAGAAAAACGTCCGTGTGAATGTGACTGTGAAACGCATAACTCAAAAACGAAAATTCGGATAAATATCAAAACTTGATATATATGTTCAATACCTTCCAAAGATGCGACACAAAGCTATTCAAGAAAATCCTACCATCACAGACTGTCCTTTATGTGGAAGATTTTTCGAAATATTTATTTTCTAAAATATCGCTCGGTTGATTTTGATAAAGTATCATATGTTAAAGATATTTACATTAAAAATAAATGTATATTTTGAATTTTCTGGGAATAGTCTGTGAAGTCCATTTCATTTGGAAGAATTTGTATAATCTGTCACAAATGGTACACGTTAAGCGATAGATGAAAACCTGCTACAACAAAAATGTAGATCTCTTTAAAACTCGGAATTTATTTCACATAAATTTTTTGTAGCATCAGGCATTTCTGAGATATCCGTTATTAATGTTTCGATTTATTAAATGTTTTCATTGTTTTTAATTCCCATCGATTTTCAATTGTTTATCACGATTGCATGCAGAGCATGGAATTTTAAGGCCAGCGGTTAGCGTCCAGTTCCTAAAAACTTGACTATCGCTGTTACCTTTATATCTACAACAAAATGTGTAATACAGCTATATCTACAAAGGTTCATTTAGATTAAAATGAAGTGGATATAAAAATAAGCTTTAGTAAGAATAGAGGGTGTGAATGTATCACATCAAGTGTTTTAGAATCTCAACACTGCAATGCTATGAAGAGAAATAGACTGATATGCTCTCCTTACCATCACAACAGGCTTTTGCTTATAAATCTGATGTGTTACATTTATATACCTTACTCTAGCCACTATCGGTTTATCTCTGTTCCACAAACTTTTCTTAAAAAGCTTATTCTTTAATCTACTTCATGTTAATAAACATAAATGTTTGCAGCAAAAGTTTCATTTTTCATTTGTTATGGTTACAAGTGAATACAGAAACTGAAGTGATAGTCACAGCTTTAAAAAGCGGGTTGTTGTTATACTGGTTTTGAAATTCCATACTCTTTCTACGACATCGCGAGAAACAAATGAGTGGTGCGGGCGCACTTCATAAGATGACAACAGGTATTGAAAAACTGAAACCAATTGGAACAAATGTATCGGAAATGGCACATTTCGTAATAAAACTTATGTTAAATAAATTGCATATGCATTCCGCAAGAAGAGGACTTTACAGGCTATCTGTAGAACATTCAAGAATTATATTTCATTAGTCATGCAAATTGAAGAAGGTGTTTTGTTGGAGTTGTATTATAGTTCAACTGTTGGGGAGCCGAACTTGTAGTAGTTGCAACCGCACGTATAGTAAACCAAATGTACTTTCAGTTGGCCTTTGCCCCAAGTTTAAAAAAAATATTAACTTTGTTATTAAACTGCTTCTTTAAATATTTATGTTTGCCTCGGCTGCGTCAGTATTACTGTTAGAGACACGTTTCTTAGGCAGGGCTTTGAATGTAGGCTTACACAGATTTTAAAGTTTTAATTCACTCCGTTTTATTAATCCTTGACACAAATTAACTACCACTTCACTGATATAGAGAGCTGTGAGATTCTATAACTAATTACTTGTACTTTTTAACACGTAAACTTATTTTTCGTCTCACACGAAAACGTATTATATTTCTCTAGAGGACGCATCTTGCATCCAGTTACTATCACGGTCTGCAGGCTACTGACTTAATTTCAACCGTCTAAACTTTTAAATTTCTGTATTTCAAGTCTCTGATTGGCTAATCCTAGTCCAATAGAATACCTTCATTTAACTAAATCTTTTTCTGGATGTTGATTGGCTATTTTTAAACTGTCTCAAAATTTACATTATTGCTGCTCTAATAATGACTAGTAGCATTTAAACTCTCAAACTCATTATCGTCTCAAGGTTAGCAACATTTAACTTATTATTCTCACAGCTCCTATATTATTAACTTACGTAATGCAGTCACATAACATTATTACACATGGATACAATAATATAAGCATATGCAATGACTGTTACATACAGTTTACAAAATTATTACATATACATATTGCTTCAAGGCAGGCTGTTATTGAATTTACATATTATATAATTTGACAAACTATTCAAGTGTTAAAAATACTGCCTCAAAAGATAAATACGTGGCATTTTAACTAAAGTTGTTACAAGCATTTTTGAGAAAATATAAAACAAACTAAAAATTGTCCATGCTTCTGTATGTAACATCCCTGGAAAATGTCCAACTTGAACACTTACGAAGTCTAGTGTTTATCTGACTTTCCGTTTTTTAGTTATGGTGTTGACACACACACACACACACACACATACGCACGCACGCACGCACACGCGCTCGCGCAAACATTTTCTAAAGTGCCGTTTCGAATTCAAGGGACCTTAAAACGCGTATTTTATGTGAAACCTCTATATAGAATTTTTTGGAAGAGATGCAATACTTCCTCTACCTAGAATAAATAGGTGGAAGAGAAAATAAAGGTTAGTAGCAACATTATCAACCTGATGATGTAACAAATGAAACGTAATGTGAGAATAACAGATTGACATACATATAATGTTAAATTAACGCTTTATTAAATGAAAAAGGTGTAAAATGATATTAAGTGCAGAGGCAAAACATACACTACTGTCAACATGTGAACTAATCATAACCCTCTGGCCAAATGGGTACGTACAGAGTTTGCAGCAAACTAGGGTGTAATATGTGAATTGTATGTTATGCGCATACAACTTTTAGTGTTCACTGAATCATCACATGCATTCAGGCTAAGCATAACTAATTATAATATGTCAAATTAGACATCTGTATGCTCCTATGAACGATGGGTTGTCAGTGTAGGAAGAGTTAAACATTGGGAGTGAACAATGAGCAAAAATAAACAAGAGGAACAAATACAAAATTTCAAATATGTTAGTGCCTTCTGGGTTCCGAGAAGCAAAATATTAAAAAACGTCTGATGTGTTGCACTCACATGACTGTCTCTACTCTTGTACAAGCTATTTTTACAAACGCATATTCTCCATCTACATCATGTTAATCGAGATATTAATCTTCTTGGTAATTTTCTTGTAGATGCAAGGGGAATATGGTAGGCTTTAAGCGATAGTCAAATATTTTAAGAGCTGGTTGCTATGTGGAGCACTCCATTCTCTTTGCATGTCCAGGACATAAAAAATGAATAACGAATTCCCATTTAAGAAGAAGTTTAAGTATTGTAAAATTCTAACAAATGACAAGAATATCTCGGAAATGGTTCACTCTACACGAAAAACAAAAGGAAAAAAAGTTGTATATGACATAAGTTGTGCGTTTTTAACAAGATCCACGCTGTGTAGTAGCATTTGGTCTATCTCTTACGGTTTACCAGTTATGCGAAAGTCATTCAGAATGAAGGGGACTTTTGGGAACATTCCCAGAAGATTCAAGATATATATTTCATTTGCTATGAAAATATCTTAAATATATGATATTTTAACCAAAACCGTTAGAGCCATTTTTGAGAGAATAAAAATGTTCAATACCAATTTTGGTATTTATCCCACTTCGGTTTTCAGTTATGCTGTTCACTGGAAGACACACAGAGACCAGAGAGAGATAGAATATGTTTCCAAAAATGCTTTATTTGGATTCAGGGCACCTCCAAACATATATTTCCGGTGAAATCTCGATATTGAATTTTTGGGTGGAATGCAATACTTCCCTTACTTACTTTAGAGAAAGTAATAAAAATCTAATCAGGATTCCAATCCGTAACTACCTAAGGCATTGCAACACGCTTTCTCCAACTCAGCCTCTACGTAGCTTCACAATTGGAAGGCATTTCATAACGTTAACTACACACGGTCTTAGCGCTCGTTTTAAGAGCTCATAAAATTGAACCTAAAAGTAAACTAACGATTACTACTGATTACTAAGGGCTAGCGGCTTATATAATAGTCAACGTTTGTTTGACTTTTGCAAATTAATTGACATTTGGTGTATTTTATGCACTGATGATCAATGCGCAGAGGTTTAATGTTTTATCTTTTTGCCTGTGATGAATTTATTGTATCTATGTACTGTATTTTTGATTGGATGTATTTATTTCCATTTAACTATCCAGTTAACGAACTTTAACGGTAGCTTGCCTCCAAGGATAATGTACAAGATATAGGAAAAGGAAGAATTTACGATGAGGTAAAACACCGTACACACACTTCAACTTATTACATTAACTCACAAGTATAAAATACAAAACGCTTCAACAGAATAAGTTAACGCTATTGTTTTCATTCACAACGACAAACACAAAAAGTAACCAATCGCAAGAGAGCGTGAAACAGCCGAGTTAACATGGGGGTCTGCGAAGTGATAATACACACGACAAAAGAGGTGATGTGCCCTCTTGAAGCTGGCGATGTCTGATGGAGCTCGAATCGGGTACTTCCGTGAGCGCTCGAGATAACCAGGCTATTCACAAGACTGCGTTATGTTCTTGTAGTAGTTATAATGGGGAACACAGCTATATTCACAAAAATCTTCCGAAAAAATAATTCATATAAGACGTTTCAAACATAGATGTTTCAGAGTGTTTCGGCACTGAATATTTGTAACCACAACACACTTTATTGATCTCAGGTGGAGTATGACTAAAGCTCGTTACAACGGCACGGTTACTGCAGCACTCTTAGCTCAGTGGTGGAGAGTTAGCTTACTTGAGGTTGCAACTTCAAATAATTTGGTTCATTGCTGAAGGCAGGGCCTTTGTTTTGTTTTACTTATGCTATTCTTTTAAAAGCTCCATTGCTAGTTTAAAAGCGATCTGTTATTTATTTTTAAAAGGATTCATATTTGCTTGATCCGTTGTATTTTAAGGGAATAAATTTACTCAACTATTTTACCCTTTGGTTTTAAATACATGAATAAAAATGTAACAGATTTTCTTCATTTTATGTATGTGACATTTATTTAGTAGTCAGTCATACCGGTAAATGGCAACCATGGCATTAATTTATCGATCGGGAGGGAGGGTGCATACTCAGTCAATTTAATTTTGCAACAAAATATTTCACCATTATTATACTTGTAACTAAACTGAAGTAAAACAAGCAATATTATTTAACTATATTACAGTGAAACGTGTTGTAAAACATAACAGTCCACTTGCAGAATGGAACTCGAGCTGCTTGCGTAGTGTTTAATAGCTTAACCACTCTAAATGCCAAGGCGTGTGGAGGTAGTCCAAATCAGTATCCTGTGGCTTGATATTAGAGTTGGCGAAAGGGACGCACAGAAGCTGACGTTTGTGAATCGCGCGCTCACTCCAAGGGACTTTGAAAAAATCTGATGTGTTACACTCACATGACTTTCTCTACTCTTGTACAAACTATTTTTACAAACGCTTATTCTCCATCTACGTCATGTTAATCGAGATAAACATTTGCAGACTCTTATATAATTGCTAATTTTCTTGTAGATGTAAGGGGAATATATATTTACAAGGGCATATAGAAATACAGTAGCCTTTAAGCACATACATATCTCTTAATAGCTGGTTGCTAGGTGCAGCACCATTCCCTTTACCACAGATTAATACTCTTTGCATATCCAAGACAAAAAAATGAATAACGAATTCCCATTTTAGAAAATAAGTATTGAAAACTTTAAGGGAATAACAAGTAATATCTCGAAAATGGTTCACTCAACAAAATAAAATGTATATGACATAAATTGTGTATTTTAACGCGATCTACATTGTTTGTGTAGTAAAATTTTGTCTATCTCTTATGGTTTACCAGTTATGCAAAAGTCGTTCACAATGAAGAATACTTTTGGAGACATTTCCAGGAAATTCAAGAATTACATTTCTTCTGCCATAAAAATGTCTTAAACATATGATATTTTAATCAAACTCGTTAGAGCCATTTTTGAGAAAATTAAAAATTTCGAAAAATCTTCCAAGTAAAGGGTACTCTGGAGTGGGGGGATTTTCTTGAAAACCTTCGTGTCGCATTCTTGGAAGATACTGAACCTAAATACCAAGTTTGGTGTTTATCCGACTGTTCGTTTCTGAGTTATGCTGTTCACAGACAGACACACACACAACACACACAGACACACACACGGACATGTTCCCAAAAATGCATTTTTTTGGATTCAGGGGGTCTCAAAACATATATTTCCGGTGAAATCTCGGTGTCGAATTTTTGGGTGGAATACAATATTTCCCCTACTTACTATACGTAGTAGAGAAAGTAAAAAATTAACTGCCCAAGAGACCGGCCACTTTTAGTTTGATCGAGTGTACATGTATCAAAATGACCAAGAGCTATCCGGTTGAAGAACATTAAAGTCTCACAAAGTACCATCTACCATCACAATTTCTTTTGCTGGGTTATTTATGATTCCTGATCTGTGATTCTTGCACAGAAAGGCAGTTAGCGAGTCAGCGCACGGCGACGGAAAATTTGACGTGAGATGACAGAATAATCAGTGATGAGAGCGCTCTCTAATTAGCTACTTTGTTATGTCTGACGTAGATATAAACCTGAAAGCTTTAACCTTACAAGCTTCTAAGCTTACGTTTAGTTCGGTGTTTATTTTAATGTTTACATAATTCATTGTGAACCTTTCTATTACAATACACATCATCTCGTTTTTAAGTTTACGTTATGCTTACATACATTTTCATTGTGAATGGGGCCTTAAATACGACAGCGAGTTGTACTTTGTATGTTTTTACCTTCTATACCACGTACATAGTAGGTAAAGAAGGTATTGCATTCGATACTGAGATTTCACCGCAAATACATGTTTTGAGGCCCCCTGAATCCAAAAGGTATCTTCAGAAAAAGGCCCGTGTGTGTATGTTTTTTGAACAACGTAACTCAAAAACTAAAAGTCATATAAGCACCTAAATTTGGTATTTAGGTTCAGTACCTTCTGAAGATGAGACACGGAGATTTTCAAGAAAATCCCTCCACCCCAAACTACCTCTTGCATAGAAGATTTTGCGAAATTTTTGATTTTCTGAAAATGGCTAACACTTTTGAATAAAATACCACATATTAACGATATTTACATGACAAATAAAACGTATATCTTTAATTTCCAGGGAATAGCCTTTTAAGTCCTGTTTATTCGGAAGAAAGTGTGTATAATTAATAAATGTTAAGCAATAGAAGAAAAAGTACTACACAAGAAATGTAGATCTCTTTAAAACACACAACTAATTTCAAATAACTTTTTTGTGGCATCAGCCATTTTCCAGATATCCATTATTAATGGTTCGAATTGTTCAATACTTGGTCACTCTCTGAAGTCCTTTCAACATTCAGTTGTTTCTCGCGATTGCATGGAAACAGTATGGAATTTTAAAGCCAGCATATAGCGTCCAGTTCTTAAACATTTAACTATCGTTGTACTCTTTGTATTATAACGAAATGTGTAGTGTAGCCATTTCTGTAAGATTTATCTGGGTTGAAATGAAGTGAATAGAGAGTAAACTTTCATAAGAATAATTTGTATAGCCATTAATAAACGATGGAGGCTAGAGAAAGTTATGTGAATGTAACGCATAAAATTTTTACTATCTCTACTACGTATAGTAAGTAGGGGAAGTATTATATTCCACCCAAAAATTCGATACCGAAGTTTCACCGGAAATACATGTTTTGAGACCCCCTGAATCCAATAAAAGCATTTTTGGAAACATGTCCCTGTGTGTCTGAACAGCATAACTCAGAAACGAACAGTCGGATAAACACCAAACTTGGTATTTAGGTTCAGTATCTTCCCCCACCACAGACTGCCCTTTACATGGAACATTTTTCGAACATTTTAATTTTCTCAAAAATGGCTAACGATTTTGATTAAAATGCCATATATTTAAGATACTTTCATGACAAATAAAATGTACATCTTTAATTTTCCAGGAATGTCTCCAAAAGTATTCTTCATTGTGAACGACTTTTGCATAACTGGTAAACCATAAGAGATAGACAAAATTTTACTACACAAAAATGTAGATCGTGTTAAAATACACAATTTATGTCATATACATTTTTTGTTGTTGAGTGAACCATTTTCGAGATATTGCTTGTTATTCCCTTAAATTTTCCAATGCTTATACTTTTTCTCAAATTCGGTATTCATTTTCTTGTCCTGGTAATGCAAAGAGAATGGAATACTCCACATAGCAACCAGCTCTTAAACTATTTGACTATAGCTTAAAGCCTACCAATTTCCCTTGCATCTACAAGAAAATTAGCAATAAGATTAACATATGGATTAACATGAAGCATATGGAGAATAAGCGTTTGTAAAAATAGTTTGTACAATAGTAGAGAAAGTCATGTGAGTGTAACACATCAGATTTTTTAAGCTATGTGTCTGCTTATAGATATGTTTCTACTAACTCATGCTTGCGGACTGTTTTATAGCTACGTTGTTCCAGGCGAACTGCTTTCCTCTGCACAGGTGTCCCATTCCTTGAGATCAGAAGTCCAACGGCTTCCAATCAACTGCAGTAAGACGCCAGTGAAAACTGTAGACACTGATCTCCAAATTCATTGTTTTCGCAAGGTTTGTTGAGGCTGAGCTGTAGCGATAAGGTGTTTCCTTGTACTACTAAAACATAGGGGTCTGATGTGAGGAACGCACGACTTTCTCTGCCAACTCTTTTAAAAACTATTCTCACAAAACCTTATTTTTCTACCTACTTCTTGTAAATCGAGATTAACGTTTGTAGAAATTTACACATTTCGTTGTTGGTGCAAGCGAATACAGAAGGCTGAAGGATAATCAAATCTTTAAAATGGGGAGGCTATATCATGACTTTGAAATTCCACTCTGATAGCCACGTTAAGAAACCTAATAGAGAATTTTGATAACAGGAATCAGGATAAGGGAACCAGGAATGAAGTTTTCTCCTATCTTGGTAATGTTAACATCTTTAGACTCTTCTCAGAAATAAGTCACCCCAATGCAGCCAAATTTTAACCATATACTTATTCGTTTAAGACATGCCATTTGTTGCAATATTATGTTCGTGTCATCTTATTTGCTGAGCGCCTGTTATTGTTTTACTATTTTGAATTTTGGGTTCTTTGTCCTCCGACTAGTTATTATTACTCAGTCGAGCAAATATCTCTTGAACAGGGCGAGTAAACGGAAAGGAGTTGTTAAGATAACACTGATAAAAGAATTTGTTTTTACACTTTTATTGCCGTACACTTAATTAATTTCACATATTTAATCTTGATACACGCCTGACTGAAACTGTTATATTTCCGAAAGTAACTACAATCACTTATTTGCCGCGCACTATTAATTCGCGTATTTCACATTTGTAACTAACTTTACGACGCGAGAGATTCTGTAGAATTGCGTAATGTGTACTTCGTGAATGCTTCGTTAGAACTGCCTGACGTGTAACTCGCGAGAGAGATTTCTTAGAACTGCGCGACGTTTACCTTGTGAATGATTCTGTAGAACTGCACGATACTTGCCTTTGGCTCAAGAATTTATGCTCCCTCACTCCGATATGCCTAAACATTATAATCGAGCTGTTGTTGTTTGCTAAAGCGCGCCAACATTAGCGTATATTTCTTTAGCCAATCATAATTACTAAAATATATGCTCTAGGGAAGATATTCCCTCCATTTCTAAAGAAAGGCGCGCTACCCTGACGTCATTTGTGTGTCTCTTCTAATTGATAAACAACTCTCCCCCTCGCTTCATTGTTACCCGCTCCTATTGTCAGTTTCAGTGAGGCCGTGTAAACTTATTTCCTAACAATGCATATAGCTAACAAACATACAAAATCATTGTCATACAATAATGTTAGTTTACACTACAATCACTCTGGCATTCACAGTGTTGTGATATAAAATACTGCCTCACTTTCGGAAAAATATTTAAACATTTAATTCTCCACAAAAATAGTACCTACATTTAACAACCTAAAACACAATTATCTGGAACAAAATCCGAGATACCTAGTACAATTTATTAAAAATACAGATACAAGGATTTATGCAAAATTTGACGTATGTAGCATTTCTGGTTTAGAAGAAAAATGTAGTATAGTTAACATTAACAAGATAGGGAAAACCTTCACGTCCTACTTACCTTAAGCTTTCCTCTTATGTTAAGAATGCATGAGTGAATTTTTTGAAACATTTTAATCGTATAAAATTATTAGCAAACTATATCTTTATAAAGATCTGAATACGTATTAATTGTCCTTTTGTTTTCTCGGTTATATGCAATTTTAAAGTGATGCAAAAAGTTTAAAAGATATACCAGATATACTCAGATACCAAGCCGCTCTTAACGCATTGAATAGTCATAAGATAACACCAGTACTTGTCTTAAATCGCTTAATATGCTCACAAGCTTAGCTGGATAGAACGAAGTTCACCTCATAAGGGTCCCGGATCAATATGGCATTGAGGGAAATGAAAAAGTGACGAACTAGTACGACAAGGAGCAGTTTACCAGTTTATTGGACCAGAGACGGCTATAGGAACATCCGAGTGTTTGGCAAGAGAGGCTATTAAGAACTGGTCCAAGGTAAAGCATTGGAAACCTGGCTTAAAACCCCAGATAATAACCATAATAAAGTATTTATTAGGAAGCCATATAAACAAACAAACAAGCAAAAAACAAACAAGCAAAAAAAGAACTGAAAACTTGCTTAAATGCAAACGCTGGGAACATTTACTCTTTTTATACGATATGCTCCTGTGAAAAAGCATCTGCATACAATGGGACTGCTTATGGACAACTTAGATTGTACAGAGTATTCGTTTGGATGCGTGGCCGAAATTACGGGTATTTTCCTGGCACCGGAAAGCACGCTATTTGATGGTGGAGTCAGATATTCACAGCTCTTTAGATTCAAATGCATAGATTTCTTATTCAAATAATAACTTTCATTCATATCGTGGCCTCCTACAGGGAGAGCCAAAAAGCTCTACGCGGTGTTTTTCCTGTCCGCGTCCTCGGCGCTCGTTGCCGTCTGCCGCTATCACAGAATCGCGCGGATGAAACCATACAACATTTTTAAAACTACTTTTAAAGGGTTTACTTACCAACTTTATGAAAGGAGATGCTGAAACTGGGCACCGCCGTTGTCCATACATTTTTGGCACCTCTTTAGGAAACTATCCATCTCTTGCCAATTTTTTGGGACTCAATAGTTGAAGCCCGTACATATGTGAATACAATTCCCTCCCCCCGCTTTATTTTAGAGAATTAACAGCCAGGAAGCGTGATTTTTATTTTTTTTCAACAAGTTTATAGGCCAATATTTCGATGAGAAAAATTGAAAGTGTGTTTGAGGACAGAAATATTAGTGCAGATTTGTGGCCCCCTCGGTCCCCCGACCTAATCCCCTGCGATTTCTATCTCTGGGGTAACTTAAAACAAAGTATACAAGACAAACCCACACACCCTGAAAGAATTGAAACAAAATATCCGCCAGGAAATTGCTAGCATTTCTCAATGTGAACTGCGGCGAGTGATGGATAGTTTCCTAAAGAGCTGCCAAAAATGTATGGACAACGACGGTGGCCAGTTTCAGTATCTCATTTCATAAAGTTGGTAAGTAAAACCTTAAAAGTAGTTTTAAAAATATTGTATGGTTTCATCCGCGCCTTTCTATGATAGCAACAGACGGCAGTGGGCACCGAGGACGCGGACAGAAAAACACCGCGCAGCCGGTTCGTAGTTTTTTGGTTCACCCTGTAGTATTCTCATCCGGCTGTTATCTCTTCTGTCTAAATCTAGCTACAGCACACTAACGTACTCGCTTGAAAACTGCGTAGTTGCTTTTATTTTGTTTGTTTTGTTTTTTGCGGGATTTTTGTTTTTCCTGTGACTTTGCTGTTATACGTTTTTACTATTTACCAACACATACATTTACAATCCCAAGGCAGGATTCGAATACGCGGTCCTCCACACGACTGAGCACTAAGCTATCTAGCGATGCTTTGGAATTATTTAAAATCTTCGCTTTACATCTTCGAAAGATGTCTGACCTAAATAGCAAATTTTCGCTTTTGTGCCCTGCTGCAGCTCATAAGTGCACGCACGGATTTCCTTTCTGCTACGCCTGAGCTACACAAGTACGGGGAAGTAGGCGATGCAGAGCTATTCACGTCTCTTGCCGGGAGCGGAGTACTTCCTTTCTCCTGACGAGATTCCTCCAATTATTTTTAAGCTTCAAGACATTAAAACCTTGTTTCGCTCAACTCCAGCACACTCCTGACATCTCTAACATTCATACGGCGTCTCATCGGCGCGCCTCGTGTATCAAAAAAATGCGTTGAAGAAGAACCCCGTTACACGCCGAAGGCTTTAATGTAACGCGCCGAGGAATGACATTTTCGACCGTGAAAAAATGTTTCATCGACTCAGCGGAAAATTTTGCTGTTAACTGTCGCAGGCTTACTGCTTTTTAATTCTTTTTATGCGAATAAAAAATGCATTAGTAGAAGCTCTTGCTAAATCGCTAGGAAATTTTGTAGCCTGTATAAATCCTAATATTTCGCAACGGTAAGAGAACAAAAGAATTATATGCAACTTATTCAGAACAGGGAGGTTTGACATTTCTCGTAGAGTTTTAATAAACGTTTGCTTAAAAGGGATACAGTTCTCACAAAAATTCCGATGTGATACATTCACACAACTTTCTCTACCCGCTATCGTTTATTACTTTCTCTATCACAAACATAGGTAGGAAAGGTATTGTATTCCACCCAAAAATTCAATAAAATCGTATCATCCTCAGCTACTTTACATGGTACATTTTTTGAAATTCTTGATTTTCTAAAAATAGACTCTTAAGATTTTGATTAAAATATCATATATTTAATATGTTTACATTACAAATAAACAGTATATCTTGAATTTTCTGAATAGCCTGTGAAATCCTTTTCATTCGGAAAGAATTTTGTATAATCTTGTATAATTGGTAAATGTTAAGCGATAGATGGAAACCTACTACAAAAAAATCTGATATGTTACACTCACATGACTTTCTCTACTCTTGTACAAACTATTTTTACAAACGCTTATACTCCATATATTTCATATTAATCGAGATAAACATTTGCAGAAACGATCTTTTGACATGCAAAGAGAATTACATTTTACACATAGCAACCAGTTCTAAAAACATTTGACTATCGCTTAAGGCGTACTATGTTCCCCTTGTTTTGTATTTGCAAGGGCAATATAGAAATACAGTAGCCTTTAAGTATCGACATATATCTTAATAGCTGGTTGCTTGGTGCAGCACCATTATCTTTGCCACAGATTAATACTCTTTGCATATCCAGGACAAAAAAATGAATAACGAATTCCCATTTGAGAAAATAATGAAAAAATTTAAGGGAATAACAAGTAATATCTCGAAAATGGTTCACTCAACAACAAAAATGTATATGACATAAATTGTGTATTTTAACGCGATCTACATTTTCGATGTTGTAAAATGTTGTCTTTCTCTTATGGTTTACCAGTTACGCAAACGTCATTCACAATGAAGAATAATTTTCCAGACATTCCCAGAAAATTCAAGATATACATTTTATTTGTCATAAAAAATATCTTAAACATGTGATATTTTAATCAAAATCGTTAGCCATTTTGGAGAAAATTAAAAATTTCGAAAAATGTTCCATGTAAAGGGTAATCTGGGGTGGGGGGATTTTCTTGAAAACCTTCGTGTCGCATCTCTGGAAGATACTGAACCTAAATGCCGAGTTTGGTGTTTATCTGACTGTTCGTTTCTGAGTTATGCTGTTCACAGACACACACACATACACAGGCACAGTGGCAGACACATACCGGACACGGACATGTTTCCAAAAATGCTTTTTTTAATTCAGGGGGTCTCAAAACATATTTCCAGTGAAATCTCGGTATCGAATTTTTGGCTGGAATACAATACTTCCCCTACTTACTGTACGTAGTAGAGAAAGTAAAAAGTAGATTTCTTTAAAGGACACACTTTATCTCAAATAACTTTTTGTGGCATAAACAATTTCTGAAACATCCCTTATTAATAGTTTGAATTGTTTAATACTTAGCAATTATTTTAAAGCCCTGTCGACTTTATTTCTTCCGGTGTCATGAAAAGAGAGTGGAATTTTAAGGCCAGCATATAGAGTTTAATTCTGAAATAGTTGACAATCGCTTTTCTGTTTATTTTTCTAACAATATGTATAATGCAAGTATTTCCGGAAAGATTATCTGCATTAAAATGAAGTTGATAGGAAAATAAACTTTCGTGTAAATAATTTGTATAATCACTAATAAATGATAGAGGGAAAGGAAAGTCTTGTGAATGTAACATTAGACTTTTTATTGCGTATATCTGTCACTTTCCTTGTTAAATATGATTATTCACCGTTTATGTAATGCATTGCAGTTCTTCTATTGCGCGCGCTTTGTCTAACCCTTTGTAACAACCTTTCAAGTAACGTATAAAATCTAATCGTCTGTATCTTTCTCCCTTCTAAGGCATTCAGATACACCTGAGAACTAAAGTTTGCAGTAGTTCCAATCGGTTTTCTTTGAAATTCCGACACTATACACATCGTGTGTCAGCTGAGTGCTCTGATATCAGTGTGTAACTCTCTTCCTGCTCAGCTGGGAATCTCAGTGAGAAGTGCAAGTTAGGAGAGGCAAGAGAAAAGGCGAATTGGTTTTTGTACCTACTTTATACAATCCAACAGATAAGTAGAAGCGGAAAAACATATCCACCAGCACCGACACTTACGCCAATTTTTGTTAGTGGCCCTCAGGAAAAGACAAATATAAATACTTCTGAAGTGTATGTCATGGTGTACAAGGGATAACAAACTATTACAGCACTTTGCGAGTCAGTTGAGACAAAACAATGAGATCGGAGAGAATTAACTCACAGAGGAGTTCCAAAATAGTGCGTCTTGCAGTACCTACAGTTTACCAGGGCTTTATTGTATGAAAACAGATATAATATACAGTGCGTTCGTTATATTATCGGGCCGTGAATCGCTATATGCGTGCTCCGCGCACTGTCTATTACACTGGGAGGTTTAACTTTCTAAAACTCAGGCGTTACTTACGAGTATGTTTACATGCACTATAATCCTTGTTATAAGTTGTGTTGAAAGTGGTTCCATTTGCACTTAGACATTCCTGGCGTGTTCGGTATCTTTCCATTCACACATTTTTCATCGTCACGAAGTTGTAACTCGATCTATAGTCACTCTGTAGGGTTTCAATTTTAAATGTTTAGCAGCTGTATGAACAGAGGCTTTTGAAACACCCAGTTGCTGTGCAACACATCTTAGACACTCATTTGAAGAGCATTCGAATAATAAACAAATTTCGCCAGTTTTTCCTATTTCTTTTTCGCTTCTTAGGTTTAGCAATCCCGTTGTCGTAAACTTATTAATCAAACATCTAACAGTTTCTCTACCCGGAACTGGAATACAGGGAATTTCTTCTGAAAATGTCTACACAACTCTTCACATGATTCGGTTTTTTACGTGTGTATCGCACATAAAAATTTTTTGTTCAAGCGTGAATTTTTCGGTAGGTATTTCAGTGGACTAATAAGAATAGTCTAATGTAATCCATACACGACACAGATGTCTTGAATAAACTTTCATTCTTAAGATGCACAATGAACAAACACTAGTCTTTACAGCTCCAACAGAAGGCAGCAACTAGTACAATATAACACAGCTGATAAACGTAGCCTAGCGGAAAATTACCGAGGTTACTGCAGTGAAAGGGAACCACGCATATGCGCGATAGTGCCTCAGCTAAATCGAACGCATGGTACATGCATGTTTAATAGATTAGTTATTTAATTCCCTGATGACAGATGCCATTTTGCTTAATGCCTCTAAAATTAATTACTATTTAAAGCTGCAAAGCTGTGTTGGAGATGAACGTAATATTATTAACACGATTGTTCTCATTTATGATTTACTTTTATTATTCTTTGTGAAAATACAATTCTATAAGATTGAGGAAAACGTTTGGTTATCAATCACATAAAAACTTATATATTAATTTACCTATCAGTGAAATTTTAACTATATTTTAACCAAACTAAACACAAGACAGTTCTGTCAACGTCGGATGAAAACGGTTTAAAAAGAGAGGAATACGAAGAAATGTAACCAGCAATGGATTACTAATGCATTTAGTTTTGACAAACTTTCCAAACACGTGGCGGCAATGCTCATTTTCAGGATCATCCCGAGATCTCGCTGTGAAAGATGGCAGTCCAAAGAAACACTTCCTTGAGCAAGAAACATAAAATAAAAACATTTTCTGCGTCCTCCTCCACCCTTCCTTATCTTATCAAAACTGGTTATAAAATGTTGCCATAGCGCAAAATAGGCACATGTCTAACTCCGTTTTCAGTTCTGTCTTATTCAACGAGGGCACTTATGGGATTTTAAGTCACGAACCCACCCTTCCCTTTTCGTCCGCATCCCTTGTCAAAGAGTTCCAAAAATGTGTTATGTCACACGACTGTGATTCGTCACACAATTGATTTGGCTGACACTGATCTATTTCTAATCTAGGAGCAATAGTTATGGTTGTTATGTCTTATAAGTCATTACAGGAGCTTTTTTTATTCAAAGGTTCAAGCAGGAAACTATAGGACTGGTGCGATAGAGTAGAGTAAATTGCGTGCGGAGGAGGCTACAGGTGGCCTACTATACTTACTAAATCCCTGGGACCGAGCAAGTTGGCGCAGCGTTAAGGTGAGAGACTAGTATTCGGGATGTCCCGGATTCGATCTTCGGCAACCACCCACTTTGACCCATTGGTTTTCCGTGATTTTCCGGGTCGACAGGCGAATGCTGGGGTGGTTCATCTTCTACAATAACTCTCCTGCCCTCCATTTCCTGTTAACATCATCTCCCTTGTCAACTGTTTTAGGGTTGTAGGACCAGGCGACGGTGTTCGGCGGGTTGTGGATGTCTATGTGCTCTGTAGAGGGTTCTACCTGGCGTCATTCCGGGGACAGCTCAGCTAGGATCCGCCTCCCGGTGCTTTCGGGCAGGCGCTCTTTTGGGGGACCGCCGGAGTTTAGGGTTTGTGGATGGCGTTGAATGCGTTCAATCTGGTAACATTAAGAACTCCGTCTATTCTTACGCCCGTCCTCATTTGGATCTGGTCGCCCCTCTGGTCTCCCCTCTCAACCCTCCTTCCCAGGGTTCACGATAGAAACACAAGCGGCCGGATGGCCTGCGTTCATTGCTTTACCCCCATTTCGGGGGCCTCTCCCAGTCGTCAGTACCTTTACCTTTGTACGTAATCCTGGTGAGAAGGCGTGAAACGGACACAGAAGGCGACCAGATCCGGGAGGCAGGTTTGCCCGCGGACGGGGTCCCTAACGTATCCAGTTGTGAGATCCCGAAGAGGAGCGGTCTTACTGGGGGTTCCTCACAGAACGGGAAAACAATAACTCAAAGCAAATTCTACCGCCATACGCCTGGGCACGCTGTCCATTCGCCTGATCCTCCGACCCTGAAGCATAACAAGAAAATAAATGACAGGAAATGAGACACCAAAATTCGCGACATTGCAGAAAACACCTAAGTATTTGCCTACTGACCTGGGAAAACCACGAGAAGGCCCCAGGTCAGAGCGGAAGTCCAATAGAAATCGAATCCAGGCCTCTGAGTTTGAGCCTCACATACTACCGCGGTGTCATCTCGTTCAGTATATCACTGGGAACGCGATTGGTTGCTCAGTATGACGGCAATTGTTGAAGTCTCCATTGAAAAGCACACACTTCATAAAAGAATCCCTCGAGTGTGACGCGCGCGCACACACACAGGTACAGAGGGAGTGACAGAATAAACAGGGAAGTATGAAGCAAATGGGTGCAGAAATATAGAGTGGGGAACAACCGACTTTTTTTCGATTTTAATACCTTTTGGGGCAGTTTTGAGAGACAGTATTTTATGAGTTTGTTTAACTAGGACCGGACATTTATCCCACTTTCATCCATTCTCTCCGTTGGGAAGCTAAATGGAAATTTACTCACGAACTTTCAGTTCCAGGCTAGTTCGGCTACCACAGGAATATCGTCCGCTTTTACAACATTCTGCTGCTCTCAATATGCCTTCCCCTATCAAAGAGGAACGAACTCTGTACATTTCGAGATGAGCTCAGCTTGGTTTAAAATTTACTCCATTAGCTAATTCATAAAACGTGAAACCAAGTGTCCGTACGTGTGCACCGCCCTAATCTCGACTATCACTGGGCGAACATTTTGTTATCGCGGTACGTACTAGAGTTTTTTTTACTTTCTCTATTACGTATAGTAAGTAGGGGAAGTACTGCATTCCACCCAAAAATTCAATACCGAGATTTCACCGGAAATACATGTTTTGAGACCCCTGAATCCAAAAAAGGCATTTTTGGAAACATGTCCGTGTGTGTGTGTGTCTGTGAACAGCATAACTCAGAAACGAACAGTCGGATAAACACCAAACTTGATATTTAGACGCGACACGAAGGTTTCCAAGAAAATCCCCCCACCCCAGATTACCCTTTACATGGAGCATTTTTCGAAAATTTTAATTTTCTCAAAAACGGCTCTAACGATTTTGAATAAAATATCATATGTTTAAGATATTTTCATGACAAATGAAATTATATCTCCAATTTTCTGGGAATGTCTCCAAAGGTATTCTTCATTGTGAACGACATTTACATAACTGGTAAACCATAAGAGATAGACAAATTTTACTACACAAAAAATGTAGATCGCGTTAAAATTCACAATTTATGTCATACAATTTTTGTTGTTGAGTGAACCATTTTCGAGATATTGCTTGTTATTCCCTTAAACGTTCCAATACTTTTTCTCAAATGGAAATTCGTTATTATTTTTTTTGTCCTGGTAATAGAAAGAGAATGGAATACTCCACATAACAACCAGCTCTTAAAATATTTGACTATCGCTTGAAGCCTACCATTATCCCCTTGCAGCTACAAGAAAATTAGCAATAAGATTAACATCTCGATATCTCGATTAACATGAATCTTATGGAGAATAAGCATTTGTAAAAATAGTTTGTACAAGAGTAGAGAAAGTCATGTGAGTGTGACACATCAGATTTTTCTAGAAAGGTTTAGGTATAACATTTATATTATGCGGCTAAAGGAACCTTTCTTTTTCTTCTTCTGCCTTTTGTGGTTTGCGCCACTGGCCCCTTCCGATCTCACTTCCATCTTAAAATAGGTCTACCTATCGAATTTCTCGCTTTAGGCTTATAATCTGGCGTCTTTCTTCGTATCCTGCTTGCATCTATTCAATAACATGATCCTTGTATTTTACTTTGTCTATCACGCACTAGTAGGTAGAGAATTTATTCCACTCAAGAATTCATGTTTTGAGGCCCAATAGTTAAAATAAAGCAGTTTTAGAAACATATCTGTGTTTTTGTATGTGTGTGTGTAATTGTGAACAACATAACTCAAAAACAAAATATCTGGTATTTAAGTTCACTATCTATTCAGGAAGATTAAAAAACAAAAGTCACTCTAAACTACCCTTTACATGGAACATTTTTAGAAATGTTTAATTTTCTCAAAAATAGCTCTAAATGTTAGTTAAAATGCCATATATTTGAAATATTTACATTACAAAATTATATTCTTCATTAGAAAGGAAGTGTATAATGTTGTTTATCTGGTAAATCACAAGAAATAGACAAACATTTAATCCACAAAAAAGTAGGTTCCCTTAAAATACACGATTTATTTCAAATAACCTTTTCTGGTGCCAGCTATTTACAGATATCCGTTTATATTGTCATTTGTTCATCACCTTGCGGTTTTTCTTAAGCACTGTCGTTATTCAATTGCTTCTTGGGATGTCGTGGAAAGAGTATGGAATTTTAAAACCATAGCGATCCGCTTTTAAACACCTAACTATTGATTTAGCTTCTTCTATCCTCTTTGATCCTTACAACGAAATGTTTAATGAAACGGTATCTGCGAACGCTATATGAAAAGAAATTGGTGACTTGAGAAAGGCATGTGATTGCAAGATGCCAGATTTTTGTTTATGTTATTCTACGATTTCTCCTACTGTAGCCATCTCTTGTTTGTTTATTCGTTAATCTATTGTATATTGTTACTCCCCTGACAGATTTCAAATTCTCATTTCTGCCTGCTGGATATGACTTGTATTTCTGTTTTAGCTTTCACTCTAACAAAATATTACTGGGACGACGATGGTTTTATAGAATTTAAGATGCCTTTCCTTTCCTTTTGCTTTTCAAATTTCTATTAATGTCCCACATATATTTTGCAGCTTATGCCTCTTATTATCTAATCATTGCCATACTTATAACTTATATCACAGACCAGATAGTTAAAATGTGCTACTTGCTCAATTATTCTATCTTGTAGACTACATTTTTCTCTTAAGGGAATTCAAGAAAAGAAAAACAAGCAATTCTGTGAGTTAAAAGCACACAAAGCACAGAATCCTTTATTTATTGTGGTCTTTAACTACTCTGGTAATATCGAGGGTATCGAGTTTAGAAACTATGGCTTTGTAATATTTATTTCCTTTCGCTGCGCTATTAGGAATATTTCGAGAACCGCGAGTAACTTAAGCTAACATTTTGAATGGAATATTTTATCTATGTTTCCTTTGAGATTGGATATTAATATAAGCTCGAAGAAAATAAATGAATACATGGGAGAAATCCGATAAAAGTACCAGTTTTTGAATCTTTAGATGCACACCCATGTGGAGCATTTATTAGCATCGCTTGATACTTCACATAATTACACGAGTTTGAAGAAAATTTGTCGACACGTTTCAAATTAAGTTAATATAAAAAAACTTAGAGGAAGTTTAGAAAAATTTTTGATGTGTTACATTCAGATGATTTTCTCTATTCATTCTTTAACACACTATTTTTACGCTTACACCTCTATCTATAGGTAGATTTTTTCGACCTGACCGTGAAAAAATGCAGAGAAGAAGGTAGTCTAGGGTGGGGATGAACGGCTGGCAATACTTCCCTTGCGTAAGGTTCGTAACCTAAGCACAAATGTAAATATTTACAGCACTGTCAAAAGTTGTACTGCTCACAGATAATTCTGGTAGATTCTTCAACTGATTTGTAAAGTGACTGTCCTTGATCTAGATTCTTCTTAAAGTAATCACACACATCGTATATCACTTCCTGTGTTCCAGAATGCAGAACTTTACTTTCACCCAATTTATATTTAACTATAAACATGCTATGTTCCTCTAACGAGAACGTGTCTGTAAGGAATGTGTTGAAATCAACAATTCTAGCGCTATCTGATAAAGATTACAGCTCTACTTTCAACATATAAACAAAACTTAAGGCCTCTAGAAAACACACTTTTTTGCTTGTAATGCTGAATGACCAGTTGCTTTTGTTTGCTTTCGTCACAGATTTTAACAACGTTAGCAATTATTTCTCGGGCATGACTGACGTTGCGCGATGCTTTTAATGTACATAGTAGATCTATATATGACATCATCGTGAGCTGCCAAGCGGTACTATTCCTTCCTCACTCTTCCTGAGAGCAGAACACCCCTCAAACCTTTTCTCGTCAGAGGCCTACAGTAGTAACACAATGATTATGCACACAACTGCACTACAATCACTCGGAACGCGTGGTGATGTCACCTTATCTCATACTGTGTACGCATCTGCTACTCTGTTACTACTAACCCAATACATCTCCCAGAAGATAATGGACTTGTCTAGCTACTACGCATACGTAAAAGCGGGTTCAGGACGAAAAAATAATAGCATATAGTTCTCTTTGCATGAACATGAACAAGAAAGAAAAATGAACAGCGATTTGTAATTGAGGTAATTATGAAGTATTTAAAAATTCAAACCAGTAGCAAAGAACGTCTCGGAAGCGGTTATTGATACAGAAATCTTTATTTGATATAAATTGTGCACTTTAACGAGTTCTACACATTTTGTGTGGTAAGGTTTTGTCCACCCCTTTCGTTTACTGTACAAAAGTAATACAGAATAAAGAGGACTGGCTGTTCCCAGAAAATTCAAAATATACATTTTATTTGTCATGAAAATATTTAAACATTGGTGTTTTAATCAAAAACCTTAGTGCCATTTTTGAGGAGATCAAAAATAACGAAAACTTTTCCAAAGGGTAGTTTGGAGTGGAGCATTTTCTTTAAAATCTTGGTATAGTATACTTGGAGGACACCGAGCTTAAACACCAAGTCTCGTTTTTGGGCTATGCTTCAAGATACACATACCTTCTTATAATTATTTTTTTGGATTCGAGTACCTCAAAATATGTATTTCCGACAAAATTTTGGTATCGAATTTTTGGGTGGAATGCAATACTTCCCCTACTACTATAGACAAGTAGTAGGGAAAGTAAAGAAACAAAAACAAAGAGCCTCCATAATTCTCTTAATTACATAGTCAAACGTTTCCGAATTGAAATTCTAGCCGAAGTTTCCAAACCGATGCTAAAAATTAGTTTACTAGGTAAAAAAATCTGACGTGTTACACTCACATGACTTTCTCTACTCTTGTAAAACTATTTTTACAAACGCTTATTCTCCATATGCTTCATGTTAATCGAGATATCGATATGTTAATCTTATTGCTAATTTTCTTGTAGATGCAAGGTGAATATGGTAGGCTTTAAGCAATAGTCAAATATTTTAAGAGGTGGTTGCTATGTGGAGCATTCCATTCTCTTTGCATGCCCAGGAATAACGAAATGAATAACGAATTTGAGAAAAAGTATAAGTATTGGAAAATTTAAGGGAATAACAAGCAATATATCGAAAATGGTTCACTCAACAAAAAGAAATGTATATGACATAAATTGTGTATTTTAACGCGATCTACATTTTCTGTGTAGTAACATTTTGTCTATCTCTTATGGTTTACCAGTTATGCAAAAGTAGTTCACAATGAAGAATACTTTTGGAGACATTCCCAGAAAATTCGAGATATACATTTCATTTGTCATGAAAATATCTTAAAACATATGACATTTTAATCAAAATCGTTAGAGCCATTTTTGAGAAAATTAAAATTTTCGATAAAATTTTCGATTTTCTTGAAAACCTTCGTGTCGCATCTCTGGAAGATACTGAACCTAAATACCAAGTTTGGTGCTTATCCAACTGTTCGTTTCTGGGTTATGCTGTTCACAGACACACACACGGACATGTTTCCAAAAATGCTTTTTTTTGGATTCAGGGGGTCTCAAAACATGCGTTTCCGGAGAAATCTCGGTATCGAATTTTTGGGTGGAATACAATACTTCCCCTACTTACTATACGTAAAAAAGTAAAAATACTGCAATCATATGTATGCGTAATTTACTGAAACTCGACGCGAGGAAATAAATATGCTGTTTTACTTAATTTTGTTATTAGAACCGGCATACGAGCGTGATGCAATTCAGTGAATTAGCTGAAACGGGGATAAACATTAATATACTCACTCCTCAAATAACACTTTTGAGAAGTAATATTTTGTCAATGCGCTTGCCATGCAAAAGACTGGGCTTCGATTATTGCATTTCTTGCTTTATTTACTTTTCCAGCATGCTCTATTACATAAAAAGTGATACTATATGCTCTTGGCTCCAGATTACAACATCCTTTTGGTACAATTTATAATGCTTGATTACATTTAACATTATTTTCACATTCTATTGATACAAATTACCATTTATATTTAAAATAATAAAGTTCTCATCATTCACATTAGTCTTTTACACTGCTTTTTAAAAGCTACAATTGGTTGTTTACAATTTTTACATTATAATAATACAAATTTTTACAATTCCTAGATCTAGTTACAGCAACAGTTCTTCTTGGGTATTTTTAACATATATACAAAGTTTTATAAAAAATCTGTGTTACACTCACATGACTTTCTCTACTCTTGTACAAACTATTTTTACAAACGCTTAGTCTCCATATGCTTCATGTTAATCGAGATGTTAATCTTATTGCTAATTTTCTTGTAGATGCAAGGGGAATATTGTAGACTTTAAGCCATAGTCAAATATTTTAAGAGCTGGTTGCTATGTGGAGTATTCCGTTCTCTTTGCATGTCCAGGATATAGAAAAAACGAATAACGAATTCCCATTTGAGAAAAAGTATAAGTATTGAAAAATTCAAACAAATAACAAGGAATATTTCGGAAATAGTTCATTCGACAAAAACAATGTGTACGACATAAATTGTGTGTTTTAACAAGATATACATTTTTTTTGCGTAGTGAAATTTTGTCTATCTCTTACGGTTTAGCAGTTATGCGAAAGTTCATTCAGAACGAAGAGGGCTTTTGGAGACATTCCCAGAAGATTCAAGATATATATTTCATTTGCCATGAAAATAATTTAAACATATGATATTTTAATCAAAATCGTTAGAACCACTTTCAGAAAATCAAAACTTTCCAAAAATGTTCCATGTAAATAGTAGTTTGGTGTGGGGGATTTTCTTGGAAAATCTTGGAAGATGGCAAACCCAAGTACCAAGTTTGGTATTTATCCGACTTTTCGTTTTTGAGTTATGCTGTTCACAGACTGATAAACATACGGAGATGTTTCCAAAAAGTTTTTATTTGGATTCAGAGCACCTCAAAACATGTATTTGCAGTGAAATTTGGATATTGGATTTTTGGGTGGAATGCAATACTTCCCCATACTTACTATACTATAGTCGTCCGACTACTCTAACTCCAGAACACAAGAAAAAATGTTACGAACGCACCAGCAATGTACATTTACAATTTATTTAAATTCTAAAGTCATTCTCTATAGCTACTTGAAATTATTTTTTTGGGTAATGCTAAGGTTCACAGTGATATTTAAAGCCAAACATTTTCCTGCAGGATGGAAGATCAACGAGAATCCAGCTGTATTATGGAAACGTTATAATACTCACTGCATTATTTTCCTATGAAATTTGTTAGTGCTTGGAGTTGATATTTCTGTTTGTTTATCTCCTTAGTATAACATTGTTGGGTTTAAAAATAAGGATACATTTCTTTTCGTTTTGTTAGTGTAGCCCAAGCTTCTTACAAAAAAGTAATTAAATAAACTTATGAGTATTCTGGATTAGGAATTGATGCCTAGTTTTCTCCATTACTATTCTCTGAAAAAAAAACACATTGGTACATTATTAAATCACGGAATTAGTATCTCCATTAGTTAGGTAATATAGTGTTACAAAACTTGATTAATTATTATAGGACAACGGCAAACTGGTGTTCATTGTTATTGTTTTGTTTTATGCCAAGGCCGCGGATCGCGCTAATGCGTGCTCCGCACACAGTCTACTACACTGCGGGGTTTTCCGTTCCCTAACTCCCACATTACTTACTCACGAGTGTTAGTAACATACACGCAATGAATACTAATCCTGTTATAAGTGTTTTTGAAAGTGGTGTCCATCTGCACAAAGACATTCTTGACATCGTCGGATGAAATTACCATTCACACGCATAAGTTCTTCTTACGTAATGTTCATAATTTCTTCTTTTATATTGTCCTTAAGTTCATATATGGTATGGGGATTGTTCCTATAAACTTTATTTTTTAGCATTAAACGACCGTTGTTCTAAATTTATTGACCAAACATCTTACAGTGCCTCTACCTGGAACTGCATAACCAGGAAATTGCTGCTGAAGTTGTCTACGCCCCTGTGTGCAACATTCAGTTTCCAGGTATATATCGTACATAAAAATGAATTTGTTGGCAGGCATTTCGTGGACTAATAAGAGAATAATCCTAAGAAAATCACACACATCAGGTGTATTGTCGAAACACTTCACAACAAAGACAAAGCAGTGACCGAGACAGCTCACAGTTGATAAACGTACCCTTGACACATCCTGCGCAGTGGCATAATACTTAAGTCGCTGCCGTCTCGCCGATACCCATATAATGCGGTTGTGGCCTTGGCATAAAACGAAGGCACTGTGTTTTAAGTCGCTTTTGTTAGTAGAAACAATATAACTGTACAGTTTGTAGCAAAAGTAAATAACTTTTTTGTTCCACTTAATGTGTGCTGCTTTTAACATCTAAAGGTCATATCAACTGGATTCGACTCTCAGAACAATAATAATTGTCCATCGCAATGATTTCACGTTTTTACATATTCTTTGTTCTCATTGTTATGTTGTATTTTTAGGTTTTGAAACTGAACTATAAGTAAACTGATTTCAACCGCCTAAACTTGTAAATTTCTATATTTCAAGTATCTGATTGGCTATTCCTAGTTCAATAGAATACCTTCATTTAACTAAAGCTTTTTCTGGTTGTTGATTGGCTATTTTTATAAACTGTCTCAAAATTTACATTATTGTTGCTCCAATAATGACTAGTGGCATTATTAAACATTCTTAATCATTATTGCCTCAAAGTTACCTCACTGTTATCAACTTTTGACCTATTTCTCTCACAGCTCCTACATTATTAAATTACGTAATACATTCACATAACATTATTACACATGGACACAATAATACAAACATATACAATGACTGTTATATATACTTTTTATATATTGTTACATACACATATTGTTTCAAGGCGTGCTGTTATTGAATTTACATATTATATAATTAGACTGAAATCATTTAAGTGTTAAAAATACTGCCTCACAACCAACTATCGAATACCTGGGAACTCTGGTAGACAGAAGATTTATATTAAGTGCATTTTACCTAAAATGCTTTTATTTATTTATTTACTTTTAACGGTCTACCTATGCACACATAGCGCACGGAATCTCTACGATGAGGTTATATTAATGCTGGTTACAACGCTCCCGCTTCGCTCATACCTCGCTCATTGTTCGAGCAATTCCCCGAGTACATTGGCAACCCGAGAAAATTTTGTTCACAATTCGCTTAGACATCTAAAAGTTTGATAGCCTGAAAACCTTAATCAATACTCAAAATTTAATTACTTATCTGTGGCTTCTTAGGAATGAGTAAATGCGAGTATTTTTTCCATAGAGTGATTATAAATATATAAATTGCTTATATATTTGTCCTTTTATGGGTATGAAGTCTATTAAATACTGCGCTTTAAAGCTGAACGTAACCGTACTTATTTAGAACAGTATTAGTTTACAAAAGGAGTATTATGTAAATTTAGGATACCTATATATGGTTAAGTGAGAATCAGTTTCCATAAATATTTTGTTTTGGTTTATTTTAATTCGAAATAACTGAATAAAGTATAGAAAATAATATTTGGTTTTTCTTGAACAACAACAGAAAGTAAATATGAAAGAGGGCTACAAATATCACACAATTTTAGATTTCAATAAGTAGTGTTTTTTTCACACTCGGTGATATATGTTTTCCAATGAATAACACTATAGGATTATTCGGTAATCGTTTAGAAATTTAATTTAGAAATTTATTTCCAGAAAATAAAGTATATGAATGGACAAATCCAGCTATAATAGCAAAAACTGCATATATTTATTTATTGCTCACCTTGCAGCGCTGTAACATTTTTCAATTACGTTTCCGGCTAACAACCTTTACTATTATTATTTTCTTTGGGTAAACATTTTGCGAAGCCATGGGTGGTCGCTATTATTACAATAAAGTATAGATTGTATTATTGAGAAAAATGGAATAGTCCATAAGCAACCAGCAACTTTCATTATATGTATCGAACGCGCGCAATTATATCAACAGAAAAACCTAACATACCTCCGATGTTAAAATTTTTGGTGCTGAATATGGTACATTTTTTTAAACACAAATGCTGTAGTTGCATACGATTGGATATTTTCCCCCATTTCTCTCAATTGCCGGTTCGTGTAAATACTGCAAACAGGAATTTTAGCATTTTTATGCGGTCAGTTTGCACCACTGCTCGTCTGATTACGCTCTGCATCCGGCGGATAGTGTTTTGTTTCACAATGCACTGCACGTAATGAACTAACAGTAGCACGGTCGGAAAGGCATGAAGCACAGAGACAAAATGAAATACTTACCGTCTTCTTCTCCCCAAGGATTATCTCTGAAGCCCAGGTACATGTGCGAATTTACGACCTCCTTCGATTTATGTCGTCCTGTTTTCTTCTTCCACGAGCGGCAAAACGTTTCCTTGGCAACGCGTGGCAGATATTTCGTCGCCAACCCCACCGACAGTTGTTAATGTCACTAAATTTGGTTATATTGCTAAGAATTTCATTACTATGTGCTTTTTACGTTTCCTTTTAATACCTTTCTTCTCCCTTTTTGCATAATATTAATATTTGAAAGCAAGAAGAAGAAGAAATTAACCTTTTTATGTTGTATGAGCTTGTACCCCAACAGCACACAACAAAAGTTCAGCACAAAAATGACAGGTTTCTGAAATGCAAGGTAGGTATTTCGATAATAATTGAGTGATTTTATGAAATTAAACAGGCACAGGTTTCAAAGGTACCACTGAGTGAATAATACAAAGCTAATTTTTTAAAGCTGCAAAATACGTCAAGGTTTCATTTCTGGTTTTTGGAAGTCATTTTAAAGTCTTTGCATATTTATTAGATTTTAATGTGAGTAATGCTAGTGATATTTCATTATTATTTTCTCTCTGTTGGTCTTTACCGAATGAAAATTTTGCAAATTTTTATTTGAAGAGTATGATTTATGAAGTTGAAGTTGCTGTATTGAAGGAGGTGTATTGTTATTTGTCCCACGCTTTGGAAGCCAATTTGAAGAAGGTTTGTTGCTGCTACGTATGGAAAGCCAGTTTGAAGAATGTGTATTATATCTTGAAGTAGTTGCAACCACACGTAGTGTAAAAAGTTTCCGGTAGCCTTCGCCCCAAGTTTTTAAAAAATATTAACTTTGTAATTTTGACTGTTTCTTTGAATACTATATATATTTATGTTTGCCTCATCTGCGTCAGTATTTGTCACAAAAATTACATTATTGTTGCTCCAAGAATCAGAAGTAGCATTATTAAACTTTCAAATTCATTATTGCCTCAAGGTTACCTCATTGTTACCTCATTGTTAGCAACTTTTGACCTATTTCTCACAGCTCCCACATTATTAAATTGCGTAATACATTCACATAATATTATTATGCATGTATACAATAATATAAACATATACAGTGACCGTAGTATAGACTTTTTATATCTTGTTACACACATATTGCTTTAAGGCGGGCTGTTATTGAATTTATATATTATATAATTAAACTGAAATCATTTAAGTGTTAAAAATACTGCCTCAAAGTTACCTATTAAGATATTGCAATTTAAAGGCTGTATTATTATGAGTGCTGAAAAAAGAGACCAAAAATGCCATTTTTAAATTGAATTCAAGTGCAAATAAAAGAAAACCCTAAAATTTGGTTTTAACATCTAAACCATTAGACTTATAAAAGTGAAATTTCTATATCTATACATACAATAAAACTACAGGTGGGATAATACCACTATTTCTCGATACTCGAAATCGATACTGATTTTTGAGCACCGAAAATCGATACTCACTTTACAAAAACTGTAAAGGTGACAGCTTGTTCACTGTATAAACGCATGTAACCAATTTCGTACTGTATGCTAAACTCGAAATCGTTCCTGTTTAACGTGCTCCAATTTGCAGCGATCTTTTTATGTTGATAATGCCACAGGTTATATATTCCCTATTGTTAGTCAAGGGTAATAATAATAATAAAACTAAAAACAATAATAATAAATTTTGTTGCTTCTCCTTTTTATGTAACCATATTTTGTGCTGAAAAATTTCTTTAAAGGGGGTTTCTATCCATATTGTGAAAATTAGTCTAAGATATACCTATAAGCCATTCTCTGACCCAAGTTTGACTTGCGTGAATACAAACTAGCAGATGGAAGAAAAGAACAAAAGTTCATGCACTGTATTATTTCGCGTCTTAAGCTGGGATTTTTACTTTCTCTACTACGTATAGTAAGTAGGGGAAGTATTGTATTCCACCCAAAAATTCGATACCGAGATTTCATCGGAAATATATGTTTTGAGAGCCCCTGAATCCAAAAAAAAAGCATTTTTGGAAACATGTCCGTGTATGTGTGAGTCTGTGTGTGTGTGTGTGTGTGTCTGTGTTTGAACAGCACAACTAAGAAACGAACAGTCGGATAAACACCAAACTTGGTATTTAGGTTCAGTATCTTCCAGAGATCCCCCACCTCAGATTACCCTTTACATGGAACATTTTTCGAAAATTTTAATTTTCTCAAAAATGTTTAACGATTTTGATTAAAATATCATATGTTTAAGATATTTTTATGACAAATAAAATACATATCTTGCATTTTCTGGGAATACTCCAAAAGTATTCATTGTGAACGACTTTGCATAACTGGTAAACCATAAGAGATAGACAAAATTATACTACGCAAAAATGTAGATCGCGTTAAAATACATAACTTATGTTATATACATTTTTGTTGTTGAGTGAACCATTTTCGAGATATTGCTTTTATTTCCTTAAATTTTTCAATACTTATTTTCTCAAATGGGAATTCGTTATTCATTTTTGGTCTTGAATATGCAAAGAGTATTAATCTGTGGCAAAGAGAATGGTGCTGCACATAGCAACCAGCTATTAAGAGATATGTATGTGCTTAAAGGCTACTATATTTCTATATTGCCCTTGTAAATATATATTCCCCTTGCATCTACAAGAAAATTAGCAATAAGATAGAGTCTGCAATTGTTTATCTCGATTAACATGAAGTAGATGGAGAATAAGCGTTTGTAAAAATAGTTTGTACAAGAGTAGAGAAAGTCACGCGAGTGTAACACATCAGATTTTTTCTAGTGGATTCACAGATTTAGATCACCGGAGTAGATAAATGTAATGGCTGAGAGCTAGTCACCAAGCCAGGCTATTGCAGAAACGTGATTTAGTGCGTCAGCTAAATCATCTTCATTCACAACTCAGTTAACGCTACAGGTTACACGAGTACCTTTACTCCTTCCCTCATCATTTTGCATGTTTTCATTTAGACACTAGAGTCTATGGAACGTTGTTTGATTCACCTACAGGAAACGCAGTCAAGGACTATCAAGAACTACAGGTCCAGCAACTCTTTAGGGATACGCGAGAGGCAATAATGTGAAGCTTCGATTCCTTTTATTCCTTATCTACCATACAGCTAAACACAACTTTCAATAACGCGAAATTTAAAAATTTAAAAGTATCGAAAGTTTATCTCACACCATTAGGCATGCTTCGATATTACCAAGTATCGAGGTCTCATCCCTAAATACAAATGTAACCAAGAATTTTTTGGTAATTTTCGGTTTTGGAAGGATAATTGATACTGACGATGTTGGTGGACTACAATGAAACAAATAAACTAGCATTTTAAAATGCTGCGCTAGCGGATGTGTATGATTTTGTTACCTTTTCACGCAAGAATGGTCAAATCCATGTAATTGAACTTGGTTTATAATATACCTATCTTAGATTCCATTTAGCATACAGGCTTACGGTATCTTGGGGAATAAAATCGCAATATTTCGCTTATCATTAAGTTTTTTGAAAACCACTATGTACTTAAAGGAAGTTTAAGAGCATGATGTTTCTGACAAGTCTTGTGATGTATAACATTTTGATAGGACGAGCATTTAAGAAGTTGCAGAAGTTTCTGTTTACTATTAATCCTAAACCCAAATTGGTTAGCAGGTAAAACAGTATAGTCACATTGCAAACTTTGGGAAGAACCACAAGTTTGTATTCTCTTAAAACCTCTATGTTTGTTGTAATTTTTATTAACACTCTGAAAATGTCGTTCTATTACCAGTTTTCGATCTATCACATGACAGTCACGTTGCACAGAGAGCGTGACAGAAGGAGGAGAAAATAAAAGAATAGAAACGGAGAGAGCGAGAAAGTGAGAATGAAAGATTGAGTTTTGAGTTTTTCTCTTAATTTATGGACGCTCGTTAACTCCTGTGGTCCTTAGCATCATTCTATATTGGGCGTGAAAGATCGGTAATTTTGCTCAGAGGCCTCTTTATCAGGCTTGAGATTCTTTTACGTGCCGTAAATCTACGACACGGGACTACTTCCCTTCCGAAGGAAGCCATACTAAGGATGTTTACACCGAAAAAAATCCATCGCCCTCCGCCGGGTTTGAACCCGCGACCTCGGGAACTAGAGGCTAGCATCGTAACCACTACACCACGGAGGACGACGAGAGAGAGTGAAAGAGAGGGAAAATGTGGGAGTGGGAGAGAAAGCCAGAGAGGAAGCATATTGTTAAATTATTAACGCAAGCAGAATCGCTGGTTCAGCCAGTGCACTACTAAATCGTGGTGTAACTTCAAAGCCGCTTGTGTTATTAAAGTTTTACAATTTCGCTCATAGATATTCTTAAATTACTTCCTTGTGAGTTTTACAATGCCATGTTTCTAAAAAAAATGAAATTTATTTATATTAGATAGGTTTCTAATATTTTGCGAGTTGATTGTCGTGTAGATTGTTCGATTTTCTCTAAAAGTTTGTTAATTATCATAATTTCAAGATTTTGTGGTCACCAAAAAATAAGCATTTACGATCTATGATTTCTTAGAATTTTAAATCATCATTAACGCCTAAACAATGTGAAGATAGGATTATAAATGTATTTGGCGAAGAAGCTGCGTCTAAGGCAATAATTTATATGTAGTACAGCGAATTAAGGGAGGTCGGATGTTTCTTAGTGATGAATTTCGTGAAGGACGCCCAAGAACTGGTGTTACTGCTGAAAATATTGCCGCTGTTCGAGCAAAGCTTGAAAAAGATCGACGGAAATCTTATGAGTTTATTCAAGCGTCAAATCCAAAGCACTTTACTTCAACAGTAGACGTGATAAAACTTTGTTATCGATGGATTCTACATAAACTGATTCCCGATCAAAAACAACAGCGCACTGATTGGTGCGGAAAAACTGGAGAAACTCCAAGGTGGCACTTCAAATTTGTTTTGGAATATGATTATTGGTGATGAATCTTCGATCAATTGTTATGATTCATGAAGATAAGTCAATCGGCTCAATGGGTCTTTCGAACAGAACTAAGTCTACAAAAGTTCGATGAATTCGTACTGCTGGTAGGATGATTCTGAGTTTTTTTTTTACTTACTCTACTACGTATAGTAAGTAGGGGAAGTATTGTATTCCACCCAAAAATTAGATACTGAGATTTCACCGGAAATATGTTTTTTGAGACCCCCTGAATCCAAAAAAAAGCATTTTTGTAAACATGTCCGTGTATGTGTGTCTGTGTGTGTGTGTGTGTGTGTGTGTGTGTGTGTCTGTCTGTCTGTGAAACTCAGAAACGAACAGTCGGATAAACACCAAACTTAGTATTTAGATTCAGTATCTTCCAGAGATGCGACACGAAGGTTTTCGAGAAAATCCCCCACCCCAGATTACCCTTTACATGGAACAGTTTTCAAAAATTTTAGTTTTCTCAAAATGGCTCTAACGATTTTGATTAAAATATCATATGTTTAAGATATTTTCAGGACAAATAAAATGTATATCTCGAATTTTCTGCGAATGTCTCCAAAAGTGTTCTTCATTGTGAACGACTTTTGCATAACTGGTAAACCATAAGAGATAGACAAAATTGTACTTCACAAAAAATGTAGACCGCGTTAAAATTCACAATTTATGTCGTATACATTTTTTTGTAGAGTGAACCATTTTCGAGATATTGCTTGTTATTCCCTTAAATTTACTAATACTTATACTTTTTCTCAAATGGGAATTTGTCATTCATTTTTTTATGTACTGGACATACAAAGACAATGAAATGCGCCTCATAGCAATCAGCTCTTAAAACATTTGAGTATCGCTTAAAGCCTACCATATTCCCCTTGCACCTACAAGAAAATTAGCCATAAGATTAACATCTTGATTAACATGAAGCATGTGGAGAATAAGCGTTTGTAAAAACAGTTTGTACAAGAGTAGAGAAAGTCATGTGAGTGTAACACATCAGATTTTGTTTCCTAAAACGGACCATATTGCTAATATGTATAGTAGATAGACGTACTGTTACTACGATTGGTACATAAATGTCTGTTTACTGGAAAATTTTGAAAAAACGCCCGAAAGGTAAAACAATGTTACATCATGACAATGTATCGTCCCATACAGCAAAACTAAGAAACGAGTATCTGGATGCCCTAAACTCAGCATCATGGACCCTCCATCACACAGGCTTGGCCCAGCAAGTTTTCGTTTCCAAAAGTTAAACATAAATGGCGTGGAATCACTTTTCCGTTATCAGAAGATGTAATGGAACGGTATAAACATCTAGTTTTTGAACTGCCTGCAGAGGTATGGCATCATTGCTTAAAGGACTGGTTTCGTCGAATGCAAAAATGTATTAATGTTCAAGGGGAACATTTTCAAAAACAATAAAACCATTTATATTTTTTAAAACTAATCCGTGTTTGACTATCTAAACGTATAGCACACTTATCGTAGCTGGGCTCTCATTTTTATATTCCTTCGTTGAACGATACCATCTGTGATGAGGCAAATAATGTAGAAAATACTTATTTGAAGTCTTCATTAAAATATTTGCTACCAAAAACTTACGTAAATAATAAATAGATTGTAATTTACTACAAAAAATCTGATATGTTACATTCCCATGACTTTCTCTACTCTTGTACAAACTATTTTTACAAACGCTTATTCTCCATATGCTTCATGTTAATCGAGATGTTAATCTTATTGCTAATTTTCTTGTAGATGCAAGGGAATTGCTGGGCTTTAAGCGATAGTCAAATATTTTAAGAGCTGGTTGCTATGTGGAGCATTTCATTCTCTTTGCATTACCAAGACAAAAAAAAAAAGAATAACGAATTTGAGAAAAAGTATAAGTATTGGAAAATTAAAGGGAATAACAAACAAAATCTCGAAAATGGTTTACTCAACAACAAAAATGTATATGACATAAATTGTGTATTTTAACGCGATCTACATTTTTCTAAAGTAAAATTTTGTCTATCCCTTATGGTTTACCAGTTATGCAAAAGTCATTCACAATGAGAAAAACTTTTGGAGACATTCCCAAAATATTCGAGATATATATTTCATTTGTCATGAAAATATCTTAACACATATGATATTTTAATAAAAATCGTTAGAGCAATTTTTGAGAAAATAAAATTTTCGAAAAATGTTCCATGTAAAGGGTAATCTGGGGTGGGGGATTTTCTCGAAAACCTTCGTGTCGCATCTCTGGAAGATACTGAACCTTGACGCTGACCTCTGACGCATCTGTGTTGTTCCTGGCAGTTGCTTCAGTGGACTCAGAGTCCTGGGTTCGATGGTTGGATGGCAGGGATTTGGAATTTGTTTCGGTAGAGCCGAGATTCTAGTTTTCAGGGGTGGTGACACTGCCTTGACGATATCAATAATACTGCCGGAGAAGTTTGAGTTATATCTTTATTTTGTTACGTAGATTCCTATCTGGTCAACCCGCCACCGTCGTCATCGAAACCACTGTTATGCTTATTACTTTCGAAGTCGCTACTTATGTGTTTCTCCGACTAACCCTCGAATTGCCTAGATTTCACAACTTCATTTTTACGCTATAAATTTTCTGATTATTTTCTTCTAATTCTGTTTCGTCGACCATCCTCGTGGTTAGTTTGTACCGGAATGTCCCTCGGCCGTCCTCTTGGTTAGTTTGTACCCCACTGTGTCTCCGCGTTTTCTTTTTCTGTTTCACGCCTTTTGCCAGACTTAGAATTTTCCCCACCTTTCTTAAGTTTCGTACCGTCTTAAATTCAAACGTATCATGTGATGTATACGCGATCTTTCGATTGGCTATCATTTTGTTTCATGATTTTTATTATTGGCTACCCCCACTTGACAACTTTCACATCTGCTTCTTACAGCTTATTTTGAGTTTTTAAATCTTCACACGAACATTCTTAGATCGTAGATAAGGCACATATACTTCCTCGCCCTTTTAAGCTTTGAAACCGTTGTAAATCTTGTCCGAGCCAAAAGTATAAAGGCGAGGCTTCCGGTATGCAGGTTCGTTGACCATCGCAGGTAAAATACCTCTGCTTCGAGGAAACAAACTTTGTTTCTCTGTCTTCCCTACAAAACCCATTCCTAATATGAATTCAGCACATTTTCGTCGCTATGTTCGATCGTATATTATTATTATTATTATTATTATTATTATTATTATTATTATTATTATTATTATTATTATTATCATTATTATTATTTCTCCTGGGTCTCGATAACCAGCTTCAACCTAAATACCAAGATTGGTGTTTATCCGCATTAAAACACACAATTTATGTCATATACATTTTTTTGTTGAGTGAACTATTTTCGAGATTTAAGATTTTCCAATAGTTTTTCTCAAATGGGAATTCGTTATTCATTTTTTTTGTCCTGGTAATGCAAAGAGAATGGAATACTGCACGTAGCAACCAGCTCTTAAAATATTTGACTATCGCTTAAAGCTTACCAATTCCCCTTGCATCTACAAGAAAATTAGCAATAAGATTAACATCTCGATTAACATGAAGCATATGGAGAATAAGCGTTTGTAAAAATAGTTTGTACAAGAGTAGAGAAAGTCATCCGAGTGTAACACATCAGATTTTTAAAAAAAGTGACTAATGATTATGATTAAAATGTTGACATATGAACGTATTTGCATTACAAAATGTATATATTGAATTTTTCTGGGAATAGGCTGTGAAGTCCTCTTCATTCGGGAGGAATTTTGTATGATCTTGTATTTCTAGTAAACGTTAAGCGATAGACGAAAACGTACTACATGAAAATTGTAGATTTGTTTAAAAACACACAATTTATTTCAAATTATTTTTTGTGGCATAAGCCATTGCTGAGGAATCCATTATTAATGCTACGAATTGTTCATTACTTGGACATTCTCTAAGCCCTGTCAACATTCAGTTGTTTCTCGGGGTTACATGGAAACAGTATGGAATTTAAGACCAGCTTATGACATCCAGTTCTTAAACATTTGACTGTAGCTTTCTCTTTGCATCTATACAAAATGTGCAATACAGCTATTTCTAAGGTTTATTTCGATTAAAACACAGTAGATAGAAAAATAAACTATAGTAAGAATAGGAAAGTTAGAATCAGACGACGAAAAAATCCAACGCCTTCCCATGCGTCGACCATTCTGAGGTTTTTTCGTGGTTTCCCTCAGCCGTCAAGGTAAATATCGAATTGGATATTTAATACCACGATCCAAAGTGCCACCTTAAGTCTAAAGTAATTGTAAAAATGAAAACTAAGTTTTAATAGCGAATGCTATGCCATCTATCCACAGTTAATGAAAGCAGGTAGACTGGACGGCACCCTAATGCCATCTGCATGCCACGAAGCAGAAGATCCGCTTGCTATGCACTAGGATCTCTGTGGACACGTGAGGAAGCGAGTGGCTACAGGGATGAGACCTAGAAGGCTAACATCGATCTATGAGTTACGTCGCGATATGACCCTGTAGTTAAAGTGACGTAAAATAGGGTAATACAAATACTACTACTACTACTACTACTATTATTATTATTATTATTATTAATAACAATAATAACAAACTATAGAAGGTAGAGAATGTAATGTGGATGTATCACATCAAACTTTAATCTTTTCAGCCGTTTTAAGGGGATAGAGGAGCCTGACCTCACCCATTCCCCCAGTAGCGATCACCTGGAAAGTCTATACCGCCACCTCATGTGGTTAGGCGAGATGGTAAGGAAGGGGAGACGGAGAAAGGTGTGCGGGTACCGCTAATGCACCCTGGAATTGAGGGGTGAAAGATTGAAGGGCTCTCGAGCACGCATGCAAGAGCGATAGATCATGCGGGTTCTTAGGAGGTATGCTTAACTACAGAGTTCAGCATGGTTCCTTGGAGTATTCCAACGGGAATGAATACCCCTGAATTAAACATATGTTTGAATGAATAAAATAATCGGTAATTTTATATCTATCAACTGCTCCAGTGCTATGTCATGTTTGAAGCGAATGTGTTTGTCGATTGGTTCTGGTCACCTTACAAGTAAACATTCGGGAGGGACAGATAAAAATCTCACACGTCTGTTATGAAATAGGTTTAGAACGGCAAAATAAATATTTATATTCCTTGCTTTCCACTCGAGGGCCGCCACCTAGTGATTTTGACCGATAATTTGGATTCTGTCATGAGGATATACCTAATACAGGAAAAACGAGACAGCATCATGTTCACTTTGGATGAAAGTATTGCTACAAACTGGGGTGAGGGCCAAAAGGGTTCCAGCAAAAATATTAAATATTAATCACTCTAACATGCACATGGGGAAACACAGCCACATATACAGCGAGAGGGCCAGGACCTTGATGTTCACATTCCGGTGCAGGCGTGGTGTATTTCTAACAAATTACACAGATTTCACTTTATTCATATTATCTGTGGTTTATTCAATAAAAGATTAATGGCGTCCCTACATCTCACACAAAGGAATAAAGAAAGAATTGAGAGGAGGTGCTACACACACGAACTAAATTTACACTCCTTTACACACAAACTCTCACACTCGACTTTCAAGCCAGAGTGACGCTAACGCACACAAAAGAAGTAACGCTAAAACTATTCCCCCTAGGGCTCGCTAGAGTTGTCACTCCAAACAGAACTTCAAACCCAAAGCCGAAAGAAATATTAAAATTACCCTAATAATGTTGTCGCCAATGCGACACAATAATGTGTCTGGCATGACAGTAGATATTAATACCTGCCAATACCTACTAATACGCCACATTAAGCTATTGCGATTACGTCTATACAGTAACTTTAGACCCGAAATGTAGATTAAAGGTTTTTTTATGATGCTTAAGAGCACAGGGAAGTAACCAATAATTAACTCAGTAGGCATCCTCATCTTCGGATTCATTAGTGTGAATGTTGAGTGTTGCAAACATAAACATACCAACACTCTACGATACATGCTTTTAGCTATTTTACACTTCTGCTAGCTCTAGTTCCTTATTCGTAAAGGAAGCCTATACATCCCTTACGATTTTAATATCGAACACGGAGCAAGTTCATGTTTACTCACAATTACACTCTTCTCCTCTCTTTAACTGATTACCACTGTAGATCATAGCATATCCAGGATGGGTGATCATGCCAAAGCCTGGAATGGAGGTGAAGGAGGAAATGAAAGATAGTGATGAAAGGGATATTAGGAAAATTCGCGAATCAAATTATCCAATCCGACATTCGCCTAGCGACGGAAGAAACAAAAAAGCTTCGGTCAGGTTGGACAGTTTCGGGCGTTTGAATACGGAACCTCCCGAATGCAAGTCGTACACGTTACAGCCGCACTGCTTGTTCTGTCTATATTTTTACTTTCTCTACTACGTATAGTAAGTAGTGGAAGTATTGTATTCCACCCAAAAATTCGATACCGAGATTTCACCGGAAATACATGTTTTGAGACCTCCTGAATCTAAAAAAAGCATTTTTGGAAACATGCCCGTGTGTGTGTGTCTGTGAACAGCATAACTCAGAAAAGAACAGTCGGATAAGCACCAAACTTATTTAGTTTAGTTTTTCATTAAATTCGTATGAGAATTTAATAAATCCTAGTATTGCAATTGTAGTTCTTAAAGCTGCTATAATAGGTCATGGACTGTAAGTAACTAGATGATAAGGGTGATTAGTATGTACTGACATATTTAATTTAATTTATTTTCAAAAAGTAAATTAAATAAAATTTTGTTATTGTATTATTTATTGATATAATAAATAGTTAGGTTCAGTATCTTCCAGAAATGCGACACGAAGGTTTTAAAGAAAATCTCTCCACCCCAGATTACCATTTGCATGACAAATTAAATGTATATCTCGAATTTTCTGGGAATGTCTTAAAAGTATTCTTCATTGTGAACGACTTTTGCATAACTGGTAAACCATAAGAGATAGACAAACTTTTACTACACAAAAAATGTAGATCGCGTTAACACACACTTTATATCATATACATTTTTTTGTTGAGTGAACCATTTCCGAGATATTTCTTGTTACCCTTAAATTTTCCAATACTTTTTCTCAAATGGGAATTCGTCATTCATTTTTTTTATGTCCTGGACATGCAAAGAGAATGGAATGCGCCACATTGCAACCAGCTCTTAAAAGATTTGACTATCCGTTAAATCCTACCATATTCCCCTTGCACCTACAAGAAAATTAGCAATAAGATTAACATCTCGATTAACATGAAGGATATGGAGAATAAGTGTTTGTGAAAATAGTTTGTACAAGAGTAGAGAAGGCCATGTGAGTGTAACACATCAGATTTTTACTCATATACTTAAAATAAAAAAGGTTTAACAGCTCCAGAGATGTTTGAACTAGCAGCCATAGTAACCTATCTCGCTACCACTGAGCTGAGAGTACTACAGAAAGCGTGACATTACAAGGAGCTTTAGTGGTATTCCACTTGATAATCATAAAACAATAACATATGTTTTGGTTTTAAATCTTCAGTGAAACATCTGTTTGAAATCTCTTATATGAATTATTTTCTCGGAAGACGTTTGTGATTAGAGTTGTGTTCCCCATTGTAACTACTACAAGAATATATGCAGTCTTGTAAATAAAGCCTGGCTGTCCCGAACATTCACGGAAGTACCCGATTAGAGGTCAGGGTTTCAGAGGCCACCACTTTTAAATTGACTAGTGTACATAGTAATGTTTTTTATTCCTTCTAGTCGACTCAATTGTAGTTGAGCCTTAAGGGCTTGAGTTTGAAATGCACTAGGCGCGGCTATTTCCATCAGCACTTAGAGATGATCTGACGTGAGTTTTTCCAACACTTGTATACCTATATCGAACGGTACGTTATTAATAGTGCGATGTTTAGAATATCCGCCATGCTGTTAGACATCTGGTCACGAAAGTCAAATTGAGCCAGTTATTCGGTAATTACTGTTATTGACAAAGTTTAATAGGTCAGAGTTTAAGCAATTGCAAAGATAGTTTTTAGAGCTATAATCTCCCGCGGCTATTACTCTAATTCCTATTCTCTTCATGCGAGCTACATCTTCAGTATCAACATCCCCGGGCGTGTTGTATACCGAAGCTAGTGCAATATCAAAATTATGCATTTTAATGTTACCTGCAGTGGTTTCGGCGCGATTTAATTCTGCGTTGTCTGGTTAATAGTGTCGCAAGTTTGTTCTGCATAGCCATCGCAGTTCCTTCTCCGTAGTGGCGATCGTTTCGATTGATACGATATTATTTAAATGTGTTACAATGGGTAGGGTTATGTTGTGTATAATGGGTTTGCAGAAAATAGGCTAATTCTTTTGATTTTTTACTTTCCCTACTACCTATAAAATTCAATGTCGTGATTCCATACGAAATATATGTTTTGAGGCCCGCAGAAGTGATACCTTATTACTTTCTCTACTACGTATAGTAAGTAGGGAAAGTATTGTATTCTACCCAAAAATTCGATAGCGAGATGTCACCGGATATATGTTTTGATGCCCCCTGAATAAAAAAAGCATTTTTGGAAACGCGTGCGCGCGCGTGTGTGTCTATGAACAGCATAACTCAGAAACGAACAGTCGGATAAACACCTAACTTGGTATTTAGGTTCAGTATCTTCCAGAGTTGCGACACGAAGGTTTTCAAGAAAATCCCCCTACCCCAGATAACCCTTTACATGAAACATTTTTCGAACATTTTAATTTTCTCAAAAACTGGCTCTAACTATTTGGAATAAAATACCGTAAGTTCAAGACATTTCTATGGCAAATGAATTGTATATCTCGAATTTTCTGGGTATGTCTCCGAAATTATTCTTCATTGTGAACGACTTTTGCATAACTGATAAACCATAAGAGATAGATACAATTTTACTACACAAAAAATGTAGATCGCGTTAAAATACAAAATTTATGTCATATACATTTTTTTGTTGAGTGAACGATTTTCGAGTTATTGCTTGTTATTCCCTTAAATTTTCCAACACATACTTTTTCTCAAATTGGTATTCGTTATTCATTTTTATTGTCTTGGTAATGCAAAGAGAATGGAATGCTCCACATAGCAACCAGTTCTTAAAATATTTGACTATCGCTTAAAGCCTATCAATTCCCCTTGCATCTACAAGAAAATTAGCAATAAGATTAACATCTCGATATCTCTATTAACATGAAGCATATGGAGGATAAGCATTTGTAAAAATAGTTTCTGCAAGAGTAGAGAAATCATGTGAGTGTAACACATCAGATGTTTTTTTAAAAAAAGTTCCGTGTGCGTTTGTAAGAACAGCATAACTCGAAAACGAAAAGTCGGTTAAAAACCAACTTGGTATTTAAGTTCATCATCTTCCAAGATGCGACACGAAATTTTCCCTTGAATGTACCTTTAATTGGAACATTTTTCGAAAAAAATTTATTTTATTAAAACTGCCTCTTGTGGCAGTATTTTATATCACAACAATGTAAATGCCAGAGTGATTGTAGTGTAAATAAGCATTATTGTATGACATTGATTTGAGATGTTTGTTAATTATAAGCATTGTTAGGAAATAAGTTTACACGGCCTCACTGAAACTGACAATAAGAGCGGGCAACAATGTAGCGAGAGGGTGAGTTGTTTATTGATTAGAAGAGGCAAGCAAATGACGTCAGAGTAGCGCGCATTTCTTTAGAAATGGAGGGAATTTCTTCCATAGAGTATGTGTGTTCGTAATTTTGATTGGATATAAAAATAGACGCTAATGTTGGCGCGTTTTATTAACCAATAGTAGCTCGATTACAATCTTTAGCATATCGGGTGAGGGAGTATAAAAAGCTAAAGCCAGAGACGGAGAAGACATGTGCTAACTGCCGCCAGGACCACGTCAGTGTCTACAAGGGCTGCGTGGCGAGGCAGCGGATCATTGAGAGCCGCCGACAAGGAGCACCGGCACCGGCTACAGTCCGACCGGGAGTTTCCTTTGCGGCCGCTCTCAAGAAGGCCGAGACGACGCTCCAAGGAGCGGGAGGAGCTTTGGCTTCTAAGGAGGGTCCAACAGAGACGCCCATTACCACAGCGACGACGACGGCGACAACATCGCCCGACGAAGTGCCACAGCAGGAACAGCAAACAGAAAAACGAACAAAACGTTCGAAGAAGAACAAGAAGAAGAAGAAACAGAACAAAGGTCCTGCACCTAACACCATGCCGAGCCAATCACAGGCCCCGGCTACTGAGCAACCCCAAGCCCCGCCCACAGCGGCGGCACCCAAACCACCAGCGACCGCGGCAGTGCCCAAGACACCGGCCACTGCCATGCCAGATACGCCGGCGCTCCCGGCAACAACACCGGCCTCCATGGCAGGTTTTGGGGACACCATCTCCCAAACAGATTTGGAAGAATTCCGGGCCCTATCCCTGTGGTTTGGTGACCTCATCAAAAAGGCCCTACCTGCGCTACGACACTGCAAGCTGCAACTCGCTAACCCGCAGTTAAGCCCCATTCAAAAGCACCAAGTCATGCTCGAAACGCTGGAGCATCTGTTCCCTAATTCCGCTTCGTAATGGCTGCCAGACTCGTCCGGAGGCCATTACGAGCTGCGTTCTGGAACGCAAACGGAATAAGGGGGCATTATCCCAGCGTACTTGAGTATGTCAACTCCTACGGAATTGATATTCTAATGGTCTGTGAAACACACTTGATTGCTGGTACTAACTTTTCGCTGCCAAGTTACGTCACCCATCGGCAAGATCGGGTCGGCCGACCGGGGGGCGGTACAGCTATATTCATAAAGAATCATATCACGCATACACCCTTCCCTCTCCCTCCGCTACAGCATGTGGAAGCCTGTGCCATTCGGCTTGCCATTGGCGGGCTAGACACTTTGCTGATAGCGGTTTACGACCCCCCAGACCATCGCTTCTATGAAGCAGATTACCGAACCCTACTCAACCTACACCCAGTGGTATGCATTGCAGGAGACCTCAACGCGAAGCACGGGCTCTGGCACAGCCGCACGGCTAACCAGAAAGGCCGCGGACTCTACCGCCTCATCAGCGGAGACCCAAGCCTAATCGCGCACGGACCGAGAGGGCCTACGTTTTATCCGGCCCGCGGCAGGCCGGATATTCTCGACATCATGATCACCAAAAACATTCCTTTCCATCTAGAGCTCTCGGCGGTAAACGAGCTGGATTCCGACCATGACCCTGTCCTGGTGGATTCCAACGTTTCAATGCCAGCACTGGTCAGCCCAGACTGGGTAAACGAGGTCGACTGGAATGCAGCCGTCCATGAACTGAACCGATCTGTCGACCCGCGGCCACGTATCGACTCCATCGATGCGCTGGAAGCGGCGGCGGCAGACTTCTCCCAACAGATCCTGACTGCGGTACGTGCACACACTCACCGCATCCCGTCTGACATACCCAACCCGAGAACCATACCTAATGAACTCCGGCAGCTGCTAAAAGCCAAGGCAACTGTACGGAAGATATGGCAGCGTTTCCGCCATCCCAGGATAGGGGCAGTATACCAGCGGTTCAAAACCCTGACAAGGCGACTGCTCCGTGTGCACAGGAAGGTGGCCTGGGAAAGAACAATGGAGACTGTAAACCTACAGGAAAAGAAACCATGGCGGATAATCAAATCCTTGAGGAAGGATAAAACCCAGTACCAGCATCCTCTGCACGGCACTCGCGGGAGACTCGCCTTCGAGCCCCGCGAGAAAGCCACAGTGTTTGCAGACCATTTAGAACTCCAATTCGAACCGCGGGAGGACCCCCAGGACGAAGACTTTACTGAGCTCGTGGAAGCGACTGTGGACTACCTCTATGAGGAACCACAGCCGCGCCACGAGGAGGTCCATCTTCCCATAGTCACCCCTAAACAGGTGGCTTCCGAAATCCGAAAACTCAATCCGAATAAATCCCCTGGACATGACGGCGTCACGGCGCCCATGCTCCAGCACCTACCCAAGAAGGCCGTCATCCATTTGACGCGGATTTTCAATGCCTGCCTTTACCTCCGTCACTTTCCAACTAGTTGGAAGGAGGCGCGGGTGGTATGCATTTTAAAGCCCGGCAAGGATCCGGTCTTTCCATGCAGTTACCGATCCATCAGCCTACTCCCAACCGTCTCAAAAGTATTTGAGCGGTTGCTCCTAGCCCGCCTCACACCTCTATTTGAGGAAAGGCAACTCCTACCGGACCATCAGTTTGGTTTTCGCCATGGGCACTCCACCACCCTGCAGCTGCTGCGACTGGCCGAGAAGGCCTCCCTGGGCTTCCAGTAGAACTTCAAGACCATAGCAGTGCTGCTGGACGTAGAGAAGGCCTTTGCCACGACGTGGCATCAAGGCCTTTTATACAAACTCAAAGAGTTAGACATCCCTCCCGCCTATCTTGCCCTGATAAGCAGTTTCCTTCGGGATCGCACATTCAGGGTGAGAGTGGAGGGGAAGGTTTCCTCAGTCCGTCCCATAGCCGCTGGAGTCCCGGAAGGCAGTGTACTGTCCCCGCTTCTCTTCGCGGCCTACATGTCGGACTTCCCCACGGAACCCAGGACTGTTACGTGCCAATATGCCGACGACGTCCTCATAATGGCACAGAACAAGAATGCCCGATTCTGTTTCCCTCCACTGCAGCGACAGCTCCGAGCCATTGGCAGGTGGAGCGAAAAGTGGAGGATGGCCATCAGCCCGGGGAAGAGCTCTGCACTTCTCCTGGCGAAGGTCCGTCGGTGGCGGCCCGAGCGGCCTCTGAGGTTGCGGCGGAGGAGAATCCCCTGGGTTACCTCGGCCAAATACCTTGGAGTCACGCTCGACCGCGGCCTCACATTCGCGCCACATGTCAGGGCAAAGGTCGGCCTCGGCCACTCTGCGCTCAGGCAGCTGTACCCTGTATTCCGCTCCACAATGCCCATACGCCTCAAGCTACGCCTATATCAGGCGATTATCCCGCCCCTGATTCTTTACGGCTGCGAGGTCTGGGGATCGGCGGCAGCGACCACCATCCGCAGACTGCAAACCGTTCAGAACAGGGCGCTTCGGATGATCTATGATACCGGGCGTAGATTCCCATCTCATATTCTACATACCCATTCCGGTCTCCCATACATCGTGGACGTGGTGCGGGAGAGAACCCGCACCATGTACGCGAAACTCACCTACCACCCCAACCAGCTGGTTAACTCTTTGGGCCGCTATGACCATAAGGCGCCACGGCGGAGGAAGAGCTACCGGTTGCCGAAAGACGGCTTGGGCCCCCGAGGCTGAGGTCTACCAATCCCTCATCTCACAAACTTCCCCAAGTTAAGCAGCATTGGGCCCGGTCGCTGGCTGGATGAGTCACCATCTACCAGCGACCCGCCCTGCCGCCAACTTGAGTACCCCCATCCCATTACCTGTATTCCCATCTTGCTTTGCTGCCATGCCGGCCTGCTTAACTTGACGACCACACAAGCGGTCGCCCAAGTTAAGCAGCATTGGGCTTGGTCACCACATGGTCGCTAGTCCGCCCATGAGGAAACCGCCGAGACCCAGCCAAATGGTGGTGCAGAAAGCAAAACCCCGCCCTAGACAAACATAAATCAAAAGCTTGTGAATATTCTTTTAAACCTCCTTTATCGCACAGGTAAAGCCGCATACGCGGCTAGGTACTGTGGCGATTATATTCCGCCCAGGTAAACCTGGGCGACCTGTTCTCGATTGCTGGATTGCTGGATTGCTGGGTTACGCTCAGTTCAACAGAAACATTCGTGCATTACACGTCGTTCAGTCCAACAGAATCATACACAGGTTATACGTCGCTCAGTTCAACAGAAGGATTCGCGGGTTATACGTCGCAAAGTTTAAGAGAATCATTTACGCGTTATACGTCGCGCAATTCTACAGAATCTCTTGCGTCGTAAAGTTAGTTATAAATGTGAAATACGCGAATTAATAACGTGCAGCAAATAAGTGATTATAGTAACATTAGAAAATATAAGATTTTCAGTCGGGCGTGTATCAAGAATAATTATGTGAAATGAATAAAGTGTGACGGCAATAAAAGCGTAAAAACAAATTCTTTTATAAGTGATATTTTTCAGTAAAAACTCCTTTCCGTTTACACACCCTGCTTAAGAGATATGCTCGACTGAGAAATAATAGCTAACCGGAGGACAAAGAACCCAAATTTAAAAATAGTAATACAATAACAGGCGCTCAGAAATAGATAACACGAGTTACCGCGACACTCTAAAGATTTTGATTAAAACAGTATACGTTTAAAATATTTTCCTGGCAAATGAACCGTGTGCCTTGAATTTTCTGGAAATAGCCTCTGAAGTCCTCTTGATTCTGAGTTACTTTTTCATAACTGGTAATCTACAAGAGATAGACAAAATCTTACTATAAAAACTGTAGACCTCGTTAAAGCACAAAAATTATATAAAATAATTCTTTTTTCTGGAGATATTCCTTGTTATTAGTTTGCATTTTCAGATACTTTTAGTTTTCTCAAATGGGAAGTCGTTCATTTCTCTCTTGGCCATGGAAAAAATGTAATTTCAAAGCAATTACATAGCGACCCGCTTTAAAATATTTTAATATCGCTTAATCCCGTATTCTCCCAATCCCGTTGTACCTCATGCAATAAAATAATTCTGTAAATTTGTATCCCGGTTACATGAAGCAGATAAAAGAAAAAGATTTTTTAAGAACAATTTTTACAAGAGTAAGTAGAGAAACCCATGTAAGTGTAACACATCAGATTTGTTACGTGTGCTGTTGCAACACCAGAAAATTATGCAAATCGTGTCGAAATTACTCTTGATTGCATTCAGAAAGAGCAGTCACAAATTCGGTGAAAAAATGTGCGTTTGCAGTGTATCTGTTCTCGGTTGTAAAACACGTTACACAGCTGTGAAAGAAGGTACTCTAATCATTAAACTTTTAGCTTTGGTCATATCTACTGTCTCTTCTAATTTGCCCAGTAACATGCACTATAGTTTATTACTTTCTTTACTACGTATACTAAGTAGTGGAAGTATTGTACTCCAACCAAAAATTCGAAACCGAGATGTCACCGGAAATACATGTTTTGAGACCCCCTGAATCCAAAAAAAGCATTTTTGGAAACATGCCCATGTGTGTGTCTGTGTGTCTGTGAACAGCATAACTCAGAAAAGAACAATCGGATAAACACCAAACTTGGTATTTAGGTTAAATATCTTCCAGAGATGCGACACGAAGGTTTTCAAGAAAATCCCCCACCCCAGATTACCCTTTACATGGAACATTTATCGAAAATTTTAATTTTCTCACAGATGGCTCTAACGACTTTGATTAAAATGTTATATGTTTAAGATATTTTTATGACAAATAAAATGTATATCTCGAATTTTATGGGAATGTCTCCAAAAGTATTCTTCATTGTGAACGACTTTTCCATAACTGGTAAACCATAAGAGATAGACCAAATTTTACTACACAAAAAATGTAGATCGCGTTAAAATACACAATTTATGTCATATACATTTTTTTAGTTGAGTGAATCATTTTCGAGATATTGTTTGTTATTCCCTTAAATTTTCCAGTACTTTTTCTCAAATGGAAATCCTTTATTCTTTTTTTATGTCCTGGACATGCAAAGAGAATGGAATGCGCCACATAGCAACCAGCGCTTAAAATATTTGACTAAAGCTTAAAACCTACCATATTCCCCTTGCATCTACAAGAAAATTAGCAATAAGATTAACATCTCGATTAACATGAAGCATATGGAGAATAAGCGTTTGTAAAAATAGTTTGTACAAGAGTAGAGGAAGTCATGTGAGTGTAACACATCAGATATTTTATACGAGCACAGTAGAGTGTAGAGTGAGACCGTCTGTGTAAGACGGATACAGAAAATTGCTTGCTAATTTAACTCAATGGTTTTTGTTACTATATTCTCCCTTTGTGTAGTACTTCTTGGAACTTGTGAACATTCTCTTCATTTCTGGATTTAAATAATTATCTCCCAGAGCGGGGAAACTCAAACCTGCAGATAATGCGGCAAGTGTCATAAATAATTAATGCTATGCTGTAATTTATTTTGAATAACATTAAATGTGAAGGTAGTACGCATTAAAATCAATATTCAGTGTGGAGGAAAAGGAAAAAGAGGTTTATAATGTGCAGAAGGAAGCAAAACCTCTAATGGAAGAAGCAAGCCGGAAAGGGAAGTCGAGAGGTGCTTCAAACCTGCGGATTATTTTATCATGAGGAGTTGAAAAATCCATGCCGTGAATTAACAAACAGAGCTCTCAGCCAGCTTTAAGTCAAGGATTAAACAGGAACAACTAGTAGCCTACTTCCTATCGCCCTCTATGCAGATGCCTACTCAACATTCTCTCCAGTGTCTTTTACCCTCCCCCTCTCTCTCACGTTGTGCATACTAACGTAGACATTTTGGTACCTCTGTTTTCTACTGCGTCTTCTGGATATATAGTCTGGCGAAAATGCTCCATTCGACTCAAGAATTCGATACAGAAATCTCGGTTCCACTCCCGTATATATAAGTTAAGTTTTACATCATAAAAGCTTAGAAAACGAGGACAAAATGCATCCACAATGATCCAGAATGAATAAGGAAGGAGTTAAGCACTCGGTGTTGCCCGAACCAAATCATATAAACCCTCACCCTTTTACTGACAGCAGTTACAGGAGAAACTGGTACCATTTTGAGATGGGAGGTAGTAAAAGCCGCTAAAAGAAAATATCGCTAAATCAATGTCGCTTAGGACCCTCAATCCTGGGCTACAATTTACAGCTTAGGGCCCTCCATACCTTCCACTATGTTCGAATTGTCAATGTTGGCAGTGACTGATATTTGGGAGTATATAGGAAGCCTGCCCGTGAAAATATATGTATAAAATGTATTAATTGCCAGATAAGACTTTAGAGCACAGAGCTTCGGGTTTGCATCTGTATTCCCCCACCTTTTCCTACAAAAGGGCAGCTCCCCTACATTTCTACTTTAGCTGTGAAGCGAAGACAGATGTCAACCAGATCCGGGGGTCAGGCTCGGACACAGGAGGGGTCTCTAATGTGTCCAGTTATTACATCCTGGCACCGACGGGACCCCTTACAGGCCTACCTCTCCAATCAAATGAAAAGTCAGGAAATATGGGACAGAAAAATTCGCGGCATTATGCAACCCACTCCAGTATTCGCCTATCAACCAGGCAAAGCCGCGAAAAATCTAAGGTCAGAGTGGATGGAACCTGGGAGCTCCCAAATACGGAGTCATCTCTCTCGCTTCCATACCTAGATAGATAAACGTACTTTTATTGGCATCAAAGTGTAATAGTACATTATGCAACTTGATTATAATGTAGTAATTAAGACGCGAGTATGCTTATGAAACAAGCGGTAGTGAGTTTCGTAATTTTCATACGAGCGTCTTAATTACCATTATAGTCAGGTTGTATACGACTGATTTTGGTCGACCACACTATTATTTCAAAACTTTGGGTTTTTATAAAAATATCTTACCTTCTTAAAATGTGTCTGATTAAATGCTGTTGACACTGATGGCAGGATCTTGAGTGTGTTTGTGAGTAGTGCAACATATGACAGCACTGTTGAATCCACGCTGTATTTACAGATTTTTGCAGGTAACGTGAAAGCAACATATATTGAAGCATAGGAAGTAAATTCAATTTATTAGAATATTAATATTACATGAACACAGTTTATTTTCTTTTAAATATTTCCTTGTTTATCTGGGGAATGGATCCCAGTGGAATGTTTGAAGTTGGAGCTACTGCTTTGAAGGTGTTAAAGTTATGGCCGATAGGGAAGCTGCGCGCTAAAGAGTAAGGTCATAACAGTTGAGTTACGTCACACGTAATCAGCGTAATAGTGTGGTTGACCAAAAAAAGTTATTATGCCATTGTTTAGTGTACCAGCCATTGGCCGTATATGGTTATTTAATATTCACGTTAATGTGAAGAAAAATGAAGGAATGAAAAAAGAGATAAAATGTCTGTGATTAACTGAACAAATTTGATCTGGCTTTGCGCATTTTAGCCAGAAAATTGGCCATCTTTTGCTAGTTCCAATGGTAAACCAGTAGATCCGAAGATGCCCATCTCCTGCTTCCGGAATACATCCAATAAAATGTGCAGATTTTCCGGCCAGAATCGTCAGTTATTTTCTGAGTCCCAGCCTCCCAGATTAACATGCCATTCCTGAGCATTTCCTTTCTTTCTAAGTAAAATACACATGCCACCATATCCCAATTCAACTTTATTTCATTTGCTAGACTTAGAGATGGCTCAATTTTACAATTCGATACAATTTTCTATCAGCGATATTTATCAATCTTTTGTGAGCCCTTTTGCATATGTTTTTGTCATTTATTTCACCTCTGCCGTACTAACCCAAACTTCCTATTCTCCTCGGCTCTTTCCAGTTCAGTTGTCCAAAACTTGGGCCACTCAGGCTTCTCACTTGTATTTGTAGCATTTGTAGCGTAATGTAGAATGATCTACCTGTATCAGCCTCAGCCAGCAACCATTTGTACTACACCCTGAGGCAGTATTTTTAACACCTAAAGTGATTTCAGTCAAATTATATAATTTGTAAATTCAATAACAGCCCGCCTTGAAGCAATATGTGTATGTAATAATTTGTAAAATGTATGTAACAGTCATTGCATATGCTTATATTATTGTAAACATGCACTACGTAATTTAATAATGTAGGAGCTGTGAGAATAATAAGTTAAAAGTTGCTAACAATGAGGAAACAATGATGTAACCTTGAGGCAATAATGAGTTTGAATGTTTAATAATGCTACTAGTCATTATTGGAGCAACAATAAGTAATTTTAGTGACAGTTTATAAAATAGCCAATCAGCAACCAGAAAAAGCTTTAGTTAAATGAAGGTATTCTATTGGAGTAGGATTAGCCAATCACAGACTTGAAATACAGAAATTTACAAGTTTAGACGGTTGAAATCAATTCAGTTGCTTCTAGACAGTGCCTCATAATCAGAAGCGAGATGTGTCCTCGAGAGATTTAATACGTAATCGTGTGAGACGAAAAATAAGTTTACGTGTTAAAAAGTGTAACTAATTAATTAAATAAAAGAATCTCACAGCTCTCTATATCAGTGAAGTGCTATTTAATTTGTGTCAAGGATTAATAAAAAGGAGTGAATTAAAACTTATAATCTGTGTAAGCCTACACTCTTGTCGCACCACAACCGTGCTAAGACATCCATGTCTCTAACAATAATACTGACGCAGCCGAGGCAAACATAAATATAACATCTAAAGAAACAGTCAAATTACAAAGCTAATACGTTTAAACTTGGGGCAAAGGCTACCGGAAACCGGCTACTATACGTGCGGTTGCAACAACTTCAAGTTCGCCTCACCAACAGTCGATATACGATACAACTCCTACAATACACCTACTTCAAGTTGACGCCCAAAGCGTGGTGCAAATAACGTAACAAACCATCATCTTTTCAACCCACTGCTAGGTAGTACGATGCAGGTTGCCTATACCTGGGACTCGGGAAAATATCTTCGCCACTTCTGGTTTAGAGTATAAGTATCTGTATATTAAAGACTCCAATCTGAATTTTCTTTGTTTAAAAGTTTAGGAATAAAAGATATCCGGACCAATTTATAAGCGAGGTTTTGGAAACTTAACACATTTGGTCTCACATTTGTAGGTCACCAATTCAAATCCCTTTACCGGCCAATATGACCAGTGTTATCATGACTTCCTTCAAAGTCCAGGTAAACGCCGGAATGTATATTCAACACCATGACCGAAGTTTCATCTAAAGAACAAGACAAGATAAAATGCAAGGTACAGGATGGCGACTATGCAACTAACCCATCTGCCCGACGTCACTAAACTATGTGTATGCACCCAAATAACAGCAATCAAAGATAAGAAAAGTCTACCTTCTTTTTAAATAAATATCAACCATTTATCACCAAGTTACTCAAGTGATATTATAAAAATGCGACTACGCAACTAAGGCCGTCTAGCTTTCACTGAAGCATGTGTATCAAATAATCTACAGTTAATAGTCGCGATATGAATTAGTGTTAGGTGTCCACTCGATGTAAAGAAAAAGTGTTATCATTAATTAAGAAGAAAGCACTGTTGTTGGCAAATGTAATTTATATTACAGCAGCGAGTTTAATGGAAAACTGATTTTTACGTTCTTCTCAATAATATCAGAATTTCCTTCCCAGTGGCCAAAATAGACGTTCGGATATAAACTATGCTCAATTCATTAGTATTTTAACCATTGATCCCAGAAAACATCTTTTTATTCTATTTCTAGGCATATTCTATTTCACAATTGGTGCACTTGCCCATCGGCCAATTATTTTTGCACTAGACTAAGTGTTGGGTTTTACTAGTTTACATTTTTTATCCTTTACTCTCATAGAAACATAGGCAATCCTCATACTTCTAGACTCTGAGGAAGATATAGAATAAAGAACAAACCTTATAAAGAAAAATTCCTTCCTCCAGCCGGGAAAGCAACCCAGGACTTTTAGGTTTAGAAGCTAACACACTAATCGTTAGAGCGCAGACAGCGGAACAAAGAAGTGTTCTGGAGTTTTTATTATCGCGTAATTGGCGCCAACTTGTGATGAGAATGATAACTTCTCATTCGTTTACCTTTTACGGCGATATCACAGCAGTTGCACTCAGGAGATAAGTTCAACACCTTCTCTTCGACTTTTCAATGGAATACGATCCTGGAGAGTTAAGTCGCGAATTTGTAGACGTCCGTTTAAGGAACATTTGATAGCTATATTTGCCAATAATTTCTCAATGCTTGAGCATATCTTTATGACTCTTGCACGAAGTTGTTGTATTCTTTGTGTAACCCAAGTAATATTTTGTGAATAATGAATTAAATTATAATTTTGTGATATAAAGATTGCCATATGCGCTCCTGACTAACGCCCGGTTTTACAACTTAAGCTTAAGCTTCGAGTCGGGCTTGAGCGGAATCTTAACTATAGTGGAGTTTTATAGCACGATCAAGTGCAAAAAAAGTTTTGGTTACTTTTAGGTGTTTTCCATTCTTAAATGTTGGCAGAATCTCATCATTTGTGTTTCGCACCTGCCTTAGGTGAGCTATCCTCTAATTGGTTTTAGCTGAAGTACGATACGCTAGCATTACTATATAAAGAAAGGTCAGGCCTAACTGGACGATGAAAGGAATGGAAATAGCTATATGTCACCTGAATGGTTGAAACAAAAACTGCCTCCCAAAAACTGTCCATACAAGCCCCTGAATGAGTCTGATTCGGTATTCAAACGTTAACCTATGTAACCGAATGAGGGATGGAAGGCGCGGCAGAAGCGTGTTAATGATTGATTGCCAACTTAAAACAGGTCCTTTATATCGGCACGATTTTTTGCAACCTTCTGTACGTGCTTCAAGCGATAAGCTAAGCTTATACATGGCTTGGCTTACACTGTACTGAATTGTGGTTTAAGCTAAGGAATCGCGAGTTATCTGAAGGAGACAGTATTAGTGATGAGGAAATACAAATTATTTTAATCCATAAACACTTACACGTTTAGAATATGTCCAAACCATTTTCACATATGGAATAACCGAGGATTTTACGAGAAATTTAGATTAAGTAAATAATCGGCAATGATGATAGGCACCAGAAATTATTGATGATGCAATTAATCATAAAACAGCAAATAGTATGCCTTAATTTTAACTTTTATCGCCCATATTGTCACTCATTGTCGTCATATCTGCAAGTGTAGCTTTATATTTCAGTATCAAAGTCAGAAAAGTGCTTTTCTAATATTAAGGTTACGTGCAAGTGAAAGTATGTTAAATGGGCTGGACATTTTTCTGGAATTTTAAAACTTGCAGTATGCAAGCTATCAACATTGTTTCACACCATTCTAGTCCACCTTTAGTATCGCAATTTTTCCCCCACGTTTGTTTTTTCTTACTCCATAGTAATTTCTTCGATTGCTTGCACTCTATTACATTCTTATGCTGCTTCACAATTTATAGGAGAATGCTAATTTCTTGAGAAGTAAAGTTCGAAACACGTTTTTACTTTGATTTTTCGATCATTTTAACTATAAGTATGTTGCTGGATAACCTATGAAGTAGATGGCTTGTTACGTTATTTGCACCACGCCTTGGGCGTCAATTTGAGGTAGGTTGTATTGAAGGAGTTGTATTGTAGTTCAACTGTTGGGGAGCCGAACTTGTAGTAGTTGCAACCACACGTATAGTAAACAAGTTGCCCCAAGTTTAAAAAAATATTAACTTTGTAATTTGACTGTTTCTTTAAATATCATACATTTATGTTTGCCTCGGCTGCGTCAGTATTTATTTTAGAGACACGTTTCTCTTGGCAGGGTTGTGGTGCAACAAGAATGTAGGCTTATAAAGATTATAATTTTACTTCACTCCTTTTATTAATACTTGACACGATTTAAATAACACTTCACTGATATAGAGAGAGCTGTAAGATGTTTTTATTAAATACTTGAACTTTTTAATAGATAAACAATTTTTTTTCTCGCACGAATACGTATTATACTTCTCGAGGACACTTTTTGGGTCTGGTTATTAACGCTGTCTGCAGGAAGCTGACTTCTAGATTTGTAAATTTTGCTATATTTCAGTTTCTGATTGGCTAATCCTACTCCAATAGAATACCTTCATTTAACTAAAGCTTTTTCTGGTTGTTGATTTGCTATTTTATAAACTGTCACTAAAATTACATCATTGTTACTCCAAGAATAAAAAATAGTACTGTTAAACTTCCTTACTCATTATTGACTCAAGGTTACCTCATTGTTAGCAACTTTTAACTTATTATTCTCACAGCTCCTACATTATTAAATTACATAATATGTTCACATGGATACAATAATATAAGCATATGCAATGACTGTTATATACATTTTACAAATTATTACATACGCATATTGCTTCAAGGCGGGCTGTTATTGAATTTACATATTATATAATTTGACTGAAATCATTTAAGTGTTAAAAATACTGCCTCACCTACAAAAGCTTATTTTAGGAACGTCTCCATAAACAAACGATGAGAATTCACTCGATGCGCATGCGCAAGCGTTGCCATTTTTACAGTTCCGTGAAGTTGTTCAGCTCAGTAAAGCCGACTCTGGTTGTCCTTCTGTGAAATCGTAAAGCTTAAACCAAAGAGGAACCTTGGCTTAAGCGGGTCCGTAGATTATTAAAGCTTCGGCTTTAATAACTGGCCCAAACCGACGCTCCACAACTGTAAATGGGGCCGCATAATAGCATTAACAAAGTAGTACCGAAGCACGTGTTGTAGCACGTTAGCGTTTCTTTCAGTTTTGACATGCATATAAAAATCCAGTAGCTGCTTCTGTTCCGAAAGGCCAATAAAAATCAGTACTCACGTAGCATTTTTATACCGCAACTAATTTGTATTGTATTTGTTTTTTAGAGATGTGTTATTTGCAGTCTATGCCAGAATGTATGCAAAAAAAGCAGAATGGGGAAAGAATTTGTAGTTCCCGAATTACATTTCAGAAAGGGGCTGTAAGATAGTTTTTCATGTTTGGCTTTATGCCTATATTTCCTGGCGTCCGTCGATGGGAAAGTTAAATTAATCCTTGTCTTACACATTGTGTTGTGGGACTTTCTTTTGAGATAACTGTAAACTTTTAAAAATGTATTGACTCTTTCACCGTCATATAACTTATAATACGTATATGAAATGTATTATCTTAGCCATTCAAGTTATTTATTATTAAAATAATGGTAGTATATTCTGAAATGTTTACTTTAGTATATTATACAATTAAATTGGACATGCAGATGCTATTACCTGCACTGAACACCATCCTTAGGACTTTCCTTTCAGCGGCTTCCAAAGTTTCCCTTCGTTGCTCCAGTTATCGGTGAGGTAAAATTAAATGCATCCCCAACTTTCTAGATATTTTTTTCTCTCTATTTTATTGTACATCGCTTTAGCTCCTTGGTCATATCGTGACGGATCTGTTGGTGAATAACTCTTAGAACGATATGTAATGGACAGTTAGCCTTCTAGGTCTCATCCCTGTAACCACCCGTGTCACAGAGACCCTAGGGCATAGCTTCCTAATCTTCTGCTTCGTGTCGTGCAGACGGCATTAGGGTGCCGTCCAGTCCAACCGCCGCCCTCGCACAGAATGACGGACAGTTAGCCTACTAGGTCTCATCCCTGTAACCACTTCTTCATGCCGTGAGATGGCATTAGGGTACCGTCCAGTGCAACCGTGAGAACGTTAATATATTATTACGTTAAATATTAATGTATTTCAATCGTTGAGGAGCGGAACTTGAAGTATTTGGTAAAAAGTTTCCGGTAGCCTTCGCCCCAAAAATGCTTAAAAAAATATTAACTTTGTAATTTTGATTGTTTCTTTAAATATTATATATTTACGTTCGCCTCGGCTGCGTCAGTATTTATATTTTTTAGAGACATGAATGTCTTAGCAGGGAGTGGTGTGACTGAAGAATGTAGACTTACACAGATTATAATTTTACTTCACTCCTTTTATTAATGCTTGAAACTATTTAAATAACACTTCACTGATATAGAGAGAGCTGTGAGATTTTGTTATTAATTACTTGCACTTTTTAACACAAACTATTTTCATCTCCCTGAATACGTATTAAATTTCTCGAAGACGAGTCATGCGTCCGGTTAGAAACGTGTCTACAAGCAACTAACTTCTGAATTTGTAAATTTTGCTCCATTTTAGTTTCTGATTAGATAATCCTACATTTAACTAAAGCTTTTTCTGGTTGTTGATTGCCTATTTTATAAACTGTCACAAAAATTACATTATTGCTTCCAAGAATCACCAGTAGCATTATTAAACATTAAAATTCATTATTGCCTCAAGATTACCTCATGTTACCTCATTGTTAGCAACTTTTAACCTATTATTCTCACAGCTCCTACATTATTAAATTACGTAATATATTCACATAACATTATTACACATGTATACAATAATATAAACATATACAATGACTGTTACATGCATTTTATATATTATATTATATACATATTGCTTTAAGGCGGGTTGTTATTATATTTTATATTATATAATTAGACCGAAATCATTTAAGTGTTAAAAATACTGCCTCAACCGCCGCCCTCACATAGAATGGCGGACAGTTAGCCTTCCTGGTCTCATCCCTGTAACCACTTCTTCATGCCGTGCAGATGGCATTAGAGTGCCGTCCAGTCCAACCGCCGCCCTCACACAGAATGGCTGACAGTTAGCCTTCTAGGTCTCATCCCTGGAAATGCCATCTTGCTTCGTCACGCGCCCACAGAGACCCCCAGCACGCTATTGTTAATGCAAGTAAAGGCGAAATTAAAATTACGGAGACGGCGAAGTTAGTGATAGAATAGAACGTTTGAGATGCTATTATGACAAAATGTATATTCTGAATGTGCAGTTAGACACGTTTTAAGCCGCTTTCATCCTGTAAAATATTATGTAACAACTAAGCCCGAATTTTCAGAAGGCTGACTACTCAAATCCATATGTGAATAACCCCAACCACGTAAGGTTATAAAGGGAGAGCTTTCTCGTGCATATCTACTTATCTAAATGAACAAGAAGGGAGTCCTTAATGAGGTGTGAAGTGTGTTACGATTGAGGGGAGTGTCTTTGGGACATAGTGGCGAGTGCTTATGGCTACTTGTTCGAGTCCCACTCAATCACTTTTACTGAAGGGGAACTTGACGGGTTATTCTTCCTGGCGTTCTTCATAAATAAATCCCTCTGCCGCCACAGACTATATAACAATGTAAACTAAAGGAAGATAAAACGGTTTGTGTATCATTCGCGTTCATACCTATTCCTCATTTTTATTTCTGATATACCGTTCATCAATAGTGTATTAGTTTGGCAATGCAACTTAAAAGAATCGGAGGATTATAAGTTTTGTATTTTCCCACCTTGGCAATAAATACTCGAGCCAGATCAGAAGAAACAACACTTGAAAATATGTTGCTTAAAATACCAGCAAACACAAAATGCCTTCATTATTTCGGAAATGGATAACGTTGCGACAAAGCATTATTTGATACAAATTTTACACCTTGACTAGCCCTATATTTGCCTTAAACAATTTCTGTTTATCTCGTTTGGTTTTCCGGTTATTTGAAATTATTCAATTCAATAATAAGAATAAACAGGAGCTCAGAGGCCTCTCACATAAAATTAAGGTATATATAGATTTAATTTGTCCTGAAAATATATGAAACATGACATTTTAATCAAAACAACTAGATGCTCTTTGAAGAAATAAGAAACACCGTAAAGTTTTCCATATAAAGTTAGTTTGCGACTGAGGGATTTTCCTGAAATCTTCGTTTGTCCTTAAACATTGCCTGACGCACTCATAAGTATGAAATATATTTATGCTACTTTTCATTTCTGAATTACGTTGTTCAGACAGACACGTACAAGCAGATCGACTTCTATAAATGATTTTCTGGAAGGTGAAAACAGGTATTTCTAAGATTCCGCATTGTAATTAACAAATCATATATTTACACTATATGGTAAATAGAACTATTACGTAAATAAAATTCTGAAACTTTGTTTTCTTCAAAATTTGCTGAGTATTAACCTAAAAATATTGCACTTAAATACCCATTAGTGTTAACGTTTCTTACATTACAGTATCACTGATACGATTTGAAAAACATTTTGAAATTACATATAATAATGCGTTTACTTTAAAATACCAGAATGTAAAACAAAGTACTGTTGAAATATTATTCTGATGAGACATTAATTTCACAAGTTCGAGGCAGTGGCATAAAATGGGCACATCAGTCGCATATGTAGACATGATAGGTGATTTAAACAAGAAAAATATTAAAGAAGAAAACAAAAGCAAGATGAATTCATATGCTGCTAACAAATATGATTAATACGATGCGTGTAATAAATAATAATAATAATAATAATAATAATAATGTTTCAAATACGAGTAGCACTATAGTACGTAAGACAGCCATAATTGGCAGCTCTGAAATCAGGCAAACGATTTATAGAAGTTGATTATTGTTTATTATTTCTTGATTATCGCTTAAGCTATATATCATACCGGGTGTGAGGGAGATAGATATCGTAGAATACCCTGAAATAGTATGTTGAGATATAAGAATTATACGTGTTTAATAACAATACTCGAGGAAAAGTTTGAAAATATGCAGATAGTATTATTATTAGCTCCACGTATGGACGCCAATTTGAAGATGATGGTTTGTTGTAGAAGTTGTATTATATTTCAACTGTTGGGGAGCCTAAGTTGTAGTAGTTGCAAACGCACGTATAGTAAACAGTTTCCGGTGCATTCGTCCCAAATGTACTTTCAGGTGGAATTTGCCCCAGGTTTAAAAAAAATATTAACTTTGTAATTTAACTGTTTTCTTTAAATATTTAATATTTATGTTTGCTTCGGCTGCGTCAGTATTTCTTTTAGAGACACGTTTCTTTTAGCAGGGTTTTGGTGCGACAAGAATGTAGGCTTATACAGATTATAATTTTACTTCACTCCTTTTATTAATGATTGACACGATTTAAATAACACTCACTGATATAGAGAGCTGCGAGATCCTTTTTATTAATTAATTACACTTTTTAACAGTAAACTTATTTTTTGTCTCTTTCAAATACGTATTAAATCTCTCAAGGATGTGTCTTGCGTTCAGTTAGGAACACTGTTTGCAGGCAATTGAACTCTAAATTTGTAACATTTTCTCCTTTTCAGTTACTGATTGGCTAATCCTAGTCCAATAGAATACCTTCATTTAACTAAAGCTTTTTCTGGTTGTGTAGATTGGCTACTTTTAAACTGCCACTAAAATTACATTATTGCTTTCAAGAATCAGTAGTAGTATTGTTAAACTCACAAACTCATTAATATCTCAAGGTTACCTCATTGTTAGCAACTTTTATCTTATTATTCTCACAGCTCCTACATTATTAAATTACGTAATACATTCACATAACATTATTAAACATGGATACAATAATATAAACATTTACAATGACTGTAATATACAGTTTTTATATATAATTACATGCACATATTGCTTTAAGGCTGGCTGTTATTGAATTATATATTATGTAATTAAACTGAAATCATTTAAGTGTTAAAAATACTGCCTCAAATACGAGAAGTCGAGTAGTTTCTACTTCCGAAATTCTGTTGTATATTTAACACCTATATAATTTTTAGGTATCGATGATAATTATTGTTATGCAACATTATCTACTTAGCTGCTATTTAAAAGCTAGTTGAAGCATTAAAATGGCCGATGAAAACTACTGCATATTGTTACTTGCTGCGTAGATGGCCTAAAAGTTCACATGAAGATTAAATTAATTTTGAGTACCCAGCACGTACAATGAGGGGGCGTATACTTACTTGGCTGCGAGGACCGAAACTGCTGTGGAGGTTAAGAGGAAGGCGTGGGTTTTTACTGCACAAAATCCGTAACACAAATCTACTTACACATTCCTAGATTTATTTCCCACACATTTGGGGTTCCTACGTTATTAAAAATGGAAGGTAGGAGGAGATCTCCACCGATCCAAAGCCCGGCTTACACACGCGATCCATTCCTCACGGAATCCTAACTGAGACAGACGCTATATCCTACACTACTCGTGGCTAGCAAAGTTACCAGTCAAGAGTGACGTAAACAACGTGTTTGGAATGACAATGTAGAACAACAATGTAACCCCCAAATTATTAATACGCCACAATATCAATGCCGTTCCATGACCAGCTTATTTTCTGACCAATGCCAGTTCGATTAAAGTCGAACCATCGTTTACTTTCGTCAGGTATTAAACATTAAGAAGTTTCTATCTTGTGCAGAATTAGTTTGAAAAATACTTTATTAAAAGATTCAAGCCATTTATGGAGCTTTATAATACACCTCTTGCAGTTCTTTTGAAAATATACAGGGTGATTTATGCAGAATTAATTTGTTTCTTTAATTATCCTGTTCGAAATTCACTCAATGCCCCAATTTTAGCACCAAATTAAGCAGAATGTTCTGGAGTTTCGATTGCCTGTCACTAGATGCGCAGATGTTCATGTTTTATTCGTAATTGTTACTTTTATTGTCTGAAACTGTTTTCGAGATTTTGTTCTAGTCAACGTGAAAATGACTCTTCCTTGTAAATCAATACTGGATTACGAATTCAATTACAGCTACTCAAAGGGCATACCGAGAGAATTTGGTGTTCGGAATCCTCTCCAAATAAACACAATACCGGGACTGGTGAACGAATTGGAAGCAACTGGATCTCTGGTGAGTGAAAAAGGCAAAACTCGTTCATATAGGCTTCCCACGGTTGTTGACGTAAGAGCACGACTGCATCAGTCACCCAAAAAACCATTAAGATGTTTGTCGTAGGAGACATGGTACAGCTACTCAATGTGTCTGGGAGCTGTGAAAAGTGCAGGCCTAAAGCTGTATAGGATTACGGTTGACCATCAGTTACAGGAACCGGATAAAGATTGACGACTGAATTATTGTCGTTGGTTTCAGGCGTTCATTGTGCAAAATCCTGCTATATTGTCCATGACATGGTTCATATGAAGCTGGGTTCCATTTATCCGACTATGCACCCGGTTAAAATCGGAGTTTGGTGCGCAATATCCGCACAAAGAATAGTGGGACCAATTTTTTTTAAACAATATGAACACTGCCGAGTATCGACAGATTTTCATAGAGTTTGCTGAGCAACTAGACGACGTAGAGCTGAGTCAAGGATATTTTCAGCAGGATGGCGCTACATGCCACACATCAAATGAATCCATGACACTAATTGCAAGTTTCTTTGACGATCGGGTAATTTCCAAGAAGGTGGTCACCTAAATCTCCGGATTTGACATCGCCGGACTTCTTTCTATTGAGTTACCTAAAAGACAGGGTTTATGTCACACGTCCCCAGACATTGGACGATCTGAAGCACAACATTACACAGGAGGTTCAAGCTATTGACAACAGAGTCCTCAAACGAGTGGCCAGTAACATGGAACGACGTGTTGAGTTGTGCCTTATGCAGGATGGAGGACATTTTCAACGTTTGCTATAGAGGTAAATAATCTCCCAAAATTCCTCTGCATTTCAGGTATAATAAGTTGTAGCTAGCATAACTCGTTTTGAAACAATTAAAGAAATAAATGTGTCAATTCTTCATAAATCACGCTTTAGTAGGCATATGCTTTAAATATGCTTGTCTACATTTGAGCTTAAGCCAATAATAATGAAGGTTATTGAGATAGTTCTGCTTAGTATGCTAAAGTAAAAATGTACATGATGTGCGAATTTAATAAATATAAAAAAAAAATTTGATGTGTTACACTCACATGACTTTCTCTACTCTTGTACAAACTATTTTTACAAACGCATATTCTCCATATGCTTCATGTTAATCGAGATATCGAGATGTCAATCTTATTTGTAATTTTCTTGTAGATGCAAGGGCAATATGGTAGCTTTTAAGCGATAGTCAAATATTTTATCGCTGGTTGCTATGTGGCGCATTCCATTCTCTTTGCATGTCCAGGACATAAAAAAATGAATAACGAATTTGAGAAAAAGTATAAGTATTGGAAAATTTAAGGAAATAACAAGCAATATATCGAAAACGGTTCACTCAACAAATAAAATGTATATGATATAAGTTATGTATTTTAACGCGATCTACATTTTTTGTGTAGTAAAATTTTGTCTATCTCTTATGGTTTACCAGTTATGCAAAAGTCGTTCATAATGAAGAATACTTTTGGAGACATTCCCAGAAATTTCGAGATATACATTTCATTTCTCATGACATTATCTTAAACATATGTTATTTTCATCAAAATCGTTAGAGCCATTTTTGAGAAAATTAAAATTTTCGAAAAATGTTCCATGTAAAGGGTAGTCTGGGGTGGGGGGATTTTCTTGAAAATCTTCGTGTCGCATCTCTGGAAGATACTGAACGTAAATACCAAGTTTGGTGTTTATCCGACTGTTAGTTTTTGAGTTATGCTGTTCACAGACACACACACAGACACACACACACAGACACACACACAGACACACACACAGACACACACACGGACATGTTTCCAAAAATGCTTTTTTTGGATTCAGGAGGTCTCAAAACATGTATTACCGGTGAAATCTCGGTATCGAATTTTTGGGTGGAATGCAATACTTCCCCTACTTACTATACGTAGTAGAGAAAGTAATAAAGGCGCATGTAAAGAGAGGTGAACTGAAATAGTAAACATTTAACTAAAAATGTTAATATATTCCATTTATACAATAATAAATAGCAAAAGCTTATGACTGTGATATGAGTAGTGCCTATAGGCTTTATAAACAGCAAAAGACGTGGCTAGATGAATTACGGGTAAAGCTACTTCCCAGGCAAGTCAAAATGGATGGTATTTACACAGCAAAAACAAATAAAACACGATCACACAACAAGTTTTATGAACATTTTGTTTCTATCTTCCAAAGATTTGCAGAAGCAAGCTTTGAAATGCAGAAACGTTTGGCAACTGCGCGCTGTCCCTTGTAGGTGAGCTAGAAAACGCACTTGAGGGGTAGAGTAAGGCCCGCAGCAAAGTAGAATGCGGGCTCTCTTTTCAATGCCACAGGAAATTGTTGCTGCAATGCGCGAACGACAACTTTGTCTGTAGTTGTAAATATTTTTAAGGTTTAATGAAAGAAACCAAAACCAAAAGAGACTGTAAGTCTGAATGATAACATAATGGTAAATAAATGTTTTAAATAATATTTGCATATTATACACTTGATGAAAAATACCAACATCTGCAGTAGTTTATGACTATTGGATATCAAAATACGTTTAGCTGCTTATCAAAATGTACTAGTCACCGATTCCCGAGGTCGCGGGTTCAAATCCGGCGGAGGGCGATGTTATTTTCGGGCATAAAAACCCTTAGCATGGCTTCCTTCGGAAGGGAAGTAAAACGGGTGGTTCCATGTCGTAGATTTAAGGCACATAAAAGAACCTCAAGCCTGATACAGAGGCCTCTGAGCGAAATTTCCGGCCTTTCACGCCCAATATAGAATGCAACGCCAAGAACCTTAGGGCGTCTACAAATGCGAACTCAGTTTAATTTTTTTGAGCATTTAGTGAAACATACAAAGTAAAGCATCCATGTTTATATAAAGTTCAGAATAAATAAAATATATTATTTAAGCGTTCAATAAACAGAAGTGTTTCGGTTTTACTTAAGTATTTAATAATATAAGCTAAAAACTATGTGCAGCATTGATAACAATGTTTATACCTACGATATGAATGCAGGCCGGACCTAATCGCCGCCGTGAGGAGCGTATATGTGATCAATTTTTCAGCCGCTTGTCGGGCCGTTGTAACTCCAGGGTATACTTCGATTTGTATAAAACAGAAGAGCAAAACTGTGGCGAAACGAGGCATATAAGAAAGAAAGCAAAGATAAAAGGAGTTCTGATGTGTTGCACTCACATGACTTTCTCTACTCTTGTACCAATTATTTTTCTATTTTTACAAACGCTTCATGTTAAGCGACATAAACATTTGCAGAAATTATCTTGTTGCTAATTTTCTTGTAGGTGCAAGAGGGTTATGGTAGGCTTTAAGTGATAGTCAAATCTTTTAAGAAGTAGTTGCTATGTGGAGCATTTCATTCTCTTTGCATGTGCAGAACATTTAAAAAAAACAACAACAAAAAACGAATAACGAATTCGCATTTGAGAAAAAGTGTAAGTATTGGTAAATCAAACAAATAACAAGGAATATCTCGGAAATGGCTCAGATCTACATGTATTGTATAATACAATCTTGTCTATTCCTTACGGTTTACCAGTTACGCAAAAATCATTCAGAATAAAGAAGACTTTTTGGAACATTCCCATAAAATTCAAGATATACATTTCATTTACATGAAAATATCTTAAGCATGTGGTATTTTAATCCAAATCGTTAGAACCACTTTTGAGAAACTCAAAGTCTTAGAAAAATATTACATTTAAAGAGTAGTTGGGGGTGGAGGGTTTTCTTGAAAATTCTTCGTGTCACATTCTTGGAAGATACCAAACTCAATAGCAAGTTTGGTATTTATCCCAATTTTTGTTTTTGAGTTATGCTGTTTATAGACACATAGACAGACACACACACAGACATGTTTCCAAAAATGCTTTATTTGGATTCAGGGCGCCTCAAAACGTATTTGCGGTGAAATCTCGATATCGAATTTTAGGGTGAAATGCAATACTGATCCTACTTACTATACGTAGTAGAGAAAGTAAAAATGAAAGAATTCCTGTTCTAACATATACTTCAATATGACTTGTCTTACTTATTCGGTATGTGAATTATATTGCTACGAAAAGTGCGAAAATCTTCTATTTTTCTGCTCAAATAACCATTTGCAGAATGAAACGATACTATAATTTTTCATTTATTACACAGAATCACTGAGGAGAGCGCTATCTGTAACCCTTCCACGCGGTAGATGAAATTTCTTTGTAAGCCAAAATTGGAGAATTGAATCAGACTTGAAAAATAAATGCCGCGTCAGGGATTCAAATCACGAATTTCTGGGCATTCGAGCCGATATTCTCATCTGATTTATACTCCCGGTAAGTCTTTAAGGGAATCTAAAATTTTCCATATTATCATACCTTAAAGGACAATTTTCAATCCTACAAGCGTTTTTAACTTACATATAAATTCAATAACAGCCCGCCTTGAAGCAATATGTATGTAATAATTTTTTAAAAAAAATGTATGTAACAGTCATTGCATATGCTTATATTATTGTAAAACATGTTTAATAATAATGTTATGTGAATGCATTACGTAGTTTAATAGTGTAAGAGCTGTGAGAATAATAAGTTTAAAGTTGCTAACAATAGGTAACAATGAGGTAACCTTGAAGCAATAATAAGTTTGAGAGTTTAAATGCTACTAGTCATGATTAGAGAAACGATAATGTAAATTTTGTGACAGTTTAAAAATAGCCAATCAACAGCTAGAAAAAGCTTTAGTTAAATGCAAGTATTCTATTGGACTAGGATTAGCCAATCAGAGACTTGAAACACAAAAGGTTTACGGGTTTGGACGGTTGAAATATGTTCCGTTGCCTGCAGACCTTGGTAGTGACCGGATGGAAGATGTGTTCTCTAAAGAAATATTACGTATTCGTGTGTAACGAAAATTAAATATACGCGTTAACTAAGTGCAAGTATCAAGTAAAAGAATCTCACACCTCTTAATATCAGTGTGGTGCTATTTGATTTGTGCCAAGGATAATAAAGAGAAGTGAATTTAAACTTAGAATCTGTGTAAGTATACATTCTTGTCTCACCGCACCCTGATTAAGAGAAACGTGTTTCTAAAGTAACACTGACGCAGCCGAGGAAAACATAAACATACATAACATCTATAGAAACAGTTTAATAACAAAGTTAATAAATAGTTTTAAACTTGGAATGTAAATACAAAAATACATCTTCAAAAACAACTTCTCATACGTAGCAGCATATTAGGTAATAAACAATCCACTTCAAAATTGACGTTCATACATGGAGCTGATTAAATAACTCCAAGACAACTACTTCAAGTTGGCATCCCAAGCGTGAGGCTAAATAAGTAAAATAAACTACGTAAATCACATCTACTTCAACTATTAAGGTTAATAACAGAAATTTCTGTAATTATATATTTCATCTTCTAAATAAATTCATTCACACACGCAGGCATGCATGTAAGTGAACCTCTTTCTAAAAATACTTTTCTAGGTCAACAGGAACCAAAAGAGTATTTTCATGCAATGTCGATATTAAATGTTTACTTCTCTACTGCTTACCTATACTGAGTGGAGGAAGTATTCCATTGCACCAAAAAAGTCACATCTAGATTCACTGGAAATACACGTTTTGAGGTCCACTGAATTCAGAAAAGGATTTTTAGAAAAAAAGGTCCGTGTGTGTCTAGAAAATCATAGCTGCAAAATCTGATGTGTTACGTTCACATACTTTTCTCTACCCTCTATCGTTTATTAGTGGGTATACAAATTATTCTTACTAAAGCTTATTTTTATATCTACTTCATTTTAATCCAAATAAATTTTTGCAGAAATGGCTAATTTACACTTTCGTTATAGATACAAAGGTAACAGCGATAGTCAAATGTTTAAGAATTGGACACTATATGTTGGCCTTAAAATTCTATACACTTTCCATGCAATCGCGAGAAACAACGGAATGCTGACAGGACGAAGTATTCAACAATTCGAACCATTAATAACGGATATCTCGGAAATGGCTGATACCACAGAAAAAGTTATTGGAAATAAATTGTGTGTTTTAAACAGATCTACGTTTCTTGTGTTGTACGTTTTCGTCTATCGCTTAGCGTTTACAAGTTACATAAGCTTATACAAAATTCCTTCCGAAGACTTAAAAGGCTATTCCCAGAAAGTTGAAGATATATATTTTATTTGTAAATAGCTTTAATATATGACATTGTAATCAAAATTGGAGGACATTTTTATAACATCAAAAATTTAAAAAAAAAATCTTCCATGCAAAGAGTAGTTTCATGTGTTGTGATTTTCTTGAAACCTTTGTGTTGCATCTTTGGAAGCTACTGAACCTAAATACCAAGTTCGGTGTTTATGCAATGTTTTATTGTGAGTTACGGTGTTCGCAGACGGTCACACAGACAGACACATAAACACACACACGCACACAGATTTTTCTAAAAATTCTTATTTTTGGACTCTTATCTAGTAGGTATGTGGTAGAGAAAATAAAAACTAAAATCTATTAAATATCAAACTTGGTAATTAAACTCAGCGCCCTCCAAGGATGCGACATGAAGATTTTAAAGAAATTTCCCCACACCAAACTACACTTTACCTGGAAATATCTTCGTTGTGTCTTATTTTAGTATATGTTTAAGATATCTAGATAAAATGTATATTGTGACGGAGCTCTGGCGGCTCCACCAGATGTGACGGTGGCACGGCGTCTGCACTAACTGGGACGTCTGTACCCCCTAGCCGGGGTGACGAGAATAAATGGGCGAGAGGGATAGCTCAGGGACTTCTTTGAAAGGGCTACCGATTGCGGGGAACTGGAGGTGTGGTGAAGGGTGACGTTATTAGATGTGTAATTCTGATTTCAAGAGAGACCTTAATCCTATAATAAATAATCTAAGCTACATTGCAAAAGGAAGAGAGATAGCTTTTGAGTATACCTGGAAGATGCAACAAGTCCGGCGTTTCATCTACGCGTACCTAGGGCTTATGTCGAAATTGTAACTAGCACAAAGACTGTCACAGTATCCTGCTATGCAAAAAAGCTAAGTTTAAATACCGGAGGAGTAAGCTGACCAACTGGTAACCTCAGCGCTTTCGACAAAATCGTCAGCATGATTTGCAACGTGTCCAACTTTCCATGAATCTCAGGTGGTTATTTCGCCTACAAATCGTAGATCTAGCCCATGCTTATGTAAGTATTTGGGAAATAACTCGCAGGAATTCTAAACCCTATTTTATGGATTTATTTTGCTTTTGTCTTGAATATCTCAAAAATTGTAAAGTTATATTTATTACATGATTTTAAAATAGAACTAGAACCGTCAGAATAACTTGTATTTTCTGGCAATAGCCTGAAAAGTCGTATTCATTCTGAATTATTTTTATAACTTGTAAACTATAATAAATAGACAAAAACTTATTACAAGTAGATCTCGTTTAATCACACAATTTTTGTCAAATAAAATTTTTTGTGGTATTAATCATTTCCGAGATATTATTTAATACAGATTTAAATTGTCAAATAGGTACTTTTATAACTGAAAAATCGGTTTTTTACTTTCTCTGCTATGTATAGTAAGTAGGGGAAGTATTGCATTCCACCCAAAAATTCGATACCAAGATTTCACCGGAAATACATGTTTTTAGGTGCCCTGAATCCAAATAAAGCATTTTTGGTAACATGTACGTATGTGTGTCTGTGAACAGCGTAACTCAACAACGAAAAGTCGGATAAATACCAAACTTGGTATTTGAGTTTAGTATCTTCCATGAATGTGACACAAAGATTTTCAGGGAAATCCTCCACCCCAGACTACCATTTAGATGGAACAATTTTCGAAAATTTTGAGTTTCTCAAAATGGCTCTAACGATTTTGGTTAAATATCATATGTTTAAAATATTTTCATGGCAAATGAAATGTATATCTCGAATTTTCTGGTAATGTCCCCAAAAGTCCCCTTCATTCCGAATGACGTTCGCATATTTGGTAAATCGTAAGAGATAGACAAAATTTTCCTCCACAACAATTTTGTAGATCTCATTATAACACACAATTTATGTAATTTTTGTTGTGGAGTGAACCATTTCCGAGATATTCCTTGTTATTTGTTTGAATTTTCTAATAATTATACTTTTCCTTAAATGAGAATTCGTTATTCGTTTTTTTTATATCCTGGACATGAAAAGAGAATGGATTGCTCCACATAGCAACCAGCTCTTAAAAGATTTGACTGTCGCTTAAAGCCTACCATATTCTCCTTACTCTACAAGAAAATTAGCAATGAGATAGTTTGTGCAAATGTTTATCTCGATTATATGAAGCGGATGGAGAATAAGCGGTTTTAAAAATAGTTTATATAAGAGTAGAGAAAGCCATGCGAGTGCAAAACATCAGATTTTTTCCTTCTGATCATGCAAAGAGAACGGAACTGAAAGACGTTATATAGTGACCCGTTCTTAAAATATATGACTCTCGCTTAAGCCTAATATATGCCCTGACTCCGCTTATACGTACAGAAAATACAATTATGCAAATGTTTATCTTCATTGGCATGAAGTAAACAGAATAAAAAACTTTTGTAAGCATAGTTTATAGAAGAGTGGGTAAAAAAAAGTCATGGGATTGTAACGCACAAGATTTTTTTTTAAATGGCGTAGATTTCTAATATCGTAGCTAAGCAGCATATGAAGCCAAAATAGCTTTGTGTTAATAATACGTGAAATAAGTACAAAAGTACATAATCGCTAGGGAAAATAGTGTTTTAAGCATCACATGTTTTAAATTCCTAGAAATAGGACATGCCTAAAGAGAAACAAACAAAGCGTCGGATTAGAAGATAAGCTGTTATTGCATTCAAAAGTACCCTTTCTAGGAAGACTTAGGATTCCTGTTTTCCGCTTTGTGTTTAGCATCTGATTCTGAATTTTACACTGATAAACATGTTTTTAAATTTGTTTTGCACATCTCCATAACGAGGAATTATGAAGCACACCAAACATTTCAGAGAATTATTTTCCTCTTATTTGTGTCCTCTTGGTTCTCGCATAAATTCCAAAAGCACATTTGTTAAAGATACGCCCATAATCCTGTAAATTTCATAATCTCTGTGCTGTTAGAAGCTCAACAGTTCGAAATAATTACCGGGAAATTATTGTCTGAGGCAATAGTCATAAAAACTCTAAATAAAATCGGCGATGAAAGGATTATAATGTAAATTACGTTCAGCGAATCGAGGAGTAATATTCCGTGATTAAAGTTAATGGCTTTTCATCAGATAATTATTTCCAGGAAACAAGTTATAAGCAAAATTAAATTATTAATAAAAATGTCAGCACAACCGAATTAGTACACAGGTTATGCGTACATACAGTTTTCCCCCCCAAATTTTTTTTTTAGAAAAATGTCCGCATGTTTGTGTGTATGTTGAAACACTAGGCCGAGCCCGAGAACTGTAATTATAGATAATTTATTAATTAATTTTTATTGATGTTAAATCATACTATGTACATATATTTTTCTTTTTACTGCTTGTATAGTTTAAGAAGGGTGATTTAACGTTATGTATGTATCTAGGTTACTAATATTAGAAGAGTTATAAATGGTTTAATGTAAATAATTTAAGCGCTATGTTAAAATACTGTCTACGACGAAATGTTTTAGCTACAGGAGTAGTGCCTTCGAGGGCAGAAAATCTAGTTTTATGACGTCTCTTTGGTCGCAGGGCCATTATTCCTACAGCGAGGGTGTAACGCCTTTGTCCCTTTATTTGATAATTCGCCGTGACCAAGTGAGAGAGACAGATAGCTTAACGGTAAATGTAGGAAAAGCCGCGATTTATATTAAACTTGGACCAATGAGATCCCTGGAAGTTTATACGAAATAGTGAGACGCGTCTAGTGGCGCTAAAAAAATGGACCAATAGGAAAGGAAGCAGCCCAAGAAGCCTGCGACTATAAATGGATATGTTTGGAGCAATTTCGAGGCAGTTTGGCATTGCAGTTTGGCATTTCATTTCAGTTTGGCATTTTGTCATGTGTGGTCAGGGAGAGATGCTGCAGGATGTGTGAGATATCGCGCCAAAAAAGGGAATAAAGATAGTTTTAGAAACACACCTAAGAACCGCTACTCGTAAGAGATAATAAGCATATTTAAACTTCGTGTCATATCCGCGCCGCATTTTAACAGCGGTGGACAGTATTTTAACAGTGGCAATACCAGTGTTGTATACTACGTGGGTTAGTAAAATAAAAAGAAACGGCAGTGTCATATTTTCATAACGAAAGCACGTCTATGACTTCTTATATCACCACCCGAGATCTACGCTTCCTTTACCGAGGATAAGTCCATGCTCCCATATAGTTTAAAGAAAACTACTGCATCTAGCCGAGGATAAAATCGCAGAGAACCAGCACACTGCGAACTTCTGGAATTAACATGGGAGATGCATCAAGGTAAGCCTACAGCAACGGACGGAGGAGGTGACTGCCGCAATGTCTGTGAACAGCAAAACTCCAAAAACGTAAAGTTGAATAAATATCAAACTTGGTATTTAGGTTCAGTTCCTTCCAAGGATGCGACACGAAGATTTTGAAGAAAATACCTCATCCTAAACTACTCTTTACATGGAAGATTTTTCAAAATATTGTATTTTCAAAAAAATTGCTGCAACGATTTCAATTAAAATACCATATCTTAAAATACCTTGAATTTTCTGAGAATCGACTTTGAAGTCCTTTTCATTATTTCAAATAATTTTTTGTGGCATCAGCCATTTCCGAGATACCAGTTCTTCTTCTTCTTTATCTGTTTAACCTCCTCGTATGTAGGACTTACACCCCCCAGGACTTACAGGCGGGTTCCTGGGGTCAGAGGCCCGTCGAGTAGCAGACACTCGTGGATCAGACAGAATATCCAGGATGGGTGATCAGCCCGATGCCTGGTATGGGAGCAAGAAAGTAGATGACACGAAATGATGGTGAAATGGATGAAAGAAAAGGAGATGGAGCAGTTATGGGATGAATGGCCGGGGAAACGGTATGAAACAAAATGTCTAATGAGCATGAAGTGTTAGTTAGATCAACTTTTGCAAGAATAGTTTGTGTTACACTCACATGACTTTCTCTACTCTTGTACAAACTATTTTTACAAACGTTTATTCTCCATATGCTTCATGTTAATCGAGATATCGAGATGTCAATCTTATTGGTAATTTTCTTGTAGATGCAAGGGGAATATGGTAGGTTTTAAGCGATAGTCAAATATTTTAACGCTGGTTGCTATGTGGCGCATTCCATTCTCTTTGCATGTCCAGGACATAAACAAAATGAATAACGTATTTGAGAAAAAGTATAAGTATTGGAAAATTTAAGGAAATAACAAGCAATATCTCGAAAACGGTTCACTCAACAAAAGAAATGTATATGACATAAGTTGTGTATTTTAACGCGATCTACATTTTTCGTGTAGTAAAATTTTGTCTATCTCTTATGGTTTACCGGTTATGGAAAAGTCGTTCACAATGAAGAATACTTTTGGAGACATTCCCAGAAAATTCGAGATATACATTTTATTTGTCATGACAATATCTTAAACATATGATATTTTAATCAAAATCGTTAGAGCCGTTTTTGAGAAAATTAAAATTTTCGAAAAATGTTCCATGTAAAGGGTAGTCTGGGTTGGGGGGATTTTCTTGAAAACCTTAGTGTCGCATCTCTGAAAGATACTGAACCTAAATACCAAGTTTGGCGTTTATCCGAATCTTCGTTTTTGAGTTATGCTGTTCACAGACACACAGACACACAGACAGACACACAGACACACAGACACACAGACAGACACACACACGGACATGTTTCCAAAAATGCTTTTTTTGGATTCAGGGAGTCTCAAAACATGTATTTCCGGTGAAATCTCGGTATCGAATTTTTGGGTGGAATGCAATACTTCCCCTACTTACTATACGTAGTAGAGAAAGTAAAAATCTGATGTGTTACACTCACATGACTTTCTCTACTCTTGTACAAACTATTTTTACAAACGTTTATTCTGCATATGCTTCATGTTAATCTTATTGCTAATTTTCTTGTAGATGCAAGGGGAATATGGTAGACTTTAAGCGATAGTCAAATATTTTAAGAGCTGGTTGCTATGTGGCGTTCCATTCTCTTTGTATGTCCAGGACATAAAAAAAATCTGATGTGTTACACTCACATGACTTTCTCTACTCTTGTACAAACTATTTTTACAAACGCTTATTCTCCATCTACTTCATGTTAATCGAGATATCGAGATGTCAATCTTATTGCTAATTTTCTTGTAGAGGCAAGGGGAATATGGTAGGTTTTAAGCGATAGTCAAATATTTTAACGCTGGCTGCTCTGTGGCGCATTCCATTCTCTTTGCATGTCCAGGACATAAACAAAATGAATAACGAATTTGAGAAAAAGTACAAGTATTGGAAAATTTAAGGAAATAACAAGCAATATCTCGAAAACGCTTCACTCAACAAAAGAAATGTATATGACATAAATTGTGTATTTTAACGCGATCTACATTTTTTGTGTAGTAAAATTTTGTTTTATATCTTATGGTTTACCAGTTATGCAAAAGTCGTTCAATATGAAGAATACTTTTGGAAACATTCCCAGAAAATTCGATATATACATTTCATTTCTCATGACAATATCTGAAACATATGACATTTTAATCAAAATCGTTTGAGCCATTTTTGAGAAAATTAAAATTTTCGAGAAATGGGGGGGGGATTTTCTTGAAAACCTTCGGTTCGCATCTCAGGAAGATACTGAACCTAAATACCAAGTTTGGTATTTATCCGACTGTTCGTTTCTGACTAATGCTGTTCAACACACACACACACACACACACACACACACACACACACACGCACACGCACACGTACACGTACACGCACACGCACACGCACACAATACTTCCCCTACTTACTATAAGTAGTAGAGAAAGTAAAAAAAGAAGAAAACCGCTTATGTATTGTATTTACCAGACTTTCTCTAGTCAGGCTTCTACAAACTATAGTTCAAAAATTTCTTCTTCTATTTCGTGTTAATCGAGAGAAACTTTTATTATACATTTACGCATTCGTTAGATGTATAATAAGTATAGTGTAGCCTAAAGCGACAGTCAGATTTTTAAAAAGAGAATCTCTATATGATGAATTTAAAATCCATGCTCCTTGCATGACTTTGAGAAAAAACGAATAGCGACTTACCACTTGAAATATGTATTTGAAAACTCCAATCTATAACAAAGAATATATCCAAAATGGTGAACACAAAAGTTATTTTGACATAAATTGTGTACTTTAAGGAGATCTACATTCTTTATGTAGTACAACCTTAACTATTTTTACTGCTTACCAATTATGCAAGTCATTCAGAATGAAGAGGACTTCACAACCTATTCGTAGAAATGCAAGGTATTCATTTTATTTGTTATACATAGTATTTAAATTAAAATCGTTAGAGATATTTTTTAAAAAAGAAAACAAAACACTTTCCATGTGAAGGATAGTTTGGGGAGGGCAATTTTGTTGCAAATATTTGTCGCATCTTTTATTTTTAGTGGAGATTATCGCCCGTTCTGACTACATTCGATACCTCAAGCGGTGGATACATATGATGCACGAAATAAAATGGTAATTGGAAATGGAAATTTGGGGAAAAAGTACCAGGTTTAACTTAGGATACCTCCCTGGCATTTGCCAGTTACGAAGACGGAGAGAAACCTGGAAAAACTTCAGTTTTGAACGGTGAACCTCCCGTTATCGAGACCATGTCTTAACGGCCTCGGCCACCAGTGTCGGTGTGTCGAATCCTTGAAAGATGTTGAATTTAAATAGCAAGTTTGGTATTTCACCGACTTTTCATTTTTGAGTTATGGTGTTCACAGCCGCGCCGTGGAGAAAGTAAGAAATGACAGTGGCTAGAAAAATTCCTGTGAATGTATTTTATTCAAGATTATCAAAGCAGTAGGCTGCTAGAAGTTATTCTTATTTTAAATGCGACATATTATTCTTGGAATAATGCGCTTCTCATCGTTTGTGTTAATTAACTCGCGCTGAAATGTTGATGCCCTAATAAAACATTTACATTAAATAAGTCGTAGCGTATTTGGAGGCGTTAAACAGAGAGCTTAAAGCGAAGGGATTTACCTACTTGTTTGGAGTTTTAAATGGGGCTGGCGGGAGGGAGGGTGGCCCCGAGGGAGAGTGTTCAGGTTCCCACGCCCGAGATTGTCTAGCCTTTGACCTCGAGGATAGCGTTTCCGGTTGAGTTGAGCGGACCTTTGACACGAAGCCGCTTCTTCACTGTTTGCCTGCCAAGGTGCTAGCGCTCCGAGACACTTGTTGGTCATGGTGCCAAGTTTTAAACTCATCTGTATCTCAGGTAGGTGTTTAACACCTACACCACGATCAATAACCGCAACGTTTCAGTTTTAATTACGTCAGTCACCCGCAGCAATGTTAATCATGCTGGGCAGTAAACAAAACCAGTTCGGCAATAGTAGCACTCTGACCGTGCCTGACGTGACACATTGCCCTGCCGGCCAACCGCGTGGGGAACTGTCAAATGTGTTACTGCGCCGCAATACAACACACTCCAGCTCTCTGCCTGAAGCGGCGTCCACACTGAAGCTGATAAACTATGTTATTTAACTATGTTAACATCCAACGGTCATCCTCCGTGTTCTAGGGGCACTATACTAGCCTCTAGGTCGCGGGTTCAAACTGGCAGAGGGCGTAAAAATACTTAGCATGGCTTCCTTCGGAAGGGAAATAAAGCCGATGTCATAGACTAAGGGCATGTAAAAGAAGCTCAAGCCTGATAAAAAGACCTCTTAGCAAAATGTCCGGTCTTTCACGCCCAATTTACAGGGTGATTTATGAAGAACTGACATTTCTTTCTTTAATTATTCTGTTCGACATCCACCCAATGCCCCAATTTTAGCACCAAATTAAGCAGAATGTTCTGGAGTTTCGATTGCCTGGCACTAGATGCGCAGATGTTTATGTCTTATTCGTAATTGTCAGTTATTGTCGGCAACTATTTTTGAGATTTTGTTCTAGTCAACGTGAAAATGGAGTACACATTAAATGAACGACTCTTCCTTGTAAAGCAATACTGGATTAGGAATTCAATTACATCTACTCAAAGGGCATACTAGAGAGAATTTGGGTTAGAATCCCCCACGAAGAAACACAATACTGGAATGGTAAACAAATTGGATCTCTGGTGAGTAAAAAAGGCAAAACTCGTTCATCTAGGCTTCCCACGGTTGTTCACGTAAGATCACGACTGGATCAGTCACCCAAAAAATCATTAAGACGTTTGTCGCAGGAGACAGGGTACAGCTATGCAATGTGGTAGAGAGCTGTGAAATGTGCAGGCCTAAAGCCGTATAGGATTACGGTTGTCCATCAGTTACAGGAACCAGATAAGGATAGACGACAGAATTATTGTCGTTGGTTTAGGCGTTTATTGCGCAAAATCCTGCCATATTGTCAATAACATGGTTCACAGATTAAGCATGGTTCCATTTAGCCGGCTATGTGAACTGAAATAACTCACGCTATGTTATTCATGAAGTACCTATGCACCCGACTAAAATCGCGCGCAATATCCGCACAGAGAATAGCGGGACCAATTTTTTTTAAAACAATGTGAACACTGCAGAATACCGACGGATTTTCATGGAGTTTGCTGAGCAACTAGAGCTGAGTCAAGGATATTTTCAGCAGGACGGCGCTACATGCCATACATCAAACGCATCCATGACACTAATTGCAAGTCTCTTTGACGACCGGATAATTTCCAAGAATCTGTGGCCACCGAGATCTCCGCACTGACATCGCCGGACGTCTTTCTATGGGGTTACTTAAAAGACAAGAGTTTCTGCTACACGTTCCCAGACATTGGACGATCTGAAGCACAACATTACACAGGAGATTCAAGTTATTGATAACAGAGTCCTCCAACAAGTAGACAATTACATGGAACGACGTGTTGAGTTGTGCCTTATTCAGGATGGAGGACTTTTCAACATTTGCTATAGAGGTAAATAATCTCCCAAAATTCCTCTGCATTTCAGGTATAATAAGTTGTCGCTAGCCTAACTCGTTTTGAAACAATTAAAGGAATAAATGTGTCAGTTCTTCATAAATCACTCTGTAGAAGATACGCTAAGAACCATAGTAGTTAAAGAGTGTCCATAAATAAAAATCACATGTAAATAACATGAATTACATGTAAACATTTCAAAAAGTTTTAAAATGCCATCCAATTTCAATTACATTTCTTTGACTTAAATTTTTGGCATTTGATTGCGAACATGGCATATTTTTGATGACGTTCAGTACAAATACGTATATGAAAATGTTTAAAATCTTATACAAAAATAAATATGTTAAAGGAAATGAAAAGAACTCTAGGAAGAAACATATGAAAATAGGAAATGATAGAATGAAAGACAGACAAAATACGAAAGAATGGAGAATAAGAAACTAGATGGAAAGGCAAATAAGCATAAAATAAAGAATATTATACAGAATTGAATATTGCGAAGGGTATACAGCAAATTGCCTAACAGAGAAATATAATTATCAACCGGGCCGTAGTGCAGCTGCAAAAAATCCATCACAGGAATTAGGCTAAATATGTGGCCTAGGAGCCCAGGATAGATAATGATTCGAGCGAGTGGAGCGAGTCTGCTAATAAAACAGCAGACGTAATTCGGAATTTCCAGAGTAGTCGAGATTTTTCAGAGAAAAATACAGGAATTATGTTTTTAGAGATACCAAACGTAGCCAAAGGGAAATCACGTCTACATATTACAGCCGAAAAACCCGCGTCTGCCTAGCAAACTATAAAAGGTTGATAATTCCGAGAAATATTCCTCCAATTCCGATCTTCAAGATGCCCACTTCACGTCGGTCTGTGCGAGTGGGAAGCGTGTGATCTCAGATGTAGATTCAACTGAGATCTTGAGAAAATAGCGGAGAGTTAACGGTCACTAATATGTATTCCGAGGAATTGCAAAGTGGTCAGGACAAGTATAATATACAAAGCGTTCAGTATATTGCGGCCCGCAGATCACTAGTATGCATGCTCCGCACACTGTTTATTACACTGGGGGCGGGGTTCCGTTCCAAAGCTCCCGCTCTTGTATAATTCTCATAATTTGATGTTATATTGTTTTTAAGTTCATCTATCTATGGTGTGGGTTTGCTCCTAAAAGTTTATTTTTTAGGATTCGAATGATGTACCAATTTCGTCAACTTTTTCCTCCGTTAGAGTATTTCATTTTCGCTTCTAGGTTTAGTGTTTAATGATCCGTTGCCCTAAACTTATTAACCAGACGTCTAGCAGTTTCTCTATCTGGAACTGGAATAGCAGGGAATTTCTCCTGAAATTGTCTACGCATTGTTTACGTGATTCGGTTTTTACGTATGTATCGTACATAAAAATTCGTTGTTCAAGCGTGAATTTGTCGGTAGGCATTTCAGAGGATTAATAATAAGACCAGAACAGCAAAATTAACAAGAACACTCTTAAGAAAATCACCCACAACACAAATGTCTGGAATAAACTATCACATTTGAGTTGCACAATGCACAAACTCTAGAGCTTGCGACATAACAAAAGGTAGCAGCCGACGCATTACAAGCTGATAAACTTAGCCTTGAGCGGATCATTCTCCACTAGCGAGCAGTATAAAAATACCCATGTCCTGCAGTGCAGGCGGCGCATGCATACACGCGATCTGTGGCCCCACCATACAACGACGCTCTGTATAACTGCCTAGAGGCTTCATTATTGCTGTTTATTTAACTGGAATAAACGCAAACAAGCAGTAATGCATGGATTTATTCTCCTCTCATTACTCGGCCCGAGATAAGAGCAGCTAGGCAAATATAGGCAACTTGGGGAAACAACAACGACTATGATGAAAAGAAGAGAGGCAGCGATCCTCGAGCCAGCTTCCCAAGTCTCAGTAGCACATCGCTACAGTCGACATTATCCTACACTGCTACATCTTGTTGAACTAACAAGTCTAGGCCAATCAAGTCACTGTGATGGGGGCCCCTCATATTCAAGTGGTCTAGTTTGAATCCTGTTTAGGTTGAGTTACCAAGAAAAGGTTTTTTTAACGGAGTTTTCCCTTATCCTGAAAAGCTGAATGTCGGGTAACTCTAAGTTCTATGGATCCTGGGCTCATTTGAGAACCATTTTACCCATTTCATTCATTCACCATCCGATGTGACCTACCCGGTTAAGTCTTTAAGCTCCCCTCCAAAAAACATCTGATGTGTTACACTTACATGATTTTCTCTACTCTTGTGCAGACTATTTTTACAAACGCTTATTCTGCATATGCTTCATGCTAATCGAGATGTTAATCTTATTGCTTATTTTCTTGTAGATGCAAGGGGAATTGCTAGGCTTTAAGCGATAGTCAAATATTTTAAGAGCTGGTTGCTATGTGGAGTATTCATTCTCTTTGCATTACCAGGACAAAAAAAAATAAATAACGAATTTGAGAAAAAGCGTAAGTATTGGAAAATTTAAGGGAATAACAAGCAATATCTCGAAAATGGTTCACTCAACAAAAAAAAGTATATGACATAAATTGTGTATTTTAACGCAATCTTCAGTTTTTGTGTAGTAAAATTTTGTCTATCTCTTATGGATTACCAGTTATGCAAAAGTCGTTCACAATGAAGAACACTTTGGAGACATTCCCAGAAAATTCGAGATATAAATTTCATTTGTCATAAAAATATCTTAAACATATGATATTTTAATCAAAATCGTTAGAGCCGTTTTTTCAGAAAATTAAAATTTTCAAAAAATGTTCCATGCAAAGGGTAATCTGGTGTGGGGGGATTCACACACACATGTACGCACCCACGCACGGACATGTTTCAGGGGGTCTCAAAACATGTATTTCCGGTGAAATCTCGGTATCGAATTTGGGTGGAATACAATACTTCCCTTACTTAGTCTACGTAGTAGAGAAAGTAAGAAACAATCAAATTAACGCAGTGCCATTCCAACTAAATACTTCAGGCTCAGATTCAGATTTTATTGGGATCATTCCCCATATTTTCACAAAACTAGACAAAGACTTTGATAAGTAAGGAGCTTTGCATGCATCGTTGGCTGGAAATGAATGTCGTAGTCACATATAAACCTGAACATATATTATTTAATGTAAAAATTCTAGTTTTAATTTGAAATAATTATTTACTGTTTTTATTTTGTAAGTAGCTTGTTACAACACAAAGTAACAATTAATGTAATGAACATTCTTTGGTTATGTATTGATAGTCAATCATACATATTCTAAAACTGAATTTAGAATATTTAACACACACTTTTAAATTGCTGATATAGTTTAGAGAGGTTTTACTAAAAACTATTGGATGCATTATAATGCATCGCGTACATAAACATTTTAGCGGACTATTTTGTATTCCTGACTCGGATGCGTTATGCTTACATCCGGAAGCACTAAATTCGTTCGCTAAAGTCTTGTTTTGCGTACCCATACATAAATTGCTGCTAAAAGTGAATTACCGGATAGGAGGAAGTTACACATCGTGTTCATACCACCATTTTCGCTCTATGTTCACCGAACTTTGTTATGAAGAGGTATATTTTGGTACGAATTTGGTAAAATTTGGTATACTTGGGTTTTAAAAACTAAATAAAAGATGATACCCTAAACCTCCAAAACGTTTAACTACATTTATTTCCAAATCCTAAACATACAAATTAATACTCTATAGCCTATATAGACAAAACTGCAAGAGCCAAGGAAATTTGTTTTTATTTATATTTTATTTATTTGGAAAAGTGCTAAAAAACGTACAATTAGTTTATCTATTGAAATTTGGCCCTGGCCACTCATTCAGTAGACAACTACGGGTATTACAATTAATGAAAATTTAATAACCGAATATTAATACCCACAATTAAATTCTCTCTCTCTTCCCAGTCCATTAACGCTTTCTTTTTAAATTATATAGGTACTAAATTCTCCGATTAATTAGTTATTAATTAGAAGTTGCCAAATAGATATGTTTGGAACTTTAAAATTATTTACCAGTAGCTAATATTAATTGAGCATAATATACTATCAATTACTCGTTGGCGACGATATGAGTGCACTTGGAGGAGGGCATCACTGTTTTTACATCAAGTTCTACGGGTCAGAGCGGAGTGAGGGGTAAGGCGATAGGGGAATGCGTAATTGCACAACGAAAACATTACTGTATTTGCAAGCCTCAGCCTTACTAGTAAATACAACTCGGAACTGCGGATGTTTTTTTGGCTCATTGTCCTTCCGATGCCTTGCCCACTTGTTCCGCAATGTTTAGTTCCTTTTCCCACCGAACACCTCAACGACCAACTAGTACACATTGTCCTCTGTTGTCAAATAAGGAGTAGTCTTCATTTTCATCATCTCTATGTTTTCTATTTAGAATACCAAGTGTATTTAATTCAAAATAAATGTTTCGCTTTGAAGTTGGATAGTATCTTTACGTTATTTGCACCAATTTTTAAAAATATTAACCCTGTATTTTTACTGTTTCTTTAAATATTATATTTATGTTTGCCTCGGCTGCGTCAGTATTTATTTTAGTGACATGGATGTCTTCGCAGGGTTGTGGTGCGACTGAAGAATGTAGGCTTACACAGATTTTAAGTTTTACTTCACTCCTTTTATTAATGCTTGAAACGATTTAAATAACACTTCACTGATATAGAGAGCTGCGAGATTCTTTTATTAATTACTTGCACTTTTTAACACGTAATCTATTTTCGTCTCGCACGAATACATATTATATTTCTGGAGGACGTGTCTCGCGTCCGGTTAGGAACACTGTTTGCAACCAACTGACTTCTGAATTTGTAAATGTTTCTCCTTTTCAGATTCTGATTGGCTAATCCTAATCCAATAGAGTACCTTCATTTAACTAAAGCTTTTTCTGGTTGTTGATTGGCTATTTTATAAACTGTCACTAAAATTACATTATTGCTTCCAAGAATCACAAGTAACATTATTAAACTCTCAAACTCATTATTGCCTCAAGGTTACCTCATTGTTACCTCTTTGTTAGGAACTTTTGACCTATTTCTCACATCTTCTACATTATTAAATTACGTAATATGTTCATATAACATTATTACACTTGGATACAGTAATACAAACATATACAATGACTGTAATATACAATTTGTATATATTGTTACATACACATATTGCTTTTTGAATTTATATTAATATAATTAGACTGAAAATCATTGAAGTGTTAAAAATACTGCCTCAGCTTCCTCTATCTGTAACTTTGTCGTTACTATGTCTGGGATTATCTCTTTAACGAACTCTAAAATTACTCCTAACATAGTTTCAAATTTCATGCGGGAATTTTATATCATATAATGCCTTTAAGTGTTTAAAAGCTGGCCATACCTTTATTTTTAACTCTACTGCTTTGCCATCAGGGTAAAAATTTATGTACTTGAGCCGTAGGAATTAGTGAAAATTACAGAAAACCTTACAACAAAAAATTGCCTCTGGATGTTTTCAACTCCTTATGTACAAAATGTTTATATGGACAAAACCTGAAATACTCAAGCTTTACGTACGAATAAAAATTATAGGATGCTCACCACTCTTAAAAACCTCTCCTACCTTATTTTCCAACCCTTAGTTTACAGAATGCATCCGTGAATTGCTAGGAAGACAAGTAGGGTTAAAATACGTATCCGTGAAACAAGATGATGTTTATTCTGCTTTAACATCCTCTTCAGCCTTCCGTAAAGGGCTTCACAAGGTAAACTGTGAATTGCTTTATAAAAAAATTTCCAGCTCCATTTTATTATTACTATTATTAACCATCAACATCATACTTTCTTTTAGAATCGACTTCGGAGTTTATTTTTGCTATGAACTCTGGGTTGCTGTTAAACTTTTAGACACGTTCTGAGTAAGAATTAATTTAAACTAGCTTTTGAAGAAGTAGATAGTATTATTACGTTTGGAAAGCCAATTTGAGAAATATATTTATTAGCCCCACGTATGGACTCCAATTTGAGAAGATAGTTTGTTAGGTTATTTTTTACAACGCTTTTGGCGTCAATTTGAAGTAGTTTATATTGAAAGAGTTGTATTATATTTCAACAGTTGGGAAGCCGAACTTGTAATTCGTTGCAACCACACGTATAGTATCCGCTTTCCGGTAGCCTACGCCCCAAATGTACCTTCAGGTGGCCTTTGCCCCAAGTTTAAAAAAATATTAACTTTGTTATTTGACTGTTTCTTTAAATATTATATTTATGTTTGCCTCGGCTGCGTCAGTATTATTATTAGAGACACGTTTCTCTTAGCAGGATTGTGATGCGACAAGAATGTAGGCTTACACAGATTATAATTTTTTTACTTCACTCCTTTTATTTATGCCTGATACGATTTAAATAACACTTCACTGATGTAGAGAGCTGCGAGATTCTTTATTAAATACTTGCACGTTTTAACACCTATTTTCGTCTCACACGAATACATATTATATTTCTTGAGGACACTTTTTGCGTCTGTCTGCACACAACTGACGTCTGAATTTGTAAGATTTTCTCCTTTTCAGTTTCTGATTGGCTAATCCTAATCCAATAGAATACCTTCATTTAACTAAAGCTTTTTATGGTTGTTGTTTGGCTATTTTATAAACTGTCACAAAAATTACATTATTGTTACTCCAATAATGACTAGTAGCATTTAAACTTTCAAATTCATTATTGCCTCAAGGTTACCTCATTGTTAGCAACTTTTAACCTATTATTCTCACAGCCCCTACATTATTAAATTACGTAATACATTCATATAACATTATTGAACATGTATACAATAATATAAGCATACGCAATGACTGTTATATACATTTTACAAATTATTACATTCACATATTGCTTCAAGGCGGGATGTTATTGAATTTATATATATATATATATATATATATATATATATATGCAATTAGACTGAAATCATTTAAGTATTAAAAATACTGTCTCACTTCATATTCAGGAGGTTTACTATCGTATTAAATGAGTTAGTTCTGACGTGATTCAATAATTAGAAGTAAAACTTTCTCTAGCGACCGCTCCAATTTTGCATTCAAGATTGGAGTTGCCGGGTTTACATCTAGTCGTAAGTCAGTTCGACCAATAATAGACACAGTGATCAGAATGCTCATGCTCTGTGACACATGCTAATAAAGGTACTGAAAGTTAATGAAGAGTTTGTCATAAAAGTAAACGAAATTTAGTTGAATACAACCAAAATGTTAATCAACAAGAATTTCTGTTGATAAACACATGCAAATGTTAACTGCTGGTATGATTAACAAAAATGCTGGTGGAGACGCACCATTAAGCGATTGCAAAATTAATTAGAAATGTCAGTTGATATACAGGCAGTTGATATACGGGAACAACACCGAGAGAAGTGAGAAGCCGATAAGTACCGACTTATTAAATGTGACGCAACCGACAACCCGCATCTTCCGCGACGCTCCTAACTTAATAAGGCTGTGTAAGTGCGGGAGACTAGCCTGGCGTTGCTACTGGTTAGCACAATATTAAATATTCGAGCTTTTACAGCAAACAGGTGTTTCAGATCCCCCGAGGAACGATAGATCTCAAGAGGAGAAAATTTTTTGTCAAGCAGCCACCATCCTCCAACGCCTGGTTACGGATTTATTCACCCCTGTTTGAAGCGTATCCGGTAGGATAGGTTTGAGAGACTCAGCCAGTACACATTGACACTCTGTTAATAACCGCCGAATCAAGTGAATTGTCTGTTTCTTGTGCCTTACGTCTGGTTAAGTTTGATAGTTCTGAGACGCACAGCCCAATTTAACTCAGTGTTTGTGAACAACAGCTCCACGCATACCACCTCCAGAAAGTAACTGGAGCCAAACGACTTTTCATCTCGTGTTCAGTTTGTCCAGTGGTTTCTGCAACGAAGTATCTAGATCCTGCATTTCCCGCAAAACGTCTTGTTTTCCCGATGAGGCCCGCTTCACACGAGATACTTCAACAGCAAGAACAGCCACATATAGGATTTTGAGAACCCCCTGCAGTGTTCGTTAGACATCAACAACAAAAGTATACCGTAAACATCTGGGCTGGAATCATTGGTGATCATCTGCTAGGACCTTTCGTTTTGCCACCCCGTTTGAGTCAGTTTGGGCCGTGCGTAGGTCTCAGAACTACCAAACCTAACCATATACAAGGGATAAGAAAGAGTCGATGTCACTTCATTCAGCGGTTGTAAACAAACAGAGTCAAAGTGTACTGACTCTCCGCTCAAACCTTCCTACTGTATACGCGTCAAAAAGAGTGAATATCTCCGTAAAGATGAGTCGGAGGATGATGGTTGCTTGACAAAAAATCTGATGTGTTACACTCACATGACTTTCTTTACTCTTGTACAAACTATTTTTACAAACGCTTATTCTCCATATGGCGGCGCCGTGGCCGAGTGGTTAGACCGCTCGCCTCCCACCGGGGCGGCCCGGGTTCAATCCCAGGGACCTGCATGTGGGATTTGTGGTGGACGAAGCGGCGTCTGGGCGGGTTTTCTCCGGGTTCTCCGGTTTCCCCCGCCATTCATTCCACCAACTGCTCCATCATCACCTTTCCTTTCATCCATTTCACCAACATTTCGTTTCAACTACTTCCTTCATCCCATACCAGGCATCGGGCTGATCACCTATCCTGGATGCTCTGTCTGATCCATGAGTGTCTGCTCCTCGACGGGCCTCTGACCCCAGGCACCCGCTTGTAAGTCCTGGGGGGTGTACCAGTTATGCAAACGTCATTCACAATGAAGAATACTTTTGGAGACATTCGAGATATACATTTTGTCATTAAAATATCTTAAAAATATGATATTTTAATCAAAATCGTTAGCCATTTTTGAGAAAATTAAAATTTTCGAAAAATCTTCCATGTAAGGGTAATCTGGGGTGGGGAGATTTTCTTGAAAACCTTCGTGTCGCATCTCTGGAAGTTACTGAACCTAAATACCAAGTTTGGTGTTTATCCGACTGTTCGTTTCTGAGTTATGCTGTTTACAGACACACACACGGACATGTTTCCAAAACTTCAGGGGGTCTCAAAACATATATTTCCAGTGAAATCTCGGTATCGAATTTTTGGGGTGGAGTACAATACTTTCCCTACTTACTATACGTAGTAGAGAAAAGTCAAAATTTTCCCCTTTGCGAGTTCCTCAGAGTTTGTCACAGGGGTCCTGAAACTTACTGTATATGTTGGAGAGAGAGCCGAGCATTCCCTTTAAAATGGTGGAAAGAATCACATTAAATCGAGTTTGATTTATGGAGCTCTTTAAGTGCTGTGGTGCTTAGCGGCCCATTCTACATTGGGCGTGAAAGACCGGTAATTATTCTCAGAGGTCTCTATCAGGCATGAGGTTCTTTCACGTGCTGTTAATCTACGACACGGGACCACCGGTATACTTCCCTTCCGAAGGAAGCCATGCTAAAATTGGTGGAGACTATTGATATTGCTCGCATAAAACTTATATTTAAACATTTTCACAGCAAGCTCCCCGCTAACGTGTGAGACTCATTTTCGAGAAGGCCAGTTTTCGAAACCCGTTGGTCCGGCCATCCTCACCTTGCATTTTTTTGTTTTGTAGTTTTCCTACGCTAATGGAGATGATGGGTTGGTGCTTCTTCTACTAGAACTTCCTTTATTTGTTTCACCTTCGTATTTTGAGGATTACAGGACCAGGCGAAGGCGATTGGTGCGTGGTGGAGGTACGGTGTTATCCTAATGCCTGGATGGTTGGCTGGTACCCCTTCCTAGGGGATGTTTGTTTTCGAGAATTCTCAGGTTGAAGAGGGCTCAGGCAGGCTAACACCGATGTCAGGATTGGTATCACTCTGGAATCCTTAGGACCCTGTTCTTACATAAGCGCGCATCGTCGTCCGGGCCTGTCACCGTTAGGGTGTTTCCTTTATCCCTTCTTCCTAGATGTCACTTAAGATACAACTATTTTACTGAGATGGCCTAAATGCGGTACTGAGTTTGGGTGGCTGGGGATGGGTCCGCTTCCATCTGACTATCCTAACCCAAATATTCCCTATAGGTAATAATAAACACATGCATTTAGATCTGGAAGTCAGCAGGGCGTGTATTGCAACATATACAATTCGCGGTAATACTCTAGTACGATTCACAGTAAGTACATTACATTGCCGTACGCAAAATAAGATCTTGAGCCACAGTTCTCTGAAAAAGGTATGCGGTAGTAACACGTTGAGTGAACCGCAGACGTCGTCACATATTCCGGCAACGAAAGCTTAGTCACCTCGTATAGCAAGGGTTGCATCATATTGGAAAAAGGGAGTGTAGGACCAGGCTATTGAAACAATTCTATTTTGGCACTATGTAATTCATATACATACTAAACAGAGTCTGAAACTATGAATACGAGACTAAACAAGAACCTATTTCAATCTTTAAGTTTCAAACCACTGTTTATTTAATCCAATGTAATGTTGACAAAATTCCTTTTCAATTCAAAATATCAAAACTTATTGTGGACCTAAACATAATTTGAAGGTGGATTTAACTGCAATTTTATAAGACTCGTAAAATTATGTAAAATGTTTTACTTTTAACCATATAAATTAAATATAAGATGTAAATGGATTTAAACCAACAATTCTATCAATAGTTGTTAAAGGTAGTTATATAAATGAAGCAAATATAACATTATTTTACTCCTGCTTGTTAATTAAACGAACCCGGGTTAATAACAATTGAAGAGCGTTTTCACAACTTATTATTGTTAAAACGTGCAAAATATGATCATAGCTACATGACGCAATACTGTTTTTGTGTTCAAAGGAACATATTTGATTCTTTGGCTTGCATTGTTGAAAGGTGCCCAATTTAACTTGGCAAAAATGACATTTTTAGTGTTTTGTGCCTTCTTATAAATCCTAATTTCCTCCTTAATTTGATAGACACGCTATTATTGTAGGCACAGCACTTATATTTAAAAATATCTTTACTTTCTCAACCACGTACATAGAATATAGAGAAGGTATTGCATTTCACCCAAATACTCCATATCGAGAATTCACCGGAAATATGTTTTGAGGCCCCTTGAATCCAAATAAAGCATTTTTAGAAAAATTGTCCGTATATATGCACAGCCTAACTCAAAACGAAAATTCGGATAAATACCAAGCTTGGTATTTTAGTTCAGTACCTTCCAAAGATGGGACACGATCTTTTCAATAAATTCCCCCACCCAAAAATACCCTTTACGTGCACCATTTTTCAAAAATTTTGGTTTTGAAAAAATGGCTGTAACTATTTTGATTAAAATAACATATATGAAAGATATATACATGACAAATAAAATGTATATTAAATGTTCTGGGAGTAGTCTATTCATTCGGAAGGAATTTTGTATAATCTTGTATAACTGGTAAACGTTAAGCGATAGACGAAAACGTGCTACACAATAAATGTATATATTTCAATTTATTTCAAATATTTTTTTTGTAGCATAAGCCATTTCTGAGGTATCTGTTATCGAATTTTTCACTACTTGGCCATTCTGTCAACATTTAGTTGTTTCTCATGATTGCATGGAAACAGTATGAAATTTTAAGACACGTTCTTAAACATTTGACTATCGCTGTTCCCTTTGTATCTGTAACGAAATGTGCAATGTAGCTATTCTGCAAGGTTTATTTGCATTAAAATGTAGTAAATAGAAAAATATATTTTAGTAAGAATAGTTGGTTTACCCACTAATAAACGATTGAGAGTAGAGAAAGTCATGTGAATGTATCACATTACATTTTTAAAAATTCTACTGCATCTGCCATCGGAATTTAATTCTGCACCACTTCATAGAAAGAATGCATAACTTCTACACACAGAAGTAAACATTCACCCATATTTTAGAGGATGTTTTCTTCCATAAATTGGTATCACTGCTAATTATGGTAGCTTGTGTGTGCTTAAGACAAGTGATTTATTCCTTTGCAAATATATGCAAGTTCGTTTTCCCCATTTTTACATTCAACAACTTTTCCTGTGTATGACATTTCCTAATACAAATGCCCGTTTTCTTAGAACTGTTGAAGACAAATGAATACAATTTTAGGAATACAAACTCCAAGTGCTGTTGTGAATCTACTTCGTATTAATAATATAAACAAAAGATAATTATTGATACATTTTAATCAAAGCATAATATAATTGGGAAAAAATCCCATCTTCCTTAATAAGCAGACTTATTGGATAAAAAATTTCTGATGTGTTGCACTCACATGACCTTCTCTACTATGGTACAAACTATTTTTTACAAACGCTCATTCTCCAGTAACTTCATGTTAATCGAGATTTTAATATTATTGCTAATTTTTTTGTAGATGCAAGGGGAATATGGTAGGTTTTAAGCGATAGTCAAATATTTTAAGTGCTGGTTGCTATGTGGCGCATTCCATTCTCTTTGCATGTTTAGGACATAAAAAAATGGATAACGAATTTGATATAAGCATTGGAAAATTTAATGGAATAACAAGCAATATCTCGAAAATGGTTCACTCAACAAAAAACGTATATGACATAAATTGTGTGTTTTAACGCGATCTACATTTTTTGTGTAATAACATTTTGTCTATCTCTTATGGTGTACCAGTTATGTAAAAGTCGTTCACAATGAGGAATACTTTTGGAGACATTCCCAGAAAATTCGAGATATACATTTCATTTGTCATGAAAATATCTTAAACATAAGATATTTTAATCAAAATCGTTAGAGCCATTTTTGAGAAAATTAAAATTTTCGAAAATGTTTCATATAATGGGTAGTCTGGGAAGGAGGATTTTCTTGAAAATGTTCGTGTCGCATCCTTGGAAGATACTAAACTCAAATACCAAGTTTGGTTATAATGGACAGAAGTATTGTTAATTGTGATGTTATCAGATTATAAATTAAAGTGGGTCATTACATATTAATTCTCATCACATCGGCGCTTGACGTTAGCTGAGTAGTGCTTTCGAGAGACATACTCTCATCTTCAGCTTAAGTCGACTTGAGTTAAAGATGAGAGAAAAATGTCTCTCGAAAGCACTACTCAGCTAACGCCAAGCGCCGATGTGACGAGAATTAATATGTAACGTCTCACCTTAATTTATAACCAAGTTTGATATTTATCCAACTTTTCGCTTTTGAGTTATGGTGTTCACAGACTGACACATGCACTTGTTTCCAAAAATGCTTTAATGGTTTCAGGGCACCTCAAAACATCTCGGTATCGAATTTTTGGGTGGATTGCAATACTTCCCCCACGTACTATACGTAGTAGTGAAAATAACAATCAGTGAAGGTAGAAGAAATATATCTGCATACGTAAAAATTTCAGTTTCATATCTTAAATAGTTTATGGAATAATATGTCATAAGTTTAGGAAATTGAAGTCTTGAATTTAGTCTTTCCTTAACTATGTAATTTGGTATTTATTCAATTTTGTATTCCTGAGCTGGGATGTACTCCTGCTCCCCCCCCCCCTCACCGCTCTCTCATGCACTTAAACACACTTGGGAGTATATTCTCTTAATTACTTTCTCTACTACGTATAGTAAGTAGGAGAAGTATTGTATTCCACCCAAAAATTCCATACCGAGATTTCACCGGAAATACATGTTTTGAGACTCCCTGAATCCAAAAAAGTATTTTTGGAAAAATGTCCGTGTGTGTGTCTGTGAACAGCATAACTCAGAAACGAACAGTCGAATAAACACCAAACTTGGTATTTAGGTTCGGTATCTTCCAGAGATGCGACAAGAAGGTTTTCAAGAAAATCCCCACCCCAAATTACCCTTTATATGGAACATTTTTCGAAAATTTTAATTTTCTCAAAAATGGCTCTAACGATTTTGATTAAAATATCATATGCTTAAGATATTTTCATGACAAATAAAATGTATATCTTGAATTTTCTGGGAATGTCTCCAAAAGCATTCTTCATTGTGCACGACTTTTGCATAACTGGTAAACCTTAAGAGATAGACAAAATTGTACTTCACCAAAAATGTAGATCGCGTTAAAATATACAATTTATGTCGTATACATTTTTTTTGTTGGGTGAAACATTTTCGAGATATTGCTTGTTATTCCATTAAATTTTCCAATACTTATACTTTTTCTTAAATTCGTTATTCATTTTCTTTTGTCCTGGTAATGCAAAGAGAATGGAATGCGCCACATAGCAACCAGCTCTTAAAAGATTTGACTATCGCTTAAAGCCTACCATATGCCCCTTGCAGCTATAAGAAAATTAGCAATAAGATTAACATCTCGATTAACATGAAGCATATGGGGAATAAGCGTTTGTAAAAATGGTTTGTACAAGAGTAGAGAAAGCCATGTGAGTGTAATACATCAGAATTTTTTGGAAGCATGGGTGCTCAAGATATAAACTTCTGGTGAAATTTTGTTATCTAATACCTATCTGAATCACATCCACTACTTCTTCCACCTTAGCTTCCTAACTGGTGAAGAAAGTAACAATGTAAAAACAGTAGGTAATTTCAAACTCATTTTTGTATCATGACGCCGCTAAAATTTACCGTTACAGCCCCTCCTGCAGCTCGTTTTAGAAAAGGGCAGGTTTAAGGCTGCATAATGTTAAAGGAATGTATAAAGAAGATTTATGAACACTAGTCTTTTGCTTTATGAAAACCATTTAAGCGAAACTACATTTCTTTTCGTCTCCTTCTTTTACTCATATTTTAGCTTATCTACTGTATTTGCAAGTTTGCACGTAATGGAATCCCATTTATTTTATCTTCTTTCGAACACCTGCGACGTAGAAAAGCTATACACTTGGCGATGAAGTTTGCTTAATGCGCAACAAAAGAGCGTTGGGATGTATTAGCCACTTCCACGGTAGCCAAATTGGGAAAAAATGTGGAAGTTATTTATAAGGTTACCATGGACCAAGCGAGATGGTGCCGCGGTATTGCGAGGTTTGCATTCGGAGGTCCCAAGTTAGATTCCGTCGTGGTTTTCCCTGGTCGGTAGGCGAATGCTGGAAGTGGTTTCCCATCCATAACGATTTCGTTTACTTTTCAATCCGTTTCCTTCTCATCTTGCAGGTGTGCTTCTAGGTTTCGTGGCGTGTGATGGTGCCGGATAAAAGGTGCGGATTCTTGATCAAAGGAAAGACTACTCTCCGTGAACACTGGAGGGCTGGTTGATCGACGGGTCGTTCATCGCCGTCTCTAAGCGGTTCCAACGGTGGGACGGGTCTGGAAATGTTAGAAACTTCAGCGCGTCTCTGTGGTCTGAGGTCCAAGTCTCCTGTGGTTCCTTCACTTCATCTCTTCCTCTTGGGGGGTGTTAGCTACAATAGATCTATGTAGGTTACAGTGCGCGAGGTGTCCCCCTTAAGTGAATGCTTGGAAACTATATGCGTACTATTACATTTAGAACCCAAATATTTCTTGCAATTTTCGATTTTGGGCGTGTAGTAGTAAACTCACATTTAAAATACTGGACTGTCTTTTCTAGAGCTCCAACCATCATCCGCAACAGAAAAGAGCCATGATAAAGATCCTTGCAGATCATGCCACCCGCATCTGTGAAACGGATTCATTACAACAGGAGTCACGTCATTTAGAACACGCCTTATGTGCAAGTAATTATACAACACAAAGTCCGCAGAACTCTACGTCCACGCCAACCATAGCGCGTTAGCCAAGTACAAGAACTACTCAAAAGCAAAGGCACGGCCTTCCTGCCATATTTCAAGAATGTCACCGACACAATAGAACGCCTACTCAAGCACCATAATATTAAAACAGTGTACAAGCCGACTAGACAGATAAACGCATTATTACCCTCCGCCAAAGATCCCAGGGACCCGCATACTTCGGCTGGTGTCTATCAGATCCCCTGCTCTTGTGGTGCGGTATACATAGGTACCACGCAACGTAGCGTCAACACCCGGTTTACGGAACACAAGAGATGCTGCCGTCTAGGTCAACCCGAGAAGTCCGCGGTCGCTGAACATGCACTTTGGGCAGAAGGGGAACACATAATTCAATATCATGAAACAGCCGTTCTCTCATCTATGCCTTATTACCATGCTAGATTACAACGTGGAGCAATAGAAATTTATAAACATCCCAATAATTTTAATAGGAAAGAAGAGACAATAACTAAGCAAAAACTGGCATCCGCTACTTGAGAACATCAAACAGGTACAAACCCAAAGAGATCATCCGAACCAATCAGGAATCAAAAACACCGGAGTGGCTAATCCCCACTACCACCGCACATGTAGTTCCAGCCGGACCAATCGCGTGAGAGCAGCCCGAGTATAAATACTGCAGCTATTTCAGTCACCTTCACCCGAAGCCAACAACTGGATGACGTGCCCGAACTCCAACTAGCCGGTGGATCCGTGAGATGGACAACACAGGCTAAATACCTGGGCGTCACGTTGGACCACAAACTAACATGGAAACCACACATAGAGGAACTGGCATCCAAACTCAACCGTAGGATGGCAATGATGTACCCTCTGTACAATAGAAATTCGGCAATGTCTGTGCGCAACAAAGTGCTCCTGTACAAGCAGGTGCTCCGCCCTGCTCTCACATACGCCTGCCAAGTCTGGGGAATTGCAGCTAAAACCCACCTCCAACGCCTTCAAACCCTTCAGAACCGCTTCTTCCGTACCGCCCTCAACGCCGACTGGTACATCCCCAACAACTATATCCATCGAGACCTACATATTCCCACCCTAACAGACTATATCCTCTCCCTCTCCCAAAAGTTCTATGACTCCCTACCTCACAGCTTTAATGCCCTCATTCGCGGCTTCGGGGAGTATGACATCGACCCCGGGGAGCGCTACAAGCGACCCAGACTTGTGCTTGGTAGGCACTAAATACACCTAAAAAAATGTGTATACGCACATATAATCATCCTACGGAACCTACCCTAAAACTCCTAAACAAACAACAAACCCAATTCCTTACTACCTGGAACCCACCCCCTACACCCAAGATAATCCTGAATTCACAAACACACCACCGTTCACCCACAGTCCCTTCCACTAACCCCATCATCCAACCAGCAAAGGACTCTGTCCTGGTATGGTACCCGTCGGGAGACGCCATCTGGAACTCAGGTGGCTCCATCTCCCAACGACACCCTCCTGAAGTGCCAACGAGTCATTTTTTCCAGTGTAGGTGTCGCTGGGAGGTGGTTCTAACTTGGTGGAGTCTCCCGACTATAACCATACCAGGACTTATGTCCTTTGCTTGCAGGATGATGGGTATAAGTTTAAGGGATGGTGGATAGGCGGTGGTTAGAGGTGGTGGGTTGCTTTTTATGTAGGAGGTTTAGGAGTGAATGGGAGGGGTTTTAGTAGTGGCCAAGGATAAATCTGGGTCGTTTATAAGTTGCGACCAAACCTTCACCAAGAAGACTTAGACCACGCCACTGAGGATGTTCACCGCAGTCGTGAACGAAACGTCTGGACCTGACAACTCCAGCAGACCACGGCTTCTCGGCCCGGAAAATTCTTCTAGTTATAAATATTATTTAGTTTGAAAATACACAAAAGGAAGTCTAGATAAAAACTACAGAGCCTTCGTTTGTACACATGGCCGGCCTAACGAGAATTTTCTTGGCACCGAGAAGCACGCTGTGTGCCGGCGGAGTCTGATATTAATAGCCCTGTGCATTCAAGCACGCAAATTGTAACTGCAGACCACATGCCTTCGTCATAGAAGATGTTGGACATTAAGTCCTTCTGCCATCACATATCTCACATCTTTTAAGAAATTTTGCATTAACGCTCATGATCTTCATGACTATGCATGACTCCCCAAGGTCGCGGGTTCAAACCGGGCGGAGGGCGATGGATTTTTTCGGGCGTAAAAATCGTTAGCATGGTAAATAAAGCCAGTGGTCCCGTGTCATAGATATAAGGCACGTAAAAGAACCTCAAGCCTGATAAAGAGGCCTCTGAGCAAAATTACTGGTCTTTCACGCTCAATATAGAATGGGACGCTAAGGACCGCAGCATTTAAAGCGCGTCCATAAATAAAACTCAATTTATTTAGAAATAAACGTTATTCATATTATTGCGTGGTTTTTATTCCAGAACTGTAATCATCTTATAGAGCTTAAATTTTAAAAGTTTAGTATCATTCCAAGCCGAGGTTCGCGAAATTCCCGATTCCTGTGCAAGCTTTCTCAAAGATTTCTTTAAGCTAGTTCTAGCTTTTCTGCGATGTCATCGAATTTTTCTTCTAGAAGAACTCTACGATTTAATTTCGGGTTCCTAACAAGAATAGATCAGGTTTTCCTAATATATTCACAAGATTACGAGCGTTTCCTCATAAGGTGCACGAACGGCTCGGAATCTGTCTATAAATTGCCGTCTCATTTTTTATAAGAGTGTTGTCTCATAGGAACCATACATGAAGATTGTGTATGCCACAGTATAGGGACTTTTTTGGCATTATAACAACACTAGCACACTAACACTGAAACACGTCACACAACGTATCAACCTTTGTACAGCACAGACTTCGTGTCAAATGATTAGCTGGCACACGGAGAGGAGAGAAAGTGGAGGGGGAATATAAATCGGTTAAAATAAGCGCAGTTTAGAGAGGGCAATTCTCGCAATACGGCCACGCGTCGAAACGAAGGTTCTGTAATAGTATTTTCAATTTAGGTTTCAAATATTCAACTCCTATCGCACCTACTTTTAAAATTTCAAATGACACTCCTAAATTATGCTTAAATTTGAATGTATATTATTTACCTGTTAATATGTTTCATTCAGCCATTTTGTATCATCACTTGGCAACTCCAGATTGCTATTTTTTTTGTTACCACTAAAGATAATAAAATGAATAGTTTATTACAATTTTAATGTAATATATTTTCCATTAAATTATTTTAAAAAGTGTATATATATGCTTTAAAAGAGAATAGAAATAATCTGGGTATAGGAGGCTAAAAGAGGCAGTGCTAGTATTCTCTAAGACAACCATCTAGAGAAAAATTGAGTCACAACACGCGATACTTGTATCGAATTAGACTGTTTTTTTATTTATCCAACAGTGTACAAAGTGTTTAAACCATTTAGTAAACCCAATTGATTAAACTTAGAAAATCACACAAAAAGAATGTATTCCTTTTTTACACATTCAGATTTTCCCAAAGGAATAAATGGAATGTCATTTTTAAACGAAACTACTCTAGAACGTTCCTTATTGGCTGATTATGTGTTGCACAAGTGTGGGTATCTATGTTGTGCTGTTTCCACTTACGTATAGGTGCATGGAAAGATAAAGTATATGTATGGTATATGAGGTGTGTGCCTTATGCAGTTCTAGCGTATATGAAGTTTTAATTACTTTCTTTAAATGGGCGTGGATTATTCAGTACTAAGTAAAGAATTTTAAAAATATCCATTACCAAATTTTATGGAAAATATTAAATGATTGACTATCTGCAATATACCAGGTGGCCCAAACGCACAGATATCCCTTCTTGAGTTAAAAGCTATAGAACTCAACGGGGCAATTCCAATAAATACAAGTTAGTGGGGAATTGGCGCATTAACGCACGTAAAGATCTCCTACTGCTGCTGCTACTCTCAGAAACGTCTATATGGATGCACCGAGACGTTTGGAATAGCATATCAATCAACAGGCGCAAAATTCCGAAAACCTATTCAATGAGCGAAGTCAGCATAACAGTACCGTTAGATAATGACGGTGATGATGATGATAATAATAACAACAATAACAATAAGCATAGCAATAAAATGACAGTGAAACACTGCGTGCTCTCATGTTTGCTGCATATTCTCCTCAATATTATACAAGAACGCTTAAACAAATTTAAAAATAGCTATGGGTGAACGTGATAGGTCAAATAAAGGCATTTTAATTGTCATTCTAAAAAGGAAGTTTATTTATTCGAAAATAAAGTATGTCTGTTTTTGTCTATCATCAGAACTGTACACTTGGTGCAAGGATCTGTTTTTGTCTATCATCACGGACTGTACATTCTATTGCATGTCTGGAAAGTACCTTTCAATGAGCGCGATCCGTTCACCATCCTTGCCTAGAAGCAAGAGGAGTAGAACGAAGATGTCTCATGCGCCATTCCCCACCGACCTGCTTTGTTTGGAATTGCACCGTTGAGTTCTGCAAATGTTTTTAACGCACGAAGGGATTCTACTCACGTGAAATACGGCGCGGTTGGAACACCAGGTACAATGCATTTTACTGTTTATAGATATTCAATGGGATGAGTTGGTTTAAGTTTGACATAAGTTCTGTCTTATTATTTGAGCACTCACTTGAGTTGATATGAAACACATATTATACGTTATTTTTACTTTCTCTACTACGTATAGTAAGTAGAGGAAGTATTGCATTCCACCCAAAATTTCGATACCGAGATTTCACCGGAAATACATGTTTTGAGACCCCCTGAATCCAAAAAAGCATTTTTGGAAACATGTCCGTGTGTGTGTCTGTGAACAGCATAACTCAGAAACGAACAGTCGGATAAACACCAAACTTGGTATTTGGGTTCAGTATCTTCCAGAGATGCGACACGAAGGTTTTCAAGAAAATCCCCCCTCCCCAGAGTACCCTTTACATGGAAGATTTTTCGAAAATTATAATTTTCTCAAAAATGGCTCTAACGATTTTGATTAAAATATCATATGTTTAAGATATTGTCATGACAAATAAAATATATATCTCGAATTATCTGGAAATGTCTCCAAAAGTATTCTTTATTGTGAACGACTTTTGCCTAACTGGTAAACCATAAGAGATAGACAAAATTTTACTACACAAAAGATGTAGATCGCGTTAAAATACACAATTTATGTCATATACATTTTTTTGTTGAGTGAACCATTTTCGAGATATTGCTTGTTATTCCCTTAAATTTTTCAATACTTTTTCTCAAATGAGAATTCGTTATTCATTTTTTTGTCTTGGATATGCAAAGAGTTATAATCTGTGGCAAAGGGAATGGTGTTGCACCTAGCAACCAGCTATTAAGAGATATGTAGTGTGCTTAAAGGCTACTGTATTTCTATATTGCCCTTGTAAATATATTTTCCCCTACATCTACAAGAAAATTAGCAATAAGATAGAGTTTGCAAATGTTTATCTCGATTAACATGAACTAGATGGAGAATAAGCGTTTGTAAAAATAGTTTGTACAAGAGTAGAGAAAGTCATGTGAGTGTAACACATCAGATTTTTTAATGTTTGGCTCTCATAGTTCCTAAGGCTAACCAGGAAGACGTTTTCTATTCGTCTTGTTTTCCATACTCCCTTGATATTTTAGTTTGAAAGGAACTGTGATCACCGACCGAGATGACTCAGACAACGTCCGAGGCTCGCATTTGGGAAGTTCGTATTCAAATCCCGTATACTGGGTAATACAACGAAGGTATTATTCATGATTTCCCTCAGTAGCCAGGTAAATATACCGAATTAGATATACAATACCACGACCTGAATTTCCACTTAGAAGGGGAAAAATATAAATAATAATGAAGGTTACAGAGAAGGAGAATGCGAAACTAAGGTCATCTGTCTAGGTTCACAATGACTACGTTGGTAAAGAAAGCGACTACGCAATTATGTCCTCTCTTTCAGCAAGCTCCTCAAGGAGGTGAATAGGAAAGTTGAATAAGACCAGCTGTTTGGCACAGGTGAACTAATGAACCTATAAGAACAGTCGCGTTAAAAAACTGCTGAACGCTTACAAATATTCGATCCCTGATTTCTTCTTCTCGTACACACATTTATGAACTCTATAATAATAGATACAACAAGATTCACCTTGTACCATTACTCCAGAAAAACCCAGTTTTATTCTCAGTTTTGAAGCTGCGCATGAATAATTGCGCTACATAGATGGAAGAAGAGGGAGAGACAGAATTACCTCAGCAACCTTAACTATGCCCGAAGTTATCTGCTGCTACTTTTGTATTTACACGTGTGCATTCTCTCCCGTTTTCCCTCTTGCAGTGTTATAAAGCTGCAACTGAATGCAACTGCCAAACAATACAGACGAAGTAGTTGCTGCTGTTTGTTCTCTTATAGTATACAAATAGTGACAGAGTGCTCTGCAAATCTTATTCAAGTTGGTGGATAAAAAACATGGTAGGCAATAATTACTTGAGTTGATTTTTCGCGTCTTTCAAGATATATCAGGTTAGATAATAATCAACCTTTAGCCTGTGCTTCCATGATGCACCCCTCTACCAACCGCTTCCGTCTTTGTTACTTCAGTATATCTGACGTACCCTCGGGAACAGAAAAAGGTGACCCATACACTGAGATCGAAATACTGTCTTCTTTTTCCTTTCGTAAGGTTTCGCAGTTATTTAAGGAGCAGTAATTCAAGTGTACCTACCAGACTTATCAGTGGTTTATTCCTATTGCAAATGACCTGTTTGCTGAACACTATAGCAATTATCCCTAAACTTACTTTGCTGTTAAAGTCCACATTAGATCCACTTAGCGTTTATTTAGCTGATTCGGAAAGCTTTTCTAAGTGAAATGTTTGGCTCTAAAGGTAAAGAAAGGTACCTATCACGCAGGGCCCCCGGAACTGGTGCAGATACCACCCGCAGGTCAGTCGGCCTTTATGCCTCCAACGTGACCCCTGGGAGTGAAGAATGAGGGGAAATACCCGAGAGGCGACCATATCCGAATGCCGAAGGGCCCAAGCATGGACGGGGTCCCTAACGTTTCCAGATAGAACACATCCGACGCCGCACGATTCCTGCCCACAAGCCACCAACCTCCAGGACCCCCAGGGGCGGAGCCCCACGCTGAAAAAAGACCTACTGAGCAGTACGCAGCAACGCCAGGGAAGAAACGTTAACAGAGCGCAAGCCACCGCCCAGCGGCAACCTGCCGAACACCGTCACCTGGTCCTACAACCCTGAAGCAGACGTTAAGGAAGATAATGGGTACAGCAAATGAGAGGGATGAGAGTCGTGGTAGAAGATAAACCACTTAGAATTCGCCTAGCGACCCGGGGAAACCACGAAAAACCCGTGGGCTAGAGTGGGCTCATTATTTGTTAGCTCTACTCGAGTCTGGTATATTTTGATAGAAGTAATGGAAAACACTTGGTTTTATTGAATGAGTTGAAGGTGTGTCTTTGCTAGTAAGCTTGTTGACCTAATGAACGACAAATACAGAAATAAAATCTGTATTGTGTGTAACACATTAAATATGGGCGGGGAGGGGAGATACAGCAGAACTTATTACGGAATCATAATAACAACCGTTCCTCCGGTAATGCGTCTGAACTGTCAAGTCCAGAAAAAATCACTGTGCAGAAAATAACCAGTACTGATTCAAATTAACAATAATCAAGGAATATTACTGGCTTTTAAAAGCATATAAAAGGAAAGTAAAACCCACGTTATCAGTAAACACAGGCAAAATATGAGGAAAAAAATGCTACATTTTAAAAAAAAAGATTCAAAATATATTAAATACACATTTTAAAACAAAATCATCGTATACTTTAACGGAGCAGGTTCGTTGCATTAGTTTAAAATGAGGCAGTATTTTTAACACTTAAATGATTTTAGTCTAATTATATAAAATATCAATTCAATAACAGATCGCCTTAAAGCAATAAACATGTATATTACAGTCATTATATATTTTTATATTATTGTATACATGTGTAATAATGTTATGTGAATATATTACGTTTTTTTAATAATGTAGGAGCTGTGAGAATAATAGGTTAAAAGTTGCTAACTATGAGGTAACTTTAAGGCAATAATGAGTAGGAATGTTTAATAATGCTATTAGTCATTCTTGGAGCAACAATAATGCAATTTTTGTGACAGTTTATAAAAATAGCCAATCAACAACCAGAAAAAGCTTTAGTTAAAAGAAGGTATTCTATTGGATTAGGAATAGCCAATCAGAAACTGAAATACAGCAAAATTTACAAATTTAGAGTTCAGTTGCCTGTAAACAGTGTTCCTAACCGGAGACGAAAATAGTTTACGTGTTAAAAAGTGCAAGTAATTAATAAAAGAATCTCACAGCTCTCTATCAGTGAAGTGTTATATAAATCGTATCAAGCATTAATAAAAGGAGCGAATTAAAATTATAATCTGTGTAAGCCTACATTCTTAGGTCGCACCACAACCCTACCAAGACATCCATGACTCTAAAATAAATACTGACGCAGCCGAGGCAAACATAAATATAATATTTGAATAAACAATAAAAATAAAGAGTTCATATTTTTTTAAAAATTGGGGCAAAGGCTACCGGGTACCATACGTACTTTAAGTGTTCGGCTCCCCAACAGTTGAAATATAATACAACTCCTTCAAAACAACCTACTTCAAATTGACGCCCAAAGCGTGATGCAAATAACAAAGATTCTATCTACTTAAAATAGGCTTTCCAAACGTAATAACAATACAACAAAACAAATTCTTCAAATATAGACTTTGTAGATTTTGATCCATAGTTAATAATAGAATATCAAATGAAATACAATAAATTACAAGGAATTTATGATTTTAATCATTATGAAACCATCAAATTTAGTAAAAAGGAAAGAAAAGAAGTTAGTGTTTGCTTTAATCTTGCTTATACTAATTACACCAGTTCGCGAAAATAAAGTCTTCAAGAATATAGGGCGTTTAATTTCGGATGTGACATCACAGAAGAAATGCTACGTTTTCTCAGCTGTACCTCACTTGTTGGAAAAGGAGGGGCAAGTTTTTCCCGATGCATTTCCTGAAAGGGTGGCATGGATTTTCTAAATGGTTTTGCAGAAAACTGCTCGAACGGAATATCTGAAAAGCCTGGTTTATTGTTATTGGAAATTACTTTTTTTAATTTTCTTTAACGGATTACCCTCCTTTTGGTAGGACATACACCCCCAAGGAGCTACAAGCCAACGCCTTGAGTCAGTAACCTGCGAGGAACAAGCAAACTCTAGATCATAGTAGATATATCCAATGCCTGATATGGCAGTTAAGAAGTAGGAAATGAAATGTAGTGATGGAAGGAATAATAGGAAAATTTACAGATGAAATTATCTAACCCAGCATTCTCCTAGCGCCCGAGAAAAACCGCGAAAAAGCTTTCAGTCAGATTGGTCGGTCCCGGGTATTTGAACCCGGGAATTCCTCAATGCGGCGACGTTATCGCCTGAGTCATCCCGCTTGGTGGAAAATATTTTAAAAAGCAAAAAATCTTAAACCTTACAAAATATTACGAAATATGAACAATTTCATAAAATATGAAGATTTTATCAAATACCTATTATGAAATATGTAGTCTGTCACTTGTATTGGATTCCACATAATACAACTACTTGATCCCATAATGATAAAAAACATGGTTTAGAACAAGAAAGTTCATATTTTACCTTTCTCAGTTTATTATGTAACAAAACAAAAAATACTTTAATGCAATAAGTTAAGAAAAAAAATCTGATGTGTTACACTCACACCACTTTCTCTACTCTTGTACAATCTATTTTACAAACACTTGTTCTCCATCCACTTCATGTTAATCGAGATAAACATTTATTGCTAATTTTCTTGTAAGTGCAAGGGGAATATGGTAGACTTTAAGCGACAGTCAAATATTTTAAGAGCTGGTGGCTATGTGGCGCATTCCATTCTCTTTGTATGTCCAGTACATACAAAAATGAATAACGACTTGCCATTTGAAAAAAAAGTATTGGAAAATTCAAAAAAATAACAAGGAAAATCTCGGAAATTGTTCATTCCAAAAAATAAAGTATATTATATAAATTGCGTGATTTAACGAGATCTACATTTCTTGTGTAGAAAAATTCTGTCTATCCGTAGGGTTTACCAGTCATACAAAAGCCATTCAGAAAGAAGAGGACCTTTGGGGGCATTCTCAGAAAATTCAAGATATAGATTTTATTACTTTCTCTACTACGTATAGTAAGTAGGGGAAGCATTGTATTCCACCCAAAAAATCGATATCAAGGTTTCACCGGAAATACATGTTTTGAGATCCCCTGAATCCAAAAAAAGCATTTTGGAAATATGCCCTGTGTGTGTGTGTGTGTGTGTGCGTGTGTGTGGTTGTGTGTGTCTGTGAGCAGCATAACTCAGAAACGAACAGTCGGATAAACACCAAACTTGGTATTTTGGTCCAGTATCTTCCAGAGATGCGACACGAAGTTTCAAGAAAATCCCCCCACCCATTACATGGAACATTTTTCGAAAATTTTAATTTTCTCAAAAATGGCTCTAACGATTTTGATTAAAATATTATACGTTTAAGATATTTACATGACAAATAAAATGTATATCTTGAATTTTCGGGGAATGTCTCCAAAAGTATTCTTCATTGTGAACGACTTTTGCATAACTGGTAATAAACCATAAGAGATAAGACAAAATTTTACTACACAAAAAATGTAGATCGTATTAACATACACAATTTATGTCATATACATTTTTTTGCTGAGAACTATTTTCGAGATATTGCTTGTTATTCTCTAAAATTTTTCAATATTTATTTTCTCAAATGGGAATTCGTTATTAATTTCTTTTGTCTTGGATATGCAAAGAGTATTAATCTGTGAGAAAGAGAATGGTGCTGCACCTAGCAACCAGCTATTAAGATATATGTCGATACTTAAAGGCTACTGTATTTCTATATTGCCCTTGCAAATACAAAACAAGGGGAACATAGTACGCCTTAAGCGATAGTCAAATGTTTTTAGAACTGGTCGCTATGTGTAAAATGTAATTCTCTTTGTATGTCAAAAGATCGTTTCTGCAAATGTTTATCTCGATTAATATGAAATAGATGGAGAATAAGAGTTTATAAAAATAGTTTGTACAGGAGTAGAGAACACATCAGATTTTTTTCATGCAAATATCTTATATATGTATGATATTTTAATCACAATCGTTAGAACCATTTGCAAGAAAATAAAAAAATCGAAAACTGTTCCTATTAAGCGTAGGCCTGGGTAGGGGATTTTTTTGAAAACTTTAGTGTCGCAACCTTGAAAAATATACCCAATTTGGCATTTATCCGAATTTTCGTTTTTGGGTTATGCTGCTCAAAGTCACAGCACCTTTTCCTCAAAGTGCTTTTTTTGGTTTCAGGGCGCCTCAAAACATGTATTTCTCATGAAATTTCGGTATGGAATTTTTTGGTGGAATGCAATACTTCTCTATGTAATAGAGAAAGTAAAAATTTGGCAATGCTTTAAAGAACTGGAAAGGTATACATGAGCCAAATAAAAATTATACACGTGCTATTTTGAAAATCGTTTAAATCTTTGTTTTAGTTCGTGCTTTATGCTGAATTGCACATTAGCAGTGCAGACGTGTACTGCTAATAGGTAGGAACTATTTCTAATGTGACGAAGGGAACAAAATTAAGAAGAAGCCGGGCCTGCACCACATATGTCATTAGTAAGAACTAAGAGGGTCGGGATCGAAACCATATCCCTAGCGTTAAAAAGATGTAGGGACCGGTGCCTCCACCATGTATGTCACAACTAAAGTTGGACACAGAGGGGAATAACTGGGAATTCGATAATAGAGAACTCAAAGCTTGGCTTAGCGAAACTACTATATTCTAGAAAGTTAAGATTTCTCCCGTGTGATCATTGGGTTTACATTATCAGGGATGATGATGGTACTAGCTAACATTATTAATTATTATTATTCTATAATGCTTACCTTGAGAAATATGTCTCGTCGTGGATGAGGAGAGCCAATACTCAACACGACTTTGTCAAGCCGCTAGTGGTGCCAGATGAAGCCATCCGGAGCGGCCGTGCAGCAGCCGTCAACGGGTACCATAATGGTCCCGATCAAGTTACAACACAAAGTCCCCCGATTCGAGCTTGAGGGCTTGTTTATATACGGCTAAATACACTGGCAGCTATTATCAAATATGGTCTGTCACCGCCCTGGATTTGAAATATAGCAGCCAATCATAACTCAATGTTCTAGAACATTCTATGTGACGTAACGCGGTCTAAGGTGGAGCTAAGAGCCTGCAGAAAGACACGTACTCTTGAGGAAATGATGGCACAGTAACATCCCTTTGAAATATCAAAGGAAATGGCAAACCACTGTTTCCTGTCATATATACAATTTACTTAAGACTTAAGAAAAGTTAAATGTAAAATGTGATTCTCTGTGAAATTAGAAACTTGAGAAACTTTTGACAGGATAATAGAATAATGTCAATTAATATAAAATAATAATTGCAATACGGATTTTCTCAGTCACGTTCGTGACAATATTGTGAAAATCGTTCAAATCTTTGTTTCAGTTCGTGTACTTTATGCTGAATTGCACATTAGCAGTACAGACTATTTCCAATGTGACGAAGGGAACAAAATTAAAATGTGTGCACCGTCAGCATAGTAACGGATATTACATCTATGTCATCACCACCAATTGAACCACGAGGAAAACGCGCCAAAGGTAACAACTGCCTGTCACTCTGCCCGGCTGTTGTTTTTGTGGATGTTAACAAGGTGGTAAGCACTCTGATTGGTTCGCTCAAGGCTACACCTCATAGGTATTTAATTTCATTGAACGAATTCCGAACAGCAGAATTATGGGCAGTATGAATAATTAATATTCTAGATACGCAACGAATTTGCATTTTGTTGCAACAACGGAAAATGTATGCGTCATATGTACTGACATAAGAGAGAGAGGACACCAACGTTGCAAATTACAGTTATCACTTTATTACTGGCATAGATGCAGAATATCACAGAATTGTTTGCTCTCCTAATGCATTTTCATAGACCAAAGAGGAGATTTTATGTTGGTGGCGTTTAGATGGTGTTAAACCACTTTTTACTTTTTCTACTACGTGTAGTAAGTAGGGGAAGTATTGTGTTCCACCCAAAAATTCGATACCGAGATTTCACCGGAAATACACGTTTAGAGGCCACCTGAGTCCAAATAAAGCATTTTTGGAAACCTGTCCATGTGTGTGGGTGTGTCTCTGAACAGCATAACTAAAAAAATCTGATGTGTTACACTCACATGACTTTCTCTACTCTTGTACAAACTATTTTTATAAAGGCTTATTCTCCATATGCTTCATGTTAATCGAGATGTTAATCTTATTGCTAATTTTCTTGTAGATGCAAGGGGAATTGCTAGGCTTTAAGCGATAGTCAAATACTTTAAGAGCTGGTTGCTATGTGGAATATTACATTCTCTTTGCATTACCAGCACAAACAAAAATAAATAACGAAATCCCATTTGAGAAAAAGTATAAGTATTGGAAAATTTAAGAGAATAACAAGGAATATCTCTAAAATGGTTCACTCAACAAAAAAAATGTATATGACATAAATTGTGTATTTTAACGCGATATACATTTGTGTAGTAATATTTTGTATATCTCTTATGGTTTACCAGTTATGCAAAAGTCGTTCAAATGAATACTTTTGGAGACATTCACAGAAAATTCCAGATATACATTTCATTTGTCATGAAAATATCTTAAACATGTTCTTCGAAAAATGTTCCATGTAAAGGGTAATCTGGGGTGGGGGAATTTTCTTGAAAACCTTCGTTTGGTGTTTATCCGACTGTTCGTTTCTGAGTTATGCTGTTCACAGACACACAGACATACACACACTTGGACATGTTTCCAAAAATGCTTTTTCTGGATTCAGGGGGCCTCAAAACATATTTCCGTGAAATCTCGGTATCGAATTTTTGGGTGGAATACAATACTTCCCCTACTTACTATACGTAGTAGGGAAAGTAAACACGAAAAGTCGGATAAGTATTAAACTTGGTATTTAAGTTAAGTATCTTCCAGGGTTATCGCATATTAAAGATATTTACATGACAAATAAAATGTGTATGTTGAATTTTCTGGAATAGCCTATGAAGTCCTTTCCATTCGAAAGGAATTTTGTATAATCTTGTATAACTGGTCAACGTTAGGCTATAGACGAAAAAATACTACACTAAAAACATAGATCTCTTTAAAACACACAATTTATTTCAAATAAGTTTTTTGTGGCATAAGCTATTTCCGATATGTCCGTTACTAAGTTCGAGTTGTTCATTTCTTGGTCATTCTCTTAAGCACCTTCAACATTCAGTTGTTTCTCGCGATTGCATGTAAACAGTAAGGCCAGCGTATAGCGTCCAGTTCTTAAACATTTGACCATCGCTGTTCCCTTTGTATCTATAACGAAATATGTAATGTAGCTATTTCTGCAAAGGTTTATTTGGATTAAAATGTAGTAGATAGAAAAGTAAGCTTTAGCAAGATTAGTTTGTATACCCACTAATACACGATAAAGGGTAGAGAAACGCATGTAAATGTATCACTCAGATTTGTTTACTTTCTGTACTACGTATAGTAAGTAGGGGAAGTATTGTATTCTATGCAAAAGTTATATGTCTGGGTTTCACCGGAAATGTATGTTTTGAGGCCCCCGAAAGTTAGAAAAAGGTTCGGGCATGTGTGCGTGTGAACAGCATAATCAAAAAAACCTTAAGTCGGATAAATATCAAACTTGGTATTTAAGTTCTGTATCTTCCAAGAATGCGATACGTAGATTTTCAAGAAAATCCCTCCACCCCATCTACCGTTTACATGAAACGTTTTTAAAATTTTGATTTTCTGAAAAATGGCTTTAATGATTTCGATTAAAATAAACATATATTACAGAAGTTGGTATGACAAATAAAATGGATATTTTGAATTTTCTGGGAATGACCTGTCCTTCATTTGAAAATTATTTTGTATAATCTCGTTCAACTGGTAAACGTTAAGCTATAAACGAAAAAGTACTACACAAAAAATATAGATCTTTTTTAAACACACAATTTATTTCAAATAAGCTTTTTTGTGGCATAAGCAGTTTCTGAGATATCCGTTATTAATGGTATGAATTGTTCAATACGTACGTAGTCGTTCTTTTCAAGTCCTGTCCATTTGCAATTATTTCTTGCGGTCATGGACACAGTATAGAATTTCAAGGCAGTGTCCAGTTCTTAAACATTTGACTAACGCTGTTCCCTTTGTATCTACAACGAAATGTGTAATGCAGCTATTTCCTAAAATAGGAAATAAGCTTTCGTAAGAATGATTTGTTTGCCCACTAATAAACAATAAGGTAGAGAATGTCATGTGAATGTGGCATATCGGATAATTTTTACTTTCTCTACTACGTATAGTAAGTGGGGGGAAGCATTGTATTCCAACCGAAAATTCCATACCGAAATTTCACCGGAAATACATGTTTTGAGGCCCCCTGAATCCAAAAAAAGCATTTTTGGAAACATGTCCGTGTGTGTGTTTGTGAACAGCATAACTCAGAAACAAACAGTCGGATAAACACCAAACTTGATATTTAGGTTTAGTTACTTCCAGAGATGCGACACGAAGGTTTTCAAGAAAATCCCTCCACCCCAGATTACCCTTTACATGGATCATTTTTCGAACATTTTAATTTTCTCAAAAATGGCTATAACGATTTTGATTAAAATATCATATGTTTAAGATATTACTTTCTCTACTACGTATAGTAAGTAGGGGAAGTATTGCATTCCACCCAAAAATTCGATACCGAGATTTCACCGGAAATACATGTTTTGAGACCTCCTGAATCCAAAAAAAGCATTTTTGGAAACATGTCCGTGTGTGTGTCTGTGTGTGTGTGTGTCTGTGTGTGTGTGTGTGTGTCTGTGTGTGTGTGTGTCTGTGAACAGCATAACTCAAAAACTAACAGTCGGATAAACACCAAACTTGGTATTTACGTTCAGTATCTTCCAGAGATGCGACACGAAGATTTTCAAGAAAATCCCCCCACCCCAGACTACCCTTTACATGGAACATTTTTCGAAAATCTTAATTTTCTCAAAAATGGCTCTAACGATTTTGATGAAAATATCATATGTTTAAGATAATGTCATGAGAAATGAAATGTATATCTCGAAATTTCTGGGAATGTCTCCAAAAGTATTCTTCATTATGAACGACTTTTGCATAACTGGTAAACCATAAGAGATAGACAAAATTGTACTACACAAAAAATGTAGATCGCGTTAAAATACACAACTTATATCATATACATTTTTTTTGTTGAGTGAACCGTTTTCGAGATATTGCTTGTTATTTCCTTAAATTATCCAATACTTATACTTTTTCTCAAATTCGTTATTCATTTTTTTATGTCCTGGACATGCAAAGAGAATGGAATGCGCCACATAGCAACCAGCGATAAAATATTTGACTATCGCTTAAAAGCTACCATATTCCCCTTGCATCTACAAGAAAATTACAAATAAGATTAACATCTCGATATCTCGATTAATATGAAGCATATGGAGAATAGGCGTTTGTAAAAATAGATTGTACAAGAGTAGAGAAAGTCATGTGAGTGTAACACATCAGATTTTTTTTACTTTCTCTACTACGTATAGTAAGTAGGGGAAGTATTGCATTCCACCCAAAAATTCGATACCGAGATTTCACCGGAAATACATGTTTTGAGAATCACTGAATCCAAAAAAAGCATTTTTGGAAACATGTCCGTGTGTGTGTCTGTCTGTGTGTCTGTGTGTCTGTGTGTCTGTGTGTCTGTGTGTCTGTGTGTCTGTCTGTGTGTCTGTGAACAGCATAACTCAAAAACGAACAGTCGGATAAACACCAAACTTGGTATTTAGGTTCAGTATCCTCCAGAGATGCGACACGAAGGTTTTCAAGAAAATCTCCCCACCCCAGACTACCCTTTACATGGAACATTTTTCGAAAATTTTAATTTTCTCAAAAACGGCTCTAACGATTTTGATTAAAATATCATATGTTTAAGATATTATCATGACAAATAAAATGAATATCTCGAATTTTCTGGGAATGTCTCCAAAAATATTCTTCATTGTGAACGACTTTTGCATAACTGGTAAACCATAAGAGATAGACAAAATTTTACTACACAAAAAATGTAGATCGCGTTAAAATACACAACTTATGTCATATACGTTTCTTTTGTTGAGTGAACCGTTTTCGAGATATTGCTTGTTATTTCCTTAAATTTTCCAATACTTATACTTTTTCTCAAATTCGTTATTCATTTTTACTTTCTCTACTACGTATAGTAAGTACGGGAAGTATTGTATTCCACTCAAAAATTCGATACCGAGATTTCACCGGAAATACATGTTTTGAGACCTCCTGAATCCAAAAAAAGCATTTTTGGAAACATGTCCGTGTGTGTGTCTGTGTGTGTGTCTGTGTGTCTGTGTGTGTGTCTGTGTGTGTGTCTGTGAACAGCATAACTCAAAAACTAACAGTCGGATAAACACCAAACTTGGTATTTAGGTTCAGTATCTTCCAGAGATGCGACACGAAGGTTTTCAAGAAAATCCCCCCACCCCAGACTACCCTTTACATGGAAGATTTTTCGAAAATTTTAATTTTCTCAAAAATGGCTCTAACGATTTTGATGAAAATATCATATGTTTAAGATAATGTCATGAGAAATGAAATGTATATCTCGAAATTTCTGGGAATGTCTCCAAAAGTATTCTTCATTGTGAACGACTTTTGCATAACTGGTAAACCATAAGAGATAGACAAAATTTTACTACACAAAAAATGTAGATCGCGTTAAAATACACAACTTATATCATATACATTTTTGTTGTTGAGTGAACCGTTTTCGAGATATTGCTTGTTATTTCCTTAAATTTTCCAATACTTATACTTTTTCTCAAATTCGTTATTCATTTTTTTATGTCCTGGACATGCAAAGAGAATGGAATGCGCCACATAGCAACCAGCGTTAAAATATTTGACTATCGCTTAAAAGCTAGCATATTCCCCTTGCATCTACAAGAAAATTACAAATAAGATTGACATCTCGATATCTCGAATAATATGAAGCATATGGAGAATAGGCGTTTGTAAAAATAGATTGTACAAGAGTAGAGAAAGTCATGTGAGTGTAACACATCAGATTTTTTTATGTCCTGAACATGCAAAGAGAATGGAATTCGCCACATAGCAACCAGCGTTAAAATATTTGACTATCGCTTAAAAGCTACCATATTCCCCTTGCATCTACAAGAAAATTACCAATAAGATTGACATCTCGATATCTCGATTAACATGAAGCATATGGAGAATAGGCGTTTGTAAAATTAGATTGTACAAGAGTAGAGAAAGTTATGTGAGTGTAACACATCAGATTTTTTTCCAAATGAAATGTATATTTTGAATTTTCTGGGAATGTCTCCAAAAGTATACTTCATTGTGAACGACTTTTGCATAACTGGTAAACCATAAGAGATAGACAAAATTTTACTACACAAAAATGTAGAGGGCGTTAAAATACATTTATGTCATACATTTTTTGTTGCGTGAACCATTTTCGAGATATTGCTTGTTATTCCCTTAAATTTTCCAATACTTATACTTTTTCTCAAATTCGTTATTAAATTTTTTGGTTCTGGTAATGCAAAGAAAATGGAATACTCCACATAGCAACCAGCTCTTAAAATATTTCACTATAGCTTAAAACCTACCAATTCTCCTTGCATTTACAAGGAAATTAGCAATAAGATTAACATCTTGATATCTCGATTAACATGAAGCATATGGAGAATAAGTGTTTGTAAACATAATTTGTACAAGGGTAGAGAAAGTCATGTGAGTGTAACACATCAGAATTTTTAAAATTGTTTCATTTGTATAGCCCCTTTAATTTTCTTGTTCGTTTTGGGAACTTGAGGAACAAGGGATAGCGTTCTTGCCCGTTGAACTGTAGGTTTTCGTAACTTTGTTTTATCAGTCTTAATATTAAACACAATCATATTCTCTCCAATATGCATGCTTCTAGTCTCTGTGGGGAATAGGGATAATTCTGATGAAACAAAAATACCCCACACCCTAACCTGGGACCACTCGACCGCAGAAGCAGTCAGCACTTTCTGGTCCGTAAAGTTAGCATGTGGAACAGAGCCCAACAAATGAATCGCGCAGTCAAATGGCATGCGTGTTACATCGCAGAACATGTGTGATGCAAGAGTACAACAATGGAACAGTTTCTGAGGATCGATGATAGGGTAGAGAAACGAAGCGCGGGCTAGCGTAATGTTTTACAATCTTGTACAACATGCATGCTCCCTGCTTCTCTAGTTCTTCTCTTATAAATATCTTTAACAATATTTGTCCAAGCATTCTATTGCATTTGGTCGAGATCGGTGCAAAGTTTGGATTAGTCGAGAGATTTAAAAATATATACGATTTTTAACAGAACCGCTACATATATGGAGTTAAGACATTGAGTTGAAAGAACATTCGTGGATATGTTTCAACTGTGGTTGAAACATATTTTTTCTCACTAAATACATTACGGCTTTAAAATACGAAAAATCACTGTAGTGCTTATAAATTTCTTTCTTACTTTTAAGAGCTTACTTCCTCAACAATAAAAATATACATTTTCAAAATACACAACTTAAGCCACCTAACTCTTGAGAATTAATGAGTTTTAGGACTGTTTCATAAACTATGCTTGGTAAAAATTATATTAATCCTATTACACAACTTCCACGAAAGGCAAACCCATCTAAAGCTTTTTTTTTTGCTTGCATTTTTCTTTTCCGTTTGTTCTCACATTATTTCAGACAACTTTACATTCGCTACCATTTACGTGTAGCAGAAGTATTGCATTCCATATCGAGATGTCACGGAAACAGATTTTGAGATCCACTGAACAAAAAATACATTAAGAAAAAATTCTCTGCTGGCGCGCTTTTGCCAATGAACGCGTAATACAAAAGCGAAGAGTTGGATAAATACAATTTTTTGGTATTTAAGTTCAGCTTCTTCCACAGATGAAATATGAGAATGAACGTGTATTAGCTCCACGTATGGACGCCAATTTCAGAAAGGTGGTTTATTACGTTATTTGCACCACGCTTTGGGCGTCAATATGAAGTAGTTAGTTGCTGCTACGTATTGAAAGTCAGTATATAGATGCTGTATTATATTTCAACTGTTGGGGAACCGAACTTGTAGTAGTTGCAACCGCACGTATAGTCAACAGTTTCCGGTAGCCTTCGCCCCTAATGTATTTTCAGTTAGTCTTTGCCCCAAGTTTAAAATAATTAACTTTGTAATTTGATTTTTTTCTTTAGGTATTAAATATTTATGTTTGCCTCGGCTGCGTCAGTATTTATTTTAGAGACATGGATATCTTGGCAGGGCGTGATGCGACAAGAATGTAGGCTTACACAGATTTTAAGTTTTAATTCACTCCTTTTTATTAATCCTTGACACAAATTAAATAGCACTTCACTGATATCGAGAGCTGTGAGATACTTTTATATAATCCTTGTACTTTTTAACACGTATATTGTTTTCGTCTCACACAAATACGCATTGTATTTCTCGAGGACGTATCACGCATCCAGTTACAAACACTATCCGCAGGCAACACGTCTGGTTATGAACAATGTTTGGAGGCAACTGACTTGATTTCAACCGTCTAAACTTGTAAATTTTCAAGTCTCTGATTCGCTAATCCTACTCCAATTGAATACCTACAATTAACTACAGCTTTTCCTGGTTGTTGATTGGCTATTTTTTTAAACTGTATCAAAAATTTACATTATTGCTGCTCTAATAATGACTAGCAGCATTTAAATTTCCTTACTCATTATTGCCTCAAGGTTACCTCATTGTTACCCCATTGTTAGCAACTTTAAACCTATTTTTCACAGCTCCTACATTATTAAATTACGATATATATTTACATAACATTATTACACTTGGATACAATAATATAAGCATATGCAATGACTGTTACATACATTTTACAAATTATCAAACACACATATTGCTTCAAGGCGGGCTGTTATTAAATTTATATTTATATAATTTGACTGAAATAATGTAAGTGTTAAAAATACTGTCTCAAATACGAAGATATTTCAAGAAAATTCGCCATACCAAACGATCCTTTACATGGAAAATGTTTCGTTATTTTTGATTTCCCCCAAAAAATGTTCTAAAGATTTTGAGTAAAATACGATTTATTTCAGAAATTAGCATGACTAAAAAGTATTTCTTGGACTTGTAAATAGCTTGTGAAGTCCTTTTCATTCAGAATGAATTTTATATTGCTTCGGTCTTATGTTTCATCATGTACCTACAGCAAAATATGCGATGAAACTATTTTTCTGTGGGCTATGAAAATGTAAAAATAAATATTATATTTTAATGAAATGGGTGATATTATATGAAAATGAGTCCATGGTCCTTCAAACTTGAGAGTTATCCGACTTCTGAGCATAAGGGAAAAACTTAAGAGATGAAATCTAAACCTCATCCTAACGAATATTCAATATCTGGAACTCTTGAATGTGAGGCGAATCGATCCACTACGTGGGATACCACCACCACCACCACCACCACCACCACCACCACCACCACCACCACCACCACCACCACCACCACCACCACCACCACCACCACCACCACCACCACCACCACCACCACCACCACCACCACCACCACCAATAAATAATAATAATAATAATAATATTAATAATAATATTAATAATAATAATAATAATAATAATAATAATAATAATAATAATAATAATAATAATAGCAGTGCTTAACTAAAACACATCAACGCTTTTAAAGTTTCGATTTCATTGGAAATAATACAAAGTAGGACTAGAACTAGAAGGAGGGGGCAGCATCTCGACCTATGAAGATCCTTTGTGCCCAAGTCCTTGACAGGTCGCTCCCGGGAGGGAAAGGTGAGGTGAGAGGAGACAGAGAGCAGCTGGACCAGGAGGCACAACAGGGCAGAGGGCAGGATCCCTACCGTTTTCTAGATTGAAACTACCGGGATGGCTTCTGGCACAACCGGCTCCCCTCCCTGTACTATTTTGCACATCCCACTGGGGGGCACGGGATTCGGAGACCGCCCCCCCATTCCGAGTGACGATGTGTCGCATAGGGCATCCTTTTCCCCTGCCATGCAACGCCGAGACTTGCAACCTGAAACTGCCAGGCATATCAAAGGTGAAATGAAATGAGAATGGAGGTGAAATGCAGGGACAGAAAATTTGGAGGATGTAATGATCCGTCCTAACATTTGCCTAGTGACCCGGGGAAACTAAAAAAACTCATGGGTCAGGAAGGTTGACCACGGGAATTAAACCCACGACCTCCCGAATGCGGGCCACAGACATGAGCCGTTCCACTCGTTAATGCACGGTAAGATAACCAAGGAAATTAAGTATTTTATAAATCAACATCAGAAATACAGACAGTATCCGGAAAAATATTTTCCTTTTTGATACTTGTATCCACAAATCTCACGGCTTCTCTTCCGGCAGCCACTCATAGCCTTTGGACTCGAACTCCTTTCTCGATAGGGGTTTTTGTGGTTACCTTTTCAAAAAATGCCGAAGCATTTAAAAGCATTTCATTGCTGCGTTACTAATAAAGTCTATGGAGGGTAACTATGGAAACATTGGTCTGTGTTGGAACTTCTGTACTCTCAACGTAAGTCATTTATTTGATCCTCCTCGTTTCTTCATCCAGCTCAATAAAATTAAGATGTAATTAGGTTATAATCTCAATTACGTGAGGTTAATTGCTGCAACAAGGGCGACACAACCTTTTAGTACGTGATTTATGCACTTGAATAATTAATCATCCGCACCCCATTTTGTATTAAGTAGGAAACGGCATCTTATCTTTAAATTATGCCAGTGCAAAGAGCTTTATGTACGTGCGTGCAGTTTGCAAGTAGGTACACGGGTTGCATAGATAGCAGGCAAAAAGGAGTGCTAGTCAGCGATACTGGGACACGCTTGGCGCCTTGGAGAACATGGCTGCATAGAAATGTTTATACTTTACCTACCGGTTACCTAAGGTAGAGGAAGCAGAGCATCGGACCGAACATTTCATAAAGTACGCATTTTGAAGTTCTGCTCAATATAAAAATGTGATGTTATACGATTTCTAATTCATGTTATTTGATATAAACCTTTACAGAAATACTTTATTATTTATTTCGTTGTAGATACAAGGTGGATACAGGAAACGAAGGGATATTGAAAATTTTAAATGCGGGTCGTCATATGCTGGCCTTTAAATTCTGTACTATTTCCATGACATTGCCAAAAACAATGACTGTTGACAACTTAAATGCACAATTGAACAATTTAATCCAATAATAACAGATATTTAGGAAATTGTTCATGCCAAACTAAAGGTTACTTGAAATAAAACTGCGTGTTTAAAATAAATCCACATCTTTAGTGGAGTAAACTTTTGTTTATATCTTATGGTCTACCAGTTATTCAAAATTATAGAAAACTCCTTCCTAAAGAAGAGAAGCTTAAAGGCTATTCCCACAAAATTCAGGATATGCATTACATTTATCATAAAAAATAAGTTTTATTTGTGGATGTTCTTTAGCTACTACTCCTATGATTCTTAGCGTCCCATTCTATACTGGGCGTGAAAGACCGGTAATTTTGCTCAGAGACCTCTCCATCAGGCTTGGGGTTCTTTTACGTGCCATATATCTACAACACGAGACCACTGGCTTTACTTCCCGAAGGAAGCCATGCTAAGGATTTTTATGCCAGAAAAAAAGCTAGCATGCTACCCCTGGACTACGGAGAAAGACATTACATTTGGCACGTAACTCTCTTAATTAGAGTATGCAATTTTAGTCAAAATCGTTAGAACCAATTTTGATAAACTCAAGAATATCGAAGGTTTTTCCATGTAATGAGTAGTTCGGGTTAGGGAATTTCTTGAAAAATTCATCTCGCATCTTTGGAAGTTACTGAACATAAATAGAAATCCAGTATTTATCCGGCATTCCGGTTTTGAGTTATGCTGTTCACAGTTAGGTACGTTTTACTTTCTCTACCAAGTATATAAGTAGACCTTAAACCATGCAATCGCGAGGAACAACTGAAAATCGATAGAGCTTTAAAAATAATAAAGTATTAAACAATTTGAACCATTAATAATGGATATCTCTGAAGTGGTTTATGCCCCAAAACAGGTTAAGGAAATAAATTGTGTGTTTTAAAGAGATCTATATTTTTTGTGTAGCACGTTTTCGTCTATCGTTAACGCATATCAGTTGTACAAGATTATAGGAATTTCCTTCAGAATGATCAGGACTTCACAGGCTATTCCCACAAAATTCAATCGTTGAGAGTCATTTTTAGAAAAAAGAAAGCTTCTAAACGTTTTCCATTTAAGGGGTAGTTGGGGTGGAGGCTAAGCCTATTCCAATAGAATACTTTTATTTACTTTTAGCTTTTTCTAGTTTTTGATTGGCTATTTATAAACTGTTTTAAATATTACATTATTGTTCCAAGAATTATTAGTAGCGTTTATTAAACTTTCTAATTTATTGTTGTCTCAAGGTTACCTCATTGTTAGCATTGTTCGGTTTCTACTTTATAAGCTACGGAAAGCAGCTTGCTTCTATTCTCATAGCTCCTATATTGTTAAATTACGTAATACATTCACATAACAATATTATACATGTACATAATAATATAAACATAATAAAATGACTGTAACATACACTTTATATATTATATACATATTGCTTTAAGGCGGGCTGTTATTATATTATATATTATATAATTTAGACTGATATCATTTAAGTGATAAAATACTTCCTCAAATGATAGATTCTATTTATCTCGATATCGAATTTTAGAGGAGGAATGCAACACCTCCTCTATACTATGTGCGTGGTAGGTAAAGTAAAAATGGGAAGTTGAGTGAGTGAGAGGGTGGGAGGGAGGGTGGGAGGGAGGGAGAGAGGTGGAGAACAACAGAACTCAAATTTAAAGATGAAGTGAAAATTTAGATTTAAAGCAAATATTTAACGATAATATAAAGCACAGATTTACGCCGAATTGTGCATAGCCAATACATTTTATATTACTCTAGTTTTTCTCGGGCTTCCAGCCAGGTGTAGAGTTGGTAAGAAACCGACGCTTCAGCTCATATTTAAAATTTTATATTGATCTTTTCTTAATTCTCGCCAAGATGACTACAAGGGTTTGGATTGAAACGTCGTACGTTTGAGATAATTGCATGACAAAATGGATTTTCTGTAAATAGCCAGTGAAGTACAAAAATTTCTTGTAGTATTCGTAATTTTTAAATAGTCGCTGTTTCTTGTTTGAATTTTCTCTCATTCTAAGCAGTAGCCTTTGCTGTTGTTGGTCCTGATATAGTTATACTGACTATGCAGTGACCAAAAAAGAAGAAATTTTAGAAAAAGGTTTTGTATGTGATGCGTGAGATAGAGAGAGCAGCCTAAATCAAACGAAAAGTTTGACAAATAACAAACTTGATATTTAATGTATTTGTATGAATACTAAAATGTGTATCTTGAATTACCAGGAAATAGCTTTTCAAGGCCTTTTCATACTTACTGAATTTTGTATATACTTTTTTTTATAACTGGGAAATCTTAAAAGGTAAACTATACTTCCTAAAGTAAAGATGTTCATTAAAATAAGGAACTTGTGTCAAACGTTTCTAAACCACTTTTGAAATATACCATACTGAATGTTTATATGCCCCCAAGTTATGCAACTCATCTGATTGACATGTTTTAAAGTTTACGATTTCCGTTTTTCTTTCAATTGTAAGAATTTAATACCACGTTAATATTTGAGTGCTATTTTCGAATGTTGTATGTAATTAAACACTTGTTCCTTAATTTGAAATCGTTCCTGGATAAAAAATTCTGATGTGTTACACTCACATGACTTTCTCTACTCTTGTACAAACTATTTTTACAAACGCTTATTCTCCATCTACTTCATGTTAATCCAGATAAACATTTGCAGAGTCTATCTTATTGCTAATTTTCTTATAGATGTAAGGGGAATGTATATTTTCAAGGGCAATTTGGATATACAGTAGCCTTTAAGCACATACATATCTCTTAATAGCTGGTTGCTAGGTACAGCACCATTCTCTTTGCCACAGATTAATACTCTTTGCATATCCAAGACAAAAAAATGAATAACGAATTCCCATTTGAGAATATAAGTATTGAAAAATTTAAGGGAATAACTAGCAAATTGTTCACTCAACAACAAAAAATTATATGACAAATTGTGTATTTTAACGCGATCTACATTTTTTGTGTAGTAAAATTTTGTCTATCTCTTATGCTTTACGAGTTATGCAAAAGTCGTTCACAATACAGAAAACTTTTGGAGACATTCCCAGGAAATTCAAGATATACATTTTATTTGTCATAAAAATATCTTAAACATATGATATTTTAATCAAAATCGTTAGAGCCATTTGTGAGAAAATTAAAATTTTCGAAAAATCTTCCATGTAAAGGGTAATCTGGGGTGGGGGATTTTCTTGAAAACCTTTGTGTCGCACTCTTGGAAGATACTGAACCTAAATACCAAGTTTGGTGTTATTTTTACAATGAAAATGCAATGTTTTATACTTAAACTATATAAATAAAATGTAAATGGATTTAAACCACTTAAATCTGTTCGTTTCTGAGTTATGCTGTTCACAGACAGACACACACACAGACAGACACAGGACATGTTTCCAAAAATGCATTTTTTGGATTCAGGGGTCTCAAAACATGTATTTCCTTGAAATCTCGGTATCGAATTTTTGGGTGGAATATAATACTTCCCCTACTTACTATACGTAGTAGAGAAAGTAATATATCGTGAAGATAAGAATAACTTTATACAGACGTGAGTTTTTCTTATTTAGAAAATATTGCGATTTTCAAAACAGATTTTTCATTTTTGAGTGGCCATGGATACTTCTCTAGAGAGAAGAATACAATGTATCATTCATCGAACTTGTATCACATAACAGGCCTACTTATGCTGAAGAAATAAGCAGCATTTGAGGCACTGATGTTAAAGTAACGAGCGCAGCGGTGATAACACCAATGCGATGCTAAAGCAGGTGTACTTTTCCAGTATATTATCCTTTGTACATAAAAAGCTAGAATTTCAGCACTTAAGATAAATGTCTCTATGGAAAGTGTTATTCAGCTATCTTCAAAGCTTAGCGCGTTAATGTTTTCATTGTTCCATAAAAACTCCACACAGGACACGTATCGAACTCCTGACTCGGAGAACTGCTTACGACACAACGGGACAGATACAGATTGCCGATCCGACAAAAACAAAGTGGCCATTAATTTCAGGGACGTTAACAATTGTTCGGCGCGAAGTAGCACGTTTTTCCTGTCCAAATGCACTAACTGCTAACGGCCGTCTTCTAAAAGCTTGTGCATTGTCTTCACGTCATGTCCAGGGGTTGTTTCACTGCAGGGGTTGTTTCTTTGTTTGTTCTACGTATCGGGGGAGTCCACGCTCTGCTAATGTTTCTCTTTGTTGCACGCGGTCATCCAGTGGGTTTGTTAAACTGAGCCGCTTCATGGCTTACCGAGACACAAAGGCAACCTATGAGAGGACACTAAGAAAGAGTTCCATGTAACAGTCACACGATTCTCTCTGCATATTACCACTTGATAGCTAATATACAGACTATAACATAATATTGCGATATAAGGGTACTGCGTGGTTAATAACAGAAACTAGGGAAACTTTGAAAATTCGAGACGAAATCCAGTATTTTCTATTTGCAAGATTCTCTTATACACTTAACATACTGCGACTTAGATCAATTTTAACTCGCTTCACCTTTCTTTTCTTTGCGCGTAACGGGGTAACGAGTCACGCACATAGCACCATTTCTTCCCTCCACTTCACTCACTAAAGTGTCAAATAGAGTAGTCATATGCTCGCTTCCGGGTGCTCAGTAGCTTTCGAATGCAGGACTTCTCTTCTTTCTCTTCTCTCAGTAACTGTCGAACACAGGACTCCTCTCGTTTACTTGCTGATGCTCGCAGAGTAGCAATCACTGAAATTCACAACTACCTCACTCGATCATCATGTTTTGAGGCCCCCTGAATCCAAAAGAAAAGAAAATATCCTTGTATGTGTGTGTGTGTTTGTGAACAGCATAACTCAAAAACGAAAAGTGGAATAAATACGAAATTGTGTATTTAGTTTCAGTATCTTTCAAGGATACGACACAAAGATTTTCAAGAAAGTCCCCACAGCTCAGATTACGCTTTACATAGAACATTTTTCGAAAATTTTGATTTTCTCAAAAATGGCGGTGACGATTTTGATTAAAATATCATACATTTAACATTTTTATGACAAACTTTCTGGGAATGTCCCCAAAAGTCCTCTTCTTTCTGAATAGCTGTTGCATAGCTAGTAAACTGTAAGGCATGGACGACATTTTGCTACACAAAAAATTTAGAGCTCATCAAAACACAATTTATGTCACATACATTCTTTGTGTGGAATGAACCATTTCCGAGACATTCCTTGTTATTTGTTTGTATTTTCAAATACTTGTACTTTTTCTCAAATGGGAATTCTATTATGGTTTTTTTATGTCCTGGACACTCAAAGAGAATGGAATGCTTTACTTAGCAACCAGCGCTTAAAAGATTTGACTATCGCTTAAAACCTACCATATTCCCCTTGCACCTACAAGAAAATTAGCAATAAGATAGTTTCTGCGAATGTTTATCTCGATTAACGTGAAGTAAATGGAGAATGAGCATTTTTAATAATAATTTGTACAAAAGTAGGGAAATTCATGTGGGTTAATTTTTAAATCTTTAAATGGTATATCATAGGAAGCTTAATTGTTTGACACTAAAATGTGTCAGATGCCTAACCTAATGAACCATTAGAACGGGGTACCTAAATTTTTATGTGCATTATAATTACGACAAACTTTATTTGTTGGTAATCGTAATCCAAGTAGTATTTTCTGCAATATGTCTGAAATGAAATATTACTAAATCACTTTCTTCTTTGAGAAAAATATTTATCTCTGCGCCTATTATAAACACAGGTCCTGTAGAATGTTTTTATAGTATTCCACAGCGTTTCAAAAAACAGCTATTGAAGCTTGCTTAATTATTTCTGTTCCAATTAAAAGTTATATAACGTATTTATACGACGTATAGAGTCACATGAAAAGATCTGCTGACTAAAGACAGAAGTTTACAGAAGAGTTTTATTGTAGCAGTACATTATCAGATATGGATTAAGTATCCAATTGCAACGCAAAGTGTCAGTTGCCATGCTTTGCGTCTCACCCTCTTCGATTATGTATTTGTGGACCAAGAGTTTAATGATGCTTGATTGCTGTAATATACCACCTGATAGGATTCCCTATCTGAAATGGAGATATGGTAATTACCTAACGATCGATTTAATAATCCATCTTTATCTAAGTGAGGGTCAGCTAATTTGCACTAAAACCTTTACTAGACACGAAGTTAATATGGATCTACCATGTCAGATATAGGTACAATATATAACGACTTATTTTTACTTTCTGTGCTATGTTGAGGCAGTGTTTTTAACACTTAAGTGTGTTCAGTCAAATTTTATAAATATAAATTCAATAACAGCCCGCCTTAAAGCAATATGTGTATGTAACAATATATAAAAAGTGCATATTGCAGCCATTGTATATGTTTATATTATTGTATCCATGTGTAATAATGTTATATGAATATATTACGTAATTTAATAATGCAGGAGCTGAGAGAATAATAGGTTAAAAGTTGCTAACAATGAGGTAACAATGAGGTAACCTTGAGGCAATAATGAGTAAGAATGTTTAATAATGCTATTAGTCATTATGGAGTAACAATAATGTAAATTTTTAGTGACAGTTTATAAATATAGCCAATCAACAACCAGAAGAAACTTAAGTTAAATGAAGGTATTGTATTGGAATAGGATTAGCCAATCAGAAACTAAAAAGGAGAAAAATTTACAAATTTAGAAGTCAGTTGCCTGCAGACAGGATGCAACACAATCCTCAAATTTAATACGTATTCGTGTGAGACGAACATAGTTTACGTGTTAAAAAATGCAAGTAATTAATTAAGGAATCGCACAGCTCTCTATATCAGTGAAGTGTTATTTAAATCGTATCAAACATTAATAAATGTAGTGAAGTAAAATTATAATCTGTGAAAGCCTTCATTCTTGTCGCACCACAACCCTGCCAAGACATCCATGTCTCTAAAATTAATACTGACGCAGTCGAGGCAAACATAAATATATAATATTTAAAGAAACAGTCAAATTACAAAGTTAATACTTTTTTTAAACTTGGGACAAAGGCCACCGGAAAGTACATTTGGGGCGAAGGCTACCGGAAAGCGGGTACTATACGTGCGGTTGCAACTACTTCAAGTTCGGCTCCCCAACAGTTGAAATATAATACAACTCCTTCAATACAAACTACTTCAAATTGACGCCCAAAGCGTGGTAAAAATAACGTAACAAACAATACTTCTACAACGTTTAGTAAGTAGGGCAATTATCTATTGTATTTCACCCAAAATTCGTATCAGATTTCACCGGAAATACATGTTTTGATGCCCCCTAAATCCAAAAAAGCATTTTTAGAAAAGGTCCATATGTACGTGTCTGAACAGCATAACTCAAAAACAAAACTTTGTATTCAGAATCAGTACTTTCCAAAGATGCGACACCAAGATTTTCAGGAAAATCCCCCCACCTCAGACTACTCATTACATTGAACATTTTTAGGAATTTCTGAATTTCTAAAAAATGACTTCAATGAGTTTGATTGAAATACGATATATTAAATATATTTACTTGGAGAATAAAATGTATATCTTGAATTTTCTCCGATAGCCTGTGAAGTCTATTTCATTTGGGAGAAAATTTCTATAATCTTGTATAACTGGTAAATGTTAAGCAATAAAGAACGTACTACACAAAAAATGTAGATCTCTTTAAAACTCACAATTCATTTCAAATAAGTCTTTTGTAGCCTAAGCCATTTATAAGATATTCGGTATAAAAGCTCGAATTGTTCATTACTTATTCATTCCTTTGAAGTTCTATCAATAATTCAGTTTTTCTCACGATTGCATGGAAGCAGTATGGACTCTTAAGACAGGGTAACCATATAAGATGAGACTGTACAATATCTCAAAAACTAAGCCTTGTAGAAATAAATGTCTTTAATAAAAATTACTTGATATTATGGGGGAAAAGTAAATGCCATTAGTTGTGTTTTGTTTGTGGAACGCTATGATAGGCATTTTAGGGTCAATTTATTTTTTTTAAAATGGGAACTTAAAATTATGGAGAAATTAAATTGACCTTAAAATGACTATCAAAACGTCCTCCAAATAAAACATGACTAATAGCATCTACTTCCCCCATAATATCAAGCAATTTTTATTAAAGCCTTAAAGGCATTTCTTTCTACAGCGCTTTAGTTTTGGAGATACTGTACAGTCTCAACTTATAGCGTCCAGTTCTTAAACATTTGACTGTCGCTGTTCCCTTTGTATCTATAACGAAGTGCGTAATGTAGGTATTTCTGCAAAGGCTTATTTGGATTAAAATGTAGTAGACAGAAAATAAGCATTACTAAGAACAGTTTGTATACCCATTAGTAAACGATAGAGAGTATGGAAGATCATATGAATGTATTACATCAGAAATTTTACTTTATGTACCACCTATCTATGGTTGGAAGAGGAGTACTATATTCCAACCGGAAACTCGATACTGTGTTTTCATCAGGATCCCCGTACCCCCCCAAAAACATGTGTGTGTTCTTTTAGAAGTGTTTAATATCCTTCTTACTGCATACGGCAACACAGGCGGTGGGTTCTGTTGACACATGGGATGAAGTAGTTGCGAAGGTAACATTTACTTCCCGAAATTGGCCGATAATAACGACTGAGAAAAAGCTGGAACAAAAAATTGGCAGGGAGGAGAGTCCGAGCGGGATTTGAACTGCAGAGAGCCTACTTAACGACCTCAGCTATCCGTGTTGATGTGTTTGTTTGTGTGTGTGTGTGTGTGTGTGTGTGAACATCACAACTAAAACAATTATCTGATACGTTATAATCACAAGACTTTCTCTACTCACTGTTCAACAAACTATTCTTACCAAAGTTAATTTTTCTAGCTACTTTCTGTTAACCCAGATAAACTTTCAATTCACATTAACACATTTCGTTTTACAGTATGGTGGGTGAAACCATACACATATTTTATAGAGTATGTCGCTATATGATGACCTTAAAATTCCATGCTCTTAGCATGATCTCAAAAAAAATTACCTCCTATTTGAGAAAAGTAGAAGTCTTTGAAAATTCAAAACAACACCAAGGAATATCTGGGAAATGGTTTACTCTACAAAAAATCTATTTTACATAAATGTGTGCTTAGCGAGATCCAGATATTTTGGAGTAAGTTTTTGTATATCTATTACGGTTTACCAGTTATGCTAAAGCCATTCAGAAAATTCAAGATATACATTTTGTCATGAAAATATCTTAAATCAAAATCGTTAAGTTATTTTTGAGAAAATCAAAATTTTCGAAAAATGTTCCATGTAAAAGGTAGACTGGGGTGGGGGATTTTCTTAAAAATCTTCGTGTCGCATCCCTGGAAGATATCAGACTCAAATACCAAGTTTGGTATTTATGCGACTTTTCGTTTCTGAGTTATGTTGTTCACAGATACACACGGATATGTTTCTAAAAATGTTTTATTTGTATTCAGGGCACCCCAAATCAAGTATTTCCGGTGAAATCTGTTATCGAGTTTTTGGGTGGAATGCAATATTTCCCCTTCTTACTATACGTAGTAGAGAAAGTGAAAATGACTTCCCATTTGAGAAAGGTATAAGCATTTGAAAATTCAAAGATTATCTGAGAAATGGTTTACACTAAAAAAATGTATTTGACATAAATTGTGTGCTTGACAAGATCCAGATATTTTGGACGAAGATTTTGTCTCTCTCTCACCGTTTACCAATTCATTTAGAATGAAGAGTATTTCGGAAGATACTCTCAGAAAACTGAAGATCTACATATCAGTTATCACGAAAGTATCTTAAAAATATGATATTTTAATAAACATCATTAGAGCTGTTTTTGAGAAAGTATAAAATAAAGCAAATTGTACCAGGTGAAGGATGGGCTGGGTGGAGAAGATTTTCTTTAAACTTTTCGTGTCATATCCTTGGAAGATAAAGATGGCATCCTTAAACAACAATTTTGGTTTCCTCTCTCTCTTTATTTGTTTGTCTACGTCTTACACACATACACACACTTTCAAATACTTTTTGTTTTTGGATTCAGGGGTCTCAAAACGTGTCTTTCCGGTAAAATAGCGGTATTTTTGGGTGTGATGCAATAATTATTCGTCTACCTGCTAGGTGCATAGCAGAGAAAGCAAATATCCAGCCATGCTCAAACACAATCACTTATCCATATAGATCAAAATAATATTAAAAGAGCAATTGGTTTTGGGGATGCATAAAGGGGACCCTAAGTGAATAATGTCCAACTAGAAAAAAGGATATAGTGTACATATACTTCTAGAGAATAAACTCGAGAGAATAAAATATGAACGGTGGTCCAGAGATTATATTCGGATCAAACGGGAGACCCTGGCTCTGGAGTGAAAATGTACGAGGTTCCTGTAACAACTAACGGAATGTACAAAGAGCCCATTAGCTGATGTGTAAGAGGCCACCTAAATCTAAACCCCATACTTATTTATGTTTGTAATCTACAATTTTCAATTTAGTTTCTTAAGCGTCCTGTCTGGCCACAATTTAGCATTTTTGTTCTATTTAAATTGTATATACTTTTCGCTATAAATAAGCCGTTGCAACAAGGCACTGAATGTTGCCACCATTCTTACTGTTGGTGTATTGTCTGCTGTGGACTGTGCTACTAAAATGGCACACTGTATCATCACTTTCATTTGCTGTGTTTAAATAAGATAGATAGGTTGTTTGCGTCTTTTATTCAACGTTTAAATGAAGTGTATTTTAATTTATTACATTTATATAGTACATTTGTCATTAAGGTTGAATTATTAGGTAAATGATGACATTTTTGTTTTTGTATCTTAGATTTATAAACTACTGTTTCTAATTGGTTTCCAATTAAAATAAGAGCTAAAATATTTTGTTATTCTTTAATTCAATAAAGGTCGTACTATTTCATTAAGCATTTCGATGCAAATACACGAAAGAATTCCTTTGGGAATTAAATACAAATAGCGAAAGATAATTAATTCCTGTAATGTAGTCGCGGCTGTCTCTTGAAACTCACGGTACATACTTTCTCCACTGAGGAGACCATAATATGATAGGTATAAGCACAATATACGGAGGGTTTCTCCACTTCAGCTCGGACGTTTTTGCTTTTCTTTTTACTTTCTCTACTACGTATAGTAAGTAGGGGAAGTATTGTATTCCACCCAAAAATACAATACCGAGATTTCACCGGAAATATATGTTTTGAGGCCCCCTAAATCCAAAAAAAGCATTTTTGGAAACATGTCCGTCTGTGTGTGAACTGCATAACTCAGAAACGAACAGTCGGATAAACACCAAACTTGGTATTTAGGTTCAGTATCTTCCAGAGATGCGACACGAAGATTTTCAAGAAAATCCCCCACCCCAGATTACCCTTTACATGGAACATTTTTCGAAAATTTTAATTTACTCAAAAATGGCTCTAACGATTTTGATTAAAATATCATTTGTTTAAGATATTTTCATGACAAATGAAATGTATATCTCGAATTTTCTAGGAATGTCTCCAAAAGTATTCTTCATTGTGATCGAATTTTGCATAACTGGTAAATTATAAGAGATAGACAAAATTTTACTACACAAAAAATGTAGATAGCGTTAAAATACACAACATATCATACACATTTTTTTTTGTTGAGTGAACCATCTTCGAGATATTGCTCGTTATTCCCTTAAATATTCCAATACTTATACTTTTTCTCAAATTCGTTATATATTTTTTTATGTCCTGGACATGCAAAGAGAATGGAATGCGCCACATAGCAACCAGCGGTTAAAAGATTTGACTATCGCTTAAAACCTACCATATTCCCCTTGCATCTACAAGAAAATTAGCAATAAGATTAACATCTCGATTAACATGAAGCATAAGCGTTTGTAAAAATAGTTTATACAAGAGTAGAGAAAGTCATGTGAGTGTAACGCATCAGATTTTTTCATAGCGAGATTCCCTTTCACCACTACCTATTGTGTTCAGTGTGATTTCCACGGGCTTTAAATATGGCTCCGCAACGCAATTTCCATTGAAGAAGGTTGCCTCTAAGAGCAGGAAGGAGGATGTTAGCCCACTCCTCCTGGCAGGCTTTCCAGAGTCCTACAATTTTGGTGGGACGCCGAGAAGCATGGCGCTGTTTCAGCAGACCAAATCCGCAAAAATCATTGGCGAGGCATCTGGTGACTTCAAAGGGATGCTTTTAAATCGTATCACATTGATATCCGTTGCCATAGCTTTCCGGTGGAGGTAATGCTGGGAAGACCGAGAAGTGTGACTGGATGCTTTATCCATGTGGCATCCTCATCATGCAACCGAGGAATCTCTTCATCAAAAATTGGGTCCATAACATTACTTTCATAGTAGGCTGCATTAATTTTTGCGTTTTTGGCAACTCTGTGAATGCCGATTTTCCCGCGAGAGCAATAACCTGCAACCACCATGAATCCCTTGGAAAACTTTTCCTTCTTCTCCCGAATAGTGTTGGAGCGCCCATTCTTCTCATTTTATGGTAATAAACGGCCCGGATTTTTTTGTGTCACCTACAGAAAGCACCCATTGTTACTTTTCATCAGCCAGGTCGGTTCATAGCATTTTCTTGCATTGGTGAAGCGTTCCCTGATGTGCTGCTCTTTCAACACGTGTCCACATGCTTTATGGCGCCGTTCTAGACCCAAAAAGCTATGTATTATCCGATAGACAGTTCCTTTGGATATTCCAATGTGGCTGTAAATGCTTCTTTGGGTGGGTGGGTTTTCTTGATTCACTGTTGTACTCACCTTAGCTTTTACTGCTTTAGGTCGTGTTGGTTGTGGCCTTTTGCTTGCTAGCTTTTAGCACACTGAGCATTAAGTGGTAATCCATTTTTATGCAGCTGTGTTATACGCCCCACACACGACTTACTTATGGTAAGGCCTTTTTGTTTGCACCTTTTCACTATCATTGAAAGGCTGTAACCGGCATCATAAAGCCCAAAAATGTACCCGTGCCACATTTCAGCAATTGTTGAAGCCATTGCGAGATTGGCCTAGCAGACAGCTGGCACTCGGAGCGAGCTGATGCAATAATAAACATAATCAGATTGACCAATGACAAGAGTGGGAGAGATTCAAAGTCGTCCGAGGTTAAGTGGGGCAACCCTCTGTGGAGAAGAACGGAGGGAAGAACACAGTGCGGTAGCTTGGGTGATATATGTATCCCTCCAATAACCACTGCAGGTACATCTTATATTCAGCGTTACAGATACAAGATGTATGTTTCCTAAGAGTCGTGAAGCCTGTTGACATGTCGGAATCCGAGCCATAGTCTAACTCTGATATCCCGTTAGTTGCCGATTCTATAAATACCTCTCAGAGAAGCTCTCATGACTGGAGCATGAAGAAGATGGTTTTGGTACGTTATTTTTTTTACCACGCTTTGGGCGTAAATTTGAAGTAGTTTGTATTGAAGGAGTTGTATTATATTTCAACTGTTGGTGAACCGAACTTTTAATTCGTTGCAACCGCAAATATAGTACCCACTTTCCGGTAGCCTTTGCTCCAAGTTTAAAAAAAATATTAACTTTGTAATTTAACTGTTTGTTTAAATATATATGTGTTTGCCTCGGCTGCGTCAGTATTTGTTAGAGACACGTTTCTCTTGGCAGGGTTTTGGTGCGACAAGAATGTAGGCTTACACAAATTATAATTTTACTTCACTCCTTTTATTAATACTTGACGCGATATAATTAACACTTCACTGATATAGAGAGCTGTGAGATTCTTTTTATTAATTAATTACACTTTTTTAACATGTAAAATTATTTTTCGTATCACACGAATTCATATTATATTTCTTGAGGACGCACAAGCAACGCATCTAGTTATGAGCATTGTTTGCAGGCAACTGATTGGATTTCAACCGTCCGAACTTGTAAATTTCTGTATTTCAAGTCTCTGATTGGCTATTCATACTCCAATAGAATACCGTCATTTAACTAAAGCTTTTTCTGGTTGTTGATTGGCTATTTTAAAACTGTCTCAAAATTTACATTATTGTTGCTCTAATAATGACTATTAGCATTTAAACTTATTGCCTCAAGGTTACCTCATTGTTAGCAACGTTTAATTTATTATTCTCACAGCTCCTACATTATTAAATTACGTAATGCATTCACATAACATTATTGAACAAGTTTACAATAATATAAGCATATGCAATGACTGTTACATACATTTTACAAATTATTAAATACACATATTGCTTCAAGGCGGTCTGTTATTGAATTTACATATTATATAATTTGAGTGAAACCATTCAAGTGTTAAAAATACTGCCTCAAGCACAGTAGATTCTGCTTGGAGCAATCGTCATCTACGGCTCAAGTGCAAATAGTCTCACCCTACAGGGAAATCACGCGCAGTTGTCAGACGTCTGCCTTTTACAAATGCATTTATACTAATTTAATAAAATAGATGATATGTATTTATAATCGCTCAGGTTGTACTCAAAACCTCTTTCGCTCTCTAGAGAATTGTAAACAATGGGGTTTGTGGTAAACATTAATAAAACAAAAACAATGGTTTTCAAAAATGGCTATGTGTATTGTAGAGATGAAAAATGGTATTATAAGGGGCTAGAACTACAACATGTTAAACATTTCTCTTATTTAGTAGTAACGTTTAATATGAGAGGAAAATGGAACAAACATCTGTCAGTAAGTAACTATAAAGCATGAGACAGTTAAATTAATTATTTCATACCCTCACGCGGATACCTGATGTACGGTAGATAGATTAGAAAAGATGCATAACTCTATGATAAGGCCGATTTTGTTATACGGAAGTGAAATTTGGGGATGAGAAAGAGCAAAGCATGTAAATAAAACGCAGGTAGCATTTTGGAAGAGAGTTTATGGAGTTTCACAAGGCACATTACATTCTGAAGTATTGAGGGAGGTGGGATGTTATGAAGACACAATACACTGTAAAATAAGAGCAGTGAAGTACTGGCTAAGGCTGGTGCAGGGGGATAACTCCACACTACGATCCAAATGTTATAAACACCAGCGAGAAAACCTGTCTCCTAAGTTTGGGCAGCTGATTTGGAAAGGGGTTTAAGGAGAATAGCAATGGGGTCAGTATGGCAAAAAGCTGAAACAAACGACAAAAACATATGGAAAGATGTCGAAAGAAGACTGAGAGACATCAAACAACAGGAAATAGAATCGGATTGTAAAATGAAACTTTCTGTAAGTCTAGAAAATGCAATAAAATTGAATTGCAGTAAAGGGTAAGTAAAATATACTTAACTTAGGAAGAAAGGAAAGATCAGGAATGACATGGTTTGGACTTGGGGCTGGAGCGCACAGAAAATTACTGACAATCTGGTAAGAGAATATGCCCATTCTGTGATTTGGAATGAGGATTGGATACATATTTTGGCGGAATGCGCACAGTGGGAGAACCAGCAAACAATTAAACTCAAAGAAAAAATTTTAAGCCCTGCTAGAAGGATATTGACATGTTGGGATCTACTGGTTGACTGAAGAAGGTGTACGAGAAGTTGATTTTTAAGATGCAATTTTGTTGTTACACTCCAAGTTTTACACCATAATATTTAACTTTGTTATTAAAACTGTTTCTATATATTATTTATGTTTGAATTTGCCTCGGCTGCGTCAGTAATGTTTGTAGAGTCATGTAATTCTTAGGCAGGGTGCGGTACTACAATAATTGTAGAGACATTCACAGAATTTAAGTTTTTAAATTAACTTCTTTTATTAATCCTTGCACATTTTAATAAAGCACTACTCTTTTTAAGAGCTGTGAGATTCTTTAATACTTTCACTTAGCTAACGCTTAGACATATTTTAAGATTCACACGTAATATTTCTGTAGAGAACACATCCTCCATCTGGTCACTACCAAGGTTTGCCAGCAACTGACATTATTTCAACCGTTAAACCTGTAAGCTTCGGTATTTCAAATCTCTGATTGGCTAATTCTAGTCCAATAGAATATCTGCATTTTACTTAAAGCTTTTCTTTGCTGTTGATTGGCTAATTTTAAACTGTTACTGAATTTACATTATCGTTGCTCTAATCATGAATAGTAACATTCAAACTCTTAAACTCATTATTGCTACAAGGTTACTTCATTATTACCTCATTGTTATCAACTTAAAACATATTATTCTCACAGCTCTTGCATTATTAAAGTATTTAATATATTCACATAACATTATTAAACATGTTTACAATAATAATAAGCAAATGCAATGACTGTTAAATACATTCAAAATAATTATTACATACATATTATTTCAAGGCGGGCTGTTATTGAATTTACTTATTATAAAATACAATTGAAATTATTCAGGTATTAAAATACTGCCTCAACCAAAGGAAATCCAAAAACATAGCCAGTTTCTTGGCTAAAGTGCCAGAGGTTAGGTCAAATTAGTTCAGTTAGTCAAAGGTAATTTATCTCTATTTTCCTTTTTTTGTATTTTTGTTTTGTTTCTTTTTCTGTTGGTTATTTTATCAGCATACCTTGTATCTTAAATAAGCAAAGTACGGTCAATGACCAATGCAAAAATACTTTTGTAATAACTCCAATAATTTTAAACTAATAAATATACCTTATCCATCCATATTTCTTTACGTTCGATTTCCATACTCAAAAGGAATGAAAATAGTGATAATCACGTACCCATTAGGAGCATAAATTGTAGACTGACACGTGAATACACCGTAACTGATGTGCCACCGGGCTTGCGTAGAGCTGCAATGGTTTGCGTATATGCCAAACTCCATTTGACAGCTTTTTGCTGTGTTGGTGAACGGCAGACATGTGTTTTCTGCACTGCGCAGCTATACTTTAACAAATTTTAGCAAAAGCTTTTGAGAAAAGCAGCTTTGCTACATTGGTCTGTGCCCGGTATAACAAATTGTACAACAAAATTCTAAGCCATCCTTTTTCTAACTCACTCTTCACATCGGTTGCTAGGCAACGTGCTCGGACAGATGGAAATTGCTGTAGCCTGACTGAGGCTGTGTCAATGAGAAAAAAGGAATTCTACGATACGCACGTCTCGGTAGGAGCGTTGTCATGGCAACCACACAAGCAACAATACATACCGGCGCGTTCAGGCAACCGAAAATGCCTCCTCGTTATTTCATAATGAGCATCTCTCAATGGCGGCTCGGTCAATACCTTTTACGTCTTATTTATAATCCTTAGCATTTTGTGAAATCTCGAAAGCTGGCAATTATATGAATACAAACTAAGGTGAGTAACGTTTTCTATTTATAAGAGAAGCGTACATGGATATCTTTTGGCAGAATCCGTAGCACTGCTAGATTAATTACATTAACGGATGGAATTTCCCCCAATATGAGTATACTTATGTTTCCAAAAGTTTTAAGAAAATTGGTGATCTGGGGTATTCACAGAAACTGAAAGCTATACATCTAGTTTAACAGTTGAAAACATTTTATATATTTCAGCCGTTTCTAAAGAAAGTTACACCTTATACCTTTATCCCAAAGAAATAAAATTACGAAACTACTTATAGTGGTGTAAGAAAATTTTTTAAATTAATAAAATTTTCCTTTTACCAGCTTTATCTTGAATGATGCGACTGACAACACCGCATTTCACTTGTAGTTGAATCATCGCGCTCTCCTGTTCCACATAACTTTGTCCCATATATTTTACCTGTCACTTCCACCGTCACCTCTCATTGGCTGTTATCGTGGAATAGGTGGTTGTGCGTTACAAAGTAGTTCCTTATTTATAATTGTTACTCTAAGAGCATTGTCAAAATTACACCTTCATAGTTGTATGGATAAAAGACATTACTAAGTATTAATCATTTGGCATGAATGTAAATTCTTATTAAAATAAGGAGGAGGATCCTTCGGTTTTAACCTGTTCCAGGATGACGAAAGCAGCTGCATCTATTAAGACAATGTTTCTATCGTTCTTATCGCCTGAATTTGCATTGCACAGGGCTTGTTTGTCATATACATCGCTATTCAAATATATGCATTAGCCAATCAGGGGAAAGCAGGAGGAAAGGGAGCGCGAAGAATACATGCGGGACAAGGTTATAAGAAACAGAGTTAGGCCATGTGGCTAAAGTTCAGTCTAATGTGGTTTGGTATGCTGCATTGGTGTAACGTGAGGCAGTATTTTTAACACTTGAATTATATAATATATAATTTCAATAACGGCCCACCTTGAAGCAATATGTGTATGTAATCATTTGTAAAAATGTATGTAACAGTCATTGCGTATTCTTATATTATGGTAAACATGTTTAAATGTTATGTGAATGCATTTGTGTAATTTAATAATGTAAGAGCTGTGAGAATAATAAGTTTAACGTTGCTAACAATGAGGTAACCTTGAGGCAATAATGAGTTTGAGAGTTTAAATGCTACTAGTCATGCTTAGAGCAACGATAATGTAATTTTTTGTGACAGTTTAAAATTAGCCAATCAACAGCCAGAAGAAGCTTTAATTAAATGCAGGTATTCTATTGGACTAGGATTAGCCAATCAGAGACTTGAAATACAGAAAGTTAAAGGTTTATACGGTTGGAATATGTTCAGTTGCCTGCAGACCTTGGTAGTAACCGGATGGAAGATGTGTTCTCTAGAGAAATATTACGTATTCATGTGAGACGTAAAATAAGTATACGCAATAAAAAAGTGCAAGTATTAAATTAAAGAATCTCACAGCTCTTGATATCAGTGTGGTGCTATTTAATTTGTGTCAAGGATTAATAAAAAGAAGTGAATGTAAACTTAAAATCTGTGTAGGCCTACAGTCTTGTCGTACCATGCCCTGATTAAGAGAAACATGTCTCTAGAGTAAGACTGAAGCAGCCGAGGCAAACGTAAACATAAATACTATATATAGAAGCTGTTTAATAACAAAGTTAATATAATATTTTAAAACTTGGAGCGTAACAACAAAAATACATCTTAAAATCGGCTTTACATACGTAACAAGCAATCCTTCAAGTTGGCTGCTCAAAGCGTGGTGCAAACCTTCAACAACAATAAACTACAACAGTTGAGGAACTAAAATACTTCAAGTTGGCTCCCATACGTGGGGCATTAAATTAAAGCAACATTATTACTTCTTCAAACGTTATATGAACCTCTATATTGAGCGTACTTTCATTTTGCTATTATGTTTCACACTACAGAACAGCATGTGTTTATTGTGTTAAGTTTTGCTCGAATGGAGTCGTGTGGATTGCTAGCGTCATTTTTATACAAAAATTCCCTGCCGTCATCTTTCCTTACAAATCCACAATTTTAGATTGTTAGAAAGAAATTAAACATATAAAAAAAAGCAGTCAACCGTTCTAGCCGAGGAATTAGACGAGATACTGGCTCCCATGGAAAGAAGTTCAAGTAATCGCTTTCTCGCATTATAAAGCGTTCTTTTTGATGAAAGAATAATTGACGGACCTGCTCGTTCTGCAGGTCTAAATCGCTATAATTATTACCTGTCGGATTTATTTAAAGATAACGTTTATGAACTTAATTTCTACACGCTCAACGACAGTACACAGATGTAGAAATTGGTTTAGTGTTCAATAATGTATACAGCAAGTGCCAGGCTTACATAATTACAGAAGAGCATCATTTTAAACCTTTAGGAACTACATGGGACAACTCCAAGCATCATTATGTGTCACTTCTTACCACTCAAACATTGAACGAAAGTTAAACGTAACAGATTCAAATTGTTTCGCACCGCTAGTATTATCTAGGAGAGAAACAACAGGGCGGTCCGCCGGTTGCTACACCAACGGATTCGGACAGTACCGTGGGAGCAGCGGGCTGCAAGCGCGTCATTTAGGAGAAACATATTATTTATATTTGTCTATGGTATTTTCATAAATAAAATAACTTCCCTTTGAATGGTTCAATATTTGAGCTACAATTTTATAAAGCAACTCTCAAGGTTAATGAAATTTACAACAGAAAATGTTTGAGTGGTAAGAAGTGACACATAATGCTGCTTGGATTTATCATATGGAGAGTTATCTAAGGGTTAAAATATAAACATTTGAAATTTAGACAAATAATATAAAACAAAATATTCAAACGTTTTTATAAAATCTATAAATTTTGGGGCATCACATAAGAACAAAAACTTTAATAAAGAAAACCATGGTTTTGTTCACAACCATGCAGTTTCTTATGAACAGAAAGGACGATGTAAATTATAAATGTTCAAATAATCGTTCTCTCTCCCAATTAAATTATGGAAATAACAAAACTTTCCTGAAAAGTTATACCGCTTTATTCATTTATTTATTTAAAGTCGCTTGAGCAATTTAATCTTCTCGCGACCATACAAAATTAACAGCATAACATATTGCTAGTAGGGGAAAGGTCCCTATATTGAAGCACTTAAGCCTAAATAGTAAACAAAAATTATAACTACAAATCAAAATGTTCAGAAACACAAGTGTTAAAGCGACAAATCCTTGCGCTATAAATATCATAAACACAATAAAATTAATACAGTTATTAGTTAAATAACATTTAAGAAGTGAGATTGTGTAAATCGGTTCAAATTACGAACTTGTTCCTTAAATTGAACCACGCGTGTCTTAAAATGAACCACATACTTTTAAGTTTAAAAGTATTTTTATTAATACAAAATACACATATTTTATTGTACATTCAAAACAAATATGCTATCAGCAACAAAAGTAGACCAAAAATTGTGATAATTTCCTTAAACATTTTGAATATTTATATAATGATAATCACTTGGTTTTTGGAATAGGTATTGTTTGCAAATATAGGGTTTTTACTAATTTTTGCTCTCATACAAAAGAGTCCAATTATACTTAGTCTTCACAATAAAATACTTCCTTCTTGTCACTACCTTTTGCACACTTTTGGTGAAGCTATATATTACAACTCATACACTGGATCATGTCCATTTCAGCCAATTCACAATTTACATATTCATGTCATCAACTGTTTTTAACATTCTTTTTAACTTAGCATATTATGCGGTATTTATTCACACGATATACTATTCGCAGTTGAGCAATCCTCTAACTTCAATGTTTCCTAAATTGGACCAGTTAAATATAGGGTTCAAAACGTGATTCAATTTACGAGCTACGCCATTTTGGAAGCTTTAGCATCTATGTGACAAGGAGAGAAGCTGCTTGAAAACACCTGTGCATGAATATTGTTCCTAAATAAACACTTCATAACATGTAATATATATAGCATCTCAAACTTATTTAATTGGTCGTATAAGCTTAGCTAGATGAGTCAAATATTACTTCTGAAGCACCAAAAACACACAACACTTCATACAACTGAAACAACAGCTCAGAATGCAAAGTCAACAACTCCAAGCATTCATAACTGTACACGCTACGCTTCTGCTAGGATTATGGTGACATCTATCGAACAGTTTGGAAAATATCGGAGCGGTTCAATTTAAGAGGAGGTTCAAATTAGGAACCTTTCCCCTATATGATTACAATAGGATATTGGTACATGGAAAGAAATACTTAGACTGTGTAGTCAGAATTAAACACTTGTGTACAGATTTGCGATATTCATATAAACAATAGTTTTTGCGAAATTGTATAGGTTTCCTAAAGCTGAAAGGATACAGCCCAGGATTCTGCAGTGTGTTCTCTCTTCACTTTATAACGAGTAGGTTGCAGCAGAGTTCGACTGTTAATAGAGTATAATAATGGCTGCACAAAGCAGGTAATTCTGTACTAATAGGTGGCTATGGCTGTGACTATAGGCTGTGTCCAATTCTTAGGCTGTAATGACTAATTGACTGTTTTGGAAATATTCATTATTGGGTGACTGATGTGCGGAGTTGGGGAAATATCGTGTAGCTTACTAGTTGATGTATCACTCCAGTATGTTATCAATTGGAAGAGTATGCTTTGATGTGGACCAGAAAGTCGTTAATATTCTGTAAACTAAATTGTTGTCTTGAGGCTTGAGGCAATATTTTTAATACTTAAATGATTTCAGTCAAATTATATAATATAAATTCAGTAACAGCCCGCCTTAAACCAATATGTGTATGTAACAATATATAAAAAGTGTATATTACAGTCATTGTAAATGTTTATATTATTTTATACATGTTCAATAATGCTATGTGAACGTATTACGTAATTTAATAATGTAGGAGCTGTGAGAATAATAGGTTAAAAGTTGCTATCAATGAGATAACAATGAGGTAACCTTGAGGCAATAATGAATTTGAAAGTTTAACAATTCTACTGGTGATTCTTGGAAGCATTAATGTAATTTTAGTGACAGAAAAAGCTTTAGTTATATGAAGGTATTCTATTGGACTAGGATTAGCCAATCAGAAACTGAAATGTAGCAAAATTTTACAAATTCAGAAGTCGGTTGGTTGCAGACAGTGTTTCTAACCGGATGCGAGATGCGTCCTCGAGAAATTTAATACGTATTCGTGTGAGACGAAAATAGTTTTACGTGTTAAAAAGTGAAAGTAATTAATTAAAAAATCTCACAGCTCTCTATATCAGTGAAGTGTTATTTAAATCGTGTCAAGGTTTAATAAAAGGAGTGTTGTAAAATTATAATCTGTCTTCTTCAGTCTTCACCACGCCCTGCTAAGACATTTATGTCTCTAAAAATATGAATATTGACGCAGCCGAGGCAAACATAGATATATAATATTTAAAGAAACAGTCAAAATTACAAAGTTAATATTTTTAAACATTTTGGGGCTAAGGCCACTGGAAGGTACATTTGGGGCGAAGGCTACAGGAAACTTTTTACCATACGTGCGATGGCAAACTACTTCAAGTTCGGCTCCCCAACAGTTAAATTTAAATTGAGTTTTATTTATGGACGCTCTTTAACTACTATAGTCCTTAGCGTCCCATTCTATATTGGGCGTGAAAGACCGGAAATTTTGCTCAGAGGCCTCTTTATCAGGCTTGAGGTTCTTTTACGTGCCGTAAATCTACGACACGGGACCACGGCTTTACTTCCCTTCCGAAGGAAGCCATGCTAAGGATTTTTACGCCCGAAAAAATCCAAGTTGAACTACAGTACAACTTCTACTTCAAATCAGCTTTCCATACGTGAAGCAACAACCTTCTTCAGGCTTCTTTAGCGGCTGTGTCGGCTAATTCATTTCCTGGTATTCCAGTGTGGGAAGAAACCCAAATGAGAAGAACTTGAATTTCTGCAGCTGCAATCGTATGGTATAGGCTCCTGATTTCATAGATTAGCATATTGTCAGGGATGGTTGTTGAAGGTCGTAACAGTGCATTCATAGAATCGGAGACAATGATTTAGCCGCAGTGATACATTTTACCAAGAATATACTCCAGAGCGAACTTAATGTCAGACAGTTCGCAAGGTGGTAAGATGCTTTGGTAGCCTTTAAAGCATTGTATGCTCAGGAAAAACTATTGTACACCCGCAGCCGCCTTCGTTCTTGGAGCCATCCGTGTAGATGCGTTTGAGGTCCTGGCGTGCATTGCAGATTTCTGTAAAAAATGCAGCGTTACCCTTATCAGATATGTGGAACGTAGCTAGAGAGAGGTAGATGGTGAGAACTTGTAGTCTCCAGGGTAGAGTATCAGAATCGAAGGAACAATCAAGGATGGAAGGCTCAGACTGGACTCTTCAAAGCGACCAAAAATTCTGAGTGATAGAGGAAATAATTTCTTCCTGGTGGATCATTCTGGGTTTTGAAAAATATAGAGTTCACCGTGGAATCGGGTCTTGTAGCGGCTTTTGTAGCGTATGAGAGACTCGTGGCTTTTCTCCTAATTGCAACAGCCGGGTCGTTTGTTTCAATTTGTAAGCTCTGTACTGGACTGGTTGGGAAAGCTCCTAGGACGATCCTTAGTGCTATGGACTAAATAGTGTCCAGCATTTGAAGTATTTTATTAGCTCCACGCTGGACGACAATTTGAAGAAGATGGTTTATTACGTTATTTGCACCACGCTTTGGGCGTCAATTTTAGGTAGTTTGTATTGAAGGGGTTGTATTATATTTCAACTGTTGGGGAACCGAACTTGAAATTCGTTGCAACCACACGTATAATAAACAGCTTCCGGTAGCCTTCGCCCCAAATTTAAAAAAATATTAGCTTTGTAATTTGACTGTTTCTTTATATATTATATATTTATGTTTGCCTCGGCTACGTCAGTATTATTGTTTTTTTAGAGACATGGATGTCTTGGCAGGGTTGTGGTGCGACAAGAATGTAGGCTTACAAAGATTATAATTTTACTTCACTTCATTTATTACTGCTTGACACGATTTAAATAACACTTTCTGATAGAGAGAGAGAGAGAGCTGTGAGATATTTTTATTAAATACTTGCACTTTGTAACACGTAAACTTATTTTTCGTCTCACACGAATACGTATTAAATCTTTCGAGGACACATCTTGCATCCGGTTACAATCACTTCTGCAGGCAACTGATCTGATTTCAACCTCATAAACTTGTAAATTTCTGTATTTCAAGTCTCTGATTGGCTATTCCTAATCCAATAGAATACCTTCATTTAACTAAAGCTTTTTCTGGCTGTTGATTGGCTATTTTATAAACTGTCACTAAAATTAAATTATTGCTTCCAAGAATCACAAGTAGTATTGTTAAACTCATTATTGCCTCAAGTTACCTCATTGTTAGCAACTTTTAACTTATTATTCTCACAGCTCCTACCTTATTAAATTACGTAATACATTAACATAACATTATTGAAAATGTATACAATAATATAAGCATATGCAATGACTGTTATATACGTTTTACAAATTATTACATGCAATATTGCTTCAAGGCGGGCTGTTATTGAATTTACATATTATATAATTTGACTGAAATAATTTAAGTGTTAAAAATACTGCCTCACATTTTAAGTGCTGTGGGACTTGCTGAGTTGTATATTATAGATCTAAGGCCCAATTTATATTGGATGATTATCTTGTAGGTGCACAAGAGAAAGCTGTAACCGGCTCTCCCAGGATTTAGCGAAATTTTTTTCTAGGATATTAAGATGGCGTATGCAGTCAGCTAGAACAACTTCGATGAGGTGGATCCAGTTAAGCTTATCGTCAAAATTCATGCCCAGGTGCTATTGGAATCCAGTGATTGTTCATAATAAACTCGGGAGGTGTAGAAACTTTTCTTAACCTGGAGTGTAAGACACTTTGACTCTGCGTGTTGAGAATCGAAAGCCACATTTGTGACTCCATTTCACAGGAAGGATAAGATCCTATGTAGTAGTTTTTGGGTAGCTGAAATCTTCTTTCCCTTGCAGAAGAGTGTTAAGTCCTCTTGCAAATAAGCAGGTCTTGACGGTATACTAAGCACGACATTATGCTATTAATTATTATTGTTACTAGAAACAACGTCACGCTGAGAATCGATCTCTATGGGATGCCATTGTCTACCTCACATAGTATGATGTAAAGCCGTTTGCTTTAACACATATTAGGCGATCCTGAAGAAAATTGCATATAAATGCTAGCATGTTACCTCGGATTCCACTTTCATTAGTGTATTGATGATGTGATCGTCCCAAACCGTACCGTAGGCCTTTTTCAATGTCAAGGATAATGGGGATCAGGTGCTGGTGATTGACGAAGGCATCTAGTGTTTCTGACGAGTGCAGTCCAAACATCAACAGTAGAATGATACTTGTTGAGACCGCATTGAGAGTTTGTAAAAAATACATTTGTCTCCGGGAACCATCTTAAAATCCTGTTGATTATCTTCTCCAGTATCTTGCACATTGTACAGATAAGAGAAATGGGTTGGAAATTTTTAGGAAGTGTGGAAACCATGTTCACGTTCAGAACAGGAACAGTTATTGAAGTGTGCCACTGATGGGGGAAGGATTTATTAGACCATATGTGACCAAAGTTTTTCAGGAGATACATCAAGGTTCAAAATGTCATCTGTTTGAAAAATTCATAAGGAATGTTGTCAGTTCCGCTTCATTGTTAGTGGGTTAAATCTATTTTTAACGAACAAAAACCGACAGAAATATTGAACAACCGTTTTCACTAATTTATCCATACTGATTTAATATTGAGGAGGGGGCAGAGTTCTTATGCCATTTCCGCCCCCTCCTATTCCGCGCATGCTTGAACAGTTCATTACAGTGGGAAAGTTCCAGAATAATTTCGTCACCCATGACGTGATTCTGGTAGCACGACATTTAGATCGTCCGGAGCCATAACTGGCTGGCAAGTTCGCTTCACCGCTCACTACACCAATTGCAGCAACGGCACACAGCAAATTTCCCCCGAAAGTCAGTCTACAAAGAGGAATCGAGCAAACAGCCAGCGAGAGCTTTAAGCATTGGTGTATTATGCGAGTTTATGCATATGCAGCCAAGGATAAAGTTTCGGCACTTTCCAAATTTAATATTTTTTCATAATTTGTCTAAAATTATATCCTAGTCCTTGGCTTGCTTCAGTATTATTTCATGGGAGAAGCATTATTAACTGCGATGACAGTAACATTTAAATGCTTTATGTGTTAATGACATTTTAAAACTTCATGTAGTGAAAGAGAGAAATTGTGTTCTTGTAACTGAAAGGAATATTAATCTTGTATTCTTGAAAATAAATGTTTTCAAGCTTGAATATGTCACTCCTAAAGTATTAACACTTTATAATAAATTGTTATCAACTTTGTTTGTTGAATATTGTGAATCCTAGCTCCAAAATATACTTCCTCGTTATGGTTGTTTACACTTATCCTAGTGCCTCAGGGCCAAGTGCACGTTACACAGTATAAAGGTGTTATTTTTGCTTTTCTCAGAAAGTACTCAGAAATATATTAATAATAACTAATAGAATGTACGTCTTGAATTTTCTGAGAATAGCCTTTAACTTATATTCGATGAGTTACTTGTACTTTTGTAAAACTAGTAAACTGTAAGAAATATACAATTTATGTCAAACTTCTTGTGCAGTTAACAATTTCCGAGATATTCGTTGTTATTGGTTTTAGTTTTCAAACACTTTATACTTATTTCAAGTGCTAAGTCACTGTTCATTTTGTTTCTTGTGACCATGCAAAGTGCATGGAATTTAAAAGCCAGCATATATGGACCCGTTTTTAAACATTTAACTACCTGTCCGGTCTCCTTTATCAACCTTGTGCCTACAACGAAATGTGTAATGAAGCTCCGTTATGAATATTCTTGGAAGAGTGTGTAGAGAAAGTCATATAAATGTGAGACATCAACCGTTTTTCTAGTGGTATAGACTGACTATTATGAAACCAAACATGTTTAGTACTGAGCAATGCTTCTTTGAGTAATTTTTTAAAGATTAAAATTTCGGAAACCTTTTCGTGTATATCTAGTCGACACTTTCGCAATACTTTAATGAAAATGTCTGCTTTTATTAAATTTTAAAGTGGCAGTAGCAAAACTTGGAAACGGGACTCAAAGTCTAGAGGCAACTGTAGTTGGCAGGACTCGGGCAGACAGTTTAACAGCTCTCCTCGTAGTTCAGGCAATGTCCGCAGGCGCTGTTGTTATATGAAGCTATATATTGGATTTGAAATAGCGTCCTGGATTAAAGGAAAACAAACGGCTCTGGCAAAACCGCTATCGGGGATTTGAAGTATGATGTGTAACGCGTATTTCAGAGTTATTTTTAATCACTTTTCAGGGCTGGATTTCAGCAGCAACAAACAACGCACGTTCCTGTTCAGACATCATTGTTATTCTATAGCCGTCTGTTTTCGTTTAATGGTGTAGAAGTTGCTGGCACCTATACTGTGTTCAGAAATGCAGCATGTTTACTTTTAGGCGAGAGTTCTTATTTATGAAAGGGTTTTCTGTTTTTATTGTTATTTAAAACATGATTCGGGAACTAAGACTTGTGTGAATTATTTACATGAAGTTCTTGAGAGGATGCTTTGAAATCCCAGCAACTTCCGTTTATATACCCTGGCGTTTGTGAAAATTGCAACACCAAGAAGGAAACGCATGAATTCAATGAATTTAATACCACAGATTAGGTACATGACAAGTAACAAATGATAAACTTCTATACATCACTTTTGAGCCCTAATATTCAGTATTTGGTGTGGCCTCCATGCGCTTCAATTAGAGCTGCTATACGCCGTGGCATTGAATCAAAAGGGTTCTGAACAAGTTCCTGAGGGATTTCCCTCCACATAGTTTGTGTTCGAGCCCACAAATCCGTGCCACTGGTTACTGGAGGACCGTGACGCTCCAGGTGCCGACCAACCATATCCCAGACATGTTCGATGGGCGACATATCAGGCGAACGTGCAGGCCAGGGAAGCAATGGTACCCGTCGCTCTTCAAAGAAGGATTGTACATTCCTCGCAATATGTGGCCGGGCATTGTCCTGTTGAAATGTGGCCTGTGGAGATGCCTGAAGCAGAGGGAGTACCTCAGGCTCTACAACCACCGTTAGGTACCTGTTGCTCTTCAAAGTGCCCCCAATTCGTAGGAGACGAGTTCGGTTGTTGTAACCAATGGCACCCCAACCATCCCATTTGTTGTTTGTCCGCTGTGCCGCTCAACAATACAGTCCTCGAGGTTGCGCTCACCACAGTACCGCCGGAAACGAATACGGCCATTACTGTAGGACATTTTGAAGTGGGACTCGTCCGAAAAGATACATTTTGCCACTCAGCACCCCAGTGACGGTGTTTACGTGCCCATTGCAGTCAGAGGAGCTTCTGGTTTCTGGACAATGGAAGCAGACGTAATGGCATGCGTGCAACCAGTCCAACATACAGCAGACGGCGACGAACAGTTGATGCAGACAAGTTCACACCTGTTGCAGTGTTCCATCGTCGAGACAACACTGTGGATGAAGCTGTACGGTCCGTTATGGCCATGCGGACAAGATGACGGTCATCCCGTGCTGTGGGCATGTTCCGTGGTCCAGTACCCGCTCTTCGCTGCGTACGACCTTCATCTATCCACTGCTTCCACACACGCATCACTGTCGTAGCAGCATGCCCTGTACGAGCCGAAATGTCACGGTATGACAAACCCGCTTCCCGTTCGGAGTCACTCACATTCCGATATGGCTCCCTTTAATGTTGACGAGGCATACTGGCCCTCACAATATTGTTTTCACCTTGTTGGCAGCTCTGAAATGACTACACTGGGCGCAACCTGACCTTGTCGGACCGACGCGACAGGGCTCTGCTCGGTCTATGTGTATATTTCTGCAAACCTAATCACTTATTGCCTGCACACTCTTCTACACTTCCACCAAGTTTGGAGTTATTCGGGAAATTCTTTTTTGAAGTTGCAATTTTCACAAACAGCAGTGTAGTTAAATATCTGAAGAGATGTTTAAATTTTACTTTAACTACTGTTTAAAGAGCAGGCGCTATGTGCTGGCCTTGATATCACACATTCTTAGGCCCGGTTTTACAGCTAAACTTAAGCTTCGAATTGGGCTTAAGCGGAGTATTGAACTGCGTTTTAAGCTAAGGAGTCAGTGTTATTTGAAAACGACGATATTAGTGACGAACAGACAGAGGGGTTAACATCAAGTTAGGTATTCACCGAGGGTTGGTGGCGAGAGAAGGTGGAAGCGCTTGTGACCTTGCAGTGTTGTGTGTAAACAAATATGACGTACAGTTGAAGGCAGCACACCCAACTTCGATACCGGGTAGACTAGTATTAAGGAGCAATGGAAGGGAAAAAAATATTAGCTGCACTCGCATGACCTCTAATTTTGTAAAACTATTTTTACAAACGCTTATTCTCCATCTACTTTATGTTAATTGAGATAAACCTTTGCAGAAACTTCCCGTAGGGGAATATGGTAGGCTTTAAGCGATAGTCAAATCTTTTAAGAGTTGGTTGCTATGTGGAGCATTCCATTCTCTTTGTATGTCCAGGACATAAAAAAAACGAATAACGAATTCCCATTTCAGAAAAAACATAAGTATTGTAAAACTCAAACAAATAACAAGGAATATCTCGGAAATGGTTCACTCGAGGAAAAAAAATGTATACGACATAAACTGTGTGTTTTAAGAATATCTACATTTCTTGTGTAGTAAAATTTTGTCAATATCTTGTGGTTTACCAGTTATGCGAAAGCCATTTAGAATCAAGAGGACTTTTGGGGACATTCCCAGAAAATTCAAGATATACATTTCATTTGCATTGAGAATATCTTAAACATATGATGTGTTGTCCAAAATCGTTAGCCATTTTTGAGAAAATCAAAATTTACGAAAAAGTTTCGATGTAAAGGATAGTCTGGGGTTAAGGGATTTTCTTGAAAATCTTTGTGTCGTATCCTTGGTAGATACTAAACTCAAATACCAAGTTTGGCATTTATTGGATACTTTAGTTCTAAATTATGCTGTTCACAGAAGACACAAGGGCAGGTTTCTAAAATGCTTTATTTGGATTCAGGGAACCTCAAAGCAATCGAATTTTTGGGTGGGATACAATACTTCCCCTACTTATTGTACGTAGGAGAGAAAGTAAAAAATTAATATATGTTCAGCTATTGATAGTGTGCAATAAAGTTGTCTCATGATGTAGTCAAGTCGTTAATGTACATATATGGGAGTTAGTGTCTTCTCTTACGTTGAATTTTGTAAGATTTTAAAAGCAATATTCGCTCTTATTAGCGTATGGCATACATCCTCGATAAAATTCTGATCCATAGTTTGGAACTGAGGAAGTTGAAACTCCACTTTTTTCATTGTTCCTTTCTAATGACGACACATGTTTCTTGTGTTTCATTTAATTACAGATTAACATGAGTTTTAAAAGTCTTTGAGCTCTAATGTTACATCTGATGGTTTCGCCATTTGTGCTGAAGTATTCCATGCCAAAATCTGCTACAAACTATGCTTATTGTGATGATGCTTTTGATGTATTAACTCTTCTTTACTTTAGACATAGTGTCAAGTTCTCCACCGGTCTATATGCACTAGGTGATCAAAAGTATCCGGACACCTGGCTGAAAACGACGTACAAGTTCGTGGCGCCCTCCATCGGTAATGCTGAAGTCAATATACTGTTGGCCCATCCTTAGCCTTGATGGCAGCGTTCACTTTCGCAGACATACTTTCAATCAGTGCTGGAAGGTTTCTTGGGAAATGGCAGCCCATTCTTCACGGAGCGCGGAACCGAGGAGAAGTATCGATGTAGGTCGGCGAGACCTGGCACGAAGTCCGCGTTCCAAAACATTCCAAAGGTGTTCTATAGGATTAAATTCAGGACTCTGTGCAGGCCAGTCCATTACAGGGATGTTATTGTCGTGTAACCACTCCGCCACAGCCCGTGTAGTATGAACAGGTGCTCGATCGTGTTGAAAGATGCAGTCGCCATCCCCGAATTGCTCTTCAACAGTGGGAAGCAAGAAAGTGCTTAAAATAACAATGTAGGTCTGCGCTGTGATCGTGCCACGAAAACAACATGGGATGCAAGGCCCATCCAGGAAAAAACGACCACACCATAACACCACCACCTCCGAATTTCACTGTTGGCACTACACACGCTGGCAGATGACGTTCACCGGGTATACGCCATACCCACACCCTGCCATCGCATTGCCACATTATGTAACGTGATTCGTCACTCCACACAATGTTTTGCCATTGTTCAATCGCGTAATGTTGACGCTTCTTGCACCAAGTGAGGCATAGTTTGGCATTCTCCTGCGTGATGTGTGGCTTATGAGCAGCCGCTCGACCATGGAATCCAAGGTTTCTCACCTCACGCCTAACTGTCATAGTACTTGGAGTGGATCCTGATGTAGTTTGGAATTCTTGTGTGATGGTCTGGATAGATGTCAGCCTATTCTCTTTACGACCCTCTTCAAATGTCGGCGGTCTCTGTCAGTCAACAGACGAGGTCGGCTTGTACGCTTTTGTGCTGTACATGTCCCTTCACGTTTCCATTTCACCATCACATCAGAAACAGTGAACCTAGGGATGTTTAGGAGTGTGGAAATCTCCGTACAGACTTCTGACAGAAGTGACACCCAATCACCTGATCACGTTCGAAGTCCGTGACTTCCACGGAGCGTCGCATTCTGCTGTTTCACGATGTCTAATGACTACTGAGGTCGCGGATAATGAGTGTCAGGCAGTATGTGGCAGCACAATGCACCTAAGAAGAAAAACGTATGTTTGTGGGGGTGTCCGGATACTTTTTATCACATAGTATATGTATCAAATAAATGAAGCAGTCGCAACGAAACCGTCTGTTGGGTGTCCGACACAGTATCTAACGTTACCTATACTGTGTGCGGTAACACGATTGTTCTGTTTACTTACTAAAACATTGATGAGGAGATGAAAACTATTTTAATCCATACGCACCACATGAGATGATCTGGTGTGTTTAGAATGCGCCAAACCACTTCCATATATGAAATGAACGAAAATTCTACGAGAGATTTCGATTAAGTAAACAGCAATTCTCTACTAGAAATTGATACAAATAGGCATAAATCTGAAAGGTAAGAAGCAAAACTTAATTAGCCATGCACTTAAATTTATACTTCATAATTTTATCGTATACACTGTCGCACGCATTGCTTTATATTTCAGTAACAAAGCACTCTCGTCAGAAACGACGGTTCTCTTAACATTGAGTTTATATGCAACTGAAAGCATGCTAATTGTAGCTGGATATTTTTACGGCATCTCAAAACTTACAGCATGCAGGGCCTATCAAAATTGTTTCACACCATTCTAATCCACCCCTCGTGTCGAGTTTTTTTTCGGCGTTTGGGTTTTCTTACTCCATAGTAATTTGGGTTCCAGTGCATTAGACATTGATACGGAATCACACCAAAAATACTTGTGAAATCAAGTATGTTCGACATCCACAATAATTCTAAATGAATGAACAATTATTTAAGCAGGAGCTGTTGCGCGAAAATATCTATCCCATCCACCCTTTTTGGCGGCCTCGGTTGTATAGCAGAAGCATGATTATGCTGCTTCACAATTTCAAGTAGAATGCTGTCTTCTTGAAAAGTAAAGCTCTACATTTTGACTCTGATTTTTCGGCCATTTTAAACTTGTGTAGCTTATCCAGCATAATCTTTGACAGAAGCATTAACAATTTCATTGTTCCGTGGAATTTTTTTAAATTAAAGATTTATTTAAGGTTATGAACATTGATTTACAATTGGACAAACATGGGATTAGGTAAACATTTCCATTAAATCAAAGAGTTTTGTATCCATTAGAAACTAGCGTATACTTGAGCATATTGGGTTTGTTAACTCATTGGGAAGATTGGACAACATTGGCTTGTCTACATCTACTGTACCGTGGACAGTCTATAAGGATGTGCTGAATGGTTAGAGAAATATTACAGCTGGTACAGTTTGGAGGTTGGTCCTTAGCGAGAAGATAACAGCCCGTTAGTTTGGAGTGCCCAATTCTAAGTCGGGTGGTGATAACTTGATATCTTCTTTTGAGAGTTGGGGAATGGTGAAACGGTTTTATGCAACCTGAGCGAGCTGCGTGAAGTTTGCTGTTGATTGATGACCACTTCAACTTTCATTCTTGCATGTACATGTATTTAATGAGACCTCCTGGTGTGGAGAGGCGATCGATGAATCCCTGAGGGATGTTTAGTTGCTTCTTTTGTAGCTTCATCTGCTGTTTCGTTACCTTTTATGGCAATGTGAGATAGAGTCAAAGGATACTCTTTTATCGGTTTATTTGTTGTAACTTAATCGGATTTCACGGATCAGCACGTGGTTTGGTTCAGAGTTTTGAGTGCCAAGTAGTACACTTGATGAATTCGTGAAGGTGATGTAGAGGCTTTTAGTGGGTGAATTAGATAGAAGGGCTTCCTTAATGGTGAATGCTTCACAAGAGAAAATTTGAAAGAAGTGAGGCAAGCTGTAGAGCAATATCTGATAGGATATACTATGACGCACCTCTTCCTTCTGTGGAGCTGATCCATCAATGAACATTTTCGCGGTAGAGTTATATTTTTCCAGTAAAGAATTGGACATTTGCTTGAGGACACACGAATATGTTTGAGATTTCAAGTGAGATGAAAGTTGGGTATCAATTGATGGACTTTGAATATGCCAGTAGGGTGTGGAATAGTTCAGCTCTGTAAAGCCGAACATGGTTTCCTTACTGTGAAACTCGCAAAGCTTAAACCAAATCTTAAGCTGTAGTTTACTAAATCTTCAGCTTAAGCTTAAGCTTATGTGAAACCGACCCTTTAGCAGAAGTTTAAGAGAAGCAAAATAATGATCATAATGTTTCGGATGCACATTATTTACATCCGGAAAATTCAAAGAAACGACAGCAAACTATCTCGGAAACAGCAAATGCTACCAAAAGTCAACACAGATGCTTCTTCTAATGCGTTCACTTTTTTCTATGATAATCTTTTGTATTATATAAAATTCAATGATATTTCAATCAAAATATTTCTAGTAATTTTTTAAAAAATAAAAAATAACGGAAATATTTTCATTAAAGTGTTGTTTGAAATGTGGGATTATATTGAAAACTGTCGCCTGGTATTCTTAAGCGACTCAAGTTTGAAAATAGGTATTTATCAGACTTCTAAGCTTTTTGTTAGGATATTCTCTCTCTCGCTCATCTATGTTTGGTTTCAGGGATTTCAAAACATGTATATTCAACAGAATAGAATATTTATACTTCTAGTTTTTATTTGGAATTGGAACAGCCGGAATTTTCATTGGAAATTTACCATGTTTACCGCCTCTAGTCGATATATCAGAAAACATTTTGAGATCCTGCTGATGAGAACAAGGAAATCTTTTAACATTTTTGTTGGAACATGCAAGAACATTTCTAGCGTTTATGTCTGCACATATTTAATTTATCTACCACATACATAGAAGGTAGAGAACGTGTTGCATTCAACTAAAATATTCCATACCGAGGTTTCGCCGGAAGCATGTTTTGAGGGGCCCTGAATAAAAAAAACATTAAGAAAAACGTTCGTGTGTGTGTGTGTGTGTCTGTGAACTCAAACAGAAGTCCAATAAATACCAAATTTGGTATTTAGATTCAATATCTTCCAAGGATGCTACATGAAGATTTTCAAGAAAATACGCTAACCCAACTACCCTTTACATGAAATGTTTTCGAAAACTTTGATTTTCTAAAAAAAATTGCTCTTAACGATTTTGATTAAAATACCATATATTAAGGATATTTACATAACTAAAATATATATTTTGAATTTTATGAGAATAGCCTGTGAAGTTTTCATTCAAAAGGAATTTTGTATAATCTCGTATAACTGGTAAACGTTAAGCGACGGACGAAAACGTACCACACAAAAAATGTAGATCTCTTTAAAACACACAATTTATTTTAAATAAGCTTCTTGCAGCATAAGCCTTTTCTGAGATATCGTTATTAATGTTTCAAATTGTTAATTACTCGGTAATTCTCTTAAAGTGCTGTCATTCAGTTGTTTCTCGTGATTGCATGAAACCAGTATGGAATGTTAAGGTCAGCTTATAGCGACCAGTTCTTAAAACATTTGGCTGTCGCTGTTCTCTTTGTATCTATAACGAAATGTGTAATGTAGCTATTTATGTAAAGGCTTATTTGGATTAAATATAGTAGATCGAAAAATAAGCCTTGGTAAGAATTGTTTGTTTATGCACTAATATAAAGACTAGAGAATGTCATGTGAATGTAACACAGTTTTTTTCAGCAGGCTATACCAGGCCCTAATGATTATTCTTGATTTGTTACAGGTGAGTACCATGAGTGACCTATGCCAATTGCTGCAAATTGCTGTTGTCTGTGAGTACATCTGTTCTATTCATATTTGCCTCAAAATTCATTCTTTAAAATCCTTCTTGAAAATTCTGAATAGGATTAAAAGCATTAAGGAAATCTAAATGTTCAGGAAGAAATTGCTAGGCAATTATATTTTGAATAACTTTCAGGTAATTAGTTAAAATGATGAAACGTGTATTTGAAACCCAAAATAGCAGAGGTTATTAGCGCCAATCAGCTCGTCAGTATTTTATTGAAAGTTGTCCACGTGAGGCATCATCATCGATAGTGGTTCGCTGTCAACAAACGCGAGTTCGCTGGCTTCCTCGCCCAATGACGGACAAGTTGGATTCAGTCCGTAGATGTTGATTGGTGTGCTGATAGGAATGACACCTATACTAACTACTAGAACTGTTGCATTTGAAATGTATTGATTTCATTAGTTAGCCTGAAAATGCATATTTTTGTCTATGTTATTCAGTAATAATGCATACTTTAGTTTCCTTTACGGCGGTTAAAACTCTAAAAGCAACATGTGAAACTATTCTCTCATTGAAACTAATTATGATTCGGTATACCAAAAGTAAGTTTTATATGTATTTTTTCAAAATGTATCACGTATTTACGTAATTTAGAAAGTAAAGATCTGTGGGTGCTAAGGAGGTCGACTCGTAACTTATGGGGCCACAGATCGCGTGTATACATACTTCGCCTGCACTGCAGTGAGCTTGGTATTTTTCCGTTGCGCACTGGTGGTGAACGATCCTTTCAAGGCTATGTTTATAAGCTCTTTTATACTCGTACTGCGTTACTTCTGTCCGTGGTGTAAGCACTAGAGTTTGTGCATCTCAAAGTTGAAGATTCAATACATATGTGTTGTGTATGATTTGATAAGAGTGTTCTTGTTATTATTGCCGTTCTTGTCTTGTTATTAGGTATACAATGAATGCCTACCGCCAGATTCATGCTGGAATAACGAATTCTTTAGTACGATAGGTACATATATAAGAACCTAATCATGTAGACAGGTGCGAAGACAGTTCCTAGAGAAATTTCCTGCTATACCAGTTCCAATTAGAGAAAATGTTAGATGTCTGGTTAATAAGTTTAAGATAACGGGATCAATAAACGCTAAATCTAAGAAGCGATAATGATCTAATGCAGGGAAAAACTGACGTATTTAGTGCATCATTCGAACTCTAAAAAAGTTTATAGGAATAATCCCACACCATAGACGAACTTAACAAAAGAGAACAGAAATTATGAGAATTACGCAAGCACATGTAAATGGAAATTTCATCTGAAGATGCCAAGAATACCCTAATTCAGATGGACATCACTTTCATCGCCACTTATAACAAGATTAATACTCATCATGGTGCATGTTACTATCTCTCGTAAATGACATGGGAGATTTAGAACGAAAAACCTCCTAGTGTCATAGACAGTGTGCAAAGCACGCATACACGCGATCCGCAGCCTTGCTATACTGCGAACGCTTTGTACTTTCCTGAAACATGCACAGTATAGAAGCCAACTAATCCTACAAAGGTTATAAATGAATACAGTTATGCAACTTATTTTGTATTGTTTTAAACCTATCGTACCTTCAATAATAAACCCGTCTCCTAAATCTACTGTACTTGAAACATGCAGGTGAGATATTGTCACGGGTGTTTTTGGGGGTGCTGCAACGGGTTACAAGGGTAACTACCCACCTAGATCCTAACCCGTGTGACTCCAATTGTGTCACAATGAAATAAGGATGTTTGGAGCGTAATGGTGGGCGCTCAAAGAGGCGTATCTACAAATTATGTTGTGGTAAGAAGGGGATGAATGGTTGGGGTTGGTGGCACTCAAAACAGACGCCTCCATCAATTATATTAGACCGACATAGCTCAGAGGATTGCCATGGTATGTGACTAAGCACTAACATGTTGCAGGCGACCCGTGCGTCTCCTACACATGCTACTTCTAACTCGGGGTGAGTTCCGGGTCTGCTACCGATTGCCGCATTAGATTTTCAAGTTTCGGGTTTAACAATTTAGAATTATGTGGATAAAAATTATACAATGATATTAAAATAGCGTTAATGTCAGATGCACCGTGACAATATTTCAACCACTGTTTACCCTTTGAACCCAGGAATTGAGAAGGATAATTCCCCCCTTGTTTTGTTTATGTCGATTCACCATCCAGATGATGACTGTATATAAGGCAATATACAAGATCATGATTCTAAACTGTCATTAATTGCACCGATGTAAAAAGTTTTACTTCTATCTTGTAAAATTATTTTCCAAACATTACAGGATAAACCGAGTATTTAAATATATGTAAGTTGGAATCATATCAAAGGGTAAATAGGATGAATTCTGAAACCTGGCCTGAATTGATTCTATACCTTAGCGCTGAATAGAATTTATTCAATCCCAGGACAGTGTAGCAGTGGATTAATATGGCTGTCTATAGCGTACGGAGGAAAATCCTAGCATATAAAATTAGGACCCGATTTACTCTTACTTGCTGTAGAAGCGTTTTATGTGATCAGGCCTTTAAGATCTACAATATTGCAGGTGGAGAGAAGATAATTTATCACAGAGAGTGAAAGGGGATATACCACACATATATAAGAACTGTAGGTATATAGTAATAATATAATTCACTAAGAAACATGTTAAAATATTTAATAACCAAGAATTGTACAAAGCAGATTGTAAGAGACGGGTGAGCTAGCAAATTCTAGGTAGAGCCCACCTTTCATCAAGCTAATGAACAGGGAGCCGGTAGCGGTAACGAGAAATAGAAAGAGACAGATAGAGAAAAGAAAGAGACGCAGATATTGAATCCGCTTCTGACGCGTCATGGGGACGCGTATGCGCAAAACTTTTGAGTAGAATATTCTCATACATGTTAAGGTAACGCGGTCTGAGGACCAATTAGAAATGTCGTTACATTTCGAGGCGCGGAGGTAAGAGTCACAAGGCTCAGGTATACAAGGGGAAACAAATCCCCAGATTTTCACTCTCCAAGAATCTCGTCGACACAAAATGCTACTCTCTAGACGACAAATACACGTGTGTGCATATGGGTGGGAAGACGTGTGCAGTTATTTTAGGCTCCTGATTTATTCTAATGATGGGAATTGGTATAGTGGGAAAAGCTAGCCGCCCATAAATATTTATTAAGGGAAATACAGTATTTTTAATTTTCCTCACCCACGATAACCCTGAGAACCAAGAATTAGCACCAATATAGGTAAAGATTAGGAATGGTAAACACAGCAGCCGACGGGCATCCATAGCCGAGGACAAGAACACCACAGCAGATAGCATCAACCAGAGAAATGACGCTTTCCAGATACTGATCAACGATTTCCCGCTACAAGAGAGGGAGAGAAAAACAGTCTCTACAAAGACTTATTTTGGGCTCTGTATTAAATTATCAGGCAATTACATTAATTTCACCTCCATTTATGGTCTGCAAATTATGTGTATATATATACCTGCATATTGTGTGAATTTTTTCAAAACTTAGTATATCAAGCGGGGCGGATATGGAATAATCTATGTTAGAATATGAGGCATAAGGGAACATTTTCTGCCATACTATATAGACTAAGAAACCGAAATTGTAAGATATTGGGGATACTTGTATTTATGATAGCTTCATTAACCTGTGTTTTGAAAAATCGGATATTACAGTTATTACATTTTGTTATTTCTGTGCTGAACTTTTTGCTATGTTTTACACCTGAGGCAGTATTTTTAACATTTAAATGATTTCAGTCAACAGCCCGCCTTAAAGCAATATGTGCATGTAACAATATATCAAAAGTGTATATTACAGTCATTGTATATGTTTATATTATTGTATACATGTAATAAAGTTATCTGAATGAAATTACGTAATTTAATAATGTAGGAGCTGTGAGAACAATAGGTTAAAAGTTGAGGCAATAATGAGTAAGAAAGTGTAATAATGGTACTATTCATTATTGGAGCAACAATAATGTAATTTTTGTGATGGTTTATGAAATAGCCAATCAGCAACCAGAAAAAAGCTTAAGTTAAATAAACGTATTCTATTGGATTAGGAATAGCCAATCAGAGACTTGAAATGCAGAAATTTACAAATTTAGGCGAAAGAAATCAAGTCAGTTGCTTGTAGACAGTGCTCATAACTGGGCGCGTTGGTTGTTGACAGTGTTCCTAATCGGACGCAGGATGTGTCCTCGAGAAATGTAATACGTATTCGTGTGAAACGAAAATAGTTTACGTGTTAAAAACTGAAGGTATTTAATAAAAGAATCTTACAGCTCTCTATTTAAATGTTATTTAAATTGTGTTAAGAATTAATAAAACGGAGTGAAGTGAAATTATAATGTGTGTATGCTTACATTCTTCAGTCGCACCACTCCCTGCTAAGACATTCATGCCTCTTAAAATAAATACTGATGCAACCGAGGCAAACATAAATATATAATATTTAAAGAAACAGTGAAATTACAAAGTTAATATTTTTAAATTTGGGACGAAGGCTACCGGGTACAATAGTGAGGTTGCAACTACTTCAAGTTCGGTTCCCCAACAGTCGAAATAACAATACAACAAACTTATCAACTTCACACCGCATACTTTTTTCATTAAGTTATTAAATCTTTTCTACTTGGTAAACTGTTAAATAGAGTATATAAAATAACTACAAACGTAATTCCAAAGTTTCATCTCGAAATATAGGATTTTAAAAAAAAACAGAGGGCATCAATTCAGGTATACATTTCCCGTATGAGACAATAAAAAAGTCCATTACAACATGTGTCTGAAATGCTTGGTTTCTGAGTTATGGCCTTCAAACTAGTGATGTTCACCGGAACGTTTTTCTTCCCGCAGGTAATAGCCGTGAGAGAAGATATTAATAGGATATTTTGACAGTCATTTCGAAGCGAAGGGTACATTGAGTGTTGTGCTTGGCGTTCGACTGAACAACATGTACTCAAATCAGGAGATGGCAGAAATGCACTTCATGTACGGTAAGGTGGACGGCAATGCTGCGCTGGCTCGTCGTTTGTACCAAGAGAGATATCCCACGGCGAAGATTTGCAGATCGGAAGACATTTGAACGTCTCCATCGCTGTCTGTGCGCTCCTGGGGTGTTGGCATCTCCTGGTTTGAAGAGGGGACTACCAAGAGTTACAACTCTAGATGTAGAGAAGGAGATTCTGTGCACACGACTCCTATTACTACACGAAGGTTAGCGTTGCAAATGACACGTTGCAAGTCATACGACTGTCTGGAGACACTTGCGAGAGCAACAGTTGTATCCTTATCATTTGCAACATGTACAGGCCCTGTCACCAGCAGATTATCCTGCTCGATTGATGTTCTGCCAGTGGTTCGTGCAGCAGTGTGCTACAAATCCGAACTTTCCTGCCTTAGTATTATTTCTTGTATTGTAGGAATGGGGTATGGAGAGGTAAATATTCTTAAAACTAAAACAGTCGCCTTTAAAAATGGATATGTGTACGGCGAACATGAAAAGTGGACCTACGGGGAGCAAGAAATTCAAAATGTCAAACATTTCGATTACCTAGGAGTAAGGTTTGATATGAGTGGACAATGGAATAAGAACATAGAGTTTATAAAACAAAGGGATTGGACAACTTTCTGAAGTATTAAGGATATTGACCCGGGTACCAGATATGCCAGTAAAAACATTACAGACCATGTATGAAGCAATGGTTAGGTCCTCATTGCTATACGACAGTGAAGTATGGGGATGGGAGAGGGTGGGTAATGTAAATAAAGTACAATGTAATTTTTGGAAGCGCATTCTAGGGTTGGGGAGGGGTACTTCAAACTACGGAGTACTTCGTGAGGTAGGATGCCTGGAAGATGCTGTATTTGCTAAACTAAATGTAGTTAGGTACTGGTTGCGAATAATTAAAGGTGATCAAACTACTCCGAGAGCAATATATTATCGTCATTAAATGAACGACATAGAGCATCCAAAATGGTGGACGGCGGGGTTACAACGGGAATTATCAAAAATAGGCTTAAAAGATATCTTTTTCAGTGCCGTGAAAAAAGTCAAAAGACGACTATGTGATATAAACAGGCAGAAAATAGAGTCTGAATGTAGACATAGATCAACATTGGAGCTACAAAATGAAATAAAAACTAGGTGGGGTAAGGAAACATATATTTTGGAATTAGGTATAAAAAAGAGGACGGGAATAGCATGGCTTAGGTTGGGAGGGTGGAAAGCTCGCAAGATTGCTGATTGCAGGAGGATTTGCTCATTATGCGGGGAACAAGAAGACTGGACGCATATTTTGGCAGCATGCGTGCAGACGGAGAGTATTAGGAAAAAACTATTACCGGAAGTATTTTTGGCTTCCAACAGACGGAGGGCAGCATGCTGGGACATGATTTTGAACAGTCAAAACTGGCCAAGCTTGGGCACATACTTAATGGAAGTACGTGTACTAAGAGATAAGGTGTTTATGCAAATTTTCTTTAAATATATGTGGTGCTTGATCTCTTGGGTGTGCGTGTGTGTGTGTGTGTTTGCGTGTGTGATTCCGAGTGTTTTTCAATTTCATATGTATGTATATAATGTGATTATAAACATAGTTGGTTCTGGTCGATTCTGCAAGTCACGTATACAGACCAGGTAATTTTCTAGAGAGCATGTACGGTCTTATGACCCATGGGACTGTGTTATGCAATTAATGTGATACTAAGTACTTAATAAATATCACTACTACTATTTACAGGTGAAACACAATTCACACGAGATGGCATTACAATTTTCCACAATTAGCATGTATGGGCATATGAAAACCCACATGCAATTGTTCCATCTCATCACCAAGTGCGGTTCACTCTCAACAGGTGGACCGGCATCATTGGTGATCGGTTAGCTGGACCCATGCACATGTAAACAGACTTACGGGGCAGGCATACACCAACGTCCTGGAAAAGAGCACACCTCGTGTGTATGAAGACACTCCACTAAGCATTCGTCAACAAGCTCAATTTTTGCATGATAGCGTTCCTCTTAGTCGTACCGCTCGCCGGTACTTGGATGGAAAATTTCCCGATCGATGGATAGGTAGAAGTGGCCCAATTTCTTGGCTACCACGCTCACTTGATTTGAACCCTGTCGATTTCTACTTGTGGGGCGATTTAAAAGCGTTGGTGTATTCGTCTCGGTGCCTGGCATGGAATCCCTTCAGAATCCAATTGTAGCTGTTTGCGGGGAAATAGGCAATATCCTGTAATTTGAGATTGTGTTCGCACGGCCATGAGACGTCGATGTGAGGCCTCTATTCAAGCAGGAGGTGCACACTTTGAACATCTTCTGTAAAGAAAACAACCTGCGGTAAGAAATACGTTCCGGTGAACATCACTGTTTTGAAGACCATAACTCCGAAATCAAGCATTTCCGGATACAAGCTGTAGTGGACGTTTTTATTGTCTACATATGGGGAATGCTTATGCTCTCTATTTTTGGAACACCCTATATTTATCAGCAGTTGACAAAATGTTCCTTTTTGAACAAAAATTAAATTCAGAGAATGGGTTGCCAGCCTGAAATATCAATATAAGCTTGCACCGTAACTGAGAACTAGTGGTACTTCTGACGTACATCGGGCCGAACAACTGAGCCCCTCCAGGATGGGAGTTGTTCGGATTGGGTTGAACTCGGCGGGGCAGTGGTTTTTGAAACCTATGAAAGATTGGAGAGTCTGGGCTAAGCCTGTGCGGAGTTACGAGACGCCTCAATGTCCTCGGACATCAACCTGGAAAACAGGTAGACAGCGGTTAGACACATTCATCCCCACCGAGCTTGTTCGGTAGTCCTTTTCAACTGGGGTTGATGTGCGTAAGTGGCGTGTCCACTTCCATCCCTGTAAAAGTAGGGAGGGCGGTATATAAAAGGGGCCGTCGTAATGGATAGCTCCACGGACTTGCTTCCTGGGTCCCGAGCTTTGTTTGGCTGAGTAGGCAGAACTTTCGCCCTGGCTTATAGATGGGAGCATCTGAATCTTCTTGTTTTTATTTTATGTTTATTTATTTATTCTCAAAATTGAATAACGCTATTTCACCTGTAAGGATTACGTTAGGATTCTAGTTTAACGAAAAAGAAACGTATGAATGGAAAAGAAGCAAATAACTTAAACAAGATTCGATCTTGCTTTTCCCACCCCTTTTCCTGCGCAGTTAATGAGCTGGTTGACGAAAATTTAAAAGCTAGCAGGACTGCCATTTTTAAAGTCAAGTACACGAAATTTAAGGATTAATTGCTTTAACCTCAGAGAGTGAGACAGTACAATTTTCGAGAGAATATTTTAAACTTTTATAATATTACAGAATACAATAATAATGTTTTTCACTGTAGAATCAGATTTGCGAAATTTAAAATGAACCTAAACAAGTTAAACGTAAATGTTCCTTTGTTACCGTCCACTACCCTTTCTTAATATAGCTGTTCTATAGATCAAATTCGTCTTCATCTACTGAATAGACGAGTAAAGACTGAAATTTGCTTTCTGCATGTGTTGAAACCGAATTCCATTCAGAGAAAGGGGGAAAAAAAAGAAAAACAACAGTGAACCGTGGACGTCGAACTGTTTTACTCGTAAATTAAACAGGAAATTCCCTTTTTTGTCCCGCATTTATTTCCTGCCCAATACGGCCGTGAAATATATATCACGTGGTTTTTTCCAAAACGAACTTTTTTGTTGTTGTAGGCGGCTATTTATATGCCAAGCGGTTGGACGTCATGAATCATATTATATAGGGGTAGTTTTCTATACAACAGTTGGCAGAATGGGCATTCCCCGACAAAAGCACACCTTTTGGTGCTGCCGGAAATTGAATCTGGGCGCCCTCCCATGACCGCCCACATATTTTATCCCTCCCACCCTTCCGCCGAGGATGCTGACGGAACTTTGCAAGAGCGCAAGTTGGCAGCCATTATTCCCGCTTCAATAAGCCAAGTATTTTGCTAGCAACTTCAAAGGATTCAAGCACGGTTCACCAATCATCATCCTGCAAGCTATGGCGGTTCAGTGAAAGGTAAAGGCTTTGCTACACCCTGCCAGCTCTAGCTTTGCACCCTAACTTGTCATCTCACATCATTATCAGCTTCTATAGCAGACGAAAATTGATGTGGTAAGTCAATTTTTCCTTTATTGCCTTCTTGCCCAAAATGCTGCGTTACTGAAGCAAGTTCAGGCATGTAGGGCTTAATTTTCCTAAGGAAACCTTGTCAAACCGACGTTCCAGATTAAGTAAAACGTTTTTTACTTTCTCTACTACATATAGTAAGTAGGGGAAGTATTGCATTCCACTAAAAAAATTGATAGCGAGATTTCACAGGAAATACATATTTTGAGGCCTCCTGAATCCAAAAAAATCTTATGTGTTACACTCATATGACTTTCTCTACTCTTGTACAACCTATATTTACAAACGCTTATTCTCCATATGCTTCATGTTAATCGAGATATCGAGATGTTAATCCTATTGCTAATTTTCTTGTAGATGCAAGGGAAATTGGCTTTAAGCGTTTAAGAGCTGGTTGCTATGTGGAGTATTCCATTCTCTTTGCATTACCAGGACAAAAAAATGAATAACGAATTTGAGAAAAAGTATAAGTATTGGAAAATTTAAGGGAATAATAAGCAATATCTCGCAAACGGTTCACTCAACAAAAAATGTATACGACATAAATTGTGAATTTTAACGCGATCTACATTTTTTGTAGTAAAATTTTGTCTATCTCTTATGGTTTACCAGTTATGCAAAAGTCGTTCACAATGAACATTTTTGAAGACATTCCCAGAAAATTCGAGATATACATTTCATTTGTCATGAAAATATCTTAAACATATGATATTTTAATCAAAACCGTTAGAGCCATTTTTGAGAAAATTAAAATTTTCGAAAACTTTTCCATGTAAAGGGTAGTCTGGTGTAAGGTGTAAGGTATTTAGGTTAAGTATCTTTCAGAATTGCGACACAAAGGTTTTCAAGAAAACCCTCCACCCCAGATTACCCTTTACATAGAACATTTTTCGAAAATTTTAATTTTCTCAAAAACGGCTCTAACGATTTTGATTAAAATATCACGTATTTAAGATACTTTCATGACAAATAAAATGTATATCTGGAATTTTCTGGGAATGTCTCAAAAAGTATTCTTCATTGTGAACGACTTTTGCATAACTGGTAAACCATAAGAGATAGACAAAATTTTACTACACAGAAAATGTAGATCGCGTTAAAATCCACAATTTATGTCATATACATTTCTTTTGTTGAGTGAACCATTTTCGTGATATTGTTTGTTATTCCCTTAAATTTTCCAATACTTATACTTTTTTCTCAAATGGGAATTCGTTATTCAATTTTTTTGTCCTGGTAATGCAAAGAGAATGGAATACTCCACATAGCAACCAGCTCTTAAAATATTTGACTATCGCTTAAAGCCTCGATTAACATGAAGCATATGGAGAACAAGCGTTTGCAAAAATAGTTTGCACAAGAGTAGAGAAAGTCATGTGAGTGTAACACGTCAGATTTTTTGTTTTTAGTAAAGGTACAGTTAAGTACAAAAAGTCTTGCCGATGTAGGGATATACAGTTGACATTGAAATGTCTACAGCTTTTTCTCTCCTGCAGTACCAACCTGTTGCTCCCTCTACCTTCGGAATTACTGGAGTAGGGCGAATGTGTTTTATTAAAACATATTCACTTGATTTTTCCTACTCACTATAGTTTATTTTTATAATCTTCTGAAACAATTGTGAAAAAGCTTATTTTTCTATATACTTGTAGAAATTGTTTCATCACACGTTTCGTTGCAGGTACTCGGGGGATACAGGAAACCGAAGCGATAGTCAAATGTTTAAAAAGTGGTCTTGAAATTTCCATACTCTTGCCACGAGATCGCGAGAAACTACTGAATGATGAACAAATGGCTGATGCCACAAAAAGCAGTATTTGAAGTAAATTGTGTGTTTTAAAGAGAGATACATTTTCTGTGCAGTAACGTTTTGTCTATCTCTTATGCTTTACAAGTTATGACAAATAACACAAAATTCTTTCCAAAGAAGAGGGCTTCATAAGCTTTCACAGAAAATTCATGAACTACATTCTATTTGACATGTAAATGTGTTAAATATATAGTATTTTGATCTAAATCTTTAGACATTTTTGTGAAAATTGAAAATTACGAAACATTTTCACATAAAGGCTAGTTTGGGATGGGGGAATTTTCTTCTTCTTCTTCTTCTTCTTCTTCACTTCAAGGATTTGGCATTACACCTGTTCCGTCTTCGCATTCTTTTTTTTTCCTTGAAAAAATCTTAATATAGCATCTTTTGAAGATGCTGCACTCAATACCAACTATTGTTTAATCCACATTTTGTTTCTGAGTTATGCTGCTCTCTCTCTTTCTCTCCCTCTCCCCTTCTCTTTCTATCTCTTGCACACGCACACACACTTTATCTAAAAATGCATTTTTTTATTCAGGGAACCTGAAAAATGTTTTTTAGTGAAATGTGGTTATCGAATTTTTGGATGCATACAATAGTTCATTTACAGAGCGAGTAAAAAAATCTGAAGTTATACATTTCACACTTTTTTCGCTTGTAATTGCAAATTCACATATCTGCTATATACACAATGATTCTGTGACAAGAAACTTTTGGGGTAATAGACGAGACAATGTTACAAACTTTTAAGGATAATAGAGGAGACAATTATCAGCAACTTTCATATAGGAACCCTTGTCCGGAAACGTCTGGTTTGATGGATAAAACATTAGTGTGTGTTATCAGAACGCTGTCTATAACAGCATGGTTGAGTGAAGCTTTTCACTCTGAAGTGATTAGGGTGTTGTGGTGTCTTAATGTATTCTTTAATGTAGTGACGTTACACGTTGGTAGGTTAACACTGTTGTAATCGTGGAAAGATTCACATGCGAATTTTCAATCAACGTGTGGGCTGGTATAGTGCATGATTCATAATAGGTTCATATCTACTGCCAGGTCGATTAAATGGACAAACTATAACTTTATTGATATAATAATGATACTCGAAGTGCTGGAGGCAGAGTTTCATGATGGCAGTATGGTGGTGCACCCGCTCACTTCTCCAGGGGTGTTCAAAATTTTTTCCATTGACTTTTCCAGCGAGATGGATCGGAAGAAGTGGTCCAGTTCATTGGCCTACCTGTTCACCTGATTTGACACTTGCATTTTTTTTCTTGTGGGATCATCTTAAAGCCCTTGTTTATGACACTCCGATCGAATCGGAAGAGAACCTAATAGAAGGTAACTAATTGCCTGTGACACAGTTAGGAACATGTCAGGAATCTTTGAACGAGTGTGACAATGCTGTTATTGGGGCTGGTGGTGGACATTTTCAACAGTTCTTGTAATATGTGTTGGTATTTTATTTATATTGTTGTGAGTGTTATGAATTTCAAGTGTATTTAATAAATAAAAGTTTGTAATAAAATTCATAGGTTTGGATTAATTATTATGATTATGAAGCATTTTTGGACATGAGTTCCTATATGAAAGTTGTTTCTATTGTCTTATTTATCATTCTAATAATTTGTAACATAGCTGCATATCACGTCAACGTTTAATCAATAAATATATAACCAGAGAAATCATCAAACAACCTATTTACAAAAGACGCACTATTTCGGTCTTCTGCTAGCATTATGATCCGTTGTCACATACTTTACCTATTTTGCTCTGTAGTATTGTTTTCTTTGGTGCAAGATTTGGTCACCACCTTCCTTCTCCGCCATAATTGCTGATTGCCTATAACCTGGTTGCACCTTAAGTGTTAAATTAAGAACTGAACTGTGCTATGGACTTAACTTATGTAAATACATAAGTATGTTATTAAACGCTGAAGAACAACATATAGCTACGTTTCAATATGATTTAGTTGTACTTACCGAACCGAAACAATTAAACTTTGGTTTCTTGTATGCAGATCTTCCTCTGAAAATAAAAACACACATAAATAGATAATCTTTAGATCAAAATTGAAAAATAATTCAAATTTATAGTTAAAAGCAAAGTTAAGATGTAATAATTAGCAATAATCTAATAACCTAACCTAATAATAATAGTAATAATAATTATTAATTATTATTTAAATGCTCCTATAATTAAGCTCCATAATATAACTTATTATAAATAATAATATAATTAAGTAATGCAATAACATATAAATCAATTAATATTATAATCAGTGCCACAGTTGGTGAGTAAATGGTCGGCGTGTAAAGTTTGAACACATGCGAATTGAAGTTGTAATATTGTTGTATTGTTATTTGCCCCACGCTTTGGGCGCCAACTTGAAGTAGGTTGTTGCTTCACGGATGGAAAGCCAATTTGAAGAAGATGTATTATATTTCGTCTGTTGGGGAGCCAAACTTGAAGTAGTTGCAACCGCACGTATAGTAAAAAGTGTCCGGTAGCCTTCGTCCCAAATTTAAAAATATTAACGTTGTAATTTGACCGTTTCTTTAGATATCATATATTTATGTTTGCCTCGGCTGCGTCAGTATTATTGTTAAAGACTTGGATTGCTTTGCAAGGCGTGGTGCGGCTGAAGAATGTAGGCTTACACAGATTGTTATTTTAATTCACTCCTTTTTATTAATTCTTTACACGATTTAAATAACACTTCATTGATGTAGAGAGCTGTAAGATTCTTTTATTAAATACTTGCACTTTTTTAAACACGTTAACTATTTTCGTCTCACACTGAATGCATATTAAATTTCTCGAGGACGCATCTCGCGTCTGGTTAGGAACACAATCTACAACCAACTCGTCCAGTTATGAGCGCTGTCTACAAGCAACTGACTTGATTTCTACCGTCTACATTTGTAAATTTCTGTATTTAAAGTCTCTGATTGGCTATTCCTAATCCAATAGAATACTTCTATTTAACTTAAGCTTTTTTTCTGGTTGTTGATTGGCTATTTTATAAACTGTAACAAAAATTACATTATTGTTGCTCCAAGAATGACTAGTAGCATTATTATACTTTCTTACTCATTATTGCCTCAAGGTTACCTCATTGTTAGCATCTTTTAACCTATTATTCTCACAGCTCCTACATTATTAAATTACGTAATACATTCACATAACATTATTACACATGCCTACAATAATATAAACATATACAATGACTGTAATATACACTTTTTATATATTGTTACATACACATATTGCTTTAAGGTGGGCTGTTATTATATTTTATATTATATAATTTGATTAAAATCATTTAAGTGTTAAAAATACTGCCTCAGAATATAAAAACATGTAACACACAATATAACTATCCTTCCCAATAAATCTAACAGCTGCGTATTTGTGGAGGAGGAGTTTGTTACGAATGGAACATAACAACTCGAATGTTATCAGATTCTAATCACTTATCCCAGAATAAATGCCAAAGTTTTAACTTTGTCGTGTATTGCAACATATTGATATTACTCACATAAAAAGTTGTTCTCCTATCCTCGTTTCCTTTATCGCGATATATTTCGCTTAGGAATGATTTCAAATTAAGCAAGATGTGCTTAGTTATCCATGCGGAAACAGTATTCAAATGTTTATTCCTGGTAACAAGCTACAGCGATGGAAAGAACAGAAGGGGGAGAAAAGCAAGAATAACAAACTTCCAAGTGTGATCGTTTGATGACGATCAATATGGTATATTTCGAAAACGGCTAACATTACATTGTCAGAAAAGTTGTATTTTAATTATCTCTGCGTTTTTCTTTGGTAGGTTTTTGTTTATCTTTAGTAGTTTCCTTGCAATTCAAAATCAACCAAAAACCCAATCAACGGAAGAGGGCTTCATAGGCAATGCACAGAAATTTTAAGATATACGCGTTATTAGTCGTAAAATATCGCAAACATGTAGCATTTTAATCAAAACTTTTAGAGGCATTGAGAAAAAATAAAAAAAAACATGTAAAGGATAATTTGGAACAAGGGGAATTCCCTGAAAATCTTCGGTTCGCATCCTTGGAAGATGTTGAACTTAAACACAAAATTTTCGTTTTTGAGTTGCTGTTCACAGACATAGGGCTTTTTCTAAAAATGCCGTTCTCTGGATTCAGGTATACTCATAATGCATATCTGCAGTGAAGTGTTGAAATCGGCAAGTAGTGGAAAATAAAAAACGACCGATACTACTTTGGAAAGTCCATAAAATAGCCGAGCACAAAATTGAATTTCGAGTTTTAATCGTTTTTCGCTTAAAGCACCATGTCCTTTAAGGCTTGCATTTGTGGAAACACAAAATTCCACAATTTGTTTTTGATTAACTTGAGGATTTTATCACCGAACGTAAAACAAATGGAAAACACAGAATTTTAATACGTTACATAAACATATTTTTGAAACAATCTTTGCTCTGAGATTATTGAATGCTTCAACTTACCTGTTTCGCTTATTGAATATATTTAACTCGAAATGATATATTTTATAATTTTTAATAATTAAAAATCAATTTTAAAATTGCAATATCTGTTACGCACAACATTTTGAGTATTGCAAATGCTGAAAAAGTAACCAAAAAAACTATTTTCATAAACGCTTATTCTCCATCTACTTCATGTTAATCGACATGTAATTACTAATTTTCTTGTAGGTGCAAGGGGAATATGGTAGGCTTTAGGCGATAGTCAAATCTTTTAAGAGCTGGTTTCCATTTGAGAAAAATTTAAACTATTGGAAAATTCAAACAAATAACAAAGAATTTCTCGGAAATGTTTCACTGGGCAATAAAAATGTATATAACATAAATTGCGTGTTTTAACGATATTGACATTTTTTGAGTAGTAAAATTTTATCTATTTCTTACGGTTTAGCAGTTCTGTAAAATGAAAACGACAAGATATACATTTCCATTTGCCATAAAACTATCTTAAACATACGAGATTTTAATCAAAATCGTCAGAGCCATTTTTGAGAAAATCAAAATTTTCTAAAAATGATCCACGTAAAGGGATCCACCTAAATACTTAAGTTTGGTATTCATCGGAATTTTCGTTTATGAGTTATGCTATCCACAGACACACGCACACACACACACACCTTTTACTAGAAATGATTATTTTTTTGGATTTAGGGCGCCTCAAAACATGTATTTCCGGTGTAATCTCGATATCAAATTTTTGGTTGGAATGCAATATTTCCCTTACTTGCTCTACGTAGTAGGGAAAGTAAAAATGGACCTCAATGGCATGGGCATATTTAAATGTCATTTGGATGTGATGCCCAATTTCAAGGAAACTAACGTGTAACATAAAATTAAAAGGTTTAGGGACGAGAACGAAACAAAACAGAGAACATATCATTGTTTTGTTAAATTTAAATATTTGACTTGGAAAAAATAAGTATGCTTGACGATATTTAGCTCCCTTCGTTTTGCGACACCTTACACATATAAAAGTTATCTTAAGTTCTTTTCTGTCAGAAATGTTGAAAGGAAACCTTTCCTAAGGTTTGAACTAAGTTTTAAGGTCCGTTAACTTTTTTGTAACGTATAACGTCCCGCACTGAACTCCCGTTTGTTGCGAAGGATGCTGAAGTGATTTTTAGAAGAATTTTTCAGTCGAAAGGCAACGTCATCCAAAGTCTCCCTTGAGACTACTTTTTCCTCCGGTTTAGGTTTTTTATCTTTTATACTTCCCGTCTATCGAACTTTATCCACCTCTACGTTTACTGGAATGGTTTAGAACCGAAATTCTTGAGAGTATATATTCAAACCTCCTTAAACGCTACACAAAACAAGCATGGTGGAATATCAGAATAATGCAAGATCTGACAATAGTCACGCACATTGCAGCCCTTTATAGTGAATTTTGTAGTGAAATATAATAAGTTTGTGGAGGAGCTGAGGTCTATAGAAAGACAATGATGCTATCTATAGGGTTAAAACACAATATCAAGAAATAGAGATATCTGAGGATCTAATATCCTATTCTACAAAATTCTACTGAGCGTATTTGACGAAGTCCTTGTTCTGAAATGCAAGGTGAATTGAAATTGTTCGACTTCAAAGCAAACAAATATGATATGTTGCACTGACATGACCTTCTCTTCTCTTTTACAAACGCTTATTCTCCGTCTACTTCATGTTAATCGAGATAAACATTAGCAAATTTGTATTATTGCTAATTTTATTGTAGGTCCAATATGGTATGCTTTAAGCTATAGTCAAATCTTTTAACAGCTGGTTGCTATGTGGAGTATTTCATTCTCTTTGCACGTCCAGGACATAAAAAAGAGAAGCGAATAACGAATTCCCATTTGAGGAAAAGTATAACTATTAGAAAATTCAAACAAATAACAAATATCTCGGAAATAGTTCATTCGACATAAAAAATGTATATGACATAAATTGTGTGTTTTAACGAGATCTAAATTTTTTGTGTAATAAAATTTTGTCTCTCTCTTACGATTTACTAGTTAGGCGAAGGTCATTCAGAATGAAGAGGACTTTTGGGGACATTTCCAGAAAATTCAAGCTATACATTTCATTTACCATTAAAATGTTTTAAACGTATAGTATTTTAATCAAAATCGTTAGAACCATTTTTGAGAAAATCAAAATTTTCCAGAAGTTTTTGATGTAAAGAGTAGTCTGGGGTGGAGGATGTTCTGGAAAGTCTTGTGTCGCATCTTTGAAAGATACTGAACCTAAATACCAAGTCTGTATTTATCCAACTTTTCGTTTTTGAGTTATGCTGTTCACAGACACACACACGGACCATTTACTAGAAAGGATTTTTGGGGGGATTCTGGAGACCTTAAAACATGCATTTCCGGTGAAATCTCAGTATCGAGGTTTTTTGGGTGGAATGCACTACTTCCCGTACTTACTATACGCAGTAGAGAACGTAATTAAAATGGATGCATTTAGATTACTCGGATAACAGCCGAATATTATTTTCAGGAAGTTGTATGTGATTATCTGGACAGGAAAAACCATTGGGAACAGTGCGTTGGAAAACACTTAAGCAGAATCTGAAGAAAATTAGTATAAACTGGAAAAATCGATCACCTCTAGATAATAAAATCTGATGCAATACGTGCATATGACTTTCTTTACCCATCAAAATTGGCATGCATCCGTTGTATATTATACTATTCATAGGACAATTATTTTCTATACACGTTCGTTACTAATGGTATTCAAGAAAGTATCGGTCTACATTTTAAAAAATTCCAGCAGTCAAATTAATGGAGGGAAAAATCGATTTTTTTACATAAAGATTAAATGGTAATACATTTACTGCTTTTCCGATCGTTCATTTTATCAGTTTTATAATTTTTTGAAAAATATGCAATACTTACAACTCTCTTGTACGTAGTGTTTTCAAAATTATTTTACATACATCGAGTAGAGCAATCTTTTTTTATGTACGACTTGATTTTTCGGTGAAAATAGGATTTTATTTCACGGAAGAACAAAATGTCAAAGTTGGAAATTTTCAATGTTTTTGCCTTAATTGCTCATTTATGGCCAACTTTTTATGATTTCACAGATTTATTTCTTTACAGTTTAAGTCTCATATCGATGATAGTGTAAGAATATATACATATTTTTTAATAAGTTATACAATTTGATAAAATGAACGATATTAAAAACTGCCAAAGCATGTAAACAGTGTTACCATTTGATCTTTATGTCTAATAGAAAATTATATTTTTCCCCTCCATTAATTTGGCTGCTAGAATTTTTAAAGTGCCTACGAATACTATGAGCAACCATATATAACCTTCCTTACGCTTACCTATAGTAAGTTCACGAAGTATTCCACTAAAAACATTACATATAGAGCTTTCACCGGAAATACATGTTCAGAGTTCCCTTGATTCCGAAAGAAGTTAGGAAAAGGTTCGTGTGTGTGTGTGTGTGTGTGTGTGTGTGTGTGTGTTTGTGTGCCATCAGCATAACTCTAAAACGAAATATCAAATAAATACCAAAGGTGGTATATAGGTTCATCATCATCAAAGGATATGACACCAAGATTTTCAATAAAATCTCCAAACCACAAACTACGCTTTACTTAGAACTTTTTTGGTTTTTATTTTATCAATAAAGGCTCTAACGATTCTGATTAAAATGCTAAGTGTCCAAGATTTCTATATGACAAATAAAATGTCTATCTTAAACGTTCCTGGCTTTTGAAATCCGCTTCATTCAGAATTAATTTTGTATATTTTTGTACAGCTGGTAAACCATAAGAGTGGACAAAGCTTACTATAGGAAATGTAGATCTTGCTTAAAAAAGCATGAACCGTTTCTAATTCGTTGTTATTGGTTCGAGTTTTCAAGCACTTTATAACTTTTGGAAGTTCTAAGCAGCCACTGAATTGTTTATCGTAGGCATTGAAAGACGTAACGACTGGTTTTTACTTTTTTACCACCCAAAAATTCTATACGGAGAATTCATCGGAAGTACATGTTTCGGGATCCCCTAAATCTAAATAGGGGATCCCGACTTCAAAACGAAAAGTCGGAAAAACACCAAACTTGTATTTAGGCTCAATATCTTCCAAAGACGCGACACGAAGATTTTCAAGAAAATCCCTCCACCCTGAAATACCCTTTCGAAAATTTTGATTTTCTAAAAAATGGCTCTAAGCACTATGATTAAAATATCATACATTAAAGGTACTTACATGACAAAATACATATCTTGAATCTGGGAATAGCCTATAAGGTCCTCCTCATTCGGATGGAAGTTTGTATAATCTTGTATAACTGGTTAAACGTTAAGCGATAGACGAAAATGTATTGCACAAACATGTAGATCTCTTTGAAACACACTTATTTGAAATAGGTTTTTTGTGGCATAAACCATTGGAGATATCCGTTATTAATGATTCATATTGTTCATTACTTGGTCGTTCTCTTTAAGTCCTACCAATATTCAGATGGGGGAGGGGGTTCGGACCCCTTTAGCTGCCGTAGTGCCGCCACAGCGTACCTGGATCTGGCCGCCCGGTGTCTCCTCTTGCTTCTTCCTTCCTCCCGGGGACGCCATCTCGTGGGGCGCAGTAGAATATCCACTCTGGATCGGTGCCGAGCGCCCTCCGTAACGGAAAATAAGATAAAGTACCCTGGTGATAGAGTTATCGTGATAGTAGGGTTGTAGATCAAGGACAACGGCGCGATGTTAGGAGACGACTGACAGTCTTAGCTTCCATATTTGTCAACTCCCTCCTAACAAGATGTAGTGCTAAGAACGGCAATCACTTAAGGAGGAAAATATTTGCTAACTTGAGCGATTGCGCTATCAAAATTATTTTGTTTAGAAATGTATCACCTCAAAGGCGTCTGAATTTCTCTTTTTACTTTCTCTACTACGTATAGTAAGTAGGGGAAGTATTGTATTCCACCCAAAAATTCGATACCGAGATTTCACCGGAAATACATAAACACCAAACTTGGTATTTAGGTTCAGTAACTTCCAGAGATGCGACACGAAGGTTTTCAAGAAACTCCCCCCACCCCAGATTACCCTTTATATGGAACATTTTTCGAAAATTTTAATTTTCTCAACAATGGCTCTAACGATTTTGATTAAAATATCATATTTTTAAGATATTTTCATGACAAATAAAATGTATATCTTGAATTTTCTGGGAATATCTCCAAAAGTATTCTCCATTGTGAACAACTTTTGCATAACTAGTAAACCATAGACAAAATTTTACTACACAGAAAATATAGATCGCGTTAAAATACATAATTTATATCATACTCAATTTTTTTGTTGAGTGAATCATTTTCCAGATATTACTTGTTATTCCCTTAAATTTTTCAATACTTATTTTCTCAAATGGGAACTCGTTATTCATTTTTTGTCTTGGATATGCAAAGAGTATTAATTTGTGGCAAAGAGAATAGTGCTGCATCTAGCAACCAGTTGTTAAGATATATGTTGATGCTTAAAGGCTAGTGTATTTCTATACTGCCCTTGCAATACAAAACAAGGGGAACATAGTACGCCTTAAGCGATAGTCAAATATTTTTAGAACTGGTCTCTGTGTGTAAACTGTAATTCTCTTTGCATGTCAAAAGATCGTTTCTGCAAATGTTTATCTCGATTATTTTGAAATAGATGGAGAATAAGAGTTTGTAAAAATAGTTTGTATAAGAGTAGAGAAAGTCATGTGAGTGTAACACATCATATTTTTTCACAGAATAATCTACATAGTAAATTATACTGTAATTTAGTTATCCTGTCTTACGATTGCTACAGTATTAACAGTGAATTTAGATCTCCAATCCAAGCATAACGTGCCTGGGCCCAGTATTTGCATGGTGCAACACTGAGAGTTGCTTTTAATAAAATTAAAAGGAACTGGGGGATTACTTGATGCAAACTAGAAGTAGCTTTACAAACGTTTTCTTATACATTTTTAAAATCAGATTTATTAGACAATTGAAAAGCGCGGATCTTTGCAAATGGGTATTCTTTAATGAGATTCCGTAGTAAAACAGAACACAAAAGAAAACGTTAAAATTGTCTTTGTAGAGTGTTTTTCTTTTGCTGATTTTTCTTTCCTCTGTTAAAAATAAAAAATTAAGTATTTCCAACTGGATTGAAGGTAATTTAATTCAAAACAAAAGAATTGCGTCTTTTATGACTTGAGATGTCTTCTAGGCAGAAAAACTGGAATAAACTTGTTATTTTATTTTTTCTAAGAACCCTTGTTCAGCTCCTGGAAACTTGTTTTTACTGATAAAATCGGCTGGCGAAGTATTTACAAGGAAAACAAAAGCTGACTGAGTTTGTTGATGTAAAAGAAGTTGATAAACAACCAAAGGAAGATATCTTACTCCTTCACCATTAAAATCTTTCCCTTCCTTTTTATACGCCGCAGTTCTGGGCACTTTCTGTTTTCTTTGTATCTTATCGCCGGCCAGGTTATTCCGACTTCGCTGAATCGGCAGATAAAGTGTACTGCTTGCAAAGGGTATATGCAGATCCTTGATAGCCTACCTGCTTTCCATCGCAAACGTCTGCAACGTGGCTTTTCTTCCTTGTTAGTAGTGATTATTCTAAATGTTTATTTTTACAAACGCCTATTCTCCATATGCTTCATGTTAATCGAGATGTTAATCTTATTGCTAATTTTCTTGTAGCTGCAAGGGGAATTGCTAGGCTTCCACCCAAAAATTTGATACCGAGATTTCACCGGAAATGCATATTTTGAGACTCCCTGACTCCAAAAAACATTTTTGCAAACATGTCTGTGTGTGTGTGAACAGCATAACTCAGAAATGAACAGTTGGATAAACACCGAACTTGGTATTTAGGTTCAGAGATCTTCCAGAGATGCGACACGAAGATTTTCAAGAAAATCCCCCCACACCAGATTACCCTTTACAAGGAATATTTTTCGAAAATTTTAATTTTCTCAGAAATGGCTTTAACGACTTTGATTAAAATATCATATATTTAACATATTTTAATGACAAATAAAATGTGTATCTTGAATTTTCAGGCAATGTTTCCAAAAGTCCTCCTCATTCTGAATTGCTTTTTCATAACTGGTAAACCGTAAGAGAGAAACAAAATTTTTCTATACAACAAATGTAGAGCTGGTTAAAACACACAATTTATGTCATACATTTTTCTGTAGAGTGAACCATTTCCGAGATATTCCTTGTTATTTGTTTGAATATTCCAATACTTATACTTTTTCTCAAATGGGAATTCGTTTATTCGTTTGTTTTGTCCTGGACATGCAAAGAGAAATGAATGCTCCATATAGCAACCAGCTCTTTAAGGATTTGACTATCGGTTGAAGCCTACCATATTCCCCTTGCACCTACAAGAACGTTAGCAATGTTTATCTCGATCAACATGAAGTAGATGGAGAGTAAGCGTTTGTGAAAATAGTTTGTACAAGAGTAGAGAAAGTCATGCGAGTGTAACGCATGAGATTTGTTTATTGCTAACGTTTCGTTACATACTGCGGTGAATACCGTTAGCGGAAGGTTTCCTTATTAAAGAGGATAGATTATAATTTTATATTAAAGTCTCTAATCAAATTAATACAGAATCTCTTTTTAAAATCAATATACTTAAGGTAATCATTGCAGTATTAATAATAAATATTCACGGCAATATTCTTACTCTTCCATGCAGAGAAGGTGGATAATAACTCATTTTCTCTGATGATGTTCTTACAGTGCATGACGAAACGCAATGAATAAAATAATACACGTTGAAAAGACCACGTCCACAAAGCAATTTAACACACACCATAGATTAGCAAATTTAACGGTTGTGAGGTTACTAAATCTCTGGATTTCTGGAGTTGTGGATCCAGAATTTTGAAACCACAGTTCATAGATCTGTAGTTTCTCTAAATCAAATAACACTTTCTTTGTTTTCAAAACTGTCCTAAGCTATGATTTCAACGTATGCAGGTTGACTGTAGTGCATTTCTTCTTCACGTAGTGTCATGTAATGCATTAGAAATAATTGCATGAGCTTAAGGCAAACTTCTTGGACATTAATTTAGTTTGTTATTACAAAACAGTTGGCGAAAAAGCGTACGAGAACTTTCAAGTCATCAACAAATGGAAATGCAAAACCTAGTAGAAATAACTGAATAAACATTCAAAAACGTTCATATAGTGGATTTTCGGAAATAAGCGAGAACGTGCGTATTAAATTTGATACCTAAGGATTTTAACGAACGGATTGGGGCAGTAGCATCCTGTAGTGGCAGATACCGAGTTCAAAACCCATTTACTGGCAATGTAACTGGGTTTTTATTCCGATTTCCTACATCCGCAGATAAAGAACCAGTTAGGATATTCAGTAACATATCCCGAAGTTCCACACGCAGAATAAGAGAAACAGAAAAAAAAGATGTGTCACACTCACATGACTTTCTCTACTCTTGTACAAACTATTTTTACAAACGCTTATTCTCCATATCCTTCATGTTAATCGAGATGTTAATCTTATTGCTAATTTTCTTGTAGATGCAAGGGGAATATGGTAGACTTTAAGCGATAGTCAAATATTTTAACGCTGGTTGCTATGTGGTGCATTCCATTCTCTTTGCATGTCCAGGACATAAAAAAATGAATAACGAATTTGAGAAAACGTATAAGTATTGGAAAATTTAAGGGAATAACGAATAATATTTCGAAAATGGTTCACTCAACAAAAACAAAGTATATAACATAAGGTATAAAGGAAAGCAACTACACAATTAAGACCATCTACTAGGCACACAATGGATAATATTTATCAAAAAAGTTCACATATTACCATCGCGATATGACTTAAGTTGCTGAAGAAATATTAAACAAGGGGGAGAATGCTCAGGAGAAAGACTGACGTTAGATGCGATGTCTAAGATAAACGCACAATTAGCTAATGGTGTGGTAGAGCCATGCAACAGAAACCCTCCGCAAGACAAATGATTTGAGACGATACGATACGATCACAGACGTCAAATGTCGAAGTTATCGATTATAGAAATAATTAAAACGCAGTACTTATGTAAGTAGATCATGTGACGCACAGTACTCTTTTTAAAAGCGCTTGGGCTAGTCTACGATTATGCTTTTACTGTTGTGAGAACAGGTACTGGCTTATACCAGGAAATTTGACGTAATTTGTATAGGGTGACGTAAGCAAGCTCTCATAATTTGATATTTTAAAACTTCTAAATGTAATTAATTTTACATTATATAAAAACGGTTTAAAAGGAGATCAAAAGGTCTATCCTCGCAATGTTAAACTGCTAAGTTTATTACCAATTATCTCAAACTACATATTTAAACTATCGGACTGAAATTTTCACAGGCTTTAGACGAATAACTTCTAAATTTACTGACTTACTTTTATCCAATAAATTTTTACTTTCTCTACTACGTATAGTAAGTAGGGGAAATATTGCATTCCACCCAAAAATTCTATACCGAGTTTTGAGGTCTCCTGAATCCAAAAAAAGTATTTTTGGAAACATGTCCGTGTGTGTGTGTATGTGTCTGTATGTGTCTGAGCAGCATAACTCAGAAACGAACAGTCGGATAAACACCAAACGTGATATTTAGGTTCAGTATCTTCCAGAAATGCAACACGAAGGTTTTCAGGAAAACCCCCCACCCCAGATTACCCTTTACATGGAACATTTTTCGAAAATTTTAAATTTTCTCAAAAACAGCTCTAACGATTTTGATTAAAATATATATTTAAGATACTTTCATGGCAAATAAAATGTATATCTCGAATTTTCTGGGAATGACTCCAAAAGTATTCTTCATTGTGAACAACTTTTGCATAACTGGTGAACTAAGAGATAGACAAAATTTTACTACACAAAAAATGTAGATCGCGTTAAAATATGCAATTTATGTCATATACATTTTTGTTGTTGAGTGAACCATTTTCGAGATATTGCTTGTATTTCCCTTAAATTTTCCAATACTTTTTCTCAAATGGGAGTTCGTTGTTCATTCTTTTTGTCCTGGTAATGCAAAAAGAATGGAATACTCCAAATAGCAACCAGCTCTTAAAATATTTGACTATTGCTTAAAGCCTAGCAATTTCCCTTGCATCTACAAGAAAATTAGCAATAAGATTAACATCTCGATATCTCGATTAACATGAAGCATATGGAGAATAAGCGTTTGTAAAAATAGTTTGTACAAGAGTAGAGAAAGTCATGCGAATGTTACACATCAGATTTTTTTTTACGAAGATACGTTGTTTTTCTCAATTATATCATATATTTATTACAATGTAGCAGTAATTCTTGTTTTTAAAACAAGCCAACAAAGTAATTAACATTAAAGTGGGTCCACAGCAGCAATTGGGGATTTATTTTATTATCCTAAAATTTAATTTAGATATCTTTAATGTTGCTGATAAAACGGGTCATTTACACCAGCATATATTTGCAAAGAATGAAATCGCATATATTGAGCAAAAAGAAACTGCCATATTTAATACCAGTGTTAACTTTTAGAACAAACCTTCCTCTAAAAGATGCAGAAAAATTTACTGCTCTACTCCATAGTATGTAGTTGTTTCTCTGAATTGGTGTAGAATTCATAGTGTACAAAATGACAGACACAGTGTAATGTTTAAAAGTATATTTAAAATGTAAATATTTTGGGGGTTGTAGTTTTATAAGAATGTCATAAATATAAGTTTATAAAGCTAGAGATATTCAGGACAAACTTTAAGTAAATCCATTAAATTTGGCTTTTGTGAGTCATTTCCCAGACGCTTATATATGCAGGGGTGATAAACGTATCAGTTCTTTTAGGGGAATTGTAGCGGGAAACCGTTGGTGCTCTGGGTTTATGCCTTCTTCTGCAGTGTTCTGGTCTCCGGCTACCTCTGCTCAGCGGCTGTTGATTTCTCTATTCCTAATAAATAACCTATGTAACTAGTTTCACTGATTCCAGGATTTTCATAGGTGAGGCGAATTAAAATACACTGTATTTCCCTTAAAATGTGATTTATTTTAAATAAAATACTTCTGGGCGGTTAGCTTTTCCCATCTTTAACAGTTCCCACCATAATAATAATAATAATAAATTAGGAGCCTAATCTAACTGCACACGCTTTCCCACCCATATGCACACACGTACATTTGTCGCCCACAGAGTATCACTGGATGTCGAAGAGATTCTATAAGAGATTGAAAATCTGGGGCCCGCTTCTCCCTTTTATACCTAAGCCTAGTGACGCTCACCTTCGCGCCTTAACATGTAACAACATTTCTAATTGGTCCTCAGACCGCGTTACCTTATTATGTATGAAAATATTCTGCTCCAAAACTTTTCCAGTGACGCGTCCGAAAGCAAATTCAATGTGTCTGCCTCTCTCCTTTCTGTATATGTCTCTTTCTATTTCTACTCATTCCTTCAAGTTCCGTGCTCATTAGCTTGGTGAAAGGTGGTGGGGTCAACCTAGAATTTCCTTTTACCTGGAATTAGCTAGCTCGCCCGTGCCTTACCTATGTATGTTACAATCTACTTTGTACATTCTCTTGGCTGCTAAATATTCTAATATCTTTCTTCCTGAATTAAGTTATTACGTAAAATTCTTGCTTTATTTTGATTTATATCTCTATATGTGTGTTATGTGTGTGTGTGTGTGTGTGTGTGGTATATCCCCTTTCAGAATGCTCATTTTATGATCGACACGGGGGTGTATTATGCAATTCATTCTGACACTCCATTCATTAGTGCTGGCTAAAGCACTAGTCAGCATACTCTAAGGGTTTTATGTCGGCTGGGGCTGTGATTATGACTTCCTAGCAGGAATCTGCGACGTTCAGCTCTTTAAATTTATTTTGTGCTAGTTTTCAACTTCTACGCAGGCTCTAGGCCTTCCTGTCTCTCTTCCTCTTGCAGTGCAGTTTAGATTATTGTTCTCTTGGAACCAGAATTACACTTCTAATATTAGTTACCCTCTCACCACCCTTCCAGCTATCCGCAGCCTATAACCCTCTCAATGTCAATCCTGTGCCACGTACCCATTCTCGTCATCCCCGGCAATGGCGCTGATTTGGGCTAAGTGGTCCTTACGTCACGATATTATACCTATGTACAATGATAAAATGCATATTAAATTAAAGAGCAGATTTCAATTTTGAAGACTACGCAAAAAGCTACAAATGTCATTGTTGGGACTTTTACTTATTTAGTCTGCCCTTAACACATCCTATTTACTCCTGGTGGTCAGATTATTCTGTTCATTTTCCCAAAGTGTGGGGAAAATCACATATTATTCATAGCATTTGTAGGGTAACTGCTACCCCATATTTAATACACTAAAACCTGCTATCCCGCACGGTAGTTGAGGCAGTATTTTATAGCATAACATGCTGTGAATGCCACAGTGATTGTAGTGTAAATTAATATTGTTGTATGTACAGGATTTTAGATGTTTGTTAGCCATAAGTATTGTTAGGAAATAAGTTTACACGGCCTCACTGAAACTGACAATGGAAGTGGGTAACAATAAAACGAGGGGGTGAGTTATTTATCACTAAGAAGAGACAAACAAATGGCGTCAGGGTAGCGTGCCTTTCTTTAGAAATGGAAGGAATATCTTCTCTAGAGCATATATGTTAGTAGTAGTGATTGGCTGACAAAGCAGACGCTAATGTTGGCGCGATTTGGTAACCAATAGCAGCTCTATTATGTTTAGGGATTTCGAGGTGTGGGAGTATATATTCTCGAGCCATAAGCAAGTTTCGCGCAATCTTGAAAAATTATTCGCGAGGTACACGTCGCACAGTTTGTTACAAAATGTGAAGTGCGCGAAGTAATTGGTACGCGGTAAATAAAACGACTGTAGTTACATTAGGAAATATCACAGTTTCAGTCAGGCGTGAATAGAGATTAACTATGTGAATTATTAAATTGTGACGCAATAAAGGTGTAGAAAAAAATTATTTTATCAGTCTTATCTTTTAGCAACAACTCGTTTCCGTTTACACGCCCTGCTCAGACACACTTGCTTGACTGAGTAATAATAGCTAGCCGGAGGACAAAGAACACAAATTTAAAATAATAAAACTATAACAGGCGCCCTGCAAATAAGATAACATAGTGCATATATAACAATTCTGATTTTCTCTTACCCAAAGTTGTCTCTCTTTTCCATTGTTTATATTGCGTTTTTTTCAAGAAAAGTAAGGTTCCCCATTATATTTTACGTCTGTGGTTGTGTTTTAGTGGGAGGCATACCAAAAGGATTTGCTGACCACAGCTGTGTTAAAAGCATGTGGAATATTTTGTGCAGAAAAGCCCCTGGACCGATGATAGCCAAGAAGTAGCAGCACCTGTACTGTACATACGAGGTTGGCTGGCTGTATAATAGGATTACTGTATTTCCGAGGAGCTGGGGTGCTGTATATACACATAAGACCAACTCATCATCCGATTACATCCAGGTACTACCACTACATGGGAGTGAACTTTTCGCAACATCGCTTCCTTCCTGAGCTAGCACGTAAAGGGTTCCGGGATCGATATCCACCTGGGACAATGCTGCTACTTAAGTGGAATTAGGAAAATTGCTCCCGAACGGCCTTTCAGGGGTGTATCAACACCACCATCTTGTTTCGGTGCTTCTGACTAGGTAAATCATGATGTTTGAAATGCTCGCAAAGCACGACTCCCTTAATGGTTGGCTAGAAGACACAGACCACTTACAAGAGCACTTGTGCAAACCACAAACAATAGCACACCCTGGAGGCCAAATGCAGAAACTCCTGGAACAAAATACTTGATTTCCTCTTTAAGCAGAAAATTCTGTTAACATTTTATTTCCATTTAGGTTTTAAAATACAAGGTATTTTTAACAGTGAGGCAGTATTTTTAACACTTGAATAATATCTAATTTCAATAACAGCCCGCCTTGAAGCAATATGTATGTAATAATTTGTAATATGGGTATAACAGTCATTGCATATGCTTATATTATTGTAAACATGTTTAATAATGTTATAAGAATTAATTATGTAATTTAATAATGTAAGAGCTGTGAGAATAATAAGTTTAACGCTGCTAACAATGAGGTAACCTTGAGGCAATAAAAAGAAAAAGCTTTAGTATAATGCAAGTATTCTATTGGACTAGGATTAGCCAATCAGAGACTTGAAATACAGAAAGTTAAAAGTTTATACGGTTGAAATATGTTCTGTTGCCTGCAGACCTTAATAGTAACCGGATGGAAGATGTGTTCTCTAGAAAAATATTACGTATTCATGTGAGACGTAAAATAAGTATACGCGATAAAAAAAGTGCAAGTATTAAATTAAAGAATCTCACAGCTTTTGATATCAGTGTAGTGTTATTTAATTTGTGTGAAGGATTAATAAAAAGAAGTGAATTTAAACTTAAAATCTGTGTAAAGCCTACATTCTTGTTGCACCACGCCCTGATTAAGAGAAACGTGTCTCTAAAACAATGCTGACGTAGCCGAGGCAAACATAAACATAAATACTATCTATAGAAGCAGTTTAATAACAAAGTTAATATTTATTTTTAAACTTGGAGCGTAACAACAAAAATACATCTTCAAATAGGCTTTACATACGTAGTAGCATATTACGTATCAAACAATACAATTTCAAATTAACGCCCAAAGCGTGGTGCAAACTCCAACAACAACTTCAAGAACAATCCACTTCAAAATAACGTCCATACGCAGAGCTAAAAATAATTAAATAAACTCCAAAAATAATACTACTTCAGTTAAGAACATTAACTTTAAAACAGATTTTCAAATTAGGAGCGTTTGCACTGAATAGTACTTATTAGTGTTCCTGTCAGTACGAATGAAGTATCCGTCAACCGCTGCAAGGACGTGTTTCAAGAAAATGTTTGACAATAGTGTGTTTTGATCCATTTACCACTTAATGCTGTCATGGAGGAAAGTTGAATTTTCTGCATTTAGTCATTGTAACCTAATCTACCTGCGTGTTTTGTCTATTTTACTGCAATAAGTGAAAACTAATGATGTTTTATTTATGGACGCTCTTTAACTCCTACGGTTCTTATTCTATACTGAGTGTGAAATACAGGAAATTTTTCTCAGAGACATCTTTGTCAAGCTTGACGTTCTTTTACGTGCCGTAAATCTACGACACGGGACCACCGGCTTTACTTCCCTTCCGAAGGAAGCCATGCTATTAAATTTGATAGCGCAATTGTACCATTTAAATCTTACCTGGAGAAATTATTTCTTTCTCTACTATTTACCTATAGTAAGTAGAGGAAATATGATATTCTACCCAAAAGTTCGATACACATTTTTAATGTGAATACACGTTTTGAGGTCTCCTAAATCCAAAGAAAGCACTTTTGAAAAAAAATAGTCCTGGTGTGTATGTGTGTGTGGTGTGAGTCGGTTAAATGGTATTCAAGTTCACAGTATTCCAAGGATGCGAAACCAAGATTTTAAAGAAAATCTCCCCCCAAAACTACCATTTACCTGAAAAAATTGGCTTTATCTTTGGTTTTCTTAAAAATGGCTCTAATGATATTGATTAAAATATCAGGTGTTTAAGACATTTGTATGACAAGTTAACTACTTATATTTTCTGCAAATTGCCTGTGATGTCCTATTCATTCTTACCAAGCAAAGTGGTGCCGCGGTAACTCGCATTCGGGAGGTTCCTGGTTCGATCCCCGGCGACCGCCTAATCTGACCGATGAGTTTTTCATAGTTTCCCCGTGTCGATAGGCGAATGCTGAGGTGATTCATCTTCTACTACGACTCTCCTGCCCCCTTTCCTGTACTCATCTTCCTTGCCATCTGTCTCAGGCTTGTAGGACCAGGCGACGGTGTTCGGCGGGTTGCTGCTGTGCGGTGGCTGTGCTCTCTGTGGAAGTTTTGTCCGACATCATCCAGGGACTCTGGGCTGGAACCCGTCTCTGGGTGCTTTCGGGCAGGAGCTCCTTCGAGGGACTCCCGGAGCCTAGAGACCCTATAGAGTGGGTTCGGGCGGCTTTGGAGACATTCAACCTGGAAGCATTAGGGAACCCGTCTGTGCTTACGCCCATCGTCATCTAGATCTTGTCGCCTTCGGGTCTCTCCTCCCTTCCTTGGGGTCACGGTAGAGGCACAAGGGGCTGGCTGGTCTACGTGCACTCTGCCCCGGTTTCGCGGCCCCGCGCCGTTCGTCCGTACCCTTAACTTTTCGTTATTAATGAGTTTTTAATAATTGATAAACCGTAAGAGGTGAGGAAAATCTTACTACGTACAACATCTAGATCTCGTTAAAGCACATAATTTAATACCCAATAAACTTTTTTGCGGCTTAACCATTTCCGAAATATTCTTTGTTATTGGTTTGAACGTGGTCGTGTAAACAGATGGCCTTTCAAAGCTAATGCATAGCGAGATGCTTTTTAAAAATCTGATTATCGCTATAGCCTACTATATACTTCTAATGCCTAAAAGGAAAATATGTGTAAATGTGCATAGAAGGCTCATCTCAATTATCAATAAATAGTTAGAAGAATAAGCTTCTGTAAGGATAGTTTATATAAGAGTGAGTAGAGAAAGTTGTGAATGAAACAACAGCTTTTCATTTGCTTACGATTTAAGTATAAGCTTCAAGTTATTGCTTTTTTTGAGGTCAGCAACTAGGTGTAGATAATCAATCGCCATCAACGTTAATATTGGAAACCTTGCTATTGGAACCACCATGTTCAACAGGTGTTAGTAATTAATTTTTATTTTCGCGTCAGTACTATTTGTATTATTATCGTTTGGTATTTTCAGTTCCTCGTTCAACAATAATACCGCGCACTGTCACTGACACTTTTAAAAATTTGGTTGAAATCCTTATAAAATTAAAGGCAGTTTAGAAATCTTATACATAAGAGTGATATTTGGAAACATCCTGCTACGGCTTTATAGTGGAGACTGTCAAATGTACACTCGCCTTATCCAGCATCAAATGTTATCTAGAATTTATTTTTCATGCAAGCTATTTGCAACGCTATTTTATGTGCGAGGATAGTAGCATTATTTAAACATCACTCATCAGATGAAACGTTTTGCTGTTTTCTGAAACAAAAGAACAAACGTTGAAAAGGCGAGTTTTGTATGAGTTTAGAGTTCAAAATGCACTCCTGTGTTGGTCAGCGTGCGCAATTTAATTAATTCCATGAACCATTATTGCAAAAGGGCCGCAACTGAAAGATTTCCACTTTTGCACGAGTGGTTTTAACATTTTTCAATAGGGCGTATATTATTGTGAAGTAGGTAGTTGCTGCTACGTATTGAAAGCCAGTTTGATGAAGATGCATTTCTGTTACGATGTTTACAGCACGCTTAGGACGTCAATTTGAAATAGGTCTATTGAAGGAGTTTTATTATATTTCAACTGTTAAGGAGTCGAACTTGAAGTTTGTTTGCAACCGCAAGTATGGTACCCGGTTTCCGGTAGCCTTCGCCCCAAATGTACTTTCAGGTAGCCTTTGCCCCAAGTTTAAAAAAAATATATAAATTTTGTAGTTTGACTGTTTCTTTAAATATTATATATTTATGTTTGCCTCGGCTTCGTCAGCATTTATTTTAGAGACATGGATATCTTGGTAGGGTAGTGATGCAACAAGAATGTAGGCTTACACAGATTATAATTTTACTTCACTTCTTTTTATTAATGCTTAATACGATTTTAAATAACACTTCACTGATACACAGAGCTGCGAGATCCTTTTTATTAATTAATTACACTTTTTTAACACGTAAACTATTTTGTCTCACTCAAAATACGTATAAAATCTCTCGAGGACGCATCACGCATCCGGTTACGTTCACTGTCTGCAGGCAACTGAACTGATTTCAAGCGCCTAAACTTTGTAAATTTATGTATTTCAAGTCTCTGATTGGCTAATTGTACTCCAATAGAATACCTTCATTTAACTAAAGCTTTTTCTGGTTGTTGATTGGCTATTTTATAAACTGTCACTGAAATTACATTATTGCTTCCAAGAATCGCAAGTAGTATTGTTAAACTCTCAAACTCATTATTGCCTCAAGGTTACCTCATTGTTACCTCATTGTTAGCAACTTTCAACTTATTATTCTCACAGCTCCTACGTTATTAAATTACGTAATACATTCACATAACATTATTGAATATGTAAACAATAATATAAGCTGTTACATACATTTTACAAATTATATTACATACACATATTGCTTCAAGGCGGGCTGTTATTGAATTTACTATTATATAATTTGACTGAAATAATTTAAGTGTTAATAATACTGCCTCGATTGGTATTCTAATTCGAAAGACCCCCCACCGTCAGGAATCTGACCGTGTTGTACTGCTAAAGTTTACAGGAATGTCAAATGCCATAAATAAATAATTAGATTAGATTAGATATTTGACAGGGAGATGGACAGAAGGGACATACCCTACCAGCCCGCACTGAAATTAGGTTTATTGTACGGTTTTCTCCCTGTTTTTCCAATCAGCTCCTCCCTAAATTCTAATAAGTCTCAGGAGTCCATTAATTAGGTTTTTATTACATACTATCTCATTTGGATCAACAGTTCCAAATTGATTGTATCTATTCACTTCCAATGCTTCATACTGGTATATTAAGGGCCAGGCCGTTTCCTCCTCTACACCACACATACGGCATCTTGGGTCATCTGAAAGCCTCATTATCTGCAGGTGTTTTTTAAAAATTCCCATGACCAGTCATCAAACCCACTACTGCAGTACTCCTTCTAAGACATGGTTGTTGCACCATTGACTTTCCATGTCTTTGTTCCTGGTTATACTTCTAGTATTCTATATGGTGTCTTTGAACCCATTGTAACAGACTTCTCCTTACCAATACCGGTTCTGGTCCTATGAATGAGGTCTACACTCCCATTTTAGCTAGCCTGTCTGCATTTTCATTTCCATTTTCTCCAGTGTGGCCAGATACCCATGCTAGAGTAAAACTATTGCATTTCCCTAGACTTTCTAGGGCTTCTCGACATTCCCTAATGATCTTTGACCTCTTGAAGGGAGCTGTTAATGCCCGCAGAGCTGCCTGGTTGTCAGAGTATATCTAGATACCACAATTCCTGTAGCACCTGTCCTCACTCTCCACACACATGTCCTGAATAGCATATAATTCTGCCTGGAATACCGTGGCCAAAGCTCCCAAGGGATATCACTTCTCCAGCTTGGGTTGTCTTCCATATATACCAGCTCCTGTTCCATCTTTTGTTTTGGCTCCGTCAGTGAACCACAGGATGTCCCCTGATCGGTATTGATATTAACTTCCCAATACTCTCTACCTTTAATTGTAACAACGAAGGACTTATTAAAGCAGAGAAGCGGCTTCATAAAATCTCCTGGCATTTCTGCAACTGGATTTATTCCAATGTCATCTAATATTCTGGTATGATGGCCCAGATATCCCGTAGGTTTCCAGCTGCCCCCAGCAAAATAAGTATAGTTTCCCTTCCGGCCTTAACTAATCAGTTGGAATCTTGTAAAAAAAAGAGATATTGTAACGCAGTGGCCCAAGGTTATCGGCGGTCGGGGTAAACACCGGGTGCGCTATCGGCAGTTAACTAGAACCTTCTGGAAAATTATTCTCCCCCTCCTCCAAAACGCGTCGAAATACAAGGGGCACTACTTATATTTTGAGCCTTGGCAACCCTGAATGTTGTAGGTGCCATATGACGTTTCCAATGGAAAGTTTGACATCTTTGACCATAATCTACTTCAAACATTTTGTCAATAGAGCGTCATTTGTTTTGTTTACACTAACTTGAAAATTGTGTGTCAACAAAAACATGGAATTAACTCGTGAAAATGTTCGTGCAATGATTTATTATGACTTTTGACGTGGATTATCAAGACAACAGTGCATCAATCAACTAACTTCCACATTTGGCGACGAAGCTCCATCCTTTACCATTGTGAAACGCTGGTATAACGAATTTAATCGTGTCCGCCATTTGCACAATGATGAAGTTCGTGAAGGTCGTCCAAAATCAGTTGTTGTGTCAGAAAACATTGATGCTGTGCAAAATGTAATAATGAAAGATCGTTATGCAACATATTGTGAGATTTAGGCAACTCTAGGCATTACTTCCACTAGCATATATAAAATATTGCATGATTATTTAGCCGTGATAAAGGTTTGCTCTCTTTGGATCCCACATCAAAAAGATGCTCGTGACGATTTGCGTACAAAAATGCTCAAGAAATACAATGGCGGTGCCTCAAAAGACGTATATAAGATTGTAACAGGTGACGAATCATGGATCTATGCGTATGAGCCGGAACGTAAACAGCAGTCGACTGTATGTGTGTTTCAAGATGATGCAAATCCAACAAACGTTGTTCGCACTCGAAGCACTTCGAAGCAAATGGTCACCTGCTTTTTCAGCAAAACTGGCCATGTGGCAACAGTGCCTTTAGAGGAACGTAAAACGGTCAATGCCGAATGGTACAAAACCATTCGTTTGCCGGAAGTCTTCGGTGAAGTAAGGAAAAGCAACAAGAACCGTAGGATCGTTCTTCATCAAGACAATGCGAGCCGGCACACATCTCGTGTAACAACAGAGTATTTGAAGGCTCAAAAAATCAAATTGATGGGTCATCCGCCATACAGTCCTGATTTGGCTTCTTATTGTTCCCGAACATTAAGAATAAATTGCGTGGACAAGGATTTTCGTTGGCAGAAGAAGCCGTTGATGCCTTCAAAAACCATGTTTTGGAGGTGTCTCAAGAAGACTGGAATAAATGCTTTGACAAATGATTCAAACAAATGCAAAAGTGTATTGATCATATAGAAGAATATTTTGAAAAACAATAAAGCAGTTTTCAATCAGAAATTACTTTGTTTTAATTAATAGGCTCAAAATATAAATGGTGCCCCTCGTACTTCAAGAACGTCCGAGAACCTTGTGGAAAGATTCCACTGGCTATACAAGCGAGCGCTCTCGCGAGAGCCAATGCGGGTCGAATTGCGTCGTCAGTCGGTGAACGAGCGAGTTGGCGGGCGAGTTTCCCGTGCGACATCAACAATTATCCGCGCGAGTTTGCGACGACTGTGGTCACGTGCAGCGAGTGCGAGGGTGTTGTGGAGGTCTTGTGTTCGACTCCCGAGCGAACTGAACCACCCGGCGTGAAGAGGCTCCATCACAAAGGAAGTGAAGTGAAGAAAAACTGAACTAGTTCACCATAGTTAAATGATAGTGTGAACGAAGTGAACTCCCAATTAAGTTGAACTAGATAAGAATTTAGAACCGTGACATATAGCCATCCTGTACATTTTAAAATAGGGAAATATGAACCCAATTATGAGTGTATCTCAAGTTTTCATTTTATTGTGACCCTCTAGCATTGCGACTGTGAAGTGTATCCATCTTAAAAAATACAACTAAAACTTATTACTGCACAAAATCTTTATTTTTCGGAGTTTTCAAGAATTTTCAGAGGTTGGTCCGCTTAAAGCAGAGTACCTGTGAAATTTTGTAAAACAACTTTTTTAAAATTTTGATTATACCTATAACTTGAATTTTGAGGCAGTGTTTTTAACACTTAAATGATTTCAGTCAAATTATATAATATGTAAATTCAATAACAGCCCGTCTTAAAGCAATATGTGTATGAAACAAGACATAAAAAATGTATGTAACAGTCATTGCATATGCTTATATTATTGTTAACATGTTTAATAATGTTATGTGAATGTATTATGTAATTTAATAATGTAGGAGCTGTGAGAATAATACGTTAAAAGTTGCTAACGATGAGGTAACCTTGAGTCAATAATGAGTAAGAAAGTTTAACAGTACTACTTATGATTTGTGGAGTAACAATCATGTAATTTTAGTGACAGTTTATAAAAATAGCCAATCAACAACCAGAAAAAGCTTTAGTTAAATGCAGGTATTCTATTGGAGTAGAATTAGCCAATCAGAGACTTGAAATACAGAAATTTACAAATTTAGACGGTTGAAATCTACCGTTGCCTGCGGACAGTGTTTGTAACTGGATGCGTGATGCGTCATCGAGAAATATAAGACATATTCGTGTGAGACGAAAATAGTATACGTATTAAAATGTGCAAGCATTAAATAAAATAATCTCACAGCTCTCGATATCAGTGAAGTGCAATTAAATTTGTGTCAAGGATTAATAAAAAGGAATGAATTAAAACTTAAAATCTGTGTAAGCCTACATTCTTGTCACATAACGCCCTGCCAAAATATCCATGTCTCTAAAATAATACTGACGCAGCCGAGGCAAACATAAATATATAATATTTAAAGAAACAGCCAAATTACAAAGTTGATATTTTTAAACTTGGGGTAAAGGCTAAAAGTACATTTGGGGCGAAGGCTACCGGAAACTGTTTACTGTACGTGCGATTGCAACTACTACAAGTTCGGCTCCCCAACAGTTGAAATATAATGCAACTCCTTTAACACAACCTACTTCAAATTGACACCCAAAACGTGGTGCAAACAACTCCAACATAAAGACAATATCTTCTTCAATTTGCATGCTACGCAATTGATTTATACCTTCTCTGCCACGTACATAGTAGATAGAGAAGATATTGCATTCCAGCCAAAAATTCTATACCGGGATTTTACCGCAAATACATGTTTTGAAGCCCCCTGAATCCAAATAAAGCATTTCTGGAAACGTCTGTGTGTGTGGGAGGGTGTCTGTGAACAACATAACTCAAAAACGAAAAATCGAATAAATACCAAACTTGGTATTTGAATTCAATATCTTCTAAGGATGAGATTACAGGATCTTCATGAAAATCCCCCACCGCAACTACCTTTTACATGGAACATTTTGATTCTCTAAAAATTGCTGTAACGATTTTGATTAAAATACCTATATAAAAGATATTTACATGACAAATAAAATGTATATATTAAATTTTCTGGAAATAGCCTAGGAAGTCTTTTCATGCGTAAGGAATTATGTACAATGCTGTGTAACTGGTAAACATTAAGTGATCGATGAAAATGTAGATCTCTTTAAAATACACGATTTATTTAAAATAAGTCTTGTAGCATAAGCCGTTTCTGAGATATCCGTTATCAAAGGTTCGAATTGCTCAATACAATGTCATTCTTTTTTAAATCACATCAATTTTCAGTCATTTCTCGAGATTGGATGGAAACTATAAAAATAAGCTTTAACAAGAATAATTTGTATACCCACTAATAAACGATAGAGGGTGGAGAAGCATGTGAATGTATCACATCAGATTTTTTATCAACAATTTTAATTCCACAAATCGTTTTTGAACTATGTAGGTAAATCTTCGCATCAAGCTTTAAACTTTTTTTTCTCAACTTCTTTTTCTCTGTATTTTTCACTATTCAAAATGCACCTTGGATCACAGTTTATAACCTATTTGCTTAAGATTCTAAAGAGATCTTCAGGAATTGCAGACTTAAAAATTGCTGCACACTTGTAAACATGAGGGCAGTTTAAATGATTTCAGTCCAATTATATAATATATAAACGCAATAACAGCCCAACTTAAAGCAATATGTGTATGCAACAATATATAAAAAGTGTATATTACAGTCATTGTATATGGTTATATTATTGTATACATGTCTAATAAAGTTATGTGAATATATTATGTAATTTAATAATGTAGGAGCTGTGAGAATAATAGGTTAAAAGTTGCTAACAATGAGGTAACAATGAGATAACCTTGAGTCAATAATGAAATTGAAAGTTTAACAATGCTACTTGTGATTCTTGGAAGCAATAATGTAATTTTAGTGACAGTTTATAAAATAGCTAATCAAAAACCAGAAAAAGCTTTAGTTAAATAAAGGTATTCTATTGGACTAGGATTAACCAATCAGAAACTAAATTGGAGCAAAATTTACCAATTCAGAAGTCAGTTGGTTGTAGACAGTGTTTCTAACTGGACGCGAGATGCATCCTCAAGAAATTTAATACGTATTTTGTGTGAGACAAAAAATAGTTTACGTGTTAAAAAGTGCAAGTAATAATAAAAAACTCCCACAGCTCTCTCTATATCAGTTAAGTGTTATTTAAATCGTGTCAAGCATTAATAAAAGGAGTGAAGTAGAATTATAATGTGTGTAAGTCTACATTCTTCAGTCGCACCACTCCCTGCTAAGACATTCATGTCTCTAAAAAATATAAATACCGACGCAGCCGAGGCAAACATAAATATATAATATTTGAGGAAACAGTAAAAAATTACAAAGTTAATATTTTTTAAACATTTGGGGCGAAGGCTACCGGAAACTTTTTACCATACGTGCGGTTGCAACTATTTCAAGTTCGGCTCTCCAACAGTCGAAATATAATACATCTTGTTCAAACTGGCTTTCCATAAGCAGCAACAAACCTCCTTCATAAAATATTATTTCAGTTTACAAACTAAATAATTATTTTCCGCAACTCAGATTGAAAATGTTGAAAAATTATACAGAAAATTCTTTTTTTATAAAGGAATTAAACGGAAAAAATGCCTGTATAATGATTCCTTTAAGTTTGTGTACTAAACTCAGATTAAAAATTTTGGAATAATACGATAAACGTATGGTCTAATGTGCATTTTATATTACAATATCAAAGTAAAAAATACAAAGGAATCAGAAGAAAACAGTAGGCTTTTGCATTTTACGGATGCATTGTCGTAAAACCTCTTTATTCCACAAGCCCAGCGGTGCTCGAGTTGTTTCATGCGTGCCAACGAACAGAGACAGCGCTGGTCACACCTACAAAGCAGCTATATTTCTTCAAATAATGTAAAGGAATGGGAACACAAACTTCTGTTTCTGTCTCCTATCAGTCTTCATCATGTGAATTTACAAAAAATGGTTCGCCAAAATTCGCATCGCGGCACCAGAGTTGATAGAGAAATACCGCGGTCGATTTCCCCATTCGTATTCCCTTCATCGCTCGCCTATTGGATCATAAAGTCGTAAAAACAAAATACATTCTTCGCCTAGCGATATTTCAGCAGGCCTCCATGGGGATGGAAGATGTATTGAAATCTGGGATTTGGAAATAGGCGGCCTGGTGCTGAAAGCTTATGACGTGGAAAAATGGCCGCGTCTGGAGGAGGGAGAGAGGGAGAGAGAGAGTGGTTTCCAGTATATTGTGGGAAACAGCTCTTCGATATTCAACGATCCGCTTCGGGAATATTGCTTTCTGAACGTGCACTAGCGTGATGTATTTCGACATCACCTCGAGAAACATCTGCAGTGCGTTTTCACATTCATCTAGCATAGAGCAGGCGGTGTAAACAAAGCACCAGCGGTCAACCGTTGTTGGCATGAAAAGTGACCGTGCATAAATATCCCTTATTGAGAGAAAAAAACTGAGGCAGCAGTTAGGTCACGTGAATGTAAAACAATTGTTTGCTCCGCCAGGCATAAAGAGTGTTCTATAATTGAGTAGCCTATGTTGTGTGCCATGAAACCATATCTTTCTTTTACGAGAAGAGATTCAAGTTTTTACAACACATTTCATTAATATATTACCATACGAATATCATAAGACGGCATTAGCGTAGCGGAGAAATGTTCGAAAACAACAGGTGAAGTATTCTATTATTGGGATTCTGAAATCCACCTAACATATCCTATTGCACAGTACATTCTTGAACATGCAAATGGGCGGAACATTTGAGGCAATATTTTATATCATAACATGCTGCGAATGTTAGTGTGATTGTAGTGTAAATTAATATTATTGTATGTACAGGATTTTAAATCTTTGTTAGCCATAAGTATTGTTAGGAAATAAGTTTGCACGGCCTAACTGAAACTGACAATAGAAGTGGGTAACAATAAACCGAGGGGGTGAGTTGTTTATCACTAAGAAGAGATAAACAAAATGAAGACAAGTTGGCGTGCCTTTTTTAGAAATGGAGGGAATATCTTCCCTAGAGCATATATGTTAGTAGTAGTGATTGGCTGACCAAAACAGACGCTAAAGTGGGCACAATTTGGTAACCAATAGGAGCTATATTATAATGTTTAGGTAATTCGAGGTGAAGGAGTATATATTCTCGAGCCATAAGCAAGTGTCGCACAGTTCTGAGGAATCTCTCACGAGGTGCACATCCCAGTTAGTTACAAAAATGTAAAGTACGCAAAGTAATTGGTGCGCGGCAACTATAACGACTGTAGTTACATTCAGAAATATCACAGTTTCAGTCAGGCGTGTATAAAGATTAAATATGTCAATTATTAATTAAGCGTGACGGAAATAAAAGTCTAGATTCAGATTTTTTTTATCAGTGTTATATTAGTAACAACTGCTTTCCGTTTACAACCCTGCTTAGAGACACGTGTTCAAATGAGTTATAATAGCTAGCCGGAGGACAAAGTACCCAAATTTAAAAATAATTAAACAATAAACGCCCAAACAAATAAGATAACACAAGCCATAGAGAACTGCGACACATTTTAGTAATAAGAAAATGGTATGATTGTAAAGTTTCCTCAAAAACTCGTTACCAATCTTAAATAGTACATGTTCTACCACATATTCCGATTAAAATTTAATATTTATATAATATGTGCTTTAATATCGTGACTTAGTTCTGTTTTCCTTGGCACTTGATGATGTAACGAAACACGCGCGAAGTAGCCATTTCTTCGGTCCACTTTAATCCGTAGAATGTCGACAAAGGACTTCTCTTCTATCGCATGCTGATAACATGCACAGTACCTTACCTGTCGTCACAACCTCACTCGTAGAACACACTAACTAACCAGCACTTGGCAGATTGGCTTTTTTTTAGGGAAAAAATGTGTGGGAATTTTAATTAAATCAAATTTTTTTGTTAATTAAAAATGATTTGATCCAAAATTGATTAATTTAATAATTTATATGATCCGTGTTCGCATCCACTAAATAAATTCCGTGAGCACGCTCGCCGTTATATAGGGTGAACCATTTACTCCGAGACTATACAATATCTCCAAAACTAAGCGTTGTTAAAGAAATGACTTGGATAAAAGTTGCTTGATAGTATGGGAAAAAGTAAATTCCATTAATCGTGTTTTATTTTGAGGATGTTGTAATGGTCATTTTAGTGTCAATTTAAATTGACCCTAATTGGAGGTTCCCATTTAAAAAATTAAATTGACCCTAAAATGACCATCTTAACGTCCTCCAAACAAAATACGATTAATGACATTTACTTTTCCCCATAATATGAAGCAACTTTTATTAAAGACATTTCTTTCAACAGCGCTTAGTTTTGGAGATGTTGTACAGTCTCAAATTAAATGGTTCATCCTGTATAGTAGCAGGGCCTTCGAGAGATTTCGCGAGAGGCAGGGGAAGAAATATTCAGAAAAAATCTCATCCCTCAATAGCGCTTCAGGTATTTACTCTCGGTGAGAGTGCCGCTCTCCTTATCTCTCCAATCAGTCGATTGGCGCTGAAGGATGCCGCCAGCCACGCAACAAGCTCGGCTCACGGTAAGTGCGTCACGCATACAATGCTGTACAATTCTACTAATAAAATCCACAATTGCAAAGTGTTTCGCTATGAGAAGTTTTATTTCACAGTGAACACACATATTTTGAGAATTATTTTTTGTTCACTTTTCGTTCAGCTATATAGCTGGGTAGGTTATACCTACTGTTAGTTATGGACGTAGGAAAACAAACTCGTGGACTTCAACGCAAGGCTTCATTCACGATGCCCCAAAATTATAATGTATTCAAGATGGCGGCATGCGTAATTTAAAGGATATGCCATTATAATGTGTTATTGTATTCACTACCAACTTGGCTTGTCTGCTACTGAAATTTCGTTAATCATAGGGCCAAGATTTGGAACAAGGTTTCGTGTTGCTACGTGACACCGCAGAGGGCTACTTCAGCAAACTTCTCCAAGGTAGTTTGCTGCGGCGAATTGCGCCGATTGTTACCTTTTTTTTCTCGTTTGATGGGATATCTGTCTGAAGGCAAGTTCAAAAGTTCGAGCTCCTTAAGCCAGACCACAGGTAGCATTTGGACTTCCTCCGTCGTTTATCCTCCTGTCAATTTCGTTTGTGTAGTATGCACTACAAGGTGTCATGCAGGCCGTCAGTTTCTGGCACTCGGGGATAAAACGCGTTTTCCACACTCTTTGAGTGATAACCACGACTCGCCCAAAGGCTGCTGGGCAAGCTGATATTGTCATTAGGGGAATGAAACGACAACATATACATTCAGCCTTGAGCCCAGGATGAAGGCTTTTTTACAACTGAAAAGACACCTCTCCCTGCATTGAATGAAGTTTGGTAGCTTTATAAGTAATTCTTGGGGGGGAAGGTTACTTAACGTGGCTATAACTTCTTTCTGGTCACATTGTGAAGGTTATTTTGTTATAGGTTCAATCAGTTTATATCAGTCTGATGTCCTTAGTTGCGTAGTTCTTTCTGTACTACTGCTTGAGGACCTTGGTGATGGCCTTAGTTGCGTAGTCACCTTCCTTTACCAATAATTTTTTATTCCTATTTATTTTGTTCCGTAGTTGGTACCTTGAGTCCTGGTACTGATATTTAGCTGACAACTGAGAGAAATCACGAAAGACCTAATAAGATTTATCGATACTCCGGATTTGAACTCGCGACCTACCAAATACAAGCCAGTGATGTTACCGAAAAAAAATCGAGTTTTATTTATGGACGTTCTTTAACTGCTGTGGTCCTTAGCGTCCCATTCTATATTGGGCGTGAAAGACCGTTAATTTTGCTCAGAGGCCTCTTTATCAGGCTTGAGGTTCTTTTACGTGCAGTAAATCTACGACACGGACCACCGGCTTTACTTCCCTTCCGAAGGAAGCCATGCTAAGGATTTTTACGCCTGAAAATAATCCATCGCCCTCCGCCGGGTTTGAACCCGCCCGAGCCGTCTCGATAGGTAAAATTATAAATTTAAATGAAGCGTTCATTGTCAATTGAATGAGAGGTATCAGAAACATGGTCACTATTCTTATGGGAAAAAGAATCTGCAACACTGAATTGATTCTTTAATTTTTTTTATCCTTACTTGTTAAAATATCTTTGGACAATTAGTTCCTTGGACTTCGGTATAGGCCGCGTCCTATAACGGATGCCAAAGGAGCATACCATGGACAACGGCCGTGGAAGCCTGCATACATATTTAATTCATTGTAGATATTAAAAATGAAGCAAATTAAACCCTTGGTGAACATTTATTTTCATAACAGCAATATCAATAATGAAACGTTTTATGACCGCTTCGTTGCTCGCTTGTTTCTTGTATTACTGCCGGAACTCGGCTGACTGGCGTTATATCCCTCTTCTTAGCGAGGATCCTTCGAGTACTGCCAGCTTCCTTCCGGTCCTAGAAGTTTTTGAACCTCCACTAAAACAGTGGAAATAGCTCTGAATCCAAGAGCTTTTTATATGCACCATTGCAAACTCCTACGTTCTGCGGAAACAAAGGAAAGAAAAAGATGGCATAAAGACAGTCTGAGATTGCCGAAATTCACGGACATAGTGAGTGAATTCATCTGGAAAGGTTACATCCTCGAGTTTTATGCTAATTTGGACTATTTAATGAATGAAATGTAAGTTGAGGCAGTATTTTTAACACTTAAATGATTTCAGTTAGATTAAAGCAATATGTGTATGTAACAATATATAAAAAGTGTATAATATAGTCATTGTATGTTATATTATTATGTACATGTGTAATAATGTTATGTGAATGTTTACGTAATTTAATAATGTAGGAGCTGTGAGAATAATAGGTTTAAAGTTGCTAACAATGAGGTAACCTTGAGGCAATAATGAATTTGAAAGTTTAAATGCTACTAGCCATTATTGGAGCAACAATAATGTAAATCTTAAGACAGTTTAAAAATAGCCAATCAACAACCAGAAAAAGCTTTATTTAAATGAAAGTATTCTATTGGACTAGGATTAGCCAATCAGAAACTGAAATATAGCAAAATTTACAAATTCAGAGTTCAGTTGCTTGTAGACAATGTTCCTAACCGGACGCGAGATACGGTCTCGAGAAATTTAATACGTACTTTGTGTGAGGCAAAAATAGTTTACGTGTTAAAAGTGCAAGTAATTAATAAAAAAAATCTCATAGCTCTCTCTCTCTCTATATATCAGTGAAGTGTTATTTAAATCGTATCAAGCATTAATAAAAGGAGTGCAGTAAAATTAAAAAAGAAATCTCACAGTCGAAATACAATTCTACTCCTTCAATACAACAAAATAACGTTCTCAAATTCCCCTAAAATTCATTCAAAAACGTTAATAATTGCATATTTATGAATGTTTTACCTATTGAGTCATCTTGAAGCTGCAAACAAAAGAAAGCCAATTATATCAGTAATACCAATAGAGAAATTGAACATAGTGCGCCTTTCTCTTTCTTTAGTATATTAAATTTGCAATTGTAAAATCTTTAATAAAATTTTATTTAACGTATATCTCTTGTTGGAATACACATCAATGGAGTCTCAGTCAATGCGTAATTAGAAAACCGAGATTTGGAAGCAGAATTTCGCAATTTATTTAGTACTTTCTATGATGTTATTCATTACTGTAGTTAACATTAGGGACTCTAAGAAAAAAAAAGAAGAAAGAACGGAACTGCGATATTCTTAGAACAAAAGAATGACTGCAAAGTTATCGAAAAGAGCTGCTGTAATTACTTTTTTTTGTTTCTTTCTTAGGTTTTTATAATTAGATCATACACACATTCACACTCTCATTCATAATTCCAGACTTTGGGAAGAATAGGAAGTAATCTTCGTTAGCGAAAAATTCTCATCCACAGCAGGGAATGGAACTTTGGCTTCTCCCACAGCAAGCAGGTGCTCTACCGACTGTACTACGGGCCAGCCAATTCTTTGAAATTCAACCCTTCATTACATTTCGATTGCCAAATTTTTTTGGAGGGGGACTTTGGAAAGAAAACGTGGGAGGAAGTATCGGAATGGGTGGGGTTCCACATGAGCACCCCCGAAATTGTACCGCTGCGTTAGAGCAGGAGTAGATAAGAAGAATTTATTAGAACCCAGCCATGACCAAAGCTCTGGCTGATGCCCTGGGTGGTTAGGAATATACTTCATTTAAACAATCTCTGCGCACAATTGTGATTGTTTTGATTATGCCACATGAATTAAGTAATAGGTAATGCCACGAGTGATTTGGAAATAGGAGTAGCATTTGCTAGGAATATTTTACGAATAAAATTAAATGTTTTAACTAAAATCATGATTACTAAAAATACAGTCTAAGATATGTATATTTACCTGAAATATAAACATTTTTTAAAAAGAAATTAGTTACATGTGGTCGCATTTCGTTTGTTTTTACCAGGGCAATTTCATCATAAGATGTTATTTCCTGTCACCTGGCGTGGGAAACTAGAAGTGGGCATGACCATTTTAAGGATACAATTAACCTACATTGTAGGTTATGGTTTTCTTTATGCAACAAATATTATAAAACATTGAATATGAATACATAATTTTTAAATCTGTAAGAATTGTTTGTTATGTTTCATGGAGACGAAGATGTAGTAGGCGTATTGTTTAATTTGTTCAAAATATTAAAATATCTTATGCGTTACATTGACATGAACTTTCTCCACCCTCTATAGCTTATTAGTGGGTATATAAATTATTCTTACGAAGTCGTCGTTTCCTACCTACTTCGTTTTAATCGAAATAAACCCTTCTGGAAATAGCTGCATTATACATTTCGTTATAGATACACAGGAATTAGCGATAGTTAAATGTTTAAGAACTGGACGCTATATGCTCGCCATAAAATGCCATGTTCTTTACATGCAATCGAGAAACAATTGAATATCGAAAGGACTTATAAAGAATAACAAAGTACTGAACAATTCGAACCATTAATAAAGGATATATTGGAAATGGCTGTTGTCACAAAAAAAGTTATTTGAAATAAATAGTGTTTTAAAGAGATCTACATTTTTTGTGCTGTACGTTTTCGTCTAACGCTTAACCTTTACCAGTTATACAATATTATAAAAAATTCCTTCAGAATGAAGTGGACTTCAAAGGCTATTCTCAGAAAATTCAATATATACATTTTATTTATCATGTAATTAAGTTTAATATATGGTATTTTAATCAAAATCGTTAGTCATTTTTTAGAAAATAAAATCTCGAAAAATGTTTCACGTAAAGGGTAGTTTTTTGGGGGGGAGGATTTTCTTGAAAATCTTCGTGTGGCATCTTTGGAATGTACTAAACCTAAATACCAGGTTGGTATTTATCCGATTTTCCATTTTTGATTTATGCAGACACACAAACACAGCTTTTTCTATAAATACATTTTTATTCAGGGGATCCCAAAACAGGTATTTCCGGTGAAACCTCGTTATGGACTTTTTGGGCGGAATGCATACCTTCTCTACTACTATGTACGTGGTAGAGAAAGTAAAAACAGCAAGAATTATGTTTATCACGTAAGGGGGAGTTGGTAAAAGATTTCGATATAGTTGAAAAACAACATTCTCTCAAACATGAGTGGTCATTATCTCCATTTGAGACCATGAGGTGAAATAGTCACTTTAAGAGCATTGGTTTTAATGTTTTTTATAGTCCTTGTTCGTCATCCTCTGAGGGCCTAATCCAATAACATTCCAGGCTTCCGATTAAAAGTGCAGGATAAATTAACCAGTCATATTCATTTCCCAGGTGAGAACAACAATCAGCTGCATCAATGAATTAATTTTTACTTTCTCTACTACGTATAGTAAGTAGGGGAAGTATTGTATTCCACTCAAAAATTCTATACCGAGATTTCACCGGAAATATATGTTTTGAGACTCCCTGAATCCATAAAAAACATTTTTGAAAACATGTCCGTGTGTGTGTGTGTGTCTGTGAACAGCATAACTCAGAAACAAACAGTCGGATAAACACCAAACTTGGTATTTAGGTTCAGTATTTCCAGGGATGCGGCACGAAGGTTTTCAACAAAATCCTCCCACTCCAGATTACCCTTTATATGGAACAGTTTTCAAACATTTTAATTTTCTCAAAAATGGCTCTAACGATTTTGATTAACATATCATATGTTTAAGATATTTTCATGAAAAATTAAATGTATATCTCGAATTTTCTGGGAATGTATCCAAAAGTATTCTTCATTGAGAACGATTTTTGCATAACTGGCAAACCATAAGAGATAGACAAAATTGTACTAAACAAAAAATGTAGATCGCGTTAAAATACACAATTTATGGCATATACATTTTTTTTGTTGAGTGAAGGATTTTCGAGTTATTGTTTGTTATTCCTTTAAATTCCCTGGACATACAAAGAGAATGGAATGCTCCACATAGCAATCAGCTGTTAAAAGATTTGTCTATCGCTTAAAAGTCTACCATATTCCCCTTGCATCTACAAAAAAAATTAGCAATAAGATTAACATCTCGATTAACATGAAGCATATGGCGAATAAGCGTTTGTAAAAATAGTTTGTACAAGAGTAGAGAAAGTCATGTGAGTGTAACACATCAGATTTTTCATATTATAACGCAAATCAGACCTTTGTGAGGTAGGCTAAAAAGAAGTAATGATTTTACCGATTCGAATGATATTAGCCGTATCACTAACACATACACAACATTCGACAGAACTCTCTTAGCAGCAATGGTACACGCCGAAATTACAATCGATAAATCTTTCCAACCGAGCCAGCGATACAGAACCTCCTCGTGTACGTGCGTGCTGGGTGTCATTTCGGGAAAGATTGAGCAGTTTTTAATTCAGTTTTGTCCTCGACCCAGCTTCGCCACGAAGGAATTATCCTAGCCCTTTCCAAAAACTGCGTAGTGGCGGAAAGTCCTGCGTATCTGTCCAAAGGGAGAAAAGTAAAGCTATATAAAGCAAGTGATAGTTCGATATACTATTTGACAGGATTTTTATATAACAACATACACTGCAGTGGTGTATCGTGATATTTCAGTTTAGGGAAACAATAGCAACAGAAATTGTCATACTTAGGATTTTATTTTGGAATGGCTTAGCAGTTAACAAACTTTTAACATCTATCAAAGAATGCATAATCAATTCTCAAACATTTGTGGAATAATAATAATAATAATAATAATAATAATAATAATAATAATAATAACTACCTAAAGGCAGGAAGAGGAAAACCTCGAGAAGAATATATGGTATTGAGAATATGAATAGAAAACAACTAATAGAAAAAAGTATGTGGAACTGAGCGGGATGGCTGTGGCCTGCATTCGGGAGGTCCCGGGATCGATTGCAGTGGCCCACCTTCCAGACCCATGGGTTTTCCCGGGTAGCCAGGCGAATGCTGGGAAGGGTTCTCACATCCTCGAATTTCCTGTCCCTCCATTTCATCTCTATTCCCATTTCACTTTGTATTTGATTCGTTGGTCTCTTTCAGGGTTGGAAGTGTCGGCGATGGTTTTTCGGGCAGTGTGGCAGGGGAAAAGAATGCTCTTTGTGACTCTCTCATCCCTCCCTCGGCTTTCGTCTGGCTACTGGGGTTATCCGAATCCCCTCTGTGCGAGGTGAGGTTTCCGGCTGCCTATCTGACTACTGGGAGTGTATCTGGAAATGTAGGGACCCTGCCATTCCTGTGCCGTCACTCCTGTTTCCGGTCGTCCGGTGTCTCCTTTCGCCCCATCCTTCCCCCTTTCGCCCCTTGTGGCGTAGGTACAATATTCCCTATGTGGATCAGTGCCGAGTCCCTTCCGTAGCCAATCCTATCCAATCCAATCCAAAATACATATGTGGAATATCATTGGGGGAAACTTGCTTTGAGTTGAAGGAAACCTTGTGTATTTTGACATCCTAGACCATAAGAGTATTTGGTAATTAATTGTTCTTTAACACAAGCCATGTATAGAGCAAGGATGGAAAGGTACAATCAAATATAAATGGCATATTTTTTGTCTGATTCTACCTTTCCAATAAGAATATTTATTTAACTATGGTTTCAAAAGTCAGGGTAAGATCAGTATCAACGGTGTGTGGGAGTTTTGTCCTGCAGGAGTTCATGTTAATAACATGAGGTAGTTTCATTTAACTCCACTGACAAAGGGCGAGATCGAAAAACAGTGCTAAATAATTGTCTGATCTACACTTATTATTTACTTGCCCACTTTTTAAAAGTATTCAAATTTAAGAATCTCTAACTATTCCATACTGGTTACCTGTCGAATAAAGTGCGTAGCAGCCCGCTGCTTCCACGGCACTGTAATACGAATCCGTTCCTGCAGAAGCGGGGTACCGGCTCGCCGTTTCTACCCTAGATAATACGTGCGAAAAAAATATGTTACGCTAACTTTTCGTTACAAAAGATGTTCGATATAATGCCCTCTACGTCTTTAAGAGTCTAGCTCCCGTTGAATTCACCACTCAGCACTCGATAATATTAGACAACAAATGCCGGATATTGTTTTCTAATTAGTAGTGTGTATGGGAATTTGTTGTATAAACTTTACCTTTAAGCATTCCCCACACATAACAATTACATGAATTTAGGTTTGGAAAGAGAGCAGGTCAGTCAATCATTCTGTCAGAAAAAGCACGCAATGAGAGGTAGTGATTTTGTTGGATTTCTTTCCACCTTAGCAACCTATTTAAACTAATTTTTCATCGGTTAGGATTGCAACCAATACTTCTTTACATCTCTTTCTTGTTAGACTTGTTGAACTTCTTGTTTAATTTCTAAAAACTTATAAATGTATATTTGATGGGAACGGTAACCTCAAGGGATTTCTGTATAAATGAAACCTGACAGTCCACATGAAACTCCGTTCGAACAAAACCTAACACAATAAGCATACGCTGTTCTGTAGTATAAAACGGGATAACTATAAATATACATAGTAAACACAGATCAACAGACAGCTTTACATAAGGTTATCCCCATAAAGTCAAACAGCGTTAAACTGGACTGCAAAGAGGTTGCCCTCCGTACATGCGTAGGTCAGATCCGGCGGTTTCCATGTCATATAAAGATAACGTACTGTATGTGCGTTTCTTAATAACGTTTTTGTACTTATGCATTCAGCCATATAATTGGTTGAGCTCAGATTTAGAGGGCGTCGATGGTGCATATTTTCTCTAATTTTGCACAGAGTATTCGGTTTTAAAATGCATTCTCGTGATTTAAAATGTTTATGTAACCTTCTGTCGCTATAGACAATATTGCAGAATGTGTTATCCATAACATAGTACACATATGTATTACAACCGCAGGAAATGAAATTGTTAGAATGCACGTGGCTACGGTTGCCAAGACCTGTTCTCATTTAAACAGATGGCTGGATTTATATATTGTTTCCAGTGGCAAGTTTCGTGTTTGCTGTGAAAGTATGGCAGTTGGCCATTGTGGTAGTATTAGCCACTCTGGATCTGGGAGAATCGGTATGACGTTTTCCATAGATCTTGTACCATATAAGAAGACAATAAATATAAATTCTTGTGAGAAAATGGCAGAGATGGCAACTTTATGGCATTATCTCCTAAAGATCGATGGTTTTTATTCATTCATTTATTATCTGTTTACCCTCCTCTTATGTAGGACTTACATCCCCCAGGCCCGTCGAGGAGCACACTCGTGGATCAGACAGAACATCCAGGATGGGTGATCAGTCCGATGCCTGGTATGGGATGAAGGAAGTAGATGAAACGAAATGTTGGTGAAATGGATGAAAGGAAAGGTGATGATGGAGCAGTTGGTGGAATGAATGGCGGGGGAAACCGGAGAACCCGGAGAAAACCCGCCCAGACGCCGCTTCGTCCACCACAAATCCCACATGTAGGTCCCTGGGATTGAACCCCGGCCGCCTCGGTGGGAGGCGAGCGGTTTAACCACTCGGCCACGGCGTACGCCTCGATGGTTTTTACTGTTTTGGAATATTTAGAATTAGAGTCGAACGTAATAGCTTAGGAATTAGAGCAACCACAATTTCAGACGCCTCGAACATTGTCTGCAAGGAATCATTTAGACTGAATGTGTATGTGTAATTAATTTTAAAATTAATTATTTGCTGACAAGATTCACATATCATGACTTTGGTTGCATTTCCTAAGACCTTTGATGACGTGTCACTTGTAGAGAAGACAGGAGAGCGTGAGGAAATCGCACCTGGCACTACTGCCAACTTTAATAATGATAATTGCAATTACAGCCGCCAGCAGTGACGTCATCATCACACAGCCCAATGCGCGCGCGCTCTTGCGGAAAGGCCAGTGCACTGGATTTGGTATTCTCCCCCGCCTCTCGCTGCGGTGGCCATCAAAGCAAAACCTAAAAGCTACATTGGGCCATATGACATCTGTTACTTAAAAGTGCGTCCCATTTGATGTGGGTAAGCCAATAGAATGCAGTGGTCCGATCTAGTGAGGCCCACTTACTATTCAACTGCTTGGATCTAGTCCAGCTAGTAAACCTGTACGACGATACCATGAGTGGATACTGGAGGACTCTCCTACAGGACCTCTATCAAGAGGTTTGAGGATCTAGGGTAACTTTGATGAAGTACCAACCGCTTAACTGATTCTATATGCAATTTTTAGTAAAACTTAGATAAACTAAGAAGAAAGGAAAGAACAGGAATGCCATGTTTAGACCAGGAGGCTGAAGGGCACAGAATGTGACTGGAGATGAACAAACAAACAAACAAACAAAATCTGAATATACTATCTCGGTACCTTGCTTACTACACCGGGACATTTATTCGGACAATAAATTTGCATTTTATAGTGAATCAAATTTTATCAGATAAAATAACTACAAACCACACAATATCTACAAAATAATAAATACAAAGGAAACAAAAAGAATAAAATGAAAAGAATAGAAATTATTAGATTAGCGTAAAGGCGTAAACAAAACTTAATTACAGTTTTAAATGCTATACTTATCTGCACTTCTGGAAACCAGCAAACTTAACAACTGGTAACCACACACTATGTACTCCTATATAACTATATTCACTGGAAACCAGTGAAAACCTTCTACTAAGCTACTAATCATTTTAATAAGTTTATTTATATTTTCTTTAAAAATTCCCTTAATAAAATATTATGTAGTAAAAGTTGTGTATTTATAAGATTTCATTGTTTGCATAATTATTTAATTTATAGCAGTTTAATGTTTTGTTTAATTTATTTATATTTTTATTTTTACATCTGTGTGTTTATTTGTTCAACTTATGACATTTTATTTAATTTCCATATTAATATTTTTCTATTATTATATCCTTTTTACTTTATTTTATATATCAGTTTTCAATTTTATCACTGTACACTAAACCTTTACCTCTTTTAACCAAAGACTAAATCTTCCTGTGAAACAGCTATCTAGATAGGATCAAGTTTTAATATCCCGACTAAGAATATATCACACCAAGATTACTCAAGGCTATGTTCTAAAACAAGACCGAACTCCGATCTGTAACGTACAACTGACCATCAAGGATATTTTCACAGAGGGCCAACTTTACAACCGATGGCGACAGCACTACCAAATATCCTGTGAACTTCCATCATCGATTAACTCTATCCTAATTGCCTCAAGTTATTTCAGTTCTTTCAAAGCATAACGCTGCATAAAAAAATATATCACGTTTTGCTCTAATTCCAATGTTCATGTACAATTAATTATAAAGTCGCAATGTGACTTTAGGTGAAAACGACTATAAAGAAAGGTTAAAAGAATGGCGCTATCATTTTAAGGATATATTTAAACTATAAATGTTGTGCCACAATGGTAAATACCAGGTGGCCCACACAAACCGTCCTTATTAAAAGTTAGTTTATACCGGATAGCGCGGATGCCAAAAGGTTTGCCTAAGCAGAACTGCAAAGGGGACTCCATACCGACACAGAGGAGACCGCTAAATGAAAGACCAGTGCTTAAAAACGAACACTTTAACTGCTATTACTGGTCCCAGAGCTCATTCGGTAGAGAAACTGCCTACTATATGAGGTTCTTCCGGTTCGATTCCCGGCCGGGTTCCAGAAAGTTGTCTTTAAACAAAAACATTTCACGTATGCCCAGAATCTGGCGTTTGAATGTGAGCGTAACTATATGTGTGTGTTGTCTTCGGTTATTTAATAAGCAATTAGCTCATAAACAAGAATTCAGGATTGGCGCTTGATGCAAACCTGAGCACATGTGTTAAGTCATTTAGTTTCATGACAGTTAATCTACAATCATTACAACTATGACACCGATTGGTGCCGCAAGGTTAACAGGATTAAACAAAATTTTATTTTTGTTATATTTATGTACCCTTTAAGGTGGGTTAGAATAAAACTATTTCCTATTAGTGCTTTATTCACGATAATCATGTGCAAAATTATGCCCGCCTTGGTGAATGAATTGAAGTAGGGGCCTCTCAGACCTACGTTCTATCTGGAATGATCTATGATTTCTTAATATTATTTGTGTATGTCAAAAAAGTGGAGGAAAATGTGCGCAGAAGACAGAGCCGCGTCTGAAAATGTTCAGACACAGACTTCAAGCCTCAGCTGTATTTTGGTGTGTTCGTTATTGGTGAACGTCACCTCTTTGTTTGAATGACCTGGCTCGAACTCCATGTAGATGACCATGAGACACTTATCAGTACGAAACTACCACGTAAAAACCTGCAGATAGCAGCACTACATCAGTAATCTTTAGCTTTGTACCTGCACTGTCCCTTTGAACAGCAGTGATGTGGCAACTTCTTTTGCACCTCTGTATGGGAATATATAAAACTGCAAAGTATGGTTGCTTGGGCCACCTGGTATATATACAATTAAAGAGGAATTTCAAATTAATAAAGACTGTTCAGAAAATTAAAACGATCATTTTTGGCAATGTTTTACCAACGTTACGAAATCCTACAGTTCAGAGAGTAATACCACCAGCAGCAAGTTGTTTCAGAAAAACCAAAGCCTCGACATCATCATAGAAGCTAAGGGGGCGACAGGTATGAAACAAAAGCACAAAAAGGAGGGACTAAAAAGGACGGAGGAAGAAAAAAGCGAAGTGAACAAAACTAAAAGCAAACTTCCTATTTAAGCGTGAACAAAGCAAGCTTGCGCATTAGACGTTATTATCCAGAGGCACTAGTATGTCTTAGTACGCCTTCAGAGAATCCCAGTAGACACTGCTACATCTTGAAGTAAGAAAAGTTCACACAGTTTGACGTGTCTCACTCCATTTTCGTTAAAGACGACACAGAGGATGCCGTGCGCACACATTTTAAATCGCAAATCTTCCCAGTAAGTGAGCGGAAATTAAATGAAGTAAGTTTGAGAAAGATTTATAGACATACGCACTGACAGTAAGATAAAGTTGGCCATGCTTTAGAAGAGACTTCCGGCGACGCAATATTTAAACCGGATATTGCGTGATGTGTGGAGGTAGAGGGAATAGCGGAGGAAAAGATTAGCGGAAGATACAAACATGCAGCATCCAGAGGGAGAAGGCTTTTCTTGCTGTAACCGCACAGTGCCGCAGGTGGAATATCCTTAGAGGGGCAATGTTTGTGCTTAAAACCACTCCTTTTTTCATTACAACGTACGCGAGAAGAATCTGGAATATTGAATAAAACGAACCACCGTGTGATTATAAAATATTTGCTTAAAGCATACAAGATAGTATGCTCAAATTGATGCCAGAGTATAAAGGTGAGTCCACACTGTTCAACATATCAACAGTGAACATTCAACAGTTAACAAAATGTCACATTCAACATGTTAAATGTCTTAAACATGTTGTAACTGTGAACGTTTTACATTTCATCCACACCAGTTGACTTGTTGGGACAACAAAATCTCTCAACTATAAGCAAAATGGACTCCAGTGATTTAGATTTGAATATTTGTATCTGGTATGTAATAAAAAGAAAAGTGGAAGGTGATGAGGTTCTTCTGTTAATCAGCACAGAAGTGAAAATATTTTGAATGAGTTTAAAATTTGGGGCAGGTTTGACTTCAATTTCTTGAGAACAAGTCAAAGTGACTTCAACTTTGTTTTGAGCAAGGTTTCTAACCTATAATTCACAAAAATGACACACATTTGAGAGCAGCCATTCCAGCTGCCAGACCTGAGCCTTTTTGAAATTCTCTAGCAAAGTGAGTTTTCTTTCTGATATTGCCTCTAGAACAACAATAAATTGCACATAGTTTGGTATATTTGTCCATCCTTTATTACATATATTACAATGCTACATAATGATAGCCTCAACAAAGATTTTATTAATGAAAGTGTCTTTTCTTTCGTCCATTCCAGAAAATTCACATGAAGCAAGCCAAATCAAAGATATAAGCACAGAACGAGTCAACATGGAACTACCGAACACAATAGCATGAAGGAATCATAATAGCTGCCATGTTTACAGTCTGAAAACTTCTGAAGTTCGCCCAATCACATACACAGAGAGCGAATTGACTTAACAAGTTTTCCATTAAAAGCGAAAAACATCCAACATGTTAAAAGTGTCAAGCACAACTCTTTCGGTTAACATGTTCTGCCATCGAAATTTAGTCAACATGCAAACTGTTAACATGTTGCACTTGACAAGTTTTGTTAAATGTTAATCAGTGTGGACAGGGCTTAAGGTTAACGATGTTAATCAGCTATACTAGTTCTCTATGCAAACCAAGCTGGCTCCATGGTAACGGTGAGGTTCTCATTCCAGAGTTCCCGGGTTCGATTCTGCGACGGTATTACTTATAATGTTTGTTACTTGTGATGTTTATGTATGTGTGTTTACTTCACGCGTTGCCATCTTGTGACGTCATTCATTTGTTCGGTTTGTAGCTCCATCTTGTGTTAGCAATTTGCATCAATGTTAGTTTTTTTGTTTGATTTCACTTCAAATGTCCTCCGGCTAGCTATTATCCTATTGGCTTGGGTCGAACATGTGTCTCTATACAGGTTGTGAAACGGAAAGGAATCTTTTATCCAAAAATTACACTGATGAAGAAATTTGTTTTATAATTTTTATTGTCGAACACGTTCACTATCACTTTTACATATTGATTTAGATACTCGCCAAACTGAAACTGTTATAACAACTTCTTACTGATAATTCTTTTAATCCACATACTTCAATCTTTTGTATATTTAACTTTACCATACTTTAGATCTTTCATAATTCTGCTGCGCGTAACTTGTGAATCTATATCCGATGTATGTCGTACTAATACTTTCGACGAACTGACTGACTGAAGACGACGTGTAGTGTACACAGATTTTTGATGAACTGCCACCGATCTACCTCTGACTTGGTTTATTTATACTCCTTCAATCAGATACGCCTAAAGATTATAACTGAACTGCAATTGGCTAAGAAAACGCGCCAACATTAGCGTCTATTTTAATATCCAATGAAAACCACGAATACATATTGCTTTTAGGGAGAAAATATTCCAGAAGTTTCTACCGAAAACGCGCCAACATTACGTAACTTCCTTGTTTCCAATAATGATAAACAGCTCACCCCCCTCGCTGCATTATTGCGCTATTATTGACAGTTTCAGTAAAGCCGTATAAACTTATTTCCCAATAATAATTACAATTAATAAACATCTGAAATCAATGTCACATAAAAATGCATATTCATATTACAATCATTATTTACATTTAAGTAATTTGTGATACAAATTACTGCATCATATGCCCCACTAGAAACAAAATTATAAATATTTACAACTTGTTTGGAAATTTTATAATTGGGCTTTTAGTCTCCTAAATCTTGGAACACACGCTATCACTTTCACTTAACACTTCACACGCATTTAACACACGACATTTTTTTTTTATCTCGCCACTACTTACTGGCTCTGGTTTAATTAATTTAGATATTAATCTAACATCTCAAAACTTTTTTATAGCAAATACTGTACCCTAAATTATTTAATTAATGTTACCAAATTGTTTACTTTCTTAAGTTGCTGACAAAAATTTATACATTTAAGATTTTTGTAATTATTAAACATATTTATCAAAATATTCACCCTTTACATAAATATATTTACATCTCTTAAATCTAGGTACTGTTTCACATGTTCTGTTTGCTACATAAGTATTTGTTTTTTTGTTTTTTTTAAAATTATTTTTAACCCATTTTTGTTATTTTGTACATTATTTACGTACTTTTAATTTAATATCATATTAAGTTTCAATCTTTGCATTCTTAATTTTCAAATGTTGTTACAGTTACTAAAAATTTAATTTTTTTTATTGTAATTTATTTCTCTTTTCAAATGACATATAAATAATTAACCCTCTTACGTTCCAATACATTTCTCTGCAAGTCATCTTTAACTATCCAGCATTTACTTTACATCTCATTGCTATTTAACCTCCTGGATCAAATTGTGTGTGGCTAAACATTACTCGTAGCCGTATCCTAACCTTCAAATTTTTGTTCATGAATAACCTCTTGTATTCATCTGATATTTCGTTCCCTGATAATATTTGAAAACAATCTACAGTTTCCTGAACAACACATCTTTTAACAACTTTCATTTTCAATTCTTCTGCTATCTCTTTACTTTGAGAGTACTCTGACAAATCTGTACTAAACTGTACTGGACTGGAGTTTTCATTTTGAACATTTTGGTACAATTTATTTCTTTGCATTACTGTCTCATTCTGTATTTCTGATATTTCCCCTCTGAAATTGACTTGCGCCTGATTCACAACTACATTCATAACCTCTTTCATCTCTCTTAGCTCACTTGAAATACTACTCACTCGACTACCTGACTCTGTACATTCTACATCAACATGTTCACTTTTAGTATTAACCTCACTTTCTTTGTTACCTATTTCCCTGCTCATGTCTAACATTTTCTTTGAAACTTCTCCTATCTCACTTGCTATTACTTCCTCATTCTCATCTCTCATTTTTGGTATACTACTATCTAGCTTCATAACTTTCTTTTCAATTTCTTCACTGCTTTGATCTACTTTTTGCTCTAATACCTCATTACTCCTACCAATATTTTCAATTGATTTCCTGTTTTGTTCTAAGCTCTTACCAATATCTTCCCTCAATTCCCTATGACTCCTTTGCATATCTTCCCTGTTTTGATCTATTTTCCTTTCTAATTTCTCATTATTCTTACAAATTTCTTCCCTTAATTGATCTGTAATACTCTTACCAATATCTTCCCTCAATTCTCTCTTATTCTGATCTAAACTCCTATCAATATCTTCTTTTAATTCCCTATTATTCTTTTGCATATCTTCCCTCATACTCTTAACAATATCTTTCAGCATTTCCATCATCATACTAGCATCAAAATTAACATTTCCTGCTATTCTATTCTCACTTTCTGCACTAACATTTTCATCCTCAAATCCTAAAAAGTTTGGGCTATTTTCTGTATTCTGTATTGAATTACAGCTAACTGTTTCACTATCCCCTTCCATCATTGTTTCTTCAATATTATTAGTAGCCATTGTTTTTGTTTTCTAAAAAAAATTACGATACTCTAACGTTTGTGATGCTGTCTGTTGCTGTTACATTGATGTCCAGCTTTCTGCCCCTCTCTCCTAGGTTATATGTCGCTTCTGCGTTGTGTTATGATGAGTCCACGTCGTTTTGTTGTCCTGTAGTTTGGAATCTGCGTCCTGTAGATCATTTCACTGCTACATTCGTTCCACGTCCTGGTTCCTTTCCGGTCACTCTGCTCCTTCCTGGTTATGCTGATCCTTTCCTGGTCATCGTGTTCCTTTCCTGGTCACTATGCTTCTTTCCTGGTCATCGTGTTCCTTTCCTGGTCATCGTGTTCCTTTCCTGGTTATCGTGCCCCACGTTCTGGGTGCCAATTTGCGATAGAAAGTGCTTACGTAATATGTTTTTACGTAAATTATTAGAACTTGAAGATCTTATATTGTGCTGCTTTTGTTTTGCTTAGTTACATAATTTTAACTGCCCCACGTTGGGCGCCAATTTGCGACGGTATTACTTATAATGTTTGTTACTTGTGATGTTTATGTATGTGTGTTTACTTCACGCGTTGCCATCTTGTGACGTCATTCATTTGTTCGGTTTGTAGCTCCATCTTGTGTTAGCAATTTGCATCAGTGTTAGTTTTTTGTTTGATTTCATTTCAAATGTCCTCCGGCTAGCTATTATCCTGTTGGCTTGGGTCGAACATGTGTCTCTATACAGGTTGTGAAACGGAAAGGAATCTTTTATCCAAAAATTACACTGATGAAGAAATTTGTTTTATAATTTTTATTGTCGAACACGTTCACTATCACTTTTACATATTGATTTAGATACTCGCCAAACTGAAACTGTTATAACAACTTCTTACTGATAATTCTTTTAATCCACATACCTCAATCTTTTGTATATTTAACTTTACCATACTTTAGATCTTTCATAATTCTGCTGCGCGTAACTTGTGAATCTATATCCGATGTATGTCGTACTAATACTTTCGACGAACTGACTGACTGAAGACGACGTGTAGTGTACACAGATTTTTGATGAACTGCCACCGATCTACCTCTGACTTGGTTTATTTATACTCCTTCAATCAGATACGCCTAAAGATTATAACTGAACTGCAATTGGCTAAGAAAACGCGCCAACATTAGCGTCTATTTTAATATCCAATGAAAACCACGAATACATATTGCTTTTAGGGAGAAAATATTCCAGAAGTTTCTACCGAAAACGCGCCAACATTACGTAACTTCCTTGTTTCCAATAATGATAAACAGCTCACCCCCCTCGCTGCATTATTGCGCTATTATTGACAGTTTCAGTAAAGCCGTATAAACTTATTTCCCAATAATAATTACAATTAATAAACATCTGAAATCAATGTCACATAAAAATGCATATTCATATTACAATCATTATTTACATTTAAGTAATTTGTGATACAAATTACTGCATCAATTCTCGTCGACCGCCTTATCTGACCTTGAGTTTTCTGTGGATTTCCTGGTTGGGGAATGCTGGGGTAGTTTTTCATATACCATGATTTCCTTTCCATCATTTCCAATTCATTTCGCTTTCTTTCCAATTTTCAGGTGTGCTTCTGGTTTTGTGGCGCATGGCAGTGCAGGCAGATGGTGCGGATGCTTGCTTAAAGAAAACAGTACTGCTTGGTTGCCTGATCGTTCATCAACCTCTCTAGGCAGCTGCAGCAATGAGACTGTCTTCGAAAATGGAAATGTTAGGAACATCCGAGTGTGTCTGTGGCGGATTTGCCTCCGGCTTGTAGCCTCCTGTGGTTTCTTCACTTCATCCCTTCCTCCTGGTAGATGGTAGTAACAATAAATCTATGTACGTCGCAGTGTGCGAGGTGTCCCGCTCCGTTGTATAAGCTATACCGAGATCTCACGCTTTCAGACTCCCTGAATAAAAAAGGCATTTAAAAAAAACTGTGTGTGTGAACAGGATGACTTAAAAGAAAAGTCGGGTAAATACTAAACATTGTATTTAAATTCAGTATTTTCAAGGATGCGGCGCGAGGGTATTTAAATAAATCTTGCTACTCCAAACCATCTTCACATGGAAAAGCCTTAGTTGTTTTTTATTTTCTCAAAAACTTGTTCTAACGATTTTGATTAAAACACCATATGATTCTTGAATTTCTGGGAATAGCCTGTGAGGTCCTCTTCATTCTGAACGACTTTTGTATATTGTGGCAATACATGTATTAGCATTTGGTTATGGTAATGTTTGTCTGGGTGGTTCTTGGGTTGGCAACACAGACCGGTAATGACGTCATGGTAGTGGAGGTTAAAGCCGGTTCTCAGTAGTAGCGTCTGATGCTAACACTGCAGTCTTTTGGAATGCAGTGAGCAGCGCAAATGTAGGAAGGAACGCTCCGCGTCAGCAGAAGGTAACAATGTATCAAATCCAATCTTTATTAAATTCTTTCATCTAAACTTTTACTATGTTGATTATTGAAGTAGCTAGTTCCTTCTATCCTTCCACACCATGATCTACATATATTTTTAGGAATTTCAGGTATTTCAGAACTTAGTTGAGCTCGCCCCTGTCGGACCTCGTGTACTTTGTGATGTGTTTGTAAACCGGTACCTCGCTCTACCCCTCCGTGAGTCGTTAATATGTAGAGGTTACGACAAATTGGTGTGAGCCGCCGGGTATTTTGAGAGTTTGAAGTGCAAATTAAAATGTAGAGGTTACGACAATATTATTGGTAAACAGTATATCATTAAAGTATAGAGTTTATATAAAATAAATTTGTTGTAGCGTTAACTATTTCCTAGATATTCTTTGTTACTGGTTTGAATTTTCAAATACCTACTTATATTTTTACAAGCGAAGGGCACTAATCGTTTTTTATGAGGTCGTGGGATTTCAAAGCGATTCGCTTTGTAAAAATCTGACTATCGCTTCACCACACCATCATCTTATACCTACAACGAAGTAAATTCTTATTTCAATTAAAAAGTAGTAGACAGAATGAGCTATTGTAAATGTAATTTGTAGAGGAGCAGAGAAAACAATAGGAATGCAACACATGGGATTTTTTTCTACATTGTAAATATTTTAGGCATTATGCCAAAGAAAAGCTCTCAAGAATTCCGTAGTTCTGCACGATAACCTGCGATGGGACTGTACATATGAGTGGGCACTGGTCATACACCCGGACTTAAAATCCGCACCCCTATGGGTAAGACCGAACCGGGTGCTTTCTGTGGCTGGGACCAAAATTTCACGCTCTATCTCACAGGGTAGGATGATAGGATTGTACATAAGGTCCAAAATGATTGTGGTAGCGGCGACGGTGAAAAGATAAGCCTTAATTTGTCCAAACGTTTTAAAACCTTCACGGATGTTTCAGCTATAAATCCAATCAACAGTTCGGGAACAAAATGTTTTAAATTTGCACACAATATAACAGTATATTCTTTTAAGTTTTTCGTTGCCATTTTATTGTCTCTATCTGTTGTACCTATTTATTTTTTTAGCGTTGCCTAATATTTTGTCTCGTAAATCATTTTAATTCCCACCATCTGCTCAGCTTTTAGTGCAAATTAAATTGCTGGTTAAACATTCATAGCTAAGTTTATTATCATAATTGTTAATATGTTATTTAATACTATGCACTTTATAGGTTCTTTACGGAGATATTATAAAAACTGCTGTAATTCATAAAAGCAACGCCACTTTCACGAGCATATGTAGCATTACTCGTTAATTTTACAAGCAAACAAGAGAAGGTAGTAAGAGGACATAAATGGACAACTTCTCCTGTGTTGGTTTAGAGCACACAAATGAAATTATACGAACAATTCCTCATCATTTACTTAGAAATTGCTTTTTGGAACATCTGACACTACAAGTAATCATTTTAACATGAGCTACTCACACCAGAAATGGAAGATTGTATCATTCGACGGAATAACAGTTTTATAACCTTCTTTTTAACCATTCTTTTTCATATACTGGAAATTATATATATAGACGGCCCAACCGCACCGTATTTCAAGTATGTGGATATACGTCTGTGTGTTAAAAGAGTTGCAGAACTCAACAGGGCAATTCCAAGTTAACACAGGTCAATGGGGAACTGGTGAATCAGCGTGAGTAAGCTTTGTTTCTTTAGTTCCATTTATACCCCACCTTTAACTACAATGGTCTTATCGGCGGCCTTTCTTGTGGAACATATTGCCGATTATAAGCAATAGTGTTAATTCGCATTCTCTTGTATTTGGGTTTCTAGCGAACTCTGGGCTTTAATCATTAGATCACACACATATTCACACTCATTTATACTTCCAGGTTCTAGGGAGGATAGGGAATAATCTTATTTTGAGAAAAATTCCCACCCCAAGCCGGGAATTGAACCCGGAACCACTGGCACAGCAGGTAGGTTATCTACCACTGAGCTGCAGGGCCAACCGAAGTTATACTCCTCATGCTTATCAGCAAAGACGCGAGCGGATCGCGCTTATTGAGAGGCACTTCCCAGGCTTGCAGTAGAATGTACAGTTCATGATGATAGACAAAAACAGATCGAAAAGCTCTTAAGAATATTTTCTACTTCAGTTACACAGGCTTTATTTTTGAGAGAATAAATCTAGTTTTTAGACTGACAACAATTAAAATGTTTTTATTTGACCTACCCGATCCACCTAAAACTATTTTTTTTTCAAAATTGTGTTTACGCAGTTCTTGTTGGACATTACAGATTTACAAGAGCACGCAGTGTTTCACTGCCATTTTTACCTTGCTATTATAAATGTTATTGTTACTATTATCATCATCTAACGGTACTGTTATGCTGACTTCACTCACTGAAACTCACTGTTCGAGATTTTGCCCCTGTTGATTGATACGATGTTCCAACCATCTCCGTGTATCCACATAGACGATTCTGAGAACTACTGGTGTGTCGTAGTCGTAGTCGTAGTAGTAGTAGTAGTAATGGGTTTAGCTAATGCGTCAGTTCCCTACTGACCTGTGCTTACTTGGAATTTCCCTGTTGAGTGCTGCAACTCTTTTAACGCAAGAAGGGTTATCTGCACACGTCATATAAGGCGCGGTTGGGCCACCTGGTATACATACATAAATCGTATATTATATTTTAAACGGAGGTTTTGTATCGATTAATATAATGACGGAGTATTTGAAGACTCGGAAATGGATTCGATAGAACCAGTAGAAATTTTGCAAGCAGCGGAGAGAATAAGGTTCAAGTTGTTACCAAAGAAGTCGAAGAAACAGTACGACATTGCATACAACATTTTTACTTTCTCTACTACGTATAGTAAGTAGGGGAAGTATTGTATTCCACCCAAAAATTCGATACCGAGATTTTACCGGAAATACATGTTTTGAGACCCCCTGAATCCAAAAAAAGCAGTTTTGGAAACATGTCCGTGTGTGTGTGTCTGTGAACAGCATAACTCAGAAAGAACAGTCGGATAAACACCAAACTTGGTAATTTAGGTTCAGTATCTTCCAGAGATGCGACACGAAGGTTTTCAAGAAATATCCCCCCACACCAGATTACCCTTTACATGGAACATTTCTCGAAAATTTTAATTTTCTCAAAAACGACTAACGATTTTGATTAAAATATATGTTTAAGATATTTTCATGGCAAATGAAATGTATATCTCATTTTCTGGGAATGTCTCCAAAAGTATTCTTCATTGTGAACGACTTTTGCATAACTGGTAAACCATAAGAAATAGACAATATTGTACTACACAAAAAATGTAGATCGCGTTAAAATACACAACTTATGTTATATACATTTCTTTTGTTGAGTGAACTATTTTCGAGATATTGCTTGTTATTCCCTCAAATTTTACAATACTTAAACTTTTTCTCAAATTCGTTATTCATGTGAGTGTAACACATCGGATGTTTTTTTCAATGGTGTTATCAATACCAATACTGCTTCCTCTGTACAAGGAATTAATATTACAATTAGTAACAATTGCACAATCAACATAATTATAATCAAAGGAATAATAAATAAATAAATTATATGCTTACTAATAAAATTGTTGCACCATTTATTCTGTTTATCTTTGCCACAGTCTTCTATATATTGTGAAACTGTCCAGCTTTCACTAATGTTATTTAGCTCATTTCTCACGTTCACTACACTAATGATTTTGTTCAGTTCTACTACTTTCATTAATATGATATAGTTCAATTTTTACTGTCACTTTACTTTTCCTTGCAAAGTAGCGGTGTATTCACGAAGCAGTCTTCTTCACTGGAGAGTCGAACACAAGACCTTTCCAATCTCATGCAGTAACAATACTCACTGTATGCCACAACAATAGTCACAAGCTCACTCGTAGAATAGCACTATTTGTCGCATCAGAAATGTTGCTATCTCACTAAACTAAATCACTCACGAGAACGCTCGCTTATATATAATCTCCACTGGGGTTTCCGAGAGAGCTCTAGAATGTTCGTGGGTGGCGGGGAGCAAGGAGCTGCCAGAAGAATCCAGTGATCGTTTTGTCAACAAGGCTGCTGAGGGTCAAACAACAACATACTAGAGTTCTCTATTGCACATGTCTGAATGTATACTACAAAAATTCCAATTGAATATTTTATAATTTAATGTTCAGGGCTGTGTAAAAAATAGTAAATGGCTACACCTGTTTACATTTATTTAATCTTGTTCATAAGACTGCTACACTGTGCTTACACTCTCGTTCCGGAAACATTCCCACTCGCAAAATAAGACTTCACTTTTAACACCTGTGTCATAAATAACTATGATCACATTTAAAGTTTGTGTGCATTCCATCCCTCAACTGTTCCTGCAATGACGCCCTCGCAATGAGTTTAGTGTGTTTATCAACTTCTATATCTCATGCATGAGGCGCCGGGCGTAACTCGCTGGATTTTATTACTTGCTAGAGGTTCCCTGGTTCAATTTCGGGCGCTGGAGTGGCGATTTTAAATTAGCCCTATCCAAGCCTTCACCTCTGAGTAGCTCAAGTGAAGTAACATAAAAATCCAAGTTGTTCTGAGGGTATAAGCTTTAGGTCTTCTTATTTCACCGCCATCCTCGTCACCACCCTACCATCGCAAATAACGGACGCCACTTGCAGGATCTAGCCATCGCTTGTTAGAATGAGGTTTCCCCGAAGGTCGTAAGAGTCCAGGGTAAAAGCTGTAAGTACTGTCATTTCACCGCAATCATCACCCCTCTACCATCGCAGATAATGACACCGCTCGCAGGATCTAGCCGCCCCTTGGTGGAATGAGGTTTCCCCGCAGGTCGTAAGAGACCATATAGGGAGCGTAGAAACAAACAAGCATTACATACGCTTATACTTATTAAACTTAAATTCGACATGATATGAAATGAAATATACGTTACCAGAGCAGAAAGTATTTCATATATTTCCCTTAAAATTCCGCCTCAGCAAAACAACTCATCCACAACACACCACTTTCAATCCTTAAAACGAAATTAAAAAGCATGTTATTTGCTTATCAGTGGATTTTATACTGATACAGAGAAAATAATCACAACTTTGGCTCAGAAACCTTCCAAGATAAATTATGCAGCTCGCGTTATATTACTACAGAAAATTCACTGTGAAGATTCTTTCGAATATAAATGTTATTTTTTAAGTTCAGAGCTGTTGGTTAAAATCACTATAACTTTTAGACTATTGCACTGATATCGCTATTCTACTTTTAGCAAACAAAATTTAAGGAAACGTATAAGTTACAACTAAGCCTGTGACTAACAATGGCGTTTTGAGATTATCACTTCTCTAGCTTTTATTTTATAATACCTCCAGTCTCTAGACTTGTGTTTTCAATACCTGTACCTTTTAAATTACCATTGTGTACTCTGTTATTAATAAAAATAAATTTAATTTTGTTTAAAATATTATTTCAATAGGTCTCGATTTTGTTAGATTATCTTATGTTTCAGATTTGGTTGTTGTTGGATGTGGTTTATCATATCTTATCTGCCAATTTATATGGAAGAAGTATTATATTCCAAAATCAACGCATTAATTTAAAAATATCAGTATCGAAATTTCATAAGCAACACATATTTGAGATACCCTAAATCCCTTTAAAATAGCACTGTTAGAAAAACGCGCGTGAATGGTTGAGTGTGCGTGTATGTCAGCATAACTCAAAACCAAAAAGTCGGATAGATACCACACTTGTTAGTTACGTTCAGCATTTTCCCAGAATGACACACGAAGATTTTCAAGAAAATACTTTCACCCCAACTACATATACATGGAAACTTTACCACTATCCTCCCACCCAGAAAAATCACTAGCTATGGTTGACGAAGTCCCTTGAGCAATGAAACATACACTATGTGATCAAAAGTATCCGGACACCCCTAAGAACATACGTTTTTCATCTTAAGTGCATTTTGGTGCCACCTACTGCCTGGTACTCATTGTCCGCAACCTCACTAGTCATTAGAAATCGTGAAACAGCAGAATGGGACGCTCCGTGGAATTCACGGACTTCGAACGTGGTCAGGTGATTGGGTGCCACTTGTGTCAGAAGTCTGTACGCGAGATTTCCACACTCCTAAACATCCCTGGGTCCACTGTTTCTGATGTGATAGTGTAGTGGAAACGTGAAGGGACATGTAGAGCACAAAAGCGTACAGGCCGACCTTGTCTGTTGACCGACAGAGACCGCCGACATTTGAAGAGGATCGTAAAGAGTAATAGACGGACATCTATCCAGACCAACACACAGGAATTCCAAACTGCATCAAGATCCACTCCAAGTACTATGACAGTTAGGCGTGAGGTGAGAAACCTTGGATTCCATGGACGAGCGGCTGCTCATAAGCCACACATCACGCAGGAAAATGCCAAACGGCGCCTCGCTTGGTGTAAGGAGCGTCAATATTATACAATTGAACAGTGGCAAAACGTTGTGTGGAGTGACGAATCACGGTACACAATGTGGCAATCCGATGGCAGGGTGTGGGTATAGCGAATGCCCGGTGAACGTCATCTGCCAGCGTGTGTAGTGCTAACAGTGAAATTCGGAGGTGGGGGTGTTATGGTGTGGTTGTGTTTTTCCTGGAGGGTGCTTGCACCCCTTGTTGCTTTGCGTGGCACAATCATAGCGCAGATCTACATTGATATTTTAAGCACCTTCTTGCTTCCCACTGTTAAAGATGGTGATTGCATCTTTCAACACGATCGAGCACCTGTTCATACAGCACGGGCTGTGCGGAGTGGTTACATGACAATAACATCCGTGTAATGGACTGGCCTGCACAGAGTCCCGACTTGAATCCTATAGAACACCTTTGGGGTGTTTTGGAACGCCGACTTCGTGCCAGGCCTCACCGACCTACATCGATACCTCTCCTCAGTTCCGCACTCTGTGAAGAATGGGCTGCCATTCCCCAAGAAACCTTCCAGCACCTGATTGGAAGTATGCTTATGAGAGTGAACGCTGTCATCAAGGCAAGGGGCGGGCCAACACCACACTGACTTCCAGCATTACCAATGGAGCGCGCCACGAACTTGTACGTCATTTTCAGCCAGGTGTCCGGATACTTTTGATCACGTAGTGTATATGTTGGATTCTGTGTGAACAGCGTTTAAAGGCCTCTTCGTTCAAATTTAATTTTGTGCAACTATAAAAACATACTAGATATACAGAAACTTACAAGAGATGTTTCTAAAATATACAGGCGTTTCTAAATTCCCTATACAGGCTGAGGACTTGTAGTGGGGACTAAGACTAAGAACTTGTATCCGGAAACGTACCGTTTTTCCACTTCACCAAAATCACTGCACACGCTTTTTTGGCGCCACTCACTAGAAGCGAGTTCCAGCACGGCAGCGCACCAGCTCATTTTGCACTTGCGGTCAGACTCACCTGGACTAGCAATTTGGGCAACGGTGGATAGGTCGTGATGCCCCATTGCTTGGCCTGCACGTTCTCCCGACTTGAATCCGCTTGACTACTACGTGTGGGGTCACATGCAGTCTTTGATTTACTAGACCACTATGGGATCCGAGGAAGATCTACTAGCACGAGCTATGCCAGTGGCGGATGTGTTGAAGCCGGTGGTCGTCACGTCGAGCCCTTCTTATAAGCGAGTCCAGACGTCAGGCAGCAGGAGTCGGAAAGGTCAATGTGCGTTGTGGTAGTATTTTGCGTGTAACAGTCTTGGTGTCCACTACAAACCCTCAAGGCCAGAAGGGAATTTAGACGCAGCCTGTATATTTTGGTTTAAATAAGTTATTGTAGCCTCTTTTGTTTACAAGATATACCATTTTGTTGTATGATATTTCCCGTATTTCAATATACAACTTTTGAAATGTTATAGGTATCTTCTGTTTTCCATCGCGCCATGCAAATAATATTAAAAATACCAATTCCAGCATACGTATAGGGAGCCTCTTTCTTCAGCGTTTGACTACGTGTTACCATAAGTTTACTTCTTTCTAGCAACAAGTAAATACATGTTTATTAGAGTTACTCTTAATTTTCGTTGGTTCTATAGTACCTATTAAATATCAAGTTTTTTTACTTTCCCTACTACGTAGGGGAAGTATTGCATTCCACCCAAAAATTCGATACCGAGATTTTACCGGAAATATATGTTTTGAGGCCCCTATATCCAAAAAAAAGCATTTCTGGAAACATGTCCGTGTATGTGTGTCTGTGTGTGTGTGTCTATCTGTCTCTCTGTGTGTCTGTAAACAGCATAACTCAGAAACGAACAGTCGGATAAACACCAAACTTGGTATTTAGGTTCAGTACCTTCCAGAGACGCGACACGAAGGTTTTTGAAGAAAATCCCCCACCCCAGATTACCCTTTACATGGAAACTTTTTCGAAAATTTCAATTTTTCAAAAATGGATAACGATTTTGATTAAAATATTATATATTTAAGATACTTTTATGACAAATGAAATGTATATCTTGAATTTTCTGGGCAAGTATCCAAAGGTGTTCTTCATTGTGAACGACGTTTGTATAACTGGTAAACCATAAGAGATAGACAAAATTTCACTACACAAAAAATGTAGATCGTGTTAAAATACACAATTTATGTCCTATATATTTTTTTGTTGAGTGAACCATTTTCAAGATATTGCTTGTTATTCCCTTATACTTTTTCTCAAATGGGAATTCGGTATTCGTTTTTTTATGTCCTGGACATACAAAGAGAATGGAATACTCCACATAGCAACCAGCTCTTAAAATATTTGACTATCGCTTAAAGCCTACCAATTCTTCTTGCATCTACAAGAAAATTAGCAATAAGATTAACATTTCGATATCTCGATTAACATGAAGCATATAGAGATTAAGCGTTTGTAAAAATCGTTTGTACAAAAGGAGAGAAAGTCATGTGAGTGTAACACATCAGAATCTTTTAAAAAAGAATCCCAGCAAAAATATAACAGAATTAGAAGATACTTTTATGATATTAGCTCCTCAGGAATTTTACAAACTTTTTTCAAAATAATTTTGTAAAGGGTTCATTAAAAAGTTTCATACTACAGAACCAAAATCCGAGTATGCCTACTCTAACTAGACATTTAATGGAGATGTGCAGCCGTATGCAAATAGAGCGTGAAATTAGAAATCTGCTTTTTATCCTTATTTTCATTTCTTAACTTTGGCATTTTAAAAGTTCCTCGTGATGAACAATTTTTTTTTAATTTTGCAGTATGCGTTATTTGAAGGAGAAATAAGATACACGAAAATTCTTAGGTACCTATTTAAGTCCTCCAATTAAGCAAAAGAAAATTGCTTGAAGGAGGAGGATTACACCTGTAGATAGTAGATGATTTAAAAATAAGACAGGTATTTTCTGTAATTTTTTTCTTTAATTTTGGGATACTGATGCCCTGTATCACGTGATTTAAAGAGCTTGTTGTTGATATGAAACATAGTTTTCAATTCAGGTATTTGTTAAATTAACAATAATTGATTTTGTAAAATTAAAAGTCTTGCATGTTTTGTTACCTTTTAATGTTTCCAAAATTTAATATTTGAATTTAAAATTCGAGAAGAATTAAATTTATTTTCTTTAAATCTTCAAGTTTGTATCACCTGGAGCAATTTTGCATATGATTATTTTAATCTTATCTTTTTTCTGAGTTTCTTGTACCTGAATTTCCAAGAAAATAAATTTTAAATTATAATTATACTAAAATATCCTGTGACAAAAATTCCAGCTAAATTGGTAGATATTGTTATAAATTAGCTATTTCAGAAGAGAGTAAAAAACCTCTTCCTTGAATTCTTTGGCCTGGCAGTCGTGAAATGTTCGTTTTGTTTGCAATAAAGCGCATACATCTTCTGGCCTGGCCTGTAGGTCTGTCGATAAAGCACCTGCTGTGTGAGGGGTGCCGGGTTGGATACCCGATTGGGGGGTGGGAAGTTTTCTCTAGCCAAGATTATTCCCTATTCTCCTCCAGAGACTGGAAGTATGAATGAGAGTGCCAATAATTGTGTAATCAAATGAATAAAACCCAAAGTTTACCAGAAGGCGAAAACGGGTTAACACCGTTGCCTATAGGCAATAATGTGTTCCAAAGTAAAGGTCGCCGATAAGTCCATTGTATTAAAGGCAGCGTAAATGGAACTAAAACAAAACAAAAAAAACATGTCCTCTGATAGTAATGTTCAAGAAACTGTATTGAAATTAGGTAACATGAATATAACCGCCCCCCCCCAAATCCACCAATTTAAAAATTTTGAAATGTGAGACAGCCGAAATCCATTGGAAAGAAAAGGGATTTTTAATAATGAAAAAATCTGATGTGTTGCATTCTATGACATTTTATATTCTTGTACAAACTATTTATACAAACGCTTATTCTCCATCCACTTTATGTTAACGAGCTACAGATATGCAGAAACTATTTTATTGCTAATTTTGTTGTAGGTGCAAGGGGGAATATGGTAGGGTTTTAAGAGATGGTTGCTATGTGGAGCATTCCATCCTGTTTGTATGCACAGTACATCAAAAAAAGAGAATAATGAATTTCCATTTGAGAAGAAGTATAAGTATTGAAAATTCAAACAAATAAGAATATCTCGGAAATGGTTCACTGGACAAAGCAAAAAGGTATATGACAAACTGTGTGTGTTTAAACAGATCTGTTTTTTGTTAGTAAAATTTTGTCCATCTCTTACGGTTTACCAGTTATGCGAAAGCCATCCAGAATGAGGATTTTTGGGGACATTCTCAGAAAATTCAAGATATAGATTTCATTTGACATAAAAATATATCTTAAACATATGATATTTAATCAAAATCCATGGAGCCATTTTTGAGAAAATTAAAATTTTCGAAAAATGTTCCATATAAAGGGTAAACTGGGGTGGGGGAATTTTCTTGAAAACCTTTTTGTCGCATCTCTGGAAGATTCTGAACCTAAATATCAAGTTTGGTGTTTATCCGACTTTTCGTTTTTGATTTATGCTTTTGAGAGACAGACATACATACATATTTCCAAAAATGCTTTATTTGGATTCAGGAGGCTTCAAAACATTTTTTCGGTGAAATCTAGGTATAGAATTTTTGGGTGGAATGCAATACTTCCCCCACTTGCTATACGTAGTAGAGAGAGTAATAATTATAACAATGGTGAGTGGTTTATGTAATAACTCGATCAAACCCTCGAAGGTTAAACCTCTGTCATAATTATAGCATCCATAGCATGACTATTCAAAATGTGCAGAGATTATGGTAAGCCACAATCTCCTGTTACTGTATACGATTCTGGCACATACCTCTTTAACAGATGAAGCAGACGTAGCGACTTTTCCTACCCAACACCGTGAACGAGACGTGTACTGCGATGTCATATGCTGAGATTCCGATTCCAGCCGATATGCACGCGAGCTTTACTGGCCAGAACCTCGATTCGCATATCGCGGAAACAAAATCTCATAAACTGCCTCGTTAATATTCTCGGGTACTTGAGCGAAGCGCTAGAAGGCAGACAAGAATTTGTGCGCGAGCTGTACTGCCGAAATTTTGAGGGTACACATAAAGCCCTAGCGCAACATGACAAAGCAACCTAACGAGCACATGTTACCATGGTAATGGCGCCTGCTTCCCCCTAGTCATTAAATCGTACCATCGTATTGAAACTGAACGCGGTTCCTTCACTTAGGAAATGAGCTTCCACCTCCTGGTTGCTAGGTTATCGCAACACTTGCTCCTAACCGCAAGTGGTACACTGCATCACAAAATCTTGTTTCAAGTGCAAACTGGACCATGCGCACGTAAGGCATTACTCAAGTATACACTGCCATCATAATATACAAAATCTGATCAATAGTCCTAATATTTTCTTTAATATTCGTATGAACTAGGATTTTTATCATAGGCAATACTGGGGTTAAATTGTTAGTATCCATGTAGAAAAAATCTGATGTGATAAATTTACTCATATATGACATTATCTACCCCTGTTGTCTATTAGTGAGCATACAAACTTCTTACTAAACCTTATTTCCTATCTACTACATTTTAATACAAATAAACCTTTGCTGAAATAGCTACATTACACATTTTGTTATGGATAGAGCGATAGTCAAATATTTAAGAACTTTTTTTCTGTTCAGTTAAAGCTAGTACAAAAATTATGTGACAGCTTTGTACACTATGATCAGATAAGTGATATAGACATTTCTAGCTTCTAGTTTAAAAAGGGGTGGGTTTTATGCCCAAGCACCTCAAAGTTCTATTGCTCATCCCCCTTTCATTAGTTAAGTAGTCTGTTGCTCGTTATGAACTTAATCAGACTGCTAACTGAGGCTTTCTATAGTACATCTTTGGAAAGTGATTGCCAAAAATACTTGCTCTTTGATTCGCAAGAGCATCTCACATAGCGGATGAGTAACAGTCATCTCCTTCTAGGCACCTACTACAGATAGATTTGTTAAGCAATCCCATTCTGTATAGATTAAACTTTAGGGCACAGTATCCTGTAATGAATCCTGTTGCCCATGCAAGTATTCTTTTACTAAGATCGCACAAGTGCTTTGCCCTGCTGTCGTCCAGTCTGTGATAAACAACTTGGAATGTCTGCAACCCTCAATGGAGTTCCAGTAGTTCTTGTGTTCTGCTTGAGCCCAGCACTTGATAGCCTGTTTCACTGGTCTGTAGGACACCCCCAGTACAGCATTCGGAACCAAAAATGGGATTTCGCTACCAATCGTGGCTGCTTCATCTGCTTTCTCATTGCCTGGTATACCTGTGTGTCCTGGCACCCACATAAGTGAACTTTGTGTTCAGCCAGTGTCATTAAGGATTCTCGACGTTCTGAAACCGGCTTTGATTTTTTTGATGGTGACTCAAGTGCTTTAAGAGCAGCTTGACTGTCTGAGAGGATAAGAACACTTCTATTCTTATATCTCCTTTTAATGCATCCCATGACACTGGCTAGGATTGCATAAATTTCAGACATTTAAAACAAGATTTTTTAAAAAAAGAGATAGAGTTTAGTTTAATTATAACAATAATATTTTGTACGTAGCATTTCTCATATTGCATCTTAACTGCCGCAAAAAAGTGGTAGCTTTGTTAAATACATACACAAAAATTTCACATCCTTGAGAAAAAAACCTATGAATTTTAGCAATTTTTACAGATGCCTCCTCTTAAAAAGAAAGAATATCTAAGTTGGGGCCGATTAACAACAGTGTTCCTCGTTTTTTCCTTTTGAGCCGAGTCCGATGGTCTATCAGAAAATTCTCCAGACCTGCACAATTGGAGCGGGATCCTGCAGCATATAATGGAGATATCCCATGACAAGCCATATTTGGGCAAACACATGACCTTTAATCTGTACATCGAGTTGTAAGATGGCCTTGATAAGGTAGAACTGGAAGCTACATGCTGGCCTTAAAATTCCATACTGTTTCTATGCAATCGAGAGAAACAACTGAATAATGACAGAACTTTAAAGAATCACCAAGAAATGAACAATTCGAACCATTAATAGCGGATATCTCAGAAATGAATTATCCCATAAAAAAACTTATTTGAAATAAATTGTGTGTTTTAAAGGGTTTCCATTTCTTCTGTAGTATGATTTCGTCTATCGCTTAACGTTTACCAGTTACACAAGATTGTATAAAATTTCTTCAGAATGAAGAGTACTTCACAGGCTATTCCAAGTAAATTCAAGGATATACATTTTATTTTTAATCTAATATACAGATATTGTAAAATTTCTTTAATATACGGCATTTTAATTTAAATTGATAGTCATTTTTTAGAAAATAAAAACTTTCGAAAAATATTCCATGTAAAGGGTATTCTGGAATGGGGGGATTTTCTTGAAAATCTTCGTGTAGCATCTTTGGAAATGCCATGTTTGGTATTATCCGACGATTATATATTCACGCAACAGTTAACATTGCAGCTACGGACAAAGTGACTATAAACAAAAACTAAGCGAAGAGGGTGATTCATCAACATTTTTTAAAACAATAGTTAGAAGTATTATAACCTATGGCTCCAAGGCGTAGCGATCTGTTAAAAAGAAAGTTATTGGCAGCAAAAGTGGATTATTGGAGGTGATCTGCTAGGATATCTAAACATTGAAATAATTAAAAATGGGATTATAAAAGAAAATGTGAATGTTCAAAACTCAATTTTAGATTTATTCAACAGAAACAATTAGAATACTATGGTCATACTAAAATAATGGAAAATGAAAGATTACCCAAAAGAGTAACGGAATGAACGCCACTAGGAAGAAACAGAAAAGGAAGGTCACATAACACGTGGATTCAAGGAATTAGAGGTGCATTGATGTATAGGTAAATTGAGTTTAAAGAACGAATCGCTTTGTGATGGCTTTGAAATTCCATGCTCTTTGCATGACCAGTAGAATAAATGAATAGTGACTTATCACTTGAAACAAGCAGTAGAGTTTTAAAATTCAAAGTAACAACAAACAATATGCTCTAAGTCTATTTTTAATCGGTTTTGAGGGCTGGAGTCGGATGGCGACTCCAACAGCATAACAGTTGACTTTTCTTACCATCCAGAAAGTAGGCCTCAAGAGCTCCTTCCTGAACGCTCCTGCACGAATTTCGGGAAGGCATGAAATGCAGCTAATTATTTCGCTGCCGAGTGTTTTGATGTTTGTGCTGACCGAATTCAAACTAGTTGTTTATTAGCTTACACCAAATAATAGCAATATTATGTTAAATGTGGGAGCCAATTAAATAAATATATAGAGCCAGGAACTGTTTGTTTGTTTACTTCATATTTAATTAGTACGTACTTAATTAGCCACTGAAGTTGTCTGCGGTAAGTAATGTATATCTCATGGGGTTGCTATGGAAACCTTCACAAAGCCTACTGTGCTAAATCAACCAGATAAATCTGTTATTTCTTCCTCAATTCATGCTGAAAAATAATGTTATATGTATGTTCACATGACACTTTCCTTCTACAACCACATTTTTACCTTCTCTACTGTACATAGTAAGTAGAAGTACTGCATTCGACACCGAGATTTCGCCGGAAATACAAGTTTTGAGGCCCTGAATCCAAAAAAAAGTATTTTTAGGAAAAGGTCCGTGTGCGTGAGCAACATAATTAAAAAACAAAGTTGGATAAGCACAAAGCTTGGTATTTAGATTCAATACCTTCCAAAAGTGCGACAAGAAGATTTTCAAGAAAATCCCTCTACCTCAGACTACACTTTACATGGAAGATATTTCGAAATGTTTGATATTCTAAAAAATGGCTCCTACAAATTTGATTAAAATTCCATATATTAAAGATATTTACATGAAAAATAAAATGTATATCTTGAACTTTCTGTGAGTAGTCCGTTAAGTGCACTTCATTTGGAAAATATTTTGTATAATGTTATGTAACTGGCAAATGGTAAACAATAGACGAACATTTGCTATACAAAAAATGTAGATTTCTTTAAAACATATAATTTACTTCCAATACATTTTTTATGGCATCAGCCATTTCCGAGATACCCATTTTTTATGGTTTTCGATTTGTTCAATACTTTCGTCATTCTGGATTTTCAGTTGTTTCCCACTATTGCATGGAAACAGTATGGAATTTTAAGGTTAGAATATAGCGACCAGTTCTTTAACATTTGACTACCACTGTTGTCTTTGTATTTATAACGTAATGTGTCACGTACTATTTATGCAAACTTTTACTTAGATTAAAATTAAGTAAATAGAAAAATAAGCTTTAAGAATTGATTATATGCCCATTAATAAACGAGAGGAAGTAGAGAAAGTCTGTGAATGTATCACATCTGATTTTGTTATAATAATTCAAAAAATAATTCATAAAAAATTTCAGTTTTCTATCTGGTTCATCTCAATCACAATGAATATTCGTCAGAAACGAATACACATTTCTTTTAGCCAGATAAGCAATTCAAGTTTTAGAAAAGCATGATGATTATAGACAATACGTGATTTACAAAATGCTTAACCTGTGATCTGGTAGAAGGGAATTTTTATATTAACCAGTTTCATCCATATGCCATAGATGTCGGGGAGGTTCTGTAATATGTGAAATTCTGAGGTCTTTGTGTTAATAAATAAGGGAAACAGCCAGAATGTGCAAAAGTTTAAATGTTCATCTATTGTGATTATTTATAATTTACTTTATAATTTCGATAATTATTCCACTAAGAGAAAAAAATTACAGGGCATATACCATTTCGAAAACCTTAAAGACTGTAAGGTGGAGTTTAAGGAATTCAGAAATACAATATCACTGATATTTGTGTGAATGTTAGGGGATGTTCATTCCGTTATTAGGAATACCACAGGTACTTTTTGAAGTAAGAATTCTAGGGCTAAAGTGAACTGTTTAGCTCAATACTTCTAAAGGAATGTACAATAACTTCATAAAAATTATGGAGGGGTGTAAGCAAACGAATTTATTTTGTTTAGTTCCATTTATACCCCGCCTTTAACTACATTGGTCTTGTCGGCGGCCTTTACCTTGTTAATGGTGTTAACTCGTTTTCTCTTGCCGTGAATTTCCTGCACTTTTTGGGTTTAAATCGTTAGATCATACACACATTCATTTTTTAAACTCTAACTATCGCTTTAGTCTATTGTATTCTTCTCATAAATGTATAGATGTGAAATGAAGGTTTATCTATTTATAGTCTAGGAACTTCGGTAACTGGTGTAAATGGTGATATAGTGGAATTCGAAGATCTGCAGCTTTCACTGTTGCAAGTTTGTTGCCATATTTTCCGTTAACTTGTCACAAAATTCCTATATGAATTAAGATATCTGAGAAACAATATCTTGGCTAGAGAAAAATTCTCAGCCCCAGGCGGGAATCGAACCCGGGACCCTTATCGCAGTAGGCAGATCTCTACGACTGAGCTACGGGACCAGACCACAAATGAAATTAATTTAACCGTTATTCGAGATTCAAAACGCACCAGTACAACGTCGGGTTAGCCAGGCAGTAGTTATAAAAGAAAAGTAAGGCAATAGTACAAGAGACTTAAAACACTTCAGCTGTTATTCTTAGTAAACATCATACCAGTTTTCAATTAAAGAAATACTTAAATATTTCATTACTTATTATTGTATTCGTCGTATTACAAATGCCAAAATATAGTTTTACACTGTGAACACAATACAGTATTTTGAGTCCCCTAAGAACAGACAGATAGACAAGTTATTAGCTTTTATTACTTTATAAACCTACCTTTTTATGCTTTTTCACTCCTCATAAGAAAAACTAAACAACATTTGCATAAAACATTTTGCAATTGTTCTTACACTTTATTCCTCATCACAAAATAAACAGCTTTTTATAAACCATTTTCAAATGAAAAAAACAACATACAAAATGTAGATTTCCATTTTAAAAAATTAAATTGACTCTAAAATGACCATCACAACGTTCTCCAAACAAAACACGACTAATGGCATTTGCTTTCCCTCATAATATCAAGCAACTTTTTTTAAACACATTTCTTTCTACAACGCTTAATTCGGGAGGTGATGTAAATGGTCCACCCTGTATGTATATACGTGCATGTGTATGTGTATTGTTTTCTAAAATACCATATGTATTTGATTAAAATACACGTCTACGACATTTACATGGATTATAAACAAACATCTTCAATTTTCTGCATATACATTTGAATTCCTCTTCATTCGGAATTAATTTTGTACCTATGTAACTAACAGATCGTAAGCAAGAGAGAAAACGTAGATCTCATTTAAACATACAGATTATGTCAATATTTTTATACAAGTAATTATTTACGGTATATTCGTTGCTAAAGTTTGAGGACTTCAAAAACCTGATTTTGTGAACTGCTAAGTTGCCGTTATTTTGTTTCTAACTAGTCGTGTAAAGATTGTAATTACCGACCTGCTATTTAAAATTTTGACTATGGGTTCACTTTCCTTTATCCCAATGAGACGTGTAGTGCAACAGGTTCTGCAAACGTTTACCGTGCTTGGCCCCGTAGCTCAGTCGGCAGAGCAGCAGCCTGCTGTGTAAGAAATCTCGGGTTCGATTCCCGGCTAGGAGGTGGGAAGTTTTCTGTAGCCAAGATTATTCCCTATCCTCCCCAGAGTCTGGAAATATGAATGTGAGAAAAAACAATGACAACGGTATAGGAGATAAAAACATTGTCGGTAGACAAAAGGCCACCAATATGACCATTGCAGTTAAAGGCGAGGTATAAATGGAAATAATTTATCACTCAATAAAAAAAAAGTATCTCGATTAAAATGAAGCAGATAGGAAAACAAAATCTGATGTGTTACACTCACATGACTTTCTCTACTCTTGTACAAACTATTTTTACAAACTCTTATTCTCCATATGCTTCATGTTAATCGAGATGTTATTCTTATTGCTAATTTTCTTGTAGGTGCAAGGGAAATATGGTAGGCTTTGTGCGATAGTCAAATATTTTAAGCGCTGGTTGCTATGTGGAGCATTCCATTCGCTTTGCATGACCAGGACATAAAAACACGAATAACAAATTCCCATATGAAAAAGGGTATAGGTATTGGAAAATTCAAACAAATAACAAGAAATATCTCAGAAATGGTTCACTTTACAAAAATAATGTATGTGATATAAATTGTGTGTTTAACGAGATCTACATTTTTTTGTGTAGTACGGTTTACCAGTTATGCGAAAGTCATTCAGAATGAAGAGTACTTTTGGGGATATTCTCAGTAAATTCAATATTTACATTTCATATGCCACAAAAATATATTAAACATACGATATTTTAATTAGCCATTTTTGAGAATATCAACACTTTCCAAACATGTTCCATGTAAAGGTTAGTCTGAGATGGGAGGATTTTGTTGGAAATATTTGTATCACATCCTTGGAAGATACTAAACTCAAATACCAAGTTTGGTATCTATTCGACTTTTAGTTTGAGTTATTCTGTTCACAGACACACTTACATGTTTCCAAAAATGCTTTATTTGGATTTAGGGTAGCTTAAAACATGTATTTCCGGTGAAATCTCGGTATCAAATTTTTGGGTAGAATACGTTCTATACGTAGTAGAGAAAATGATAATTATATTTAAGAATAGTTTGTAAAAGATATATTATAAAAGTAAACGATAGTGAATAGGGAACAGCAGTGAATGTAACATTACGTTTTTGTTCTTGGATGTCAGAAATCCAGATGCAGTAAGAACTGTTAGTCCCGAAGAAGCAATTCTTCGTTTTTCCCTGTTTCTTTCTGTCCTCTCATTTTCCTCAGCATCTCTACAAGACTTTTGTCTAACGAGCGACCAACATTTCCTGCCATCTCAGCATCGAGAATCTTTGCCACAACTGTTACAGTATTGAATAGAAGTGGCGTTGCAGCTACAGATCGTTATAGACGTACAAGCTGCACTAACAATAAAAATCTGATGGGTTATATTCATATGACTCGTTTCTTTTTATAAAACTTCATCAAACTATTTTTGCAAAAGCTTATTTTTCTATATACTTAATGTTAATGGATATAAACATTTCGTTATAGACACAAGAGAGATAGTCGATAGCAACTGTTTAAAATAACAGGTTGTAATGCGATGGCATTGAAATTTCTTCCTTCGTTCCTTCGTTCTTTTCATTTTATTTTACGTCACTAACTCCTTGGTCATATCGCGACGGTTGGATAACTGTTAGAACGATATGTGATGGACAGTTAGCCTTCTAGGTCTCATCCCTGGAAATGCCATCTTGCTTCGTCAATTGCCCACAGAGACCCCCAGCGCAAGGCAGCTGGATCTTCTGCTTCGTGCCGTGCAGATGACATTGCGGTGCTGTCCAGTTTAACTGCTTACATTGTCTATAGATAGATGGCATAGCATTCGCTATTACCACTAATTTTTCATTTTACTATTGTTTTAGACTAAAGATGGAACTTTGGGTCGTGGTATTAAATATCCAATCCAGCATTTACTTTGGAAAACCACGAAAAAGCCTCAGATTGGTTGGCCCACGGGATTTGAACCCGGGACCTCCCGAATGCGGGCCACAGACTTTAGCGCCTGAGCCATCGTCCTCGGCAAGTCCTTTCTTTTTACGACTACGAGCAATAAAATTGAATATCTACCACTTAAAAAAATATAGTGTTACATTCCTATGACTTTCTCTACTTACTTTCCTAGAAACTATTATTACAAAACCTGATATATATATATATATATATATATATATATATATATCATGTATGTATGTATGTTAAGAAAACCTTTCCTTGCCCACTTACGCATTTCGTTGTAAATATAAAAGGCATACAGAAGGCTAAGGCAACAGTCAGAATAAGGCTGGTTCTGTAGCTCAGTCAGTAAAACACCTGCCTGCTGTGCGAAGGGTTCCAGGTTCAAAAACTGAGTTTTATTTATTGACGCTCTTTAACTACTATGGTCCTTATCGTCCCATTCTATATTGAGCATGAAAGATCGGAAATCTTGCTCAGATACCTCTTTATCAGGATTGAGGTTCTCTTACCTGCCGTAAATCCACATCACGGGACCACTGGCTTTACTTCCCTTCCAGGTGGTTACGTTAAGGATTTTTACGCCCGAAAAACTCCAACGTCCTCCGCCAGGTTTGAACCCGCGACCTCGGGAACTAGAGGCCAGCATGGTACCCCTAGGCCACGGAAGACAACACGTCCTTGGTTTGATTCCCTGCTGGGGAGTGGGAATTTTTCCCTAGCCAAGATTATTCCCTAACCTCTCCAGAGTCTGGAAGCATGAATAAGTGTGAATGCTTGTGTGATTAAAATCCAAAGTACAAGAAACAATAGAATACGATTCTACCTTTCTAACCGTGTCAAACACATGGCTTGTGTGAAAGAACAATTCAATTAATTCCAATAGAATACGAGTTAACACCATTGCCAATAGGCAACAAGTTTCAAAGGAAAGGCCGACGATAAGACCAGTGTAGTTAAAGACGGGGTATAAATGGAACTAAAAGGAAAAATAGTCAGATTTTTAAAAGCGGGTCGCTATGTGCAGGTTTTGAAAGAACCGAATTGCGAGTTTACCACTCGAAAAATCGGATGTCACATTCATATGCCTTTCTCTATCTACTCGCCTAAATTTTTATACAGCTTCTATAAACTATTCATACGAAATTAATTTATCTCTCTACTTCATTTCGAGATAAACCTTTGCAGAATTAGATTCATTAAAGGTTTCATTGAAGGTACACTCGATTCCTTTTATGCCGTCACCGCAGCTTTAGGCGGCATTCTACTGGCCTTCACAGGTGTAGTGTGAATAGCAAAGAGTATCCGTGTACCTTTTTGCGCATGCAGTGTCGTCCTGTTTTATGTACACAATTCTAGATAATTTGCATTTGAATATATAACTATAAGAAACAGCTTTACTTGTCATCACTTGTAATAACGTGTTGAAATATATAATTAAATAAAATGCTGTTTTGCACAATATCCCCACGAAAAAATAATTTAATAGCAACATAATTTAAAACTGAAATGCATTATACTGTTTTCTCTCAAATTTACAAGACATTATTGGAATTATCTGTGCAATCTAAATATGCAACTAAATAAACACTGTTTTGCACAATTTCTCCATTCTTTGTGGTGTAGGTGAAGAACCTCACATTCAAGAGGTCCCAAGTTCGAACCTCGGTTAAGTTGTATTACCCGAATAAGGGTTTTCCGGGATTTTCCCTTATCCTATGTCGGGTAACTTTAAGCTCTGTGGATCCCGGGCTTGTTTGAGCGTATAATCTATCCGTCTCAGAACTAGACTGGATGTAAACAAATAACTTTGTATCCCTCCGCGTTAACCTCATGTTCACACTTGTAGAAGCAGCTATGTTTATCACCTTACAGACTGTTCATTATTGTCGTATGAATGCACAAGAGGGATGAATGATACCACCCAGTATTAAATGGAAGTTACAACCTTCTTTAATTCATATTATTTACTATTACAAATTAATAAAACATTTAGAACTACGTTTGATTAAAATATTTTTTAAAAACCCATAGATAATATCTTACATTTAAGGTACTATATTATGGTGTGTTTTGATTTCCTGAGTATTGCAGACTAGTTAACGACGCAATGTCTTCAAATGGCAAATTGGCTTCCCACATACTCATAGTTCTTCCGCGGTGCATAGTTCTCCCAAATATCTGAATTGCATGCATCGTGTACGCTACAGTTAACACACACCACTGCTTGGTCGAACAGCAACGGCAGAACGCTCCAGACACATGCTATACACGCCTGCTGAGAAGGTTGGTGAAACTACCGAAGCTGCGGTGAAAACATAAATGGAAGCGAGTGTACAAAGTGGGTAGAAGGAACAAAATCTATAGACGTTTTAAAAGCGGGCCTAGCGGTTATATGCTGGTCTAGAAAGCCTATACTCTTTCCATGACATCGCCGGAAATAACTGAATAGCAACAGTACTACTGTAAAAAAAAGCTTATGTGTTACACTCACATGACTTTCTCTACTCTTGTATAAACTATTTTTACAAACTCTTATTCTCCATCTATTTCATATTAATCGAGATAAACATTTGCAGAAGCGATCATTTGACATGCAAAGAGAATTACATTTTACACATAGCAACCAGTTCTAAAAATATATGACTATCGTTTAAGCCCTACTATGTTCCCCTTGTTTTGTATTTGCAAGGCCAATATAAGCACAAGCATATCTCTTAATAGCTGGTTGCTATGTGCAGCACCATTCTCTTTGCCACAGATTAATACTCTTTGCATATCCAAGACAAAAAATGAATAACGAATTCCCATTTGAGAAAATAAGTATTGAAAAATTTAGGGGAATAACAAGCAATATCTCGAAAATGGTTCACTCAACAAAAAAATGTATATGACAAATTGTGTATTTTAACGCGACCTACATTTTTGTAGTAAAATTTTGTCTATATCTTATGGTTTACCAGTTATGCAAAAGTCGTTCACAATGAAGAATACTTTTGGAGACATTCCTAGAAAATTCGAGATATACATTTTATTTGTCACGAAAATATCATAAACATATGATATTTTAATCAAAATCGTTAGAGCAATTTTTAAGAAAATTAAAATTTTCAAAAAATGTTCCATGTAAAGGGTAATATGGGATGGGTTTTTTTTTCTGAAAACCTTCGTGTCGCATCTCTGGAAGATACTGAGCCTAAATACCAGGGTTGGTGTTTATCCGACTGTTCGTTTCTGAGTTATGCTGTTCACGGAAAGGGGGTCTCAAAACATATATTTCCGGTGATATATCGGTATCAAATTTTTGGGTGGATTACAATACTTCCCCCATACTATACTGGTAGAGAAAGTAAAAGCTGAAAGTATTGAAAAATTCAAACCAATAACAAAATATATCTCGAAAAGTATTTGAAATAAACTGTGTGCTTTAAAGAACTCTGCATCAATTGTGTAGAACCATTTGTATGTATCTTATCGTATACCAATAATACAAGATTAGGTATAAAAAATACTTTCCATATATAGAGAACTTCACAAGCTATTCCCAGAGAAATCAAGACACACACTTTATTTAAAACGTACACATCTAAATTGTAGTGTTGGCCATTTTTGACTAAACTAAAAATATCGAAAAGTCTTTAATGTATCAGGTAGTTTGGGTTGTAGAAATTTTCTTGAAAATCTTTGTCTCGCGTTCTTGGAATATGCTGACACTAAATACCAAGTTTCATTTCGACTATGTTGTTCACAGACTAAACAACAACTCACGGACGTTTTTCTAAAAATGTCATTTTTTAATTAATTTTTTTAATTGCAATAATTTCTCTACCTACTAGGTACGTAGTAAAGAAAGCAAAGAGTATAAGTATTTTAAATTTCAGCCCAATAACAAAGAATATCTCTGAATTGGTTAAAGCTACAAGCATTTTGAGAAACTGTGTCCTTCAAACAGATCTACATATCTGTGTCATAAAATTTTGTCTATCTCTTAGGATTTATCAGACATAAAAGTGTCTTTCCGAATGAAGAGGACTCCTAGAGAATTCAAAATATAGAGTTTAGCTGTAATGCAAATATTTTAAACATATAGTATTTTGATTAAAATCGTCAGAACCATTCTCTACTACGTATAGTAGGTAGGGGAAGAATTGCATTTCGACCAAAAATTTGATACAGAGATTTCATGGGAGATACATGTTTTGAGGCTCCCAGAATCTCCTGTGTGTCTGTGAACAGCATAACACAAAAACCAGAATTCGGATAAATACCCAACTAGGTGTTAGGTTCAATACCTTCAAAATATGTAATACAATTTTTCAACAAAATACCCCATCCGAAAATACTTTTTACATGGAACTTTTTTTAAATGTTTTGATTTTATAAAAAATAGATTTAACATTTTTTATTAAAATAACATATATTAAAGATATTTACATTAAAAAATGAATATCTTAAATTTTCTGGGAATAGCTGAAGTCTTCTTCACTGGGAAGGAATTTTGTATAATCTTGCATAACTGATAAACGTTAAGCGATAGATGAAAACAAACGCAGATCTCTTTAAAACACACAAATTTATTTGAAATACTTTTTTTGTGGCATAAGTGGTTTGAGATATTCATGATTAAAGGTTCGAATATTGTTCATATCGTGGTCATTCTCTTAAAGTTCTTTCAACTTTAGTTATCTATCGAGATTACATTGAAACGATCTGTAATTTTAAGGCCAGCATATAGCATCCAGTTCTTAAACATTTGACGATCGCAGTTCACTTGTATCTATAACGAAATGGTAATGTAGCTATTTTTGCAAAGGTTTATTTGGATTAAAATGTTATAGATAAAAATAAGCTTAAGTAAGGATAATTTGTATACTCACTAATAAACGATAGAGGGTAGAGAAAGTCGTGTGAAGATATCACATCAGATTTTTGTAAAAGTAAACCATAATCTTCCAAAGATGGAAACAAAAAAGTCTGATGTGTTACATTCACAAGATTTTTTTCTACTCTTGTACAAACTATTTTTACAAACGCTTATTCCCCATATGCTTCATGTTAATCGAGATATCGAGATGTTAATCTTATTGCTAATTTTCTAGTAGATGCAAGGGGAATTGCTAGGCTTTAAGCGATAGTGAAATATTTTAAGAGCTGGCTGCTATGTGGAGTATTCCATTCTCTTTGCATTACCAGGACAAAAAAATTAATAACGAATTTGAGAAAAAGTATAAGTATTGGAAAATTTAAGGGAATAACAAGCAATATCTCGAAAATGGTTCACGCAACAAAAGAATGTATATGACATAAATTGGTATTTTAACGCGTTCTACATTTTTCTGTAGTAAAATTTTGTCTATCTCTTATGGTTTACCAGTTAGCAAAAGTCGTTCACAATGAAGAATACTTTTGGAGACATTCCCAGAAAATTCAACATATACATTTCATTTGTCATTAAAATATCTTAAACATATGATATTTTAATCAAAATCGTTAGAGCCGTTTTTGAGAAAATTAAAATTTTCGAAAAATGTTCCATGTAAAGGGTAATCTGGGGAGGGGGGATTTTCTTCAAAACCTTTGTGTCGCATCTCTGGAAGATACTGAACCTAAATACCAAGTTTTGTGTTTATCCGACTGTTCGTTTCTGAGTTATGCTGTTGAAAGATACACAGACACACACACACACAGACATGTTTTCAAAAATGCTTTTTTTGGATTCAGGGGACTCCAAAACATGTAATTCCGGTGAAATCTCGGTATCGAATTTTTGGGTGGAATACAATACTTCCCCTACTTACTATGCGTAGTAGAGTAGTGCCGGTCTAAGAGGGACAAGGCACCTGGTTAAATTATACCTGTTTTGCTCATGACGTCATAGCGTGCCGCCTAGAACAACGGATTAGTTATGCAGATGTTTCCACTAGGGAACAAATTATATTGCTATCGGTCAACGAATCCCGAAATTTAACCATTAGGAACTATGGTAATAGGGACTGCTTTTGAATAATAATAGAGGTGGTGAAATGATCCCTAAAGAAGTACTTTCACATCACAAAAAGCTCCATGCACGCGGGATGCTGTCGAACTCTTGATCAAGATGAGCAACCTGACCAGACCACTGAAATATCAAGTTATATGTAAAAAGGGGAAAATATCCAATTTTTCACTCCCCTTTGTCGTGAATCAAACATTCAAATCTCCCTACACTCTTTGTGATGACGACTGTCGACTGGAAATAAAAAGGAAGACAAGAAGAAGAAAGACTGTGATTGGTTGGCTTCTACTTCCGGTCGTTGATGGACCGTGGGAAGGCATTGAAAGAAAGCTACGTCTCTTTTGTGTGTTGAGGGCTTGTTCGACAGCCCCATTATTCGCGGACCCGCTTGTTACTTTTCTATAGGGTGTCCACACACACTGGACACGTTTTGCTTTTGAGGTGTGGCCGACTGTGCTTATCATTCAGTCAAGCAGGGCGGCATGTTCCGCCTATGTAGGGATTCTCAGAGAATCATTTCAGGGTCCCTTTGTCCGAAGGGTTCCTTTGTTTGATATAATTATATTCGCTTATAAATACAGCTTTCAGTGTAAAATATCTCAATTTGAAAACAGAATGCAGAAATGCCAAAGTTCCTTATTACCGATATTACTTCACTGGCCTATAGGCAACCAGCACTACTGAAGTGGAAAACGCGGTTCTTTTTCAGAAACAATTGTGGCCGTTCTATAGCTTGTCACACTCAACCTTAAAAGACAGTATGGAGGTAAATGGGATATCTCTGTCTTTGTCTAACGCATACACGTTGCCATTAGTTTCGTCCTTTCCTAATCTCGCGCTGTCACCAAGTTGCTAGTAGGTAATACATGGTGTAAATATTCATTTGTTACAAATTTTAGGTTTGAACACATTATGCTATGTAAAATATTTTTCTCTGTCAGATTGTATCAATTATAGAACATTTATAGATTTCTTGGGCACAAATTTCTAAAGTAAACGAATTTTCAGAAAAAGTGTAATAGTTGCAGTTTCTAAGCCTATCACGTACTGACTAAAAAAACGAATAGGTAAAACGTTACAATAGTTTTTTCTTAACTAGAGTAGATTAGTGTGCTAATACCCGTCCAGTTTCAATACTCTTCCTTAATAAGATGTGTTATAATTTTTTTAAATTAAATATTTTCGTAAAATTCTATACTTGCAGTAGAAAAGTAAGCCAGCGAGAAAATTTTTTGTTATTGGGTCTAAAACGGGGACCAAGCAAGAGAACATGCTGAGGAGGTTTGCAAACAATATTTAAAAGAAACAGAAATTCTGCAAATTCTTACATTCATTATGTATGACAAACAAAAGTTATCCATCTATTTAGCTATAAGGCGTCAGGCGCGAGGCAGAAAACCGTAAAGAATAACATCAGCTGTTGTAAGCAACTATGTACATTTATAACGTGTGGAACACTGAAGAGTTATGTAGACCATTTAGTTAAACATTTTAGTAAATGTGTATGGTTATGGAGGGAGAAGCTAGAAAGAGACGAAATGTTTGGTAAACTAAGAAGAAAAGCAAATGAATGTTAATAATTTTTCAAGTAAATGAAGTGTTAGTAAGGAAGTAAAAGAAACAGCTAAGGCTACCCGGGTGTTTAGAAACAGTAGTGTATAGAATAAAAAGGGAACGAATGAAAGGACCTCAAAAACAACGCGAAAAAGCAGGGGAGAAATAAAAACACGCTAAGTTAACGTAATATAATGGAATAGCGCAAAGCGGAGGTGGCGCATCGTCCAGCATTTGCTGTTTGAAAACACTCCATCCCCTCTGAATGTGATTTTGGTTAACAGTTGCTTTATAGCAGTGCAGACATTTTACTATTTGGTGATGTATCATTCACAAGATAGAATTAAATTGATAGATCGATCTCAGCTGGGTGCCAAAGTTGCGAGCGCATTAGAGTACATGTGGCTACAGTACGCTCCATTTAACCTGAACTGACTTTTAAGCGTGAGACGCGACATAGTTGCGAACAATCTACTGTGTTGCATTAACATGACTTTCTCTACCCAATACAGTTTAATTTTATGTACCTATCTACTGCAGACTATTCTTATGAAAGCTTACATATGTCTACTTCATGTTAATCGGGGTAAACCTTTGCAGTAATAGCTTCATTACACAGTTATTTGTACGAGACTTACAAGGGGGATGCACTATGCAGGATACAATTGTATGTCGACCTTGAAATGTCATACTCTTTCTACGACATCGCAAGCAACAAATTCAAACTAATAATAACGGATATCTCAGAATCTTGTGGTTGATGCCACGAGAAAGTTACACGAAATAAATTCTGTGTCTTAAACACAGTACATGTTTTTAAAATAGTTTTTTGTCTATCTTATACAAAATCCTTTTGAATGAACACGACTTCATAAGTTGTTCCGAAAACTTCAAGATTTACATTTTACTTGTCGTGTAAATATTTTAAATATGTAGTATTTTAATCAAAGTTATTAGAGCCAATTTTGAGCAAATAAAAAATATCAATTTTTCCATGCAAAGGGTAGTTTAGGTGGGGGATTTTCTTTTAAATCTTCGTGTCACATACTAAACAATATCAAATCTGTATTTCAGAGTTACGCGGCTCTCTCTCTCTCTCTCTCTCCCTCCCTCCCTCCCTCCCTCACAAACACACACAAACACCTATACTAAGGCCTTTTTCTAAAAATGTCTTTCTTTTTGAATTCAGGGGGCCTCAAAAGATGATGTATCTCCTATGAAATCTCCTTGTAATTTTTTTTTGTCAAATGCATTAATTCCTCCAGCTGCTAGCTACGTTGACAGAAACGTAAAAAAAAAAAAAAAAAAAAAAAAAAAAAAATCCAAAAGTAATAGTCAAGCACATCCTCGAGTATTTACTATATACGCATAACCATAATAAAATACTCTTTTCTATTTATATTTATCTGATTCGGTTTGTTTCGCCTCAATTCGCGATTCTTCTTTCCGTTCTAGAGTGTTGGAAAACAACTTCCTATTACCCGCCCCTACCGAATCCCGGTTACGGGGTAGCAATTTTAAGCCAACCTTCACCTTTGACTATCTCATGCAAAGTGTCTCGAAGACCCAACGTATTTCGGAGACACTGATAAAAGCTCTAGATACCCTTGTTTTACCGCCATCCGCATTGTCATCCTACCATCGGAGGTAACGGGCATCACCTGTTGGTTGCCTCTAGCTAATAAAGGTCGAGTCATCACTGAATGGGACAAGGTTCCCTCGAAGGTCATATGCCATAGGGGAAGCGTTGGACACGACACGACACGACACGACACACAACACATTGTTATTAAACCTCGCTTCTTCTAGATTCAAATTGAAATGCTTGAACTTTGACATCTTTACCATCTTGACTGCAGGAATGCACTGAAAGGGTGGGTCACTTTTCAGATTTGATATTCAAGAAATATTAAACTTTACAAACTTCAGAAAAAATCTGATATGTTACACTCACATGACTTTCTCTACTCTTGTACAAACTATTTTTACAAACGCTTATTCTCCATATACTACATGTTAATTGAGATATCGAGATGTTAATCTTATTGCTAATTTTCTTGTAGAAGCAAGGGGAGTTGGTAGGTTTTAAGCGATAGTCAAATATTTTAAGAGCTGGTTGCTATGTGGAGTATTCCATTCTCTTTGCATTACCAGGACAAAAAAAATGAATAACGAATTTATATTTGAGAAAAAGTAAATAAGTATTGGAAAATTTAAGGGAATAACAAGCAATATCTTGAAAATGGTTCACTCAACAAAAAAAAAATGTATATGACATAAATTGTGTATTTTAGCGCGATTTACATTTTTTTGTAGTAAAATTTTGTCTATCTCTTATGGTTTACCAGTTATGCAAATGTCGTTCACAATGAAGACATTGGAGACATTACCAGAAAATTCAAGATATACATTTTATTTGTCATGAAAGTATGTAAAACATATGATATTTTAATCAAAATCGTTAGAGCCATTTTTGAGAAAATTAAAATTTTCGAAAAATGTTCCATATAAAAGGTAATCTGGGGTGGAGGAATTTTCTTGAAAACCTTTGTGTCACATCTCTGGAAGATATTGAACCTAAATACCAAGTTTGGTGGTTATCCGACTGCTCGTTTCTGAGTTATGGTGTTCACAGACAGACACAGACACAGACACAGACACACACACACACACATCTATCTCTGTTTTTGGATTCAGGAGGCCTCAAAACATATATTTCCGGTGAAATCTCGGTTTCGAATTTTTGGGTGGAATACAATACTTCCCCTACTTACTATACGTAGTAGAGAAAGTAAAAATGCATTGAATATATGCAGTAGAACAGATTTTCGCTTCCTACTAAAACAAAAGGTAGAGCTTAACAAAAAGGTAGTACGCTCTGTATTATTTACCGGTGTCTTAATGGTAGATTTTGATCATTTGATAGTCTTCAATGATTCACGTCATGGCGATTTGTTATTTTAGTGCTAGTGATAATAAAGCTGGATTTAAAACTGAACTGAGGATAGGTAGAAAACTAGAAATAGGCGTAATAGCCTTTAGGTTATTTTTGCAAGCCACCTGGGTAACACTCACTTTGAATTTGTGAGTGCAAGACAACTCGTCGTTGCCCGCATCCGGGAGGTCCCGGATTCGATTCCAGGTGACCGCCTATCCAACCATGGGGTTTTTGTATTTTTTCCCCTTGTCGCCAAGGTGAAGACTTCTACCCCTCCCATTTCCTCTCATTTCATCTTCATCGTTTCAAGTGTGCTTTCAGCTTCTGCGTTTGTGGCGGCACCGGAAGATGGCGTGGATGCATGCGCGTTAGAGATTTCTTCCCGTGAAAACCTCAGTGAGCTGCCCCGCCATTAGGCTTACTGCTTCGCCCTCTTGGGTTTCCTTTCCAGTGGTGTGCAGGTGATAAAACTAGAAATGTTAAAGAGACCTATGCGCCCTCTGTTGTCCCGTCTGCTTGCTGACTTGGGGCCTCCTGCAGCTCCTTCACTTCATCTCTGCCTACCGCAGGGTGTGGCCACGAAAGATTAAAATGGTTGCAATGCAGGAGGTGTCCCCCTCCGATAAAGATATCCTATATCCTACTTATGGTTCAGCTTACCTTTCATTTCTACTTCCTCCACCATCTACGATAATTGATATCAATATTTCCACGGAAACAATCTTCTGTTATCTCTTGCACCCCCAAAAATCTGATGTGTTACACTCACATGACTTTCTCTACTCTTGTACAAACTATTTTTACAAACCCTTATTCTCCATATGCTTCATGTTATTCGAGATATCGAGATGTTAATCTTATTGCTAATTTTCTTGTAGATGCAAGGGGAATTGGTAGGCTTTAAGCGATAGTCAAATATTTTAATAGCTGGTTGCTATGTGGAGTATTCCATTCTCTTTGCATTACCAGGAGATAAAATATACGAATAACGAATTCCAATTTGAGAAAAAGTATAAGTACTGGAAAATTTAAGGGAATAACAAGCAATATCTCGAAAATGGTTCACTCAATAAAAAAATGTATATGACATAAATTGTGTATTTTAACGCTATCTACATTTTTTGTGTAATAAAATTTTGTCTAGCTCTTATGCTTTACCAGTTATGCAAAAGTCGTTCACAATGAAGAATACTTTTGGAGACATTCCCAGAAAATTCCAGATAAACATTTCATTTGCATGAAAATGTCTTAAACACATGATATTTTAATCATAATCGTTAGAGCTATTTTGGAGAAAATTAAAATTTTCGAAAAATGTTCCATGTAAAGGGTAATCTGGGGTGGGGGGATTTTCTTGAAAACCTTCATGTCGCATCTCTCGGAGATACTGAACCTAAATACCAAGTTTTGTGTTTATCCGACTGTTCGTTTCTGAGTTATGCTGTTCACAGACAGACACACAGGGACATGTTTACAAAAATGCTTTTTTTGGATTCATGGGGCTCAAAACATGTATTTCCGGTGAAATCTCGGTATTGAATTTTTGGGTGGAATGCAATACTTCCCCTACATACTATACGTAGTAGAGAAAGTAAAAAGTGTATGTGATTTAAGTCCAGCATACTGCAAGTTTGCACACGAGGAGTTTCAAGAAAATACTTCCATCCCATATGATCCTTTGCATGAAACAATTTTAAATATATTATTTCCTCAAAATGGATTTGTCGAATTTCATTAAGATATCACATGTTTAATATATTAATATGGGAAATAAAACGTACATGTTTAATTGCCTGTACCTTTACAATGAAATTTTCTTATAACAAGGAAATATTGACAAATAGACAAAGACTTAATACAGGAAAAATGTAGAGCTCATTAAAATACACAATGTTGGCGAAGTTTTTGCTAGCGTTAGTCGTTTTTTGAATATTCTACATTATAAGTTTAGACATAACCTACCGGATATCCCCCCCTTCTGTTGTTTCCATCGCGAGAGCTGGTTACCAGGATAATCATTTTAATACCGTATGTTGAAGCGCTATTGCTTAATTTGAAACAAACAAGGTAAAAATACTCATCTATAACGTAAGAAGGAAAGAAGGGTGACTTGTTATATGAACAGTGTAATATTACTTTCTCTACTACGTATAGTAAGCACGGGGATTCACCGGAAATACATGTTTTGAGACGCCCTTAATCCAAAAAGAAGCATTGTTTTAAATATGTACATGTGTGTGTCTGTGTGTCTGAACAGCATAACTCAGAAACGAACAGTCGGATAAACACAAAACTTGGTATTTAGGTTCAGTATCTTCCAGAGATGCAACACGAAGGTTTTCCAGAAAATCCCCCACCCCAGATTTCCCTTTGCATGGAGCAGTTTTCGAAAATTCTAATTTTCTCAAAAATGGCTCTAACGATGTTTATTAAAATATCATATGTTTAAGATATTTTTATGACAAATGAAATGTATATCTCGAATTTTCTGGGAATGTCTCCAAAAGTATTCTTCATTGTGAACGACTTTTGCATAACTGGTAAACCATAAGAGATAGACAAAATTTTACTGCAAAAAAATGTAGATCGCGTTAAACTACACAATTTATGTCATATACATTTTTTTTCTTGAGTGAACCATTTTCGAGATATTGTTTGTTATTCCCTTAAATTTTCCAATACTTTTTCTCAAATGGGAATTCGTTATTAATTTTTTATGTCCTGGAAATACAAAGAGAATGGAATACTCCACATAGCAACCAGCTCTTAAAACACTTGACTATCGCTTAAATAATACCATATTCCCCTTGCAGCTACAAGAAGATTAGCAATAATATTAGCATCTCGATTAACATGAAGCATATGGTGAATAAGCGTTTGTAAAAATAGTTTATACAAGAGCAGAGAAAGTCATGTGAGTGTAACACATCAGATTTTTTTTATAATGCATATAATTTTCTGAATTTGTCGTGTGAATACGTCACATCGGATTTGTTGATTCTCTTATATTTATTTATAGTAAGTAGAGGAAGTATTGCATTCTACCCAGAAATACAATACCGATATTTCATCGGAAATAATATATGTCTTAAGACTCCCTGAATCTAAAAGAAAGCATTTACAGTAAGAGGTCTGTCTCTGCCTCTCTCTTTCTCTCTGTGTGTATACAGATTAACTCAAAAAGCAAAGATTACTTAGACTCCAAACTCTGTATTCAACATCTTCCAAGAATGCGACAGGAAGATTTTCAATAAAATTTCCCCCCCTCCCCCTCACCTCAAATTACGCTGTACATGGAAAAGTTTTCGTTGTTCATTTGTTTTTTCAAAAACAGTTCTTAACTTTGATTAAAATACCATACATTTAAAATATTTACATGACAAATCTGTATATTTTGATTTTTTTTCGGAACAGCCTGTGAAGTCTTCATTCCGTATACCTAAATGGTACGCCCTATAGATAAACCCTTAATGCACAAAACATGTATGAAAATCTCGTCGCAACAGACAAGGTAAGCCAAATAATATTTTCGTCGAGTTGTTGACCATTAATATTCTTTGTTAATGCTTTGAATTTTCCAATCCTCATTTTAAAACCGGCGTGTAGGAGCGGCGCACCAATTGGTAACGTGTGCGACTCGCATTCTTGAGGTCTCGGGTTCGATCCCCGGTGACTGCACCCTCTGGCCCATGGGCTTTTAGTGATTTCCCCTGGGTCGGCAGGTGAATGCTGAGGTAGTTTCATTTCTACCACAATTTTCTTTCTATAATTTATCTTTCATATCATTTCCTTCTCATCTTTCAGGTGTGCTTTGGCAGTGCCGGATAGATGGCGCGGATGCTTGCTCAAAAGAAAGTACTTCCCTTGGACACTAGAGGGCTGCTTGAGTGGTTGGTCGTTCATCACCCGCTCTCAGCGGCTCCAGAAGTGGGATTCCCGCCACGCCTCTCACTTCGATCACCTGTATGTTGTTAACACCCCGCCATCCTATTAAGTTCTTAAGCCAAAGATCTTTATCACATCCCTAGCATTGCCACCCTAACCTAACCAGTACTAACCACCGAGCGCCAGCCAGGGCTTACGCCGGTAAACCCCACCTGGCACGCTTGCATGCACTGCATGCTCGCATGAGTAGTTTAACTTTACTAACCGGGGTGCTTCCGCGGAACCCGATCATATAACACACTTCTTCCTACACGCACTAGCACGTCACTACTTACAAAAGCACACCCCCCCAGTTGCATGTTAGATACTAACAGCATGGGGAGACGATGTAGCCTCTGAGGATGATCGTCACTAGGGGCCGGCGCGTGTGTTGCCGCCCCTACAAAAAAAAAGTGGGACGTCTGCGAGCTTGAAAATGTTAGCGACTTCGCGCTTCTCTGTAGCCTTTAGCCTCCTATGTTTCCTTCACTTCATTCCTTCTTCCTAATGGGTAGTAGCCACAATAGATCTCTGTAGATCCCAGTGCGCAGGTGTCTCTCCGTTGAACCTATATGACCGGTGCCCACTCAGCGATACGCAGCGATCCTGCTTCGTAAGACAATTTTCCGGCTGGTGGATGCGCGATACCAGCCACGTCACATCCCCGAATCAGCTGGATGATAGTCCACCTATGTCGTGCGTAAGTGGGCGTGAGGTCGGCAGTCGAATTCACAGGCCTAGGTTCTTCGTGGGCTTTTGCGCCACAGTGTGTATTTAAAATGTTTTCTCAACCGAGAAGTAGTTATTGGTTTTCTTCTCGAGGGGAAGGGGCATGGAATTTCAAAACGACACATAGCGATATGCTCTTTAAAAGTCTGACTATCGCATGAAAAAATATGTATTGCTGCTGTTGGAGAGCCAAACTTGATGAAGTAACTGCCCCCACGTAAGGTACAAAGTTGAAGTTGATTATTACTGCTGTTCGCGCCACCTATTGCGGGAGATATGTTTCTTGGAGTGTTCGCCCCACGTAGGGTTCAAAGCTTCCGGTGGTCTTCGCCCTTACGTTTAAAAAATCAACTTTGTATTTTAATGTTTATTTAAACTGTTATATATGTAGGCCTCGGCTGCATCTGTAGTAATTAGCAGAAACATGTATCTCTTAGCAGGGATAGTACGGCTAAAGAATGAAGGCTTCCACAAATTATAATGGATTTAATTTCGTTTTATTAATCCTTCACACGATTGAATAACACTTCACTGATATATCCTACTGTAGAGCTGTGAGATTATTGTTTAATTGCACTTTTTAACACGTAAACTTTATATTATTCTCGCCGTAATGATTTTTTTTATGTCTCACACTGAATACGTATCGAACTGCTTTGGAACGCTGCCTTCTAGCGTCTGGTTGGGAAGGTTGGGAACGCTTGAATTTGCACATTTTACTCTATTTCACGTCTCTGATTGGCTAATCCTACTCCAATATAGTACTTTTATTTAACTATTAGCCTTTCTAGTTGTTGATTGGCTGTTTATAAACTGTTTTAAATATTACATTATTGTTCCAAGAATTACTAGTAGTATTATTAAACTTTCTAATTTATTGTTTTCTCAAGGTTATTGCTAGCAACATTCGGCTTCTATTCTCACAGCTCCTACATTGTTAAATAACGTAATACATTCACATAACATTATTTAACATATTATTATTTACATATATTGATTTAAGGCGGGCTGTTAGTATATTTTATATTATATAATTAGACTGATATCATTTAAGGGTTTAAAATACTGCCTCACGCATTATCTATTGTATGTTACATCGAAACGTGTAAACAAGTGAAAGTTTATCTGGATTAAGAAGAAGTAATAAGCTTTTATAAAAATTGTGTGTAGAGAAAGTCATGTGTGTCAAGTAATCACCTGGCATTTTGAAGGATGTTCTTGTTAAGCACTGTTTTGGCAGCTAATAGCTTCGAAACATGTTCCGCTTTTGTGCACAACTTTGCCGGTTACAGAAAATAAGCTGAAAAAAGGCTTTGGTTTTCCGGGGTAAAATACTCTTAATCGAGTTTATTTCGTGTGTTTTTATTTTCTGCCGTCTCTAGCAATACGGATTTATCCCAGGGAATTTTTAATTTACTTGGCCATTCTGATCCGTTTAAAAGAGAGACAAGAAAATGGGATGAAACGCAATTCTAAAAAATTGAATTTAATGTAATTACTTGAATAGGCTTATTTCATTTCCGACGGCGGCGCGGGTGGAACAAATCCGAGAGTTTGTCGTCGAGCGCCGAACAAATGAAGAGCAGGCCGGCGCTGCTGCTGACCTCATTGTCACAGAGGATAACGATCCGGGGTGGACATGATCCAGCGCTCGCTTCCAAACGCCACTCGGAATTTTGAATGCCTGCTCTTGTTTCGTCACAATGGATCCATTCTTCTATTATATTTTGCATTCTCCGCTCGACCATGACAGAGACCGCGTTCATAAACTTAGATCTCTCGCAAAACATGGAATTCACAACTGTTGGCTCGCTGTGGAATCGTAAACAGTGCGCTTTGTCATTTGGCCTGCCAAGTTCTTTATCTACGTTGCAAATGCATGCACATATTTCCCACGTGGTTGCATTGGAGATAACAATAACTCTAATGCACAGAAAGGAAGTGCACTGTAACCATGGGAACCAAGTAGGAAAATGTATTCAGTGCAACTTTATTCATAACGCTGCATTGTACCGCTTCCAAGGTAAGGAAGTAAAAAAGGTATAGAAAATACCTGCAGCGTGTGAAGAACCTCAGCGATGTACAACAACATTTCTTCATAAGGAGAAGAAATGTAAAAACGCCAAAAGAACATTTTATAAGAAATATTCAGCGATAGATACTGAAAAGCTCTTAAGCTTATTTCTACGTTTTCCAGCACCTACTTATAGATGTATTGTATTCCAAATAAAAATTCGAAATCAAGTTTTCACCAGAACACACTCGTATATTTTGAGGTCTCTGAATAAAAAAATCTGATGTATTACACTCACATGACTTTCTCTACTCTTGTACAAACTATTTTTACAAACGCTTATTCTCCATCTACTTCATGATAATCAAGATAAACATTTGCAGACTCTATCTTATTGCTAATTTTCTTGTAGATGTAAGGGGAATATATATTTACAAGGGCAATATAGAAATACAGTAGCCTTTAAGCACATACAGATCTCTTAATACCTGGTTGCTAGTTGTAGCACCATTCCCTTTGCCACAGATTAATACTCTTTACATATCCAAGACAAAAAAATGAATAACGAATTCCCAAGTGAGAAAATAAGTATTGAAAAATTTAAGGGAATAAGAAGCAATATCTCGAAAATGGTTCACTCAATAAAAAAAATGTATATGACATAAATTGTGTATTTTAACGCGCTCTACATTTTTTGTAGTAAAATTTTGTCTATCTCTTATGGTTTACCAGTTATGCAAAAGTCGTTCACAATGAGGAATACTTTGTGAGACATTCCAGAAAATTCAAAATATGCATTTTATTTGGCATGAAAATATCTTAAACATATGATACTTTAATCAAAATCGTTAGGGCCATTTTTGAGAAAATTAAAATTTTCGAAAAATGTTCCATGTAAAGGGTAATCTGGGGTGGGGGGATTTTCTTGAAAACCTTCGTGTCGCATCTCTAGAAGATACTGAACCTAAATACCAAGTTTGGTGTTTATCCGACTTTTCGTTTCTGAGTTATGCTGTTCACAGACAGACACACAGACAGACAGAGACAGACAGACACACACACGGACATGTTTCCAAAAATGCTTTTTTTGGATTCAGAGGGTCTCAAAACATGTATTTCCGGTGAAATCTCGGTATCGAATTTTTGGGTGGAATACAATACTTCCCCTACTTACTATACGTAGTAGAGAAAGTAAAAATCGCAAATGAACTTACACTTTTTACATAATTTTCGACATTCACCAAGTTTCTCAACACATTTCTCCCATCGTGATACCAGTTTCAATATGCCCTGCTGATTTCACTTCCGCATCTGTCACCAAGCGTTGGCCGGCCAGGAATTTCTTCATGTGACCAAACAGATGAAAGTCCGACGACGCAAGTTCCGGACTATGTGGTGGATGCTGGAGCACCTCCCAACCAAATTTGGTGATTTTCTGACGAACAGCACCAGCAACATGGGGGGGGGGGCGACCATTGTCATGAAGAATTTTGACATCGTCAGCATTCATATTGTGGCGTTTGTTACGAAAGGCATGACGTAGCTTCACCAAAGTTTTCATGTAGGCTGCAGCATTTACAGTGGTTCCGTGTTCAGCCAAGTTCACCAATACAACAGCTTGCATATCCCAGAACACCATCACAAGCACTTTCCTAGCAAATTGAGTCATTTTGAATGTTTTCTTCACTGGGGAATCAGCATGTTTCCGCTCCATACTTGCTTGCTTTTTTTCGGAACTGTGCCCACAACTCATCACCAGTGACGATTCCTTTCAGAAAGCCTTGCCCTTCTGCGGTGAACCGCGTTAGGTGATCAAAGCTCATCATTCGCTGGCCCTTGTGGTTGTCTGTCAGGTTCCTAGGCACCCAGAGAGCACTAACTTCACGAAATTTCAACGTCTCATGAGCAATATTGTACACTGCTCCATAGGTAATGTTAAACTGTTACGTTAAGGTTCGCCTCAATGCCTCTGGCATTCTGCGGGTTTGCAGCTGTTACCGGCCTCCCGGAGCCTGGCGAATCACTAAGGTTCACGCGGCCCTCTAGGAAGAATACACACCATTTGGAGACATTGCTACGGTCCATACAATCATCCCGATACACGCCACGCATGTCCCTGCGAATATCACACGATTTATGTCCTTTGGTCCAGAAATATCGAACCACACCTCTCTGCTCTTAACACGTGGACGACAGTAACATGGGCGCTATCATTGTTGCGTAGTTCACGCTTCTCTCGCTAGAGCTGCACATGAAACCAAAAGTACTCTGTAGTGAAAACCTCAAACTATATCTGTGTTAAAAATTGTTGTGATCGATCTAGTATTTTAAGTACCTACGATGTATGTAATATAAATCCTTTGCTAAACCCACTTTCGAAGTGTAGGGCATCAAGCATCATTAACATTATGAGAGAATAAATTGTTGGCACATTGTTATTATTAAAGTCTTTCTCAGAATTTGCTTCTGATCGGGCACAATGGTGTACTCGAGACTTGGTGCAATGATTTTTCGTTTTCTCAGAAGTAGAAGGTAAAACTTTTGTAGGTGCCATTTCCTTCCGATGGTAGGGCCATTGCAGGCAGCGGGAGGCGTGGCAGGAAACATTCCTCAAGTGGTTCGTGAGAATGAACAAAGGTATTAGAGACTGCAGGAGGTCTTGAAAAAATATAACAGTATTTGCATGTCCCTCGTGTTTCTAGCATTTTTACTACAAGCTGCTGTAAGCTGAAATTATACTAGTGTATAAATTCAACAAATTATCATTAAAACCTCAAACCGTTAATTGGTTATACAGTAGAACTGGCAGCAGCTACCAATGGGAATACCCGCCCACAAATTTAATATGGAATGAATATTCAAGGTATATTAATAAACTAATTTTATAAATATGAATAATTACTAACAGCAGGATACCGACGTATGGAAATAAATATAACACATATTTCCAAAGCATATAGCGTTTCGTCGTGTCATTAGAAAGAGAATATTATTGTGTGAAATGTGTTTTCTATTTTTATTGGACTGTAATTTAGAGTTTATAATCAGATACTGACACATAAGTATGCTAGTATCACCTTTCAACTTCGTCTGAAAATGATAGTTTATCGGCGTATTATTGAGATTGTATTACAAAACTTTTAGATATAACTACAGTGTCTTCAAACGGACGTTTATCCGTAAGAGCGTGGCCGCACTAGGAGGTTTGAATGACGCTGTTTGTTATGCTGATTTTATAGACCCTGCATATATTCCTGGTGCAAATTTTAGGATACTGTTGGAGGTGATGCCTTTGAAGGATTATTAGCACGCATTGACACGCGTTTATTCTTGTGAGCTTTTTGTGAATTTGTCCTCGGTAAGAACTGAGCACTGCTTCTTGGAAAGTTGAAGCATAACTGAAAATTTCAAAGTTACGGCGGAGTCTCGAACGACGGATTTTCGGTGTTTTTTAAAAACTGATTCAATCCAATCTTAGTCCAAATAGTTAAAACAAATAAATTAATCCTATATTGTAGTTTAAAAAAATCTGATGTGTTACACTCACACGACTTTCTCTACTCTTGTGCAAAGTATTTTTACAAACGCTTATTCTCCATATGCTTCATGTTAATCGAGATGTTAATTATTGCTAATTTTTTGTACGTGCAAGGGGAATTGTGGCTTTAAGCTGTAGTCAAATATTTTAAGACGTGGTTTCTATGTGGAGTATTCCATTTTCTTTGCATTATCAGGACAAAAAAATTGAAAAACATGAGAAAACGTATTAGTATTGGAATATTTAAGGGAATAACAAGCAATATTTCAAAAATAGTTCACTCAACAACAAAAAATGTATACGACATAAATTGTGTATTTTAACGCGATCTACATTTCTTGTGTGATAAATTTTGTCTCTCTTATGGTTTACCAGTTATGCAAAAGTCGTTCACAATGAGGAATACTTTTGGAGACATTCCCAGAAAATTCGAGATATATACACTTCATGTGTCATGAAAATATCTTCAACATATGATATTTTAATCAAAATCGTTAGAGCTATTTTTGAGTAATTTAAATTTTCGAAAAATGTTCCATGTAAAGGGTTATCTGGGGTGGAGGGATTTTCTTGAAACCTTCGTGTCGTATCTCTGGAAGATACTGAACTTAAATACGAAGTTTGGTGTTTACCCGACTGTTCGTTTCTGAGTTATGCTGTTCACAGGCATACAGATACACACTCATACACACACACCGACATGTTTCTAAAAATGATTTTTTTTGGATTCAGGGGGTCTCAAAACATATATTTCCGGTGAATTCTCGGTATCGAATTTTTGGTTGGAATACAATACTTCCGCTACTTACTATACGTAGTAGAGAAAGTAATAAAAAGTGCATGCGGCTTGTAAATTACCTTAAGATCGTACTTCGCAGTAAATAAGATTACCTGGAGGTTTACGGGGACATATGAATTAGATGAGAGAGCTTTTCGTCGCGAGTGAAACAGAGCAGTAGTGTAAGGCATGGGAAGTTGTGAAGTGCGGCTGTGTTATTAAATGTTTCAAATGTGATTCGACTTTCAATCCTTAGCGTACACATTCTCAATATCAGCGAAGGGTTAAGACAAAACTCGGTTTCTTACTAACAAGGAATATCTGCTCAAGATTGAAAACAATACATTGTCAGATGCAGGATTACCGAGGAACTCTTGTATATATCCCGTTTCACTCGTCTGCAAAAATGTTTTCACTTAGGAGTTATACATGAAACACTGCGGTCTAAAATAGTTTGACAATCTCGCTCTCGCGCGCGCAGCGCACACACATCTAGTTTCATAGAAAAAGGCTTTGAGATTGAGAGCTTGGCAATAACAAGCTTTCCCTTGCGGGTGGGTGGGAAGGTCGCACGGTGGATGAGGTTCAGACCGCGAGCTCTATCTCCGATGCTGCTGCGAAGCTGTTGCTGCAATACAGTAAGGATATTATCTTTCCTGGTAGCATTTAGTTAATATGCGCTGTTCGTGTATTGTCGCTGAAGCTTTTAATAAAAGTAACTAAAACGGAAGCATTTGCTTAAGTTTGAATTAAACAATACAAAAAATAAATAATTTAAACGTTTACTTATTATGCAGTTAACTTAAAAATAAAATAGAATAGGTTATAACTGTCGTATACAAAATTGTGGTGCTTATCGAAGTATTCAGCTACTTTTATTTAATGATTTAATGAAATAATATAAAGCTACGTTTTAATAAAAGTGACAAACATCTCAACTACCAGCTTTTTCAACATTCAACAAAGAGAAATAAAAGCTACGTAGGTACTATATCGGTTACGACTTTATTTTGAAAACATGACTGCCTGATAGCGAGTGGTTGAGAGAGATACAACAATATGAGGCGTGTGTGTGGTCAAGTAATCAGCCTCTGTCGCGAAGTTAACTTCAGCATAAATTTTAATTTGTACAAAACAAAACTGTTAATTATGGTGTTTAAAGTAGAAAGTGAAGATAGAAAACTGATGTGTTACACTCACATGACTTTCTCTACTCTTGTACAAACTATTTTTACAAACGCTTATTCTCCATATGCTTCATGTTAATCGAGATATTGAGATGTTAATCTTATTGCTAATTTTCTGGCAGATGCAAGGGGAAATGCTAGGCTTTAAGCTATAGTCAAATATTTAAGAGCTGGTTGCTATGTGGAGTATTCCATTCTCTTTGCATTATCAGGACAAAAAAAAAAAAGAATAACGAATTTGAGAAAAAGTTTAAGTATTGGAAAATTTAAGGGGATAACAAGCAATATCTCGAAAGTGGTTCACTCAACAAAAAAAATATATATGACACAAATTGTGTATTTTAACGCGATCTTCATTTTTTGTCTAAAATTTTGTCTATATCTTATGGTTTACCAGTTATGCAAAAGTCGTTCACAATGAAGAATACTTTTGGAGACATTCCCAGAAAATTCGAGATATACATTTCATTTGTCATGAAAATATCTTAAACATATGATATTTTAATCAAAATCTTTAGAGCCATTTTTGAGAAAATTAAAATTTTCGAAAAATGTTCCATGTAAAGGGTAGTCTGGGGTGGGGGGATTTTCTTGAAAACCTTCGTGTCGCATCTCTGGAAGATACTGAACCTAAATATCAAGTTTGGTGTTTATCCGACTGTTCGTTTTTAAGTTATGCTATTCACACACACACGGACATGCTTCCAAAATGCTTCTTTTTTTGGATTCAGGGGGTCTCAAAATATGTATTTCCGGTGAATTCTCGGTATCGAATTTTTGGGTGGAATTCAATGCTTCCCCTACTTACTATACGTAGTAGGGAAAGTAAAAAATACTGTCCCAATCTCGCATTTCAATGAGACTTGTCTTAAATTGTTCTGTAAGTTAATTATAGTGGAACGAAAAGTGCAGAATTGTTCAGCTTTCGCCGAAATAAATGATTATTCAGACTAAATTGGTATTATCATTTTTCATTCGTCTTTATGCACCCTCTTCCTGAGAGAGAGGTTATGTGTGTATTTTCCCCAGTGATTAGCAGCACTTGCCACATGTTCAGTTGCAATCTACGCTGTTAACATAGCCGTCGTTCTTCCACATCATGGCCTCGATAGTTCAATTCCCAGATTGCAGACGTCTCTCCCCCCGAGTATTGGACTCAAAACTGGAGGATTTTTTTAAATCACAAATAAATTGGAACTATGATTTTCACATTACGTCGTCCCACTGTTCCAACTCCTATCAATTTGCGATCAGTTTCCATATCCTGGAGGCGTGCAGATGACACTATTAAATACCTGGCCTCCACTTCGATCGTGGCTTGACCTGAACTCTCATCTCAACTCTGAATTAAACTTAGCTTACTCCAGATTATCAAAAGTACCGTAAATCATCCCTGTCGGTACAGTCCTTGCTTCATCCATTGCCTGTCTAATTTGGGGTGGAGCTACTGTCTCAAAATTCAACGGCTATAGATGTTCCAAAATGAAGTTTACGACACATTGAATACTCTTGGTATTCACGCAACCCTCAGTTACTGGATTTGGATTCAGTACGATCTCTACTTACATTTATTCTCAGCTTCATTCATCTTTTAATTGCAACTTTGTGCCAGGCGCAAAGCATTTCTCCTTAGGTAGAATAACCGCTGCAGTTCCTCGGACCAGGAGTCGACTCCCGCTGGATTTGCTGCTCTCTTCCGACAAAGTCTCCGGACAAGAACATTGATGCGATAATGAGCTATTACTATTTAGTGCCAGAGAGCCCTAATGCACTTCGTTCAGATTGTATCCTGTAAGTGCATGAGGATACCAACAATTTAACTTGTAATCAATATCTATTATCTGGTGAGCCAGAACTCGTACAACAGAACGTCCACACAGTATGTAATCATTTCGGTATACTCTGGTTTTAGTAGCGTAGCCAGAATGAGATAAATGAAGGAGGAAAGGGATGCATTACCAATAGTAAGAGTGCAGTTAAGAACTTGTAATACATTTGGATTCACGCAGCATATTTTGAAGGGGTTTAATTGTTGCAGTTGCACCACGTTTAGACGCCAATTTGAAGCTGTTTTAGACCACGCACGTAATGGATGCCAATTTGCGGGAGTTTGTTTCTTGGAGTGTTCGCTCCACGTACGGTACAAACTTTCCGGTGGCCTTCGCCCCACTTTTACGAATCAACTTTTTTATTTTAATGTTTATTTATGTATATATATATATATATATATATATATATGCATACCTCGGCTGCGTCGTTAGTAATTTGTACAGCACGTATCTCTTAACAGGGCTGGTAAGGCTAAAGAATAAAGGCTTACACAAATTACAATTGTATTTTACTTTTTTATTAATCTTTCACACGATTAAATAACACTTCACTGATATATCCTATTATAGAGCTGTGAGATTATTGTTAATTACACTTTTTAACAGGTAAACTTTATATTATTCTCACCGCAATGAATTTTCATGTCTCACACTGAACCCGTACCGAACTGCTTGGGTACGCTATCTTATAGCGTCTACCGTTTAAATTTGTACATTTTCTCTTCTAGTCTCTGATTGGCTAATCCTACTCAAATAGAATACCATTATTTAACTTTTAGCTTTTCTAGTTTTGATTGGCTATTTATAAACTGTTTTAAATTTACATTATTATTGTTCCAAAAATTATTAGTAACCTTTTTAAACTTTCTAATTTATTGTTGTCTCAAGGTTACCTTATTGTTAGCAACTTTCGGCTTCTACTTTATAATTCTGTTTGCTACGGAAAGCGGGTTGCTTCAATTCTCACAGCTCCTACATTGTTAAAACTACATAATACATTTACATAACGTTATTATACATGTATATAATAGAATAAACATATATACAATGACTGTGATATACTTTTTATATATTAATACATACACATATTGCTTTAAGGCGGGCTGTTATTTTATTTTGTATTATATAATTGGACATATCGTTTAAGTGTTAAAATACTGCCTCAATTTAAGCACCATATTTACAAAGTTAAAATACTCCAAAGCAATGACTGTATGTACCTGTGGATGTGAATTATGAACAAAAAAGTTGTGATGTGATACAGTCACATGACTTTCTCTAACCACTATCTTTATTAGTGCGTATACAAACTATTATTATTAAAGCTTATTTTCTAAGTAGCTACATTACACATTTCGTTATAGATACAAAGAGAATAGCGATAGTCAAATGTTTAAAAACTGGACGCTATATGCTGGCCCTAAAATTCCACACTGTTTTTATGCAATCGAGAGAATCAAATGAAAATCAAGGGGCTTTAAAAGAATAATTATTGAACAATTCTTACCTTTAATAATGGATATCTCAGAAACGCCTTATGCCACAGAAAATTATTTTAAGTAAATTGTGTGTTTTAAAGAGATCTACATTTTTGGCATATACGTTTTCGTCTATTTCGTAACAAGTTATATAGGATTATGCAAAATTCTTCCCAATGAAGAGGTCTTCCCAGGCGGTTCCCAGCAAATCAAGATATACACTTTATTTGCCATTTAAATATCTTTCATATATGGTATTTTTATCAAAATCTTTAGAGCAATTTTTTTAGAAAACCAAAAAGGTTCCATGTAAAGCGTAGTTGGGGATAGGGAACTTTCTTGAAAATCTTTGTGTCGCATCCTTGGCAGATACTAAACTCAAATACAAGTGTGATATTTGACTTTTCTAACTTTTCGTTCCTGAGTGATGCTATTCATAGGCATACACACAGATACCACAGAAAATTATCCAAAAATGGTTTATTTAGATTCAGAGCGCCTCAGAACATGTATTTCTAGTAAAATCTCAGTATTGAAATTTTGGATGGAATGCATACTTCCCTATTTGCATATCCCTGAGAGCACTTAAAAAGTCAATAATCGACTACATAAAAAGGGGAATATGGTAGGCTTTAAGCGATAGTCAAATATTTTAAGAGCTGGTTGCTATGTGGCGCATTCCATTCTCTTTTCATGTCCAGGACATAAAAAAATGAATAACGAATTTCCATTTCAGAAAAGTATAAGTATTGGAAAATTTAAGGGAATAACAAGCAATATCTCGAAAATGGTTCACTCAACAAAAAAAATGTATTTGGCATAAAATGTGTATTTTAACGCGATTTACATTTTTTGTGTAGTAAAATTCTGTATCTCTTATGGTTTACCAGTTATGCAAAAGTCGTTCACAATGAAGAATACTTTTGGAGACATTCCCAGAAAATTCGAGATATACATTTCATTTGTCATGAAAATATCTTAAACATATGATATTTTAATCAAAATCGTTAGAGCCATTTTTGAGAAAATTAACATTTTCGAAAAATGTTTCATTAAAGAGTAATCTGGGGTGTGGGTATTTTCTTGAAAACCTTTGTGTCGCATCTCTGGAAGATACTGAACCTAAATACCAAGTTTGGCGTTTAACCGACTGTTCGTTTCTGAGTTATGCTGTTCACGGACACACACACATGGACATAGTTCCCAGAATGCTTTTCTTGGATTCAGGGGGCCTCAAAACATTATTTCCGGTGAAATTTTTGGGTGGAATACAATACTTCCCCTACTTACTATACGTCAATGTTGGCAAAAACGACTTCCTTCCGCGAGTCACCAAATATGCAACACGCACTGCATCGATCATCAGCATGTGTAAAACAAACGGACGGTTGCAGAGAGGGAACAGCGCCTGCGAGTCAAAATAACTCGCGAGTCACGTTTACGCCACCTCTGCTATACGTAGTAGAGAAAGTAAAAATCTGTTGTGTTGCTTTGACATGACTTTCTCTATCCTGTTTCCCTTATTAGTGGGTACATAAATTATTCGTACGAAAGTTTATTTGCTTAACGACTTCATTTTAATCGAGATAAACTTTTCCGAAAATAGCTGCATTACGCGTTACCTTATAGCGATAGTGAAATTTTTAGAACTGGACGATATACGCTGGCCATAAAATTCCATGCCCTTTCCATGTCATCGCGAAAAACAATTGGAAGTCGACAGGACTTTAAAGGAATTGCCAAGTATTGAACCATTAATAACGGATATCTCGAAAATGCTTGATGCCACAAAAAAGGTTATTTGAACTAATTGCTTGTTTTAAACAGATCCGCATTTTTTGTGCATTACGTTTGCGTCTATGGCTTAACTTTATCAGTTATAAAAAATTATACAATATTCCTTCCGAATGAAGACGACTTCACAGGCTGTTCACAGATAATAAAAAATAATATTTTTGTTATGTATTTGTATTTAATATATGATACATATTTTAATAGAAATCGTATGGCCGTTTTTTAGAAAACTAAAAATTTCGAAAAAGTTCCATGTAAAGGGTAGTTACAGGGGGAATTTTCTTGAAAATCTTCGTGCCGCATGTTTGGAAGACAAGTTTGGTATTTGTTTTTCGTATTTAGATTATGCTACATGCAGCAACATACACACATTTATTAAATGATTTTTGGGGGGATTTAGGGAGTCTTGAAACATATTTCCGCTGAAATCTCGGTAAGGAATTTTTGGGTGGAATACAATAACTTCCCTACCTATGTGCGTGGAAGAGAGAGTAATTAAGATGTGTGTGTCAAGAATTAAACCTTTTAGTTCTAATGTTAAAATAAGATAAGAAAAATGGAAAGAAGATATAGAAAGAATGCATGACTCAAGATTGAAAAACAAATACTGATACACAGACCAATAAGAAGATCCGTTGGATGAACAGAGGACAAAAATCAAATTGAGTTTTATTTATGGACGCTCTTAAACTACTGCGGTTCTTAGCGTCCCATTGTATAGTGGGCGTGAAAGACCGGTAATTGTGTTCAGAGGCCTCTTTATCAGGCTTGAGGTTCTTTTATGCGCCGTAAATCTACGACACGGGACCACCGGCTTTGCTTCCCTTCCGAAGGAAACCATGCTAAGGATTTTTACGCTCGAACTAGAGGTAGCATGGTGCAGTACACCACGGAGGACGACGAGACTAAGGACGGCATATACCTTGAAGTGTAGAAGAAGAATATGAAGTGCCCTCCGTGGTGTAGTGGTCATCATGCTAGCCTCTAGTTTCCGACGTGAAGCTGGTCGCGTCCTCGATGCGTAACAATTAAGTCTTCTTTCTCCGGCTAGCGTTGAGCAGTGTCGACTCTGTAAAGTCTACAGGAGGTGGTAAAATTATATATAGATTGCGGTAATAAAAACATCGGCTCTGGTAAATATTGGCTTTATTACACTGTTATGTTACACATTCAGGAACGCGAGCCACCACTTCATCAATTATCCGCGACTGATATCGAGATGATTTGTTAGTCGGCAGTATTAAGAAGTATTGTAATGTTTTCCCTGCGTTTATAGCCGCGGCCTAACTTGTACGGTGCAGAGTTCAGCTAAGAGTCAAGTTACTTGTATTCTGTGAATTTCGCCTTGTCCAATATTATCCAACTTGCACGGCGCAGAGTTCAGCTAAGTGTGTAGTTACTTGTATTTTGTGAAGTTTGCCATGTCTGATTTCATCCCTACTCCGCATATGTCACGTGATTATTTTGTTCGTTTTTCAATCATGAGACGATCTTCTGTTTTCGTATTCGTCAGTTTGTATTCCTGACTTTCCATTTACTGGCTAAAATTTCAGCTCTGTTTAGCTTTCTCTTCCCACGGTACTATTTACAATTAGTTTAATTTACACTGTAGCACGTACGTATCTTTATAGCTTTAATTCTTTTCTCGGCACAAACATGTTTCTTCCGCTTTGAAAAGAAATAGCACTTTCCGAGACTTATTTTCTACAGACCCTTATTTAAATGACAGTGCATTTGTATACGTGCGCACAGACCTTTCCTGTCCCAGAAAAAAGGATAGGCCAATGAGTCGAACCTTACTTCCTCAAACAGTATTTCGTATGAAGGTTTTTCCTATTGTATTATAATATTAAATACAACATTTTACATCTTTGTTTAATCTATATACAATCAAATTAAAAACGGGGCCTAGTTGAACCGTATCAGAGGTCGTGGGTTCAAACGGTGATGGATTTTTTCGGGCGTAAAAATCTTTAGCAGGGCTTCCTTCGGAAGGGAAGTAAAGCCGGTGGCCCCGTGTCGTAGATTTAGGACACGTAAAAGAACCTGAAGTTGAGGCAGTATATTTAACACTTAAAAATAATTTCAGTCTAATTATATAATAAGTAAGTTCAATAACAGCCCGCCTTGAAGCAATGCATGTATGTAATAGTTTGTAAAATGTATATAACAGTCATTGCATATGCTTATATTATTGTAAACATGTTCAGTAATGTTATGTGAATGCATTACGTAATTTAATAATGTAGGAGCTGTGAGAAATAGGTTAAAAGTTGCTAACAATGAGGTAACCTTGAGGCAATAATGAGTTTGAGAGTTTAAATGTTACTTGTGATTCTTGGAAGCATTAATGTAATTTTAGTGACAGTTTATAAAAATAGTCAATTAACAACCAGAAAAAGCTTTAGTTAAATGAAGGTATCCTATTAGAATAAAAATAACCAATCAGAGACTTGAAATACAGAAATTTACAAGTTTAGACGGTTGAAATCAATTTAGTTGCCTCCAAACAATGCTCATAACCAGACGTGTTGCTTCTAGAGTGATCATAACCAGACCCGAGATGTGTCCTCAAGAAATTAATAATTAATAATTCGTGTGAGACGAAAATAGTATACTTGTTAAAAAGTGTAAGTATTAAATAAAAGAATCTCACAGCTGTTGATATCAGTGAAATGCTATTTAATTTGTGTCAAGGATTAATAAAAAGGAGTGAATTAAAACTTAAAATCTGTGTAAGCCTACATTCTTGTCGCATCACGCCCTGCCAAGACTTCCATGTCTCTAACAATAATACTGACGCAGCCGAGGCAAACATAACTATTTAATACTTAAAGAAACAATCGAATTACAGTTATTTTTTTAAACTTGGGGCAAAGGCCATCTAAAAGTACATTTGGGGCAAATGCTACCGAAAGTGTTTACTATACGTGCTGTTGCAACTACTACAAGTTCGGCTCCCCAACAGTCGAAATACGATACAACTCCTTCTAAATAACTTCTTCAAATTGACGCCCAAAGCGTGGTGCAAACAACGAAACAATGACATCTTCAAAGTCTGATAAAGAGGCCTCTGAGCAAAATTACCGGTCTTCCACGCCCAATATAGAATGGGACGCTAAGCACCATAGCAATTAAAGAGCCGCCATAAACAAACAAACCAAACAAAAAAAAAGGAATATGAAGCTAATATGTCGTGTATGTTATTTTAAAAATCAAACCATGTACTGGCGTCTTATGACCAACACAAACATTTAAGCGTGCTAAAAGGGTTGGGACTTGAAAATTTCGGGTACTAGTATGTCTGAACAGAATTAATATGCGGGATATTATACAGCTACTTAAACCAACATTTTCTAATAAGACACGGCTAATATTGAACATTACCTTAATGCACACAGATATTTTCGGTAGTTTCAGAAACAAATGCAATGTCTATAGGTAATATACTGTGTAAGAAGTATAAGAATTAACCTTTCCCTTGCCTGCAGTTGTTTTCTATACTCGACCCTGTCGCTACTAAGCATTATCAGCAGGATATGACCCTGACTCCATGTTGGACAAGAGGGAATACTGATCCCCTGGGATAAATCCCCTAAGCACCTCATTCTGCATTAAATTACCAGTTTAACACCATTCCAGGATGTCAGTGCACCCGCATAGCTGTGCTCTATGACACCTCATTCATTGTTAGCCAACCTTACATCAGAAATACCTTCTCCGCTATTTGGGCGCGTTCGTCATCAATAGTAACTACTTGTTTGTACATTTTCATCGAGATCTGAGGACCAAAAATTAAGAAAAATACTACAAGATCGAAAATCCATATGCGCAAAATATGTAACATGCAGCTTGAAACGTGCTCTTTTGACCCAAAAGGAAGTGGATTAAATTAGGAATAATGGCAGATTCCTACTTGAAAATATATTCCATAAATTAATTAACAAGTCGAATTTCTTGCATTTAATAAACTTACACTTCAATAACATATATAATTACAATTTACAAAACCTTTATTCGTTCACCATTCTTTACATTCTTTACGGCTTCAGTGCTTTAAATTAAATTACAGTAATTACAGAATTGCTTCCTACTCTCACATTTACCGATATATTTCTAAACTAACAGCAATAAGCCTATAGTTCAGACGATCAATCTCTTCCCATTGAAGAATTACTAAAGAGAATTTTGAATTCGTTAAGCCAAACATGAATTTAGAAATACCGTCCAGAGTGCCTTCTATCTAAGCGTTGTCCTGTTGTTTTCATCGTAACCTAGCTCGCCGTCGAAGAAAGATTGATCAGCCTTGTGGACAGCACATTGAAGCAAGCTGGAACTGATCCGGCGTCTGCGCAGTCAACGACCACAATCGCCTGACGTACTGCGTGACTCAAAATAGCTGCGCCCTTTCTTCTTGTTGTTGTCGTCTACTTGAGAACCACTACCATAGTCGTTTCACTTCTGTTCCCGTACATGTCAGCCTTCCTTTAGTACAGCCCAGTCGCCTAAAGTAGATTTCTCCGGAGAAGGTCAAGTTGGCGCAAGCTGTACATCTATTTATGAACCGTGGTAGCAACATTAAGACAAGCTACTGGGTTCATTCTCAAACTCTGGTTCACCCCGATTGGTTAAAGCTATACATAGTAAAATAATATGCATTCTGAACTTAAAGAAAACATATGTTTATTCCACTTGATGCATTTAAACTACCAATTAACTGAAGCTAAAAATAGACAGGCCCATGGTTATTAACAAGCATGCCCAAATAAGTAAAGGAGAGGCATTCCACACAAAAATACTGTATCTGTGAACAACGTAACTCATAAACGAAAAGTCAGATCAACACCAAACTTGGTATTTAAGTTCAGTATCATCCAAAGATGCGACACAAGGATTTTCAAGAAAATCCCCCATTCCAGGCTACATTTTACTTGGAACTCTATTGAAAATTTTATATTTCTCAAAAATATCTTATTTGATTAAAATATCTTATATTTCAGACATATCCATGGCAAACTAAATCTATATCTCGAATTTTCTGGGAGTGACCCAAAAGTCCTTTTCATTCTGAATGACCTTTCCATAGCTGGTCAACCGTAAGAGACAAAATTTTACTACACAAAAATGTAAATGTCGTTAAAACATACAATTTATGTGTGTATGTATAGACTGTTTTTATGGAGTGAACCATTTCCGAGATACTCCTCGTTATTTGTTTGAATTTTTCAATACTTATACTTCTTCTCAAATGGGAATTCGTTATTCGATTTTTTATGTCCTGGACATCACTTAAAGCCTACCATATTCCCCTTGCACGTACAAGAAAATTAGCAATAAGATAGTTTCTGCAAATGTTTATCTCGATTAACAAAGTAGTTGGAGGATAAGTTTGTAAAAATAGTTTGTACGAGAGTAGCCTTATTGCTAATTTTCTTGTAGATGCCAGTTAGACAAGCGATAGTCAAATCTTTGAGATGGTTGCTATGGAGCATTCCATTCTCTTTACATGTACATGACATAAAAAAATGAATAACGAATTCCCATTCGGGAAAAAGTATAAGTATTGGAAAATTCAAACAAATACGAGTAACAAGGAGTATCTCGGAAATGGTTCACTCCACAGGAACATTTATAAATACACACAAAAATTGTGTATTTTAACGAAATCTACATTTTTTGTGTAGTAAAATTTTGTTTCTTACGGTTTACCAGCTATGCAAAAGTCATTCAAAATGAAGAGGACTTTTGGGAACATTCCCAGAAAATTCAAGATATGCATTTATTTTCCATAAAATATCTTAAACATATGATATTTTAATCAAAATCGTTAATCAAAACTTTCTAAAAATCTTCTTTAAATTTTCTTTTCTTGAAAATCTTTGACGCATTCTTAGAAAAGGCTAACTTAAATATCCAGTTTGCTTTAACCAACTTTTGGTTTTTTAGTTATGCTGTTCAGACACATAGTCACCGACTTTTTTAAAAAATTCTTTTTGGGATTCGTGGACCTCGAAACATTTCCGGTGAAATATCGATATCGAATTTTTGGTTGGAGTACGATATTTCCCCTACGTAGTAGAGGAAGTAAAAAGGCTTCACAGCTTCCGCAAATGCAGAAAACCCGGACATGAGTCTACAACGAAATAGGGCAAAACTGGCGAATATGAAGGTGCATTACTCCCAGACCACCATAAATATTATGAAAATTTCTTAGGTGTTCTTAACGATTGAGAAAAATTATCTCATATGTTGTTCATTATGAATATCCGTTGAGTGACTTCTGATCTCTCTCTCTATCTCTCTCTCTCTCTCTCTCTCTCTAATTGTTTAGCACATAGTGGTAATGCACTTGATTACAAGATCCAGATGAAATACTTGTTACATACAGATATAAGTTTAGTATAAGTATCACGTGCCATTATTAGCAGATCCGATTCTCTTTTGGTTTGTTCTCTCTTCTGTATTTCTCAGTTCTGCATGACCATCTATGCAGAATCACACATATTTTCTTGCTTTATAATATTAGTATAGATCAGAAATGTATAGCATGAACTTTCTGTGAATATCTTGTGAACTTGTCTTTATCTGATTGAATTTTGTATAACATGGAATTTTTAACAGATAAGGCTAATACTTACAAGTAAAATAGAGCCCATTAAAATACTTACCTGTGTCATGTATTTTCGTAGCGTTAGCGTTTTCGAAATATTCCATGTTGCAGATTTAGACCTTTCTTAAGTTCCGCGTAATGGACCTGCTTAACATGTGCAATTCTTGATTTTTGTTCCTCTTTATTTTCTTTCCATCGCAAGAGCTTGTAACCAAGACCAAACATGTGAATGCTGTTTCGTCTGTCGTAATTAAGCTCTTAATTAATTTGAAATCATTCCTGCGGAGAAATTTGTCATGACTAACGTAATGAGTATAAAAGTATAATACACAATAAATAGACTGAATACTTTATTGGTAAGGAAGGTCGTTGGAATGCATTATATCAGATTTTGCTGTATTTTTCCTGGTTTTCCATTTATATAAAATTGCCCAAAAGTAGCTATAAAGGACTTTAGGTGATTTTACAGAAGATTAGAAATAACTATTATTTCTACTTAACATGCTATAAACCTTTGCTAATGACGTTTAAACTTTTAATGCCAGTTTAATGTAGACCAAAACAGCATATTTTAACTATATACTTGCACTTCTAAAAACTCAACTGTTCTTAGGTTTATGGTCAACAAGGATATTACGTTAACTTGAAACTGGGATTTCGTTTCGGTTACTAGGTTGACTGACTATGGTGGCATAATTCTAAGAAGTTTCACTAGTTTTGGCCCAAAGTGAAATTTCGGAATGTTTTAGAGCGTTAAAGTTTGAGTGGTGGGGCTTGTGCTTGGAGTGTGAACGGAGCGTGAGAATAAGGGAAGCCGGCAGCCTTAGAGTAACCGAAAGGCTAACGCTCTAGTGAGTGACTCAATGAGTACTCCGGAAAGATTGGTGCATTCTGAGGCAGTATTGTTTATCACTTAAATGACATCAGCCTAATTATGTAATATAAAATATAATATCAGCCCGCCTTAAAGCAATATGTGTATAATATATTATATAAAGTGTATATTGCAGTCATTGCATTATGTTTATTTTATTATGTACATGTATAAAAACGTTGTGTGAATGTATTACAAAGTTTAACAATGTAGGAGCTGTGAGAATATAAGCAAGCGCTTTTCGTATCAAACATAATTATAAAGTAAAAGCCGAAAGCTTCTAACAATCAGATAACCTTGAGACAACAATAAATTGGAAAGTTTAAAAAGACTACTAATAGTTCTTGGAACAATAATAATGTAATATTTAATACAGCTTATAAATAGACAATCAAAAACTGGAAAAGCCAAAAGTTAAAGGTACTCTGTTGGAGTAGGATTAGCCAATCATTGACTAGAAATAGAGAAAATGTACAAATTCAAATGGTTGACGCTAGAAGATAGCGTACCCAAGCAGTTCGGTTCAGTACGGATCAGTGATTGTATGTGAGACATGAAAATACATTGCGGTGAGAATAATATATAAAGTTTAACTGTTAAAAGTGTAATTAACAATAATCTCACAGCTCTATAGTAGTATACCAGTGAAGTGTTATTTAAACGTGTGAAGGATTAATAAAAAAAGTAAAAAAATTCAATTATAATTTGTGTAGGCCTTATTCTTTAGTCGTACCAGCCCTGTTAAGAGATACGTGCTCTATACAAAATACTGCTAACGAAGCCGAGGCATATATAATAAGTAAATAAACATTAAAATTAAACGTTGGTTCTTAAACGTGGGGTGAAGGCCACCGGAAAGTTTGTACCGTACGTGGGGCGAACACTCCTAGAAACATATCTCCCGCAAGTTAAGCGCCTACACATGGTGCAACCGCAACAATTAAACACCTACATCTCAAAATCTTGAGACAAATTGCGTATTTTAATGAATTCTACATTTCACATATTTAAGTTTTTATGAATTCTTTAATAGTGTAAACTTCATAGAGAATAAAGTGGATTCACAGTTTATTCACAGTTTACTAAATATAGACATTTTTTCACACCAATACCTTAGTTTTTATACTTGAGTTAAAAAGGTTTAGAGTAATATCGAGAAAACAAAAAGCAGCAATTTTTTAAGTGTAAAGGAGAGATTGGGGTGGAATGTTTTGTTAATTTCTTCGTTTAGCATCTTTCAGGGATCCTAAACTTAAGTACGAAACGAGCTATTTACTCTGTTTCTTGTTTTTGAGTTAACCTCCTCTCTGTCATAGATGTACTCGTATAAAGGCCTTTTTAGAAAACAATTCTTCTGTGTTCAGGGAGTTTAAAACGTGGATTTTCAGTGATGTGACAATGTGTGTTTTGGGTAGAATGTAGTAGTTCCTGAACAGAAAGTAAAAAGCATTTAGTAGTGTCTAACTAAAGGTGTAACGTATAAAATGTATATTTTTTCCCACTCTCTAGTTATGACAACTACATATTTACACACACCTTTTCCCCTTTCCCTTGTTTTTCAAATGTTTCTTTCTCGCTTCCTGCGTTTCGTCGCCACCAAAAACAATGAGGTAGCTTCAGGCAAAGCCTCTTATCGATATTCCATTGTTTGGCGTACGCAGAACAAATATTTCAGTATGGGACGTCACTGTATCATCCAGCTATTGATTGTTTTATTTTCCCCCCCCCCTTCCCTTAGGAGGTAATATCGGGGTTTGCGAGTTAGCTGACGCTCTTTAAAGCCTATTACCTTGTAAAACACGAGCAGTAATTGCCCCGGGAGGTAGAGGGAGGGAGAGAGTGAGGTAGGGAACAGTTCTATATGCCATTACAACCACGCATGGAAGCAAACACAATATACTCTACCGGACTGTTATTTTCCGGTACGCATGCGTAAATGGACTCAGCTTAAATAAACAGAGAATCTGCAGCTTTAGCAAAATGTTTAAGGACTCTGAAAAAACAAGCTTTAACTAAATGTATTGTTTACCGAAGTGAGAGTTGCTATTCCTTAAAATACATAAATGCTTTACAGAAACAAGTGATAAATTTTAATCTCCCATGAAGTTTATTTTTATAGAAAGCTGAAAAAACTACTTAGACAACCAGTTTCTACTTTCCCTACCGCTTACCTATGTTAGAAGTATTGTAATTCATCAAAACGTTTGATATTGGGAGTTTACTACGAGGGCGGATCGAAAAGTAACGCACAATAATGTTTATACAAAAAAATTTAATAGTTAAAACAAACAAACAAAAAAATCAGAAATGAACTTGCACATTTTACCTACTTTTCGACATTCACCAAGTTTCTCAACACCTTTCTCCCATCTGTTACCATTCCCAATATGCCCTGTTTGTAGAAGCATAGGCCTGCGGACTGCGATTTCACTTCCGCATCTGTCGCAAAGCGTTGACCGCCCAGAAATTTCTTTATGGGACCAAACGGATGAAATCCGACGGTGCAAGGTCCGGACTGAATGGTGGATGCTGGAGCACCTCCCAACTGACGAACAGCAGCAGCAACATGTGGGCGAGCATTGCCATGAAGAATTTTGACATCGTCAGCATCCATGTTGTGGCGTTTGTCACGAAGGGCACGACGCAACTTCAGCAAAGTTTCCATGAAGGCTGCAGCATTCACAGTGGCCCCGTGTTCAACAATGTCCACCAATACAACACCATGCATATCCACGAACACCGTCACAAGCACTTTCCTAGCAGCTTCAGTCACTTTGAATTTTTCCTTCACTGGGGAACCAGCCTGTTGCACTCCATACTTGCCTGCTTGGTTTCGGGCGTGTAGTGGTATGCCCACGACTCATCACCAGTGATGATTCCTTTCAGAAAGCCATGCCCTTCTCGGTGTACAGCGTTAGGTGATCCAAGCTCATCATTCGTTGGCCCTTGTGGTTGTCTGTCAGGTTCTTAGGCACCCAGTGAACACCAACTTTACTAAATTTAAACGTGTCATGAACAATATCGTACACTACACCATAGGAAATGTTGCGATAAGGTTTGCAGTTGCACACGCCGGTAGTTCAAAATTGTGCCTCAATGCTTCTTACATTCTGCGGGTGGCAGCTCCTACCGGCCTCCCGGTCTGGCGAATCAGTAAGGCTCACACGGCCCTCTGGGAAGAATGCACACCCTGGAGACATTGCCACGGTCCATACAATCATCCCCATACACGCCACGCATGTCCCTGAGAATATCACCCGGTTTATGCCCTTTGGCCCACAAATAGCGAACTACACCTCTCTGCTCTTTACACGTGAACGACAGTAACATGCGTGCCATCTTTGTTGCGTAGTTCACGCTTCCCTTGCTAGAGCTACACATGAAACAAAAATATCCTCTGTAATAAAAACTTCAAACTATATCTGTGTGAAATTGCAACATTCCAGCTGCAATACCAAGGCAGAAAAAAAATATTGTCCGTTACTTTTCAATCCGCCCTCGTATATAGCACAGGAACGAGACGTATTGTCCTTGAGCGCCAGGACGCTGCATTTGCTTATCTGTTTGCTAGAACAGTGCAATATTAATAACTTTGCATACTGTAAGTAATAGAACACAAATGCAGCGCTTTGTACATGTGATATCTAATATGAAGATTGCGTGATTAATTATGCGCAACTGTAATTATACAGTACATAATAGGAAAAAATAACGTTAATGATGGTAAATGCATTACATACAATACAGTGTCTCTCGCATCCACGTTGCCATATTTCCCAGACGCTCCAATTATCCATCTGTCATTTGCCAATATTCCACAGCTTGTATTACACAATCACTCCACAACAGTTGTGGTCTTCGCCTCTTCTTAGGCCGAGGAGGCTGCCAATTATACAGTGTGTCCATAAAAAACTTATACTTTGAACTGGTATTGCGGTGCTTTGGACAGGATGAAGTTGGTGGCATTCGGAAGAAAAACTCAAATATATTTTACTATACCTCATAGACATTGAATATGGCCTCCACGAGTGACGCTGCAGACATCAAGGCGATATTCCCATTCATGCCACACACGCTCAAAAGAAAAATGGACCATAGACTTAACGTTTCGATACGGCACAAGACATTCACTTTTGGAGAGTCTCCTTCAACTTCCAAAATGGCATGTGGATTCTGGCTTCCCCAAATCCTAACATTATGCCTGTTCACTTTTCCACTTACGTGGAATGTTGTCTCAACACTGAAAATTATTTTTTCTGACAGATTTTCATTATCCTCCATTGATATCAATAAATATTCAGAGAAATCTAATCCTTTTTGCAGGGTCATCAGGTTTCAACTTATGCAGTAATTGCAGTTTGTAGAGGTGAAACTTCAGTCGCGTACGCTGGACCTTAGATACGATGGATTTAGGGATGTTTAACTGCTGACTAGCTCTACGGACAGACGTGTTAAGTCTACGTACAAATGTCTCCCGCACTTGTTCCACAATTCCCACATTGACAAATGGTCTCCCTGACTGGTCTTTCCTTTGATGACATATGCAGCCACGATCCACAAAATCAAGGTACCACTTCAAAACTGACGTGTGTGTGTGTGTGTGTGTGTGTGTGTGTGTGTGTGTGTGTGTGTGTGTGTGTGTGTGTAGGAGCTTGATGTTGATAACTTCGCCTAAAAGCATTCTGAACCTGCAACATACTCTTCCCCCCTCCCCAAGGAAGTGGTCAATCTAAATTAAAACCAATCACAATTACAGTAGAATAAATACCAGGCAGCCATTGAGCGCTACCTCACATCACACCCCCAACATCAACACCAAACCGTCACCTTACCAAAATCCATCCTACCTATGGTAAAACCCTTAAGGTAGGTACATAGCAAAATTCACTAGGCTCGCCACGAGCCTACCAGATTGAAGTCCAAGTCCAGACTCTTCGTATTCCAAAACACATTAACTAGGTCCTTATGGGTTCACCATAACCCCTTAAACTTCTTTAATAATATCAAAATTATTTTAAAAGCAAGCATTCACATGTAACCTGCCTGCTAATATCCAACAATGAACTCGTATCGACAGATCACAAAGTGAGTGAATTGAGTTTTTGTGTTTGGTTCCCACGATCCCGTCCATTGTTGTCCATTGTTGACATGCACAAAAATATTTGAGTTTTTCTTTTCAATGTCGCCAATTTCATTTAAAGACGACCTGGTGCCTGTTTGAAGTATGACAGTATTTTTATTCATTCACACACTTTATAATTTTAATAGTCATCTCTCAGCTGAATTTGAACTGTCACTGAAATATGCCCTACCGTCCGTTTCACTGCCATCTTTATCTATTCCTATATTAACAATTATAGAAATTATTAGTTTCTTAACTTCTTGTTCCAATAATTCCATCTTCCTCCCAAAATACATCAGCGAATTCTTTTAGTCTTCAGTTGTAAAACTGTGAGATTATATTATCTCTCGCGCCTGGCGATGACCAACACTTTCTTTGCCTTCATTATGACATGATTGCAAGTATTGCATTACATCTGTGGTGAGTGTATTTCCATTGAGACTCTCTTCCTCGACGTATGAATGTCTTAACAATCAGTGCTATTGGGCAATTTTCAGATACACCTGTTCGCTTTGCGGACTAGTACCAGAAATGCATTTGAGGACACCCACGCACACACTTATAAAATGGCGACCGAATCTAGTAAAAACCAGAGCCCACAACTAAAAGTAGGATAAAAAAAATCTGATGACTTTCTCTACTCTTGTACAAAGTATTTTTATAAAGCTTATTCTCCAAATGCTTCATATTAATCTTATTACTAATTTTCTTGTAGATGCAAGGAGAATTACTAGGCTTTAAGTTATAGTAAAGTATTTTAATAGCTGGTTGCTATGTGGAGTATTCCATTCTCTTTGCATTACCACGACAAAAAAATGAATAAAAAATTAGAGAAAAACTACAAGTATTGGAAAATTTAAGGGAATAACAAGCAATATCTCGAAAATGGTTCACTCAACAAAAAAATGTATATGACATAAATTGTGTATTTTAACGCGGTCTACATTTTTTGTGTAGTATAATTTTGTCTATCTCTTATGGTTTACCAGTTATGCAAAAGTTGTTCATAATGAATACTTTTGAAGACATTTTCAGAAAATTTGAGATATACATTTCATTTGTCATAAAAATATCTTAAACATATGATATTTTAATCAAAATCGTTACAGCCGTTTTTGAGAAAATTAAAATTTTCGAAAAATGTTCCATGTAAAGGGTAATCTGGGGTGGGGGGATTTTCTTGAAAACCTTTGTGTCGCATCTCTGAAAGATACTGAACCTAAATACCAAGTTTGGTGTTTATCCGACTGTTCGATTCTGAGTTATGCTGTTCACAGACACACACACACCGACATGCTTCTAAAAATGCTTTTTTGGATTCAGGGGGTCTCAAAACATGTATTTCCGGTGAAATCTCGGTATCGAATTTTTGGGTGGAATACAATACTTCCCCTACTTACTATACGTAGTAGAGAAAGTAAAAATTGTTATTTATGTCCAACTTCTTTCCAGGAGCAGAGTACATATTTTTCCAAAATTATCTCTACCATAGCAGACTTTATTTCAAATATATTTATCTATTTACATATATGTTGGTAGTATTTTAGATCATAAGACTTCTTTCCTCTGCCCAAATGAAAAAAAACTATTTGGAAAGGAAACAGTTACATCCTTCAAAACTAAAATAACAAAACTATGAAATATTACGAAGAAGGCGATTTTCCACTTATTTAATGTCGTTTCAGCATCTAGGTCATATCGCGACGGTTATATTCAGGTTCTTTGATACATATGATTTAGTGTATGCCAGACAAATGACCTATGTAAGTAGTCTCCTTCCTGTAACATCTGCTTGTGTTACTTGCTGATAGATGGCCTCATTTATGTAGTCGCCTTTATGTTATTTCTATTTCTTTTATTCCGTCGGTAGAACGCTTGAGTCTTGGCACTGAATTTACCCACTGCAACTGAGGTAAACAAACAACAAAAATCTAATACGTTACATTCCCACCATTTCTCAACCCATTCTTCAATAAACTATTATTACAAAAGTCTGTTCTTCCATTTATTTCATGTTAATCCATAAAATTTCCAAAAATGGTTTTATTGAATACTTCCTTATAGATACAGGGGGTTTAAGACAATACAGTAGACTTTAAGCGATAGGCAAATACTTTAAGAGCTGGTCGCTATGTAATGGCTTTGGAATTCCGTTCTTTGCATGACCACGAAAAAAAAAAAAACGATTTTCCTCTTGAGAAACGTGTTTGAAAATTCCAACCAACAGCGAAGAATACGTCGGAAATGGTTAACGCCACAAAAATGAATTAAATTAAATAATTGAATAAAAATTAAAAACTTATTTGATATAAATTGTGTCCTTAACGAGATCTACATTTGTAGTAACATTTAGTTTATCTCTTAAGGTTTACGAATTATAATAAGTTCATTCAGAATGAAGAAAACCTCACAGGCTATTCTCAGAAAATTAAAAATATATATTTTATTTCTTATGAAAATGTCCTAATATTTTACAAAAAATAAAAAATTAAGTTGCGTGTGTGTATGTGTATAAACAGATAACTCTAAAACAAAACTTCGGTTAAATACAAAACTTGATGTTTGAATTCAGAGCTTCCCAAGGATGCGATACAAAGACTTCAAAGAAAATTCTCCTCCCCAAACTACCGTTTACATGGATAAGTTATTTCATTTTCTCAAAAAATAGCTTTAACTAAATCTTACTACACAAAAGAATATCGTTAAAGCACATAATTTATTTCAAATACAATGTTTCCTGCCGTTAACCATTTCTGAGATATTCTTTGTTATTGGTTTGAATTCTCAAAGACATTCTTTGTTCTTGTTTGTTTCTTTCTTTTTCGTGTCCATGAAAAGACAACACAATTTCAAAACTATTGCTTTACCTTAACATTATCTTATACCTACAACTAAGTACATATCACCACTGTGATCCTGATCAGACAACTCCTGCTATTTTTGCATATTATGGATGGAATTGCTTCCGATGCACACAGTTATTATAGTTTGATGTACCTATTTAGGATATGGCTAATAATTATGTATTTAATGTTGCTGAATAAAAATTGTAAAGGATTGCACAAAAAACACTAAGTGCATAAATGATTTAGGAAAATCTATATGTATTGACAAGGATTGTATATAAGAATAAGCTTTTGCAGGAAGTTTGTAGAAGAGTGAGTAGAGAAAACCATGTAAATGTAACAGATCAGATTTTTATAGGTAGTAATACCTACGGCGAGTGATTTCGATATTTTCGATAGTTGGCCGACCGAATGAGACCGGTATTTGTGAGGACTAATTACTGAATAAAACGATTAATAAACAATATTAATGAAATATAAAGAAAATGGAGTTTATATTACTTATAAGTGTGAAATTGGAGTTTTATTTTGCGAGTAGAAATGTGTGGGAAAACAGAGTGTGGCAATTTTACGAGTAAAATAAAATAACATTTAACTAGTATAGTATATGCAACGCTTAGGCAGGCTTACGTATTAGATTATAAAGTATGCAGCTGAAATTTGCGTGGAAATAACAGTATACATTCGAAAATATGATGTGTTACACTCACATGGCTTTCTCTACTCTTGTACAAACTATTTTTACAAACTCTTATTCTGCATATGCTTCATGTTAATCGAGATATCGAGATGTTAATCTTATTGATAATTTTCTTGTACATACAAGGGGAATATGGTAGGCTTTAAGCGATAGTCAAATCTTTTAAGAGCTGGTTGCTATTTGGTGCATTCCATTCTCTTTGCATGTCCAGGACAAAAAAAATGAATAACGAATTCCCATTTGAGAAAAAGTACAAGTATTGGAAAATTTAAGGGAATAAAAAGCAATATTTCGAAAATGGTTCACTCAATAAAAAAAATGTATATGACATAAATTGTGTATTTTAACGCGATCTATATTTTTTATAGAGTAGAATTTTGTTTTTCTCTTATGGTTTACCAGTTATGCAAAAGTCGTTCACAATGAAGAATACTTTTGGAGACATTCCCAGAAAATTCAAGATATACATTTTATTTGTCATGAAAGTATCTTAAATATATGATATTTCAATCAAAATCGTTATAGCCATTTCTGAGAAAATTAAAATCTTCGAAAAAGGTTCCATGTAATCTGGGGTGGGGGGATTTTCTTGAAAACCATCGTGTCGCATGTCTGGAAGATATTGAACCTAAATACCAAGTTTGGTGTTTATCCGACTGTTCGTTTCTGAGTTATGCTGTTCACAGACACACACGGACATGGACCTCAAAACATATATTTCCGGTGAAATCTTGGTATCTAATTTTTGGGTGGAATACAATACTTCCCCTACTTACTATAAGTAGTAGAGAAAGTAAAAATATTACGTTATATACATTCACATGGCTTTTACTATCTTTATCGTTTATTAGTGGGTGTACAATCTATTCTTACTAAAGCTTATTTTTCTATCTACTTCATTTTAATCCAAATAAACGTTTGCAGAAATAGCTACATTACACATTTTTATGGATACAAAGAGAACAGCGATAGTCAAATTTTAAGAACTGGACGCTATGATTATACTAGGCTTAAAATTCCATACTGTTTCCATGTAATCGCGAGAAGCAACTGAATGTTAACAGGACCTCAAGAGAATGACCAAGTAATGAACAACTCCAACCATTAATAACGGATAGCTCACAAATGGCTTATGCTATAAGAAACTTACTTGAAATAAATTGAGTGATCTACATTTCTTGTGTAGAACGTTTTCGTCTATCGTTTAGTCGACCTCCGTGGTGTAGTGGTTACCATGCTAATCTCTAGTTCCCGCGGTAGCAGATTCAAATCCGGCAATGGATTTTTTTCGGGCGTAAAAATCCTCGGCATGGCTTCCTTCGGGAAGGAAGTAAAGCCGGCGGTTCAGTGTCATAGATATACGGCTCGTAAAAGGACCTCAAACCTGTTAAAGAGGCCTCTGAGCAAAATTACCAGTCTTTCACACCCAATACAGAATGGGACGCTAAGGACTACAGCAGCTAAAGAGCGTCCCTAAATAAAAGCTCAATTTAATTGAATTTGTCTATCTCTTAACGTTCACCAGATAAACAAGATTATACAAAATTCTTTCAGAATGAAGAGGGCTTCACAGGCTATTCCCAGAAAATTCAAGATATGTCTTATTTGTCACGTAAAATATCTTTAATATACGGTACAGTATTTTAAACAAAATCCTTAGTCATTTTTTAAAAAATCAATATTTTCAAAATGTTCCATGTAAAGGGTAGTTGAAGTAGGGAAACTATCTCAAAAATCTTTGTGACGCATCCTTGGAAGATACTGAACTTTAATATAAAATTTGGTACCCGAATCTTCGTTTCTATGCTGTTCAGAGCTTTACACAGACACACACAAGGACAGTTTTCTAAAGATGATTTTTATGGATTCAGGGGGTCTCAAAACATGTATTGCCTGCGAAATCTCGACATCAATTTCTCTACCCTCTATCTTTATTAGTGGCTATACGAACTATTCTTACTAAAGTTTATTTTTTTATCTACTACATTTTAATTCAAATAAACCTTTGCAGAAATAGCTACACTACACATTTCGTTATACATGCAAAGGGAACAGCGATAGTCAAATGTTTAAGAACTGGACGCTATATGCTGACTTTAAAATTCCATACTGTTTCCACGCAACTGATAGAAAAACTGAATGTTGAAACGAATTTAAGAGAATGAACAAATAAACAATTCAAACACTTAATAACGGATATCTCAGAAATGGCTTGTGCCACAAAAAAGCTTATTTGAAATAAATTGTGTGGTTTAAACATATATACATATTTTGTGTAGTAGTTTTCGTCTATAGTTTAACCGTTACCAGTTATATAAGATTGTACAAAATTCCTTCTGAATGAATCGTATTTACAGGCTATTACCAGAAAATTCCGGATATAAATTTTATTTGTTATGCAAGTATCTTTAATGTATGGTAATTTAATCATAATCGTTAGAGCGATTTTTTAGAAAATCAAAGTTTCCGAAAAATGTTCCATGCAAAGGGTAATTGGAAAATAAAGGATTTTCTTGAAAACTTTCGTGTCGCATCTTTAGAAGGTACCGAATATAAATACGAAGTATTTTTGGTTTTTGAGTTATGTTGTTAACAGACACACATGGACTTTTTTCTAAAAAAAAATATCTGGTACACTCACATGACTTTCCCTACTCTTGTACAAACTATTTTTACAAAATCTTATTCTGCATATGTTTCATGTTAATTGCGATATCGAGATGTTAATCTTATTGCTAATTTTCTTGTACATACAAGGGGAATATGGTAGGCTTTAAGCGATAGTCAAATATTTTAAGAGCTAGTTGCTATGTGGAGTATTCCATTCTCTTTGCAGTACTAGGACAAAAAATGAACAACGAATTTGAGAAAAAGTATTGGAAAATTTAAGGGAATAACAAGCAATATCTCGAAAATGGTTCACTCAACAAAAAAAAAACGTATATGACATAAGTTGTGTATTTTAACGCGATCTACATTTTTTGTGTGGTAACATTTTGTCTATATCTTATGGTTTACCAGTTCTGCAAAAGTCGTTCACAATGAATATTTTGGAGACATTCCCAGAAACTTCGAGATACATTTCATTTGTCATGAAAATATCTTAAACATATGACATTTTAATCAAAATCGTTAAAGCCATTTTTGAGAAAATTAAAGTTCTCAAAAAATGTTCCAAGTAAAGGGTAATCTGGGGTGGGGGATTTTCTTGAAAACCTTCGTGTCGTATCTGTGGATGATACTGAACCTCAATACCAAGTTTGGTGTTTATCCGACTGTTCGTTTCTGAGCTATGCTCATGTTCCCAAAAATGCTTTTTTTTTTTTTTATTCAGGGGGTCTCAAAGCATGTATTTCCGGTGAAATCTCGGTATCAAATTTGTGGGTGGAATACAATACTTTTCCTACTTACTGTACGTAGTAGAGAAAGTAAAACATTTCTTTGGATTCAGGGGTATTTCTAGTGAAATTTCGGTATCTAATTTTTGGGTGGAATGGAATACGTTCTCTACCTGCTGTGTACGTGGTAGCGAATGTAATATAACGTTTTTTACGTTATACCAATTAAGTCAGTGGTGTGCAATGTTGTACTGTTTCCTCGACTTCTTTCTAACATCCTTCTCCGCTGCTTGCAACATTTCTTCTGATTCTGCCTAGCCCATGTCATTCAAATAATCCGCCTTTACATTAATAAAAACAAGGCCTCCATTTAATACACACAATGTATATCGCAAGATAAAGGGATTTAATGGAGTCTTATAGATATCTTATTCTAATGAGTGTTATAATATTCAATTTCTACTAAGAGTACCTCGTGCTAAAAGCCTCTATGTTCTTTAAGAAAGATTTCTTTGTTCCTATAGCTAGAAATTGGAAACAATTGCAAATCTGCTGCTACAATTTCCAGACCATTGCGAATCACGCGCGACAATCTCATTTCGACAAGATTTTATTTATATTCTATCGTGATTGGTTCAAACTGACACGGGTTGTGAACTAGATTGGTCAATATTGAATGCATGGCCCATGAAGTAAATAGTATAAGATTTAGGTACTGCTGCGATCCAGCTGCAAGAGGTGACAGGCGAACTGTGGTTGGAAACCGTTTACATTTTCCCATTTCATTAGGAGCAAACATCAACATCTTTATGGATTAAGCCTCTAAAGGGTTGTTCCTGTCTCATGAATTGAATTTTTGCTGTGACCATCCTTTCTTCAAAAAATAAATTGAGTTTTATTTATGAACGCTCTTTAACTGCTGTGGTCCTTAGTGTCGCATTCATTATTGGGTGTGAAAGACTGGTAATTTTGCTCAGAGGCCTCTTTATCAGGCTTGAGGCTCTTACGTGCCATAAATCTACGACACGGGACCATCGGCTTTACTTTCCTTCCAAAGGAAAGGATGCAAAGGATTTTCACGCCCGAAAAAAAAATCCATCGCCCTCCACCGGTTTTGAACCCGGTAGTGGTAACCACTACACCACGGAGGACATCTTTTCTCGATATACTGGTGTTTCTATTAGAATTAATTCTTCTTCCACACAAGCCGTGTTTAGGAAAAAGCTGGAAGGGTAGAATCACACGGCTGAAAAATTGAATAGCCGGGATATGAACCACGAATTTCCGATTTCCGTCCGATTGCTCTAACCGACGGAGCTACCATAGCAGAATGCCGGTATGACATATTTCCCAAATGATATGCAATAGTCATTCTACCTTTCTGTTTCTATTGCCTATAGGTTTAAAATTTAGTATCAATTTTGGAATGCGATAATCTTCGATACTACCCCAAATTTCCTTTTCAGTTGGCTCTATATTGGTGCATCGATACGATTAACTTCAAAATAACGAATTCTTTTCTGATTTCAATCCTCTTTATATATAATAAACTGTTGCCTGCGATGCTCCTTAGGAAATTCATTTCTGCCGCTTCTGCTTTTCTTTCTTCGTTTTTGATAAGTATCCAAAATTCAGAACCATACAAAAATATGGGAACAGCCATTAGTTTATAAAACTTTAGTTTAGTTTTTACTTTCTCTACTACGCATAGCAAGTAGGGGGAAGTACTGTATTCCACCCAAAAATTCCATAGCGAGATTTCACCGGAAATATATGTTTTGGGGCCCTCTGAATCCAAAAAAAGCATTTTTGGAAACATGTCCGTGTGTGTCTGTCTGAACAGCAGAAACGAATAGTCGGATAAACACCAAACTTGGTATTTAGGTTCAGTATCTTCCAGAGATGCGACACGAAGGTTTTCAAGAAAATCCCACCACGCCAGATTACATTTTTCGAAAATTTTAATTTTCTCCAAAATGGCTCTAACGATTTTGATTAAGATATCATATATTTAAGATACTTTCATGAAAAATAAAATGTTATCTTGAATTTTCTGGGAATGTCTCCAAAAACATTCTTCATTGTGAACGACTTTTGCATAACTGGTAAACCATAAAAGATAGACAAAATTCTGCTATCCAAAAAATAGAGATCGCGTTAAAATACACAATTCATGTCATTTTTTTGTCCAGTAAACCATTTTCGAGACTTTGCTTGCTATTCCCGTAAATTTTCCAATACTTACTTTTTCTCAAATGGGAATTCGTAATTTATTTTTTTTTGTCCTGGTAATGCAAAGAGAATGGAATATCCCACATAGCAACCAGTTCTTAAAACATTTGACTATCGCTTAAAGCCTACCAATTCCCCTTGCATCTACAAGAAAATTAGCAATAAGATTAACATCTCGATATCTCGATTAACATGAAACATATGGGGAATAAGCGTGTGTAAAAATAGTTTGTACAGGAGTAGAGTGTAACACATCAGATTTTTTCCCTAGTACTTTTAAAGTTTCGTTTTATTGTACTGCATATTAAACTTAATAATATGTAATTAAATTTAAATTTAAGTTATTATTGTTAGATCTTCATTTTAAATACGAAACATTGCTGCCTACGTAGTTATAATTATTAACTTGTCCTATAATTTTTATTTTAGTTGTAAGAGATATTAGGTAAACGTTTTTACATAAAATTATTAGTGGATATTTGTAAATTTTCTTCTATGTCACATGCTAGAACCTGGTCATCTGCAAATAGAACTATCTAAAAACACATTCCTAGTTTTAAACTGAATTCCTAAATTTATCTAAATTTTTCCAATAACACATCATTGTGCATGTTTAAAAACAGTTGTGAAAGGGGGCAAGTTTCTCTTACATTTTTGTTAATTATTGCTGTTATATTATTCTTAGTTGTTTCTGTTTCTATCATTATTTTATTTTCATGCATAAACTTCTTGTTATTCTTATTAAATGTATCGGTATACCTTTTTGTTCCATAATATGCCATACTTAATTTCTACTGACCATATTAAGGGTTTTTTCAAAATATTGTGACAGAGCGGCTATGGCTCAGGGTTATCGGGAGGTCGGCGCCGAGCGGTCCGAGTAAACAACAATAACGCCGCATATCAGCGTAAACACAAGGCGTGCTATCGAGAAATAATTAGAAATTTCTCCCCCTCCTTCTGAAAGTGTGTCGAAATAGCTCTAGAACGTTCTTGAATCTTCTGCGAAAGATTCTACTGCTCATATAAGCGAGCGCTCTCGCGGGCAGTCAGGGCAGTCGCCAGTTGAAAGCTAGTCGAGTGCGACAGATTGTCAGTTGAGCTACAAGTCGAATGGCGACAGAAGAGTGAGTCGCATCGGTCAGTCGGTGAACGAGTGAGTTGGCCGGTGAGTGCGACATCGAAAGAGACTTCTTCAGTTCGACTCCAGAGTGTAGTGAACTATCTGGCGTGAAGAGGAAGTTAAGTGATGCAGAACTGAACTAGTACAACTGAGTGAAGTGAAGTTGATGAAGTGACCTCCAGTGAAACTACATAAGGACTTAAAACAGTGACAAATAAAAACAGTGACAGTGAGAACTCGGAGACTTTAAAGTGACAGTTAAAAAAACTGGACAAAGTCACAATATATAAACGTCATAATTATGTTATATTCACTACATTTCAAACTATGGTGCAACACTAGCAGCAATTCTTAATGAAACAAAATATGGTATTCTTTGACCCTTAGTTCCGTAGTCGCATTGGTGTAATTTGACAATGGAAGATCAGCCATCTTCCTGTGCCACCCACTTTGTTGCTATTGATTTAATTAAAGGTCATGTAATTTCTGTTTTATGGCTACGTAGATATAGTTCCTGCATCAACTGCTTGAGTGGCTTTGAGATAGATAATCTTGGTTGCATACGCACTTTCCTGTTCCATAAATTTTATTTGCTTTTGTTTTTCACTATAGATAAATTTTGGTTCGTAGTATTTAATACCCAATTTGCGTCTACTAGCAACTGAAAGAAGCCACAAAAATAACTCAACTGGAATTTGAACCCGAAATCACCGATAGGTAAGTCACAGACACCTAAACCATCTAGCCTATTTGCACAGTTCTGTTGCTAATAGTCGTGTTTCGCATAATTGCGGCATTAAATTATCGTAATGACTACATTACAGTAGGAAAATTTTCAAATATCTGCGTTTCAATTACCTTCAACTGAATTAGATTTAAATTGACATTCATTGCCGCTAATCAGCAACAAATCGGTTATGTATCTTTACGTTGATTACTGATTTTATAACCCCCTCAACATATTCAGCAGTAATTTGAACTGAAACCTTTTAGAAGTGGTTGACTTATTATCGCACACTAATTTTGTCTTGCTGAGTTGTCTGGCAGTACAGAATTGAAGAAGCATACCTAAGATAACTGTATATAAAAATACACACTTTTAACTTTCTTTATTACCTTGTTATAGTAGGTAGAGGAAGTATTGTTACATGCTGGATAGAGGCCTAAAAGTTCACATGAAAATTAAATTAATTTTTAGTACCCAGCACGTACATTGGGGGGACGGATACTCACTTCGTTGTGAGGGACAGAAACATGGTGTGGAGGTTAAGAGGTAGGTGTAACACAAATCTACTTACACATTCCTAGATTTATTTCCCAACCGTATGGGGTTCCTACATTATTAAATATGAAAGGTGAGAGGAGATGTTCACCGATCCAAAGGCCGGCTTGCGCGCGCGATCCGCTTCTCTCGGAATACTCAGCAAGACAGACGCTATATCCCTACCACTCGTGACTAGCAAAGCTACCAGCCAGGAGTGACGTAAACAACAATGTGTCTGGTAATGACAATGTAGAACAATAATATATCTGGCAATGACAATGATACCCCCAAATTATTAATACGCAACAGTATTGTATTCCATACAAAAATTCTATTTCGAGATTTCAACAAAAATACATATTTGAGAACCTCTAAATCTAAAACTAAAGCATTTTTAGAAAAAGAAACGTATATGTTGAACAACATATGACAAGAAATAACCAATATTTCGAAAACTCAGCTGCAACCTGAAGCCAAAATGTATTTACACGCTACAACGTCTGCTCTGCAGAAGATGCAGAACGCTTTCAACTCCCTCTATGGAAAAGGTAAGCACACAATGTGCAGGCTTGTATGACCTCGCTTGTATATTGTCTCTTCCACTCTATGTCGGCAAGCGTGGGTAAGTGAAATAAAACCTGATGGGTTACAGTCCTATTACTTTCGTAGTCGTTATCGTTCATTTGTATATAATTTCTAAAAAACTATTGTTGCAAATGCTCGTTTTTAATTCTAATTGATGTTAATCGAGATAAACATTTACAGAAATGATTTCATTCAACATTTCTTTGTGGGTACAAAGAGTATACGAAGCTGAAGCGATACTCAAGTCTTTACAATCCAGATCGCCATTTGCTGACATTGAAATTCCAAACTCTTTTTACGGCATCACGAGAAACAACTGAATGGTGACAGCACCTTAAAAAATAACAAAAGTATTAAAAATTCAGTTTGAGGCAGTATTTTTAACACTTAAATGATTTCAGTCAAATTATATAATACAAAAATATAAGCCCGCCTTAAAGCAATATGTGTATGTAGCAATACATAAAAAGTGTATATTACATTCATTGTAATTGTTTATATTATTGTATATATGTGTAATAATGTTATATGAATGTATTATGTAATTTAATAATGTAGGAGCTGTGAGAATAATAGGTTAAAAGTTGCTAACAATGAGATAACAATGACGTAACTTTGAGGCAGTAAAGAGTAAGAAAGTTTAATACTACTACTTGTTATTCTTGCAGTAACAATAATGTAATTTTTGTGACAGTTTATAAAAATAGCCAATCAACAACCAGAAGAAAAGCTTTAGTTAAATGAAGGTATTCTATTGGAGTAGGATTGGCCAATCAGAAACTGAAATACAGCAAAATTTACAAATCTAGAAGTCAGTTGCTTGTAGACAGTGCTCATAACTGGACGCATTGGTTGTAGGCAGACGCAAGACACGTCCTAAAAAAATGTAATACGTATTCAGTGTGAGACGAAAATAGTTTACGTGTTAAAAAGTGCAAGTAATAACAAAAGAATCTCGCAGCTCTCTATATCAGTGAAGTGTTATTTAAATCGTGTCAAGCATTAATAAATGGAGTGAAGAAAAACTTATAATCTGTGTAAGCCTACATTCTTCAGTCGCACCACAACCCTGCAAAGAGAAACATGTCTCTAACAATAATACTGACACAGCCGAGGCAAACAAAAATATAAATATTTAAAGAAGCATTCAAAATTACAAAGTTATATTTTTAAATTAGGGACGAAGGCTAACGGATACCATAGTGCGGTGGCTACTACTACAAGTTCGGCTTCCTAACAGTTGAAATACAATACAAAACCTACTTAAAACTGACGTTCCATACGTAGCAGCAACAAAAACTTCTTTAAATTGGCTCCCAAAGCGTGGTGCAAATAACAATAATGTGAAAAAGAACCTTCTTCAAATTGACGCCCAAAATGTGGTGCAAGTAACGTGAAGATACTATCTACTTCAAGGCCAATAAAAATGAATGAATATACTTAAAAAATAGTTTATGCCACAAATGAATATATTTTATTCGAAATAAGTTGCAATGTTTGAAATATCCACATTTGTGTTTGGATAAGATTTTATCTACCTCTTACAGTTTACCAGTTATATAAAATTATACAGAAATAATTCTGAACTAAGAGAACTCCTCAGGGTAAAATACGTCCTCTGAAAATATCTTAAACATAGTCGAAGTATTTTAATGAAGTCGTTGGAGCTTTCGTTTTTAAAAAAATCTGATGTGTTACACTCACATGACTTTCTCTACTCTTGTACAAACTGTTTTTACAAACGCTTATTCTCCATATGCTTCATGTTAATCGAGATATCGAGATGTCAATCTTCGTAATTTTCTTGTAGATGCAAGGGGAATATGCTACATTTTAAGCGATAGTCAAATATTTTAACGCTGGTTGCTATGTGGCGCATTCCATTCTCTTTGCATGTCCAGGATATAAAAAAAATCTGATGTGTTACACTCAAATAACTTTCTCTACTCTTGTACAATCTAATTTTACAAACGCCTATTCTCCATATGCTTCATGTTAATCGAGATATCGAGATGTCAATCTTATTGGTAATTTTCTTGTAGATGCAAGGGGAATATGGTAGCTTTTAAGCGATAGTCAAATATTTTAACGCTGGTTGCTATGTGGCGAATTCCATTCTCTTTGCATGTTCAGGACATAAAAAAAATCTGATGTGTTACACTCACATGACTTTCTCTACTCTTGTACAAACTATTTTTACAAACGCTTATTCTCCATATGCTTCATGTTAATGGAGATATCAAGATGTCAATCTTATTGATAATTTTCTTGTAGATGCAAGGGGAATATGGTAGGTTTTAAGCGATAGTCAAATATTTTAACGCTGGTTGCTATGTGGCGCATTCCATTCTCTTTGCATGTCCAGGACATAAAAAAATGAATAACGAATTTGAGAAAAAGTATAAGTATTGGAAAATTTAAGGGAATAACAAGCAATATCTCGCAAACGGTTCACTCAACAAAAGAAATGTATATGACATAAATTGTGTATTTTAACGCGATCTACATTTTTCGTGTAGTAAAATTTTGTCTATCTCTTATGGTTTACCAGTTATGAAAAAGTCGTTCATAATGAAGAATACTTTTGGAGACATTCCCAGAAAATTCGCGATATACATTTTATTTGTCATGACAATATCTTAAACATATGATATTTTCATCAAAATCGTTAGAGCCGTTTTTGAGAAAATTAAAATTTTCGAAAAATGTTCCATGTAAAGGGTAGTCTGGGGTGGGGGGATTTTTTTGAAAACCTTCGTGTCGCATCTCTGAAAGATACTGAACCTAAATACCAAGTTTGGTGTTTATCCGACTGTTCGTTTTTGAGTTATGCTGTTCACAGACACACAGACAGACACACACACGGACATGTTTTCAAAAATGCTTTTTTTGGATTCAGTGAGTCTCAAAACATGTATTTCCGGTGAAATCTCGGTATCGAATTTTTGGGTGGAATACAATACTTCCCCTACTTACTATACGTAGTAGAGAAAGTAATGAATAACGAATTTGAGAAAAAGTATTAAGTATTGGAAAATTTAAGGGAATAACAAGCAATATCTCGAAAACGGTTCACTCAAAAAAAGAAATGTACATAACATAAATTGTGTATTTTAACGCGATCTACATTTTTTTGTGTAGTAAAATTTTGTCTATCTCTTATGGTTTACCAGTTATGCAAAAGTCGTTCACAATGAAGAATACTTTTGGAGACATTCCCAGAAAATTCGAGATATACATTTCATTTCTCATGACAATATCTTAAACATATGATATTTTAATCAAAATCGTTAGAGCCATTTTTGAGAAAATTAAAAATTTCGAAAAATGTTCCATGTAAAGGATAGTCTGGGGTGGAGGATTTTCTTGAAAACCTTCGTGTCGCATCTCTGGTAGATACTGAACCTAAATACCAAGTTTGGTGTTTATCCGACTGTTCGTTTCTGAGTTATGCTGTTCACAGACACACACACGGACATGTTTCCAAAAATGCTTTTTTTGGATTCAGGTGGTCTCAAAACATGTATTTCCGGCGAAATCTCGGTATCGAATTTTTGGGTGGAATACAATACTTCCCCTACTTACTATACGTAGTAGAGAAAGTAAAAATCTGATATGTTACACTCACATGACTAGGATATTTCTAAGTAGAAAATATTGGTTAGTTTACAGTTTGCTTTTGAAAAAGTATCAAGAGTTGAGAGTAATAAGAGTTGAAAGGGCAATCCAGCTTGTAGGCTTAATAGTACGTAAACTGGTTTGGTTGGGATTCTATAAAAAAAATCTGATGTGTTACACTCACATGACTTTCTCTACTCTTGTACAAACTATTTTTATAAACGCTTATTCTCCATATGCTTCATGTTAATCGAGATATCGAGATGTCAATCTTATTTGTAATTTTCTTGTAGATGCAAGGGGAATATGGTAGCTTTTAAGCGATAGTCAAATATTTTAACGCTGGTTGCTATGTGGCGCATTCCATTCTCTTTGCATGTCCAGGACATAAAAAAATCTGATGTGTTACACTCACATGACTTTCTCTACTCTTGTACAATCTAATTTTACAAACGCCTATTCTCCATATGCTTCATGTTAAACGAGATATCGAGATGTCAAACTTATTGCTAATTTTCTTGTGTAGATGCAAGGGGAATATGCTAGCTTTTAAGCGATAGTCAAATATTTTAACGCTGGTTGCTATGTGGCGCATTCCATTCTCTTTGCATGTCCAGGACAAAAAAAATCTGATGTGTTACACTCACATGACTTTCTCTACTCTTGTACAATCTGATTTTACAAACGCTTATTCTCCATATGCTTCATGTTAATCGAGATATCGAGATGTCAATCTTATTGGTAATTTTCTTGTAGATGCAAGGGGAATATGGTAGGTTATAAGCGATAGTCAAATATTTTAACGCTGGTTGCTATGTGGCGCATTTCATTCTCTTTGCATGTCTAGGACATAAAAAAAATGAATAACGAATGTGAGAAAAAGTATAAGTATTGGAAAATTTAAGGGAATAACAAGCAATATCTCGAAAACGGTTCACTCAACAAAAGAAATGTATATGACATAAGTTGTGTATTTTAACGCGATCTACATTTTTTGTGTAGTAAAATTTTGTCTACCTCTTATGGTTTACCAGTTATGCAAAAGTCGTTCACAATGAAGAATACTTTTGGAGACATTCCCAGAAAATTCGAGATATACATTTCATTTCTCATGACATTATTTTAAACATATGATATTTTCATCAAAATCGTTAGAGCCATTTTTGAGAAAATTAACATTTTCGAAAAATCTTCCATGTAAAGGGTAGTCTGGGGTGGGGGGATTTTCTTGAAAACCTTCGTGTCGCATCTCTGGAAGATACTGAACCTAAATACCAAGTTTGGTGCGTCTCCGACTGTTCCTTTTTGAGTTATGCTGTTCACAGACACACACACACACACAGACACACACACACACACACACACAGACACACACACACACAGACACACACACGGACATGTTTCAAAAAATGCTTTTTTTGGATTCAGGAGGTCTCAAACATGTATTTGCGGTGAAATCTCGGTATCGAATTTTTGGGTGGAATGCAATACTTCCCCTACTTACTATACGTAGTAGAGAAAGTAAAAAATCTGATGTGTTACACTCACATGACTTTCTCTACTCTTGTACAATCTATTTTTACAAACGCCTATTCTCCATATGCTTCATGTTAATCGAGATATCGAGATGTCAATCTTATTGGTAATTTTCATGTAGATGAAAGGGGAATATGGTAGCTTTTAAGCGATAGTCAAATATTTTAACGCTGGTTGCTATGCGGCGCATTCCATTCTCTTTGCAAGTCCAAGACATAAAAAAATGAATAACGAATTTGAGAAAAAGTATAAGTATTGGAAAATTTAAGGGAATAACAAGCAATATCTCGAAAACGGTTCACTCAACAAAAGAAATGTATATGACATAAGTTGTGTATTTTAAGGCGATCTACATTTTTTGTGTAGTAAAATTTTGTCTATCTCTTATGGTTTATCAGTTATGCAAAAGTCGTTCACAATGAAGAATACTTTTGGAGACATTCCCAGAAAATTCGAGATATACATTTCATTTCTCATGACATTATCTTAAACATATGATATTTTAATCAAAATCGTTAGAGCCATTTTTGAGAAAATTAAAATTTTCGAAAAATGTTCCATGTAAAGGGTAGTCTGGGGTGGGGGGATTTTCTTGAAAACCTTCGTGTCGCATCTCTGGAAGACACTGAACCTAAATATCAAGTTTGGTGTTTATCCGACTGTTCGTTTTTGAGTTATGCTGTTCACACACACACAGACACACACATAGACACACACACACACACACACACACACACAGACACACAGACACACACACGGACATGTTTCCAAAAATGCTTTTTTTGGATTCAGGAGGTCTCAAAACATGTATTTCCGGTGAAATCTCGGTATCGAATTTTTGGGTGGAATGCAATACTTCCCCTACTTACTATACGTAGTAGAGAAAGTAAAAATGAATAACGAATTTGAGAAAAAGTATAAGTATTGGAAAATTTAAGGAAATAACAAGCAATATCTCGAAAACGGTTCACTCAACAAAAGAAACGTATATGACATAAGTTGTGTATTTTAACGCGATCTACATTTTTTGTGTAGTAAAATTTTGTCTATCTCTTATGGTTTACCAGTTATGCAAAAGTCGTTCACAATGAAGAATATTTTTGGAGACATTCCCAGAAAATTCGAGATATACATTTTATTTGTCATGACAATATCTTAAACATATGATATTTTAAACAAAATCGTTAGAGCCGTTTTTGAGAAAATTAAAATTTTCGAAAAATGTTCCATGTAAAGGGTAGTCTGGGGTGGGGGATTTTCTTGAAAACCTTCGTGTCGCATCTCTGGAAGATACTGAACCTAAATACCAAGTTTGGTGTTTATCCGACTGTTCGTTTTTGAGTTATGCTGTTCACAGACACACAGACACACAGACAGACACACAGACAGACACAGACAGACACACAGACACACAGACACACAGACAGACACACACTCGGACATGTTTCCAAAAATGATTTTTTTGGATTCAGGAGGTCTCAAAACATGTATTTCCGGTGAAATATCGGTATCGAATTTTTGGGTGGAATGCAATACTTCCCCTACTTACTATACGTAGTAGAGAAAGTAAAAATAAAGTAAATTTTTCCAAGTACAGGATAGTTTGGGATGACGAGAATTTCTTGAAAACTGTTCAGTCACATCTTTGGGAGATGCCTACCTTTTTATGTGGTTTTCTCTCTCCTCATAAAAGGTTAAACATCATTTGTATTAACACCTTTGCAATTGTTCTTACACCAACGTAAATAACAAGAAAATTCTGAAGAAAATTCTGAAAATTCCCAATCATTCGTTGCACGAAGAGCGCAACGAATGATTTGGACCATACATGGATGATCATTTTAGAGTGAAGTTACGTTTCGTAATTGGGAACCAACATTTTTTATTTTGTTTTCTTATTCTTCATCACAAAATAAACAGCTTTTTATGAAACATTTTCTAATTAAAAAACATACAAAATCAAGGTTCCCATGCAATAAAATTTACCCTAAAATGATATCATAACGTCCTCCAAACAAAACATGACTAATGGCATTTACTTTCTCCCATGATATTAAAGAAATTTTGTTAGAGATATTTCTTTTTACAACGCATAATGTTAGAGATATTGTAGTCTCGACTTAAATGGTCCACTGTGTATAATTATTGGGTAAAATTCAATATCTTCTCTACCTATGAGAAAGGTGATAGACAAATTAAAAATTATTATATACACTGCCGTTTGTGAAAATTGCAACACCAAAAAAGAATTTCCCGAATAACTCCAAACTTGGTGGAAGTGTAGAAGAGTGTTCAAGCAATAAGTGATTAGGTTTGCAGAGAGATAGGGTGCACATAGGTCGAGCAGAGCCCTCTCGTATAGAACAAGATCAGTGTTGCGGTCAGTGTAGTCAGAGCAGAACTGCTAAACAAGGTTTAAACAAAGTGAGTACCAGCATGCTTCGTCGACGACAAAGAGAGCCATATCGGCATGTGAGTGAGTTCGAACGGGGCAGAATGATCGGTCTCCGGAAGCGGGTTTGTCATACCGTCAGATTTCGGCTCGTACAGGGCTACTACGACAGTGATGCGTGTTTGGAAGCAGTGGATAGATGAAGGTCGTACGCAGTGAAGAGCGGGTACTGGACCACGGAACATGAGGACAGCACGGGATTACCGTCATCTTGTCAGCATGGCCATAACGGACCGTACAGCTTCATTCACAGTGTTGGCTTGACGCAGGAGCACTGCAACAGGTGTGAAGTTGTCTGCATCAACGGTCTGCTGCAGGTTGGACTGGTTGCATGCATGCCATTACGTCGGCTTCCATTGTCCAGAAACCACAAACTCCTCCGACTGAAATGGGCACGTGAACACCGTCACCGGGTGCTGAGTGGCAAAATGTAGTCTTTTCGGACGAGTCCCGCTTCAACGTGTCCTACAGTGATGGCCGCATACGTGTCCGGCGGTACCGTGGTGAGCGCAACCTAAAGGACTACATTGTTGAGCGGCATAGCGGACAAACACCAGGTGTGATGGTTTGGGGCCCCATTGGTTACAACAACCGATCTCGCCTCCTACGAATTGAGGGCACTTTGAACAGCAATCGGTACCTAACGGTGTTTGTAGAACCTGAGGTAATTTCCCTGCTTCAGGCATCTCTTCAGGCCACATTTTAACAGGACAATGCCCGGCCACATATTGCGAGGAATGTACAATCCTCCTTCGAAGAGCGACGGGTACCATTGCTTCCCTGGCCTGCACGTTCCCCTAACATGTCGCCCATCGAACATGTCTGGAATATGGTTGGTGGTAACTGGTGCGTCACGGTCCTCCAGAAGACAGTGTCACGGATTTGTGGGCTCGAATACAACTGCGTGGAGGGAAATCGCTCAGGAGCTCATTCAGAACCTTTTTGATTCAATGCCACGACATATAGCAGCTCTAATTGCGGCGCATGGAGGCCACACCAAATACGGAATATTAGGGCTCAAAGGTCAGTATAGATTTGAAAAGTTTATCATTTGTTACTTGTCATGTACCTAATCTGTGGTATTAAATGCATTGAATTCAAGCGTTTCCTTCTTGCTGTTGCAATTTTCACAAACAGCAGTGTATATTAACTTAGATTGCTCATCTAATATTGTATATTGTTCATTATATCTTATCAAACAGCTAGTCAAAGGTACACTCGCTGTAAAATTAATTGCTACAGCTTTTTCAGACATTTTCTGTGTGGAACCATATGCTATTCTTGTATCCCGTATAATGAATAGTCAGCGGCAGATTCGAGGATGTACAACCTTTAAAAATGATATCTTGAGATTATATCGATCCAACAGTCGTCGAGCCTGCGGTTAGTGCTGCCTTCAGCTCTACTAAGCTAATTCTTACCTTCCGCGTTTTTCCCCTTTCTTCCTCCATGCGTCATGCAAGAATGCTCCGATTACCGTCCATGTTTGATGAACGTAGTCAGTGACAAGTCGTGCGTGCTGATTGCGTCCCTGACGTGTTGCCAACCTGGAGCATGCCGTTATCGGACACAGGCCTCCCAGTGCATCAGCTAAAATTGAAGCTGCTTTTACTGTTATTTACAGTAAGCAGAGGGGATATTGTATTCCATCAAAAAATTCGGAGTCTAGATTTCGCTGAAAATACATGCTTTAAGGCCTCCGAGCCCCAAAAAAGCATTTTTAGAAAAACGTCACTGTGTGTGTGCGTATAACCAGCAGAACACAATAACAAAATATTTGATAAGTCCCAAAGATTCTGATACAGAGATCTTCAAGAAAATCCCCAACACAAACTACTGTCTTCATGAAAGATTCTTCAAAAATTTCTATTTTTAAAAAAAATGGCTCTAAAGATTTTAATTAAACTACCATATATTTTACATACGTCAAAATGTATCTATAACATGTGAACCCTCTTCATTCAGAACGATTTTGTATAACTATTAAAGTGGTAGTTTTTATACTTTCACAAAAGCTGCAAAAACATTCTGATATATTACATTCACATGACTTTCTCTACCCTCTATTGTTTATTAGTGGGTGTACAAACTGTTCTTACTGTAGCTTATTGTTCTATCGATTACATTTTAATCCAGATAAACCTTTGTAGAAATAGCTACATAACACATTTCGTTATAGATACAAAGGGGACAGCAGTAGTCAAATGTTTAAGAACTGGAAGCTACATGCTGGCCCTTAAAATTCCATAGTGTTTCCATGCAATCCCGAGAAACAACTGAATGTTGACAGGACTTTACGAAAATGCCAAGAAATGAACAATTCGAACCTGTAATAACGAATATATCAGAAATGGCTCCTGCCACAAAATAACTTATTTTAAATAAATTGTGTGTTTTAAAGAGATCTACATTTCTCTATATTATGTCTTGGTCTTTCGCTTTACGTTTATCAGTTAAACAAAACAAACAAAATTCCTTCCGAATGAACAGGACTTTATAAGCTATTCCCAAAACATTCAAGAGATGCATTTTGTTATGTAAATATCTGTAATATGTGGTATTTTTACCAAATGATTGTCATTTAATAGAACATAAAAATTTACGAAAAATGTTCTATGTAAAGGGTAGTTTTTGGTGGGGGGATTTTCTTGAAAATCTTTGTGTGGCATCTTTGAAAGGTACTGAACCTAAATACCAAGTTTGGCATTCATCTAACTTTTAGTTTTTGAGTTATTCTGTTCATAGACACACTCTCACAGATATTTTTATAACAATGCTTTGTTTTGAGTCCAGGAGCCTCAAAACATGTATTTCCGGTGAAGTCGCGGTATCGAATTTTTTAGTGAAATGTAATACCTTCTCTATCTACTATATACTATATATCTCTTATAGGTTTGAAAATGTCAATAACTTTGCCATTTTTAAAGCGCTGCCACTATTCAATTGTTTTTAATGGTGTCATGGAGATACTGTGGAATTTCAAGGCCAGCTATAGATACATGACTATCGATTTTGCTTTATGTATTCCCCTCGTATGTACAACGTAATGTGCAACGAAACTATTTCTGCAAAAGTTAAACTCCATTAATATGAAATAAATAGAAAAATAGGCTTTTGTACGAATAATATGTGGAAGCAATATACAACTAAACGACAGAGGGTGGAGAAGGCCATGTGAATGTAACCCATCAGGTTTGTGGAACATTTACTCTCAAATGACCTTGGATGGACATGTACAATTTCTTATTGGATAAATTATTCATGTTTTTTACTTTCTCTACTACGTATAGTAAGTAGGGGAAGTATTGCATTCCACCCAAAAATTCGATACCGAGATTTCACCGAAAATATATGTTTTGAGACCCCCTTGAATCCAAAAAAAGCATTTTTGGAAACACGTCCTGTGTGTATCTGTGAACAGCATAACTCAGAAATGAACAGTCGGATAAATACCAAACTTGGTATTTAGGTTCAGTATCTTCCAGAGACGCGACATGAAGGTTTTCAAGAAAATTCCCCCACCCAAGATTACCCTTTACATGGAACATTTTTCGAAAATTTTAATTTTCTCAAAAATAGCTCTAACGATTTTGATTAAAATATCATATGTTTTAAGATATTTTCATGACAAATGAAATGTATATCTCGAATTTTTTGGGAATGTCTCCAAAAGTATTCTTCATTGTGAACGCTTTTGCATAACTGGTAAACCATAACGGATAGATAAAATGTTACTACACAAAAAATGTAGATCGCATTAAAATACACAATTTATGTCCTATACGTTTTTTTATTGAGTGAACCATTTTCCAGATATTGCTTGTTATTCCCTTAAAATTGTCAATACTTATTTTCTCAAATGGGAATTCGTTATTCATTTTTTTTGCCTTGGATATGCAGAGAGTATTAATCTGTGGCAAAGAGAATGGTGCTGCACCTAGCAACCAGCTATTAAGAGATATGTCTATGCTTAAAGGCTACTGTATTTTTATATTGCTCTTGCAAATGCAAAACAAGGGGAAAATAGTAGGCCTTAAGCGATAGTCAAATATTTTTAGAGCTGGTCGCTATGAGTAAAATGTAATTCTTTTTGCATTTCAAAATATCGTTTCTGCAAATGTTTATTTCGATTAATATGGAATAGATGGAGAATAAGAGTTTGTAAAAATAATTTGTACAAGAGTAGAGAAAGTTATGCGAGTGTAACACATCAGATTTTTATTGTCCTGGTAATGCAAAAAGAATGGAATACTCCACATAGCAACCAGCTCTTAAAATATTTGACTATCGCTTAAAGCCTACCAATTCCCCTTGCATCTACAAGAAAATTAGCAATAAGATTAACATGAAGCATATGGAGAATAAGCGTTTGTAAAAATAGTTATTACAGGAGTAGAGAAAGTCATGTGAGTGTAACATATCAGATTTTTTTCAATATATGAAAATCATAGTTAAATAGCTAAATCAGGGGATGATTAGAACCATAGTCCCTATCTTCAAAAATTTCCTGAATTAAGTTTAATGACTCATTAGCTGTATGCGCGGTAGCAGTCTTGCTGGAAGAATCCAGACTGGCATTCAACGCCGGTCAACTGTTCAAACAATGGTGTAAATCATTCCTGTTAAAATATATAAGTTGTATTATTCTATATGGATTTACTTCTCACCACACACAGACATTTTTGCGTCATGCAAGGGAATATTGCGTGTAAAATCGGATTTCTCTGTGCTCCAATATCTATTCCTTTGAGACTATAAAACTGTATATGGAACCATGCTTCGTCAGAGAAAAATATTAATTGTGGATCAATTACTCTATCACTGACATTTTGCAAATTCTAATTACAGAAATTTACACGACTGTGATGAACAAACCCCATACATGTGAAGAACTAAAACAAAACATCAGGCGAGAAATTCATTCAATTTCGGATATTGAACTTTTGAGTGTGAATGAAATTTTCCTCGGAAGATGTCAGAAGTGTGTGGATAGAGATGGACAAAATTTCCAACATCTCTTATGAGTACGGATATATTTTTTAAAAAAATAACAACAGAACATGATTTTACAAATACTTTATTATCATTCATTACACTTTACACTACTTCTCCACATAATCACCGACGCTATTCAGGCTGAAGATGATGTTGCTTCATGTATGGAAAGCCGATTTGAAGGAGTTGTATTATAGTTCAACTGTTGGGGAACCGAACACTTGATGTTGTTGCAACCGCACGTATGGTACCCGGTAGCCTTTGCCCCAATTTTTAGAAATATTTAACTCTGTATTTCTTACTGTTTCTTTAAATATTATGTATTTATGTTTGCCTCGGCTGCGTCAGTATATATTTTAGAGACATGGATGTCTTGGCAGGGTTGTGGTGCGACTTAAGAATGTAGGCTTACACAGATTGTAATTTTTAATTCACTTCTTTTATTAATGCTTGATACGATTTAAATAACACCACTGATATAGAGAGCTGTGAAATTCTTTTAATTAATTACTTGCACTTTTTAACACGTAAACTATTTTTTTTTGTCACACACGAATACGTATTCATTTTCTCTAGGACACTTTTTGCGTCTGGTTAGTAACGCTGTCTGAATTGTTTTCAACCGTCTAAACTTATAAATTTGTGTATTTCAAGTCTCTGATAGGCTATTCCTAATCCAATAGAATACCTTCATTTAACCTAAGCTTTTTCTGGTTGTTGATTGGCTATTTTTATAAACTGTCACTACAATTATATTATTACTTCCAAGAATCACAAGTAACATTTAAACTCTCAAACTCATTATTACCACAAGGTTACCTCATTGTTAACAACTTTTGTCCTATTTCTCACAGCTCCTACATTATTAAATTACGCAATACATTCACATAAGATAATCACACATGAATACAATAATATAAACATATACAATGACTGTAATATACACTTTTTCTAAATTGTTACATACACATATTGCTTTAAGGCGGATGTTGTAGAATTTATATATTTATATAATAAGACTGAAATCATTTAAGCGTTAAAAATACTGCCTCAAGGCACCTTTTGAATGCCTTCGTCAAAGAATGACGTCTGCACTTCTTGTTTCACAACATCATCGACGTTGAATGTTTTCCTACCAAGGTATTTCATAGAAGAAGTAGATGAAAATCGCATGGTGCCAAATCCGGACTGTAGGAAGGATGGTCGAATTGTTCCCAACCAAATGATGTGTTCAGATGTTGAGTTTGTTTGGCTGTGTTTGGAAGAGCATTGTCATGAACCAAAGGGATTCCACGAGAAAGAATTCCACGCTTTTTGTTCTGTACTGTACGGAGCTTTCGTAATGTCTCACAATAGAGGTCTTTGTTGATTGTCACATTCCTGGGCAAGAATTCAACCATTAAAACACCTTGCCTGTTCCAGAAATCCTTGCACATGAACTTGCGAGTGGATACGTCTGTTTGAATTTCTTCTTCATGGGAAATGTATATTCCACTCCAAGGATCGTGCTTCATTTTGGAGTGAAGTGATACGCCTATGTCTCATCTCCTTCCCCAGCATATCGCGTGAGAAATGTTCAGTGCGGCGGCAGATCGCTGGTTCTTGTGCTCATTAGCAAGATTTTTGGGCACCTATCATGAGCATAATTTACAATATTGCAAATGACTGACCTTTAAATTTATGGATAATGCGACGACAACACCGATATGGTGATACATACGTCCTCACGAATATTTTCTTCCTCAACTGGCACCAAATCATCGGACGCTCCGCGGCTCATGGGCATTTTCACGACCTTCGTTAAATTTCTACTCACTCCGTCACCATTCCATATTTCCTCAGGATTGTTTCCCCATAAAACCTCACACAATTGGCAATGAATGTTTGCTGGCCTAACATTTCTCGCATTCAAAAAACGAATGACTGATATGACTTCAAGTCGACGGATCATTCGATTGTTTTGAATATTTTGAAACACTCTAATAACAGGAAAACACAAAGTGGCGATCGTCCACTGCTGCGTCTTGCTTCCCATTGAATAGAGGAAGTGATCGCGATCGTCCTCCGTGGTGTACTAGTTACAATGCTAGCCTCTAGTTTCCGGGGTCGCGAGTTCAAGCCCGGAGGGCGATGGATTTTTCAGGCGTAAAAATCTTTAGCATGGCTTCCTTCGGAAGGGAAGTAAAGCCGGTGGTTCCGTGTCGTAGATCTACGACACGTAAAAGAACTTCAAGTCTGATAAAGAGGCCTCTGAGCAAAATTACCGGTCTTTCACGCCCAATACAGAATGGGACGCAAAGGACCACAGCAGTTAGAGAGATCCGTAGATAAAACTCACTTTTATTTAATTTGAAGTTATCGCGCATGCTCCAAATCGTGACTGCAGCGCTGAAACGGCAAAATATTAAAACTACTTACTTTAAAAACACGCTTCGTATCATTGTAATTGTAACTGTAACCTGAGGCGCTTCCGGGAGTATTATAACTGTTTCGGCAGAAGTTCGAGCCGCGGTAGCCGGCGCGCGAGTTGTCTGTGGCCACAGTTTGAAAGAAAGGCCCTGTATTTTAGACTTTTTTAGTTTGCGATGCAATTTCGGAAATACTTTTCTAATATTTACTAAATAATAACTACTTATTAATGTAAGTAGTGTATACCATTTTGAAAAACACGAAACTCAAAACTGATAATCTTTTCTAGCGCAATAGAACATAATTCTGATATGTTTTACAATTTGAAAATTGCTTCGTAAGGAGCATTTTTTTTGTAAAATAGCTTAAATTTTTGAAAAGCATAATCCAGTAACGACCTAACATACCCCTATCAAACTTTGCAACCAAAATTCTTTTTACGGGCATAAGATGTGGTAAATGGTTCAAAATAATCGGTGGAATACATTGGGTTTTGGAAAATTCTCAAATAGATTCTTAAATGCAATTGGTTGAAACCGAAACATTCGACTGTTTGTAGACTATTTATTATAACACGCAGAAGATACGACGCAGCTCATTAGCTAAGCTCTACATCGAATCAGCCACATAGGTAACTCCCTTGTAATTGCCAGCTTAGTTTGTTGGACCATCTAAAAGGTTCAGCAAGACTGCTTATTGAGACTGGACAGTTGGGTATAATGTTTTTACATTATATAAAGGTGTTCCCAAACTGCTCGTGTATTCTTAATTGCCGACCCAGCCGTTCCCAGCGTAATGACGATGTATGGAGGGCAGGAGCACCGCGGGCAACATAAATTACAGGAGCAGCGCCGTGAAAATTTTAAAGAAGCCATTAGTGATCCTCATTCCCCCGATAACTAATTCCATACGTGCAAATGTTGCCTGCCTGGAAGGGCCCCACATTCATATTCTTAGCGTATCCAAACAACAGCACCGAGGATTTAAGAAAGTAAACAAATATACAAACCTTTTGTTTTCTGATCATTTTAAAGAACCTCGCTGCTAATTTTATTAACAAACCATAAAAAAACTTTGATGTGTTACACTCACATGACTTTCTCTACTCTTGGACAAACTATTTTTACAAACGCTTATTCTCCATATGCTTCATGTTAATCGAGATGTTAATCTTATTTCTAATTTTCTTGTAGGTGCAAGGGGAATATGGTAGTATTTAAGCGATAGTCAAATCTTTTAAGAGCTGGTTGCCATGTGGAGTATTACATTCTCTTTGCATTACCAGGACAAAAGAAATGAATAACGAATTTGAGAAAAAGTATAAGTATTGGAAAATTTAAGGGAATAACAAGCAATATCTCGAAAATGGTTCACTCAACAAATGTATATGACATAAATTGTGTATTTTAACGCGATCTACATTTTTGTGTAGTAAAATTGTGTCTATATCTTATGGTTTACCAGTTATGCAAAAGTCGTTCAGAATGAAGAATACTTTTGGAGACATTCCTAGAAAATATACATTTGTCATGAAAATGATATTTTAATCAAAATCGTTAGCCATTTTTTAGAAAATTAAAATTTCGGAAAAATGTTCCATGTAAAGGGTAATCTGGGTTGGGGATTTTCTTGAAAGCCTTCGTGTCGCATCTCTGGAAGATACTGAACCTAAATACGAAGTTTGGTGTTTATCCGACACACACACACACACACGTTTCCAAAAATGCTTTTTTTGGATTCAGGGGACTAAAAACATGTATTTCCGGTGAAATCTCGGTATCGAATTTTTGGGTGGAATACAATACCTCCCCTGCTTACTATACGTAGTAGAAAAAGTAAAACCGAAAAGTTAGATAAGTATCAAACTTCATGTTGATGTTTAGTATCTTCCAAAGATTAGACACGAATATATTGAAATTATTCCAACCCAAACCACCTTACATGGAAAACGCCTGGTTATTTATTTATTTATTTTCTCGAAAAAGGTGTTAACGATTTTTATTAAAATACATGTATGTCTTGAACATATAGTGTGTATGTTAAATTTTCTGAAGATAGCATGCGAAGCCTTCCTCGTTCGTAATGAATTTATTCTAATTTTGTGTAACTGGTGAAGTCTAAGGGAGAGACAATACCTTGCAGCAAAAAATATAGATCGCTTTAAAACGCAGTTTATTTCAAATCGTTTTCGCGGCATCAGATATTTCCGAGATATTCCTTATTACTGACTGACCGACCGACTGACCGAAGTCGTTAAGATACGAGCTGGTAAACGGTAGGTCCACAATTCAAATCCCACTAGGGCCCTCCTTCCTGACTGAGGGTTTCCCTCAATCCAATCCTCATAATTGGCAAATGCTGGGGAGGTAGTAACCTAAACTTAGGCCTGGAACGTTTACTTTCCAAAATTTCTTTCCCGAATATCATAGTAACATAGGGTTGTTAAATTATATTCGAACCCACTCGCGGCCTCTCTCTACTGTGCGAGACAGCCGCAATTTTTACGCCGGCAGAGGCGGACTAAAATCCTTACCTTATAATAGATGCTGGAAATGTTGACCTTCTGCTCTTAAACAGGCAGCATATCTCATGTAAAGATTCTCACTCACTCTCCGAAGCTCAGCAGCAGGAATTCTTGTGATTTATTGCACAATGTTTTCTCTAAGTTCCTAGGTGTGCGAGGATTGGAACGATACACTTTGTCTTTTAAAGAACCCCGTAAATTAAAATCACAATTCGTTAGGTCAGGAAAATGAGGGGACCACAAATCAACACTAATTATTCTGTCATCAAACACCTTTCTTATTGCATGTAATGATTCGGCAGTCATATGTGCTACTGCAGAATCTTGCTGGACCCAACCATACGATTTCTCTTCTTCTGTGAAGCGATTGCAAAATGGCCTCAGAATTAACCTCTGATATCGTTCTGCATTTATTGTTTCATCAAAGTGTATGGACCCTATTATTCTTCTAGCACTTATTGCACAACACACTCCAATTTTCTGATCATAATGAAACGTTTCATCCAGAAGCACAGGTTCTTCTGAAGCGAGTATTCACACGTCCACTTAGATGAAACCAAGATTCATCAATGAAAAACAAAAGCTATGGGTCAATGTAACCCCTTTCTAAGGACTGGAAAAACCAGTTACAATAATTAGCGGGATCATTTGGCTTTAACGCTTGCGCCCTGCGTAGCGATAGAGCTTCAGTTTCATCAGACGTGTAGCATTTCTTGCAGAAGATCGAAATACACCTGTTTGCCGCGCTAGTTTTTTCAGCGATTTTCGACGAGGCGAACACTCCAAAGCGGCACCAATCACAAGAATTCCTGCTGCTGAGCTTCGGAGAATAAGCGAGAATATTTACACAAGATATGCTGCCTTTTTGACAGCAGAAGGTCAACATTTCCAGCATTTATTCTAAGGTAAGGATTTTAGTCTGCCTCTGCCGGCGTAATTTTCCCGGCGACTGCCGGTGGTCTCGCGCAGTAGAGAGAGGCAGCGAGTGGGTTTGAATATAATTTAACTAACCTATAGTAATAGCTTTTGGATGGCGCAAAACTGCTGGGGTCATCAGCGTCATACTCTAGTTACATGTTTATTTACATTCTGGTACAAAAACAATACAAACTTTGAACACCATAAGATTCAGAAAAGGAACAGGAATGAAACGTACAAAATTATGCATTCTAATTCAGTACACAGTTCTAGCAAAATATTTAAGAAAATTCGGAACAAGCAGACAATAATGAGTGAAAAATATTGGGCTATTAAATTCCATCCAGCTCAGAAGCTTCAGAAAATGTCTAATTTCAACATGTACTAGTCTGACAAGTCCACATTCTTCTGCGGTGAGTCCAAGGATTTGTTGCCATCAACACTCCCATCAGCCTTTCCCGGAGGCTCACTATATTTCACACCAGTCCACTAGCCTCGATTGATTCTATACAACCTATATACTTTACTGTAGCTCTCTTGTTTGGATGGCCGGATACCCTCACTACACCACAAACACCAAGTGTTGCTGACTCTCTCTTATGGCGAGATTTCTCACTCTCTCTCTCTCTCTCTCTCTCTCTCTGTGTTTTTGGTGTTTACGTATCGTCCGCGCTGTATCTTTCCAGGCGATTACGAGCTCTAAGTCTTCTCGTTTGGCATATTTTTCCAATGACAATTCTAACTTCTCTACTTTCGAAAACTTCCATTTCATTACCTAAAACTTGCCAATTACATGTAGTTGCATATCGTTCTCCATCAAATAGGATCCAAACAGTGCATTCTCATCATCTAGCTTGACACAAAGGTTCTTCTCTTTCTCTAGCTTCATTGTTGCAGATGTATCTACATTCAAAGGCTATAATTTAACCTCCCAAATAGCGACTGTCAAACTTTTCTGAAAACGGTCGCCCACAAACATACGATGAAGAACGTTTCAGTTTTACGGGAAAGGCTGTTGACCCTAACGCAAACCCCAAAACCTTGAGGACCGGTGGCTCGGGGCCCCAGGAACACCAATCCCGTACTTGCCTAAGTAAGCCCCTGTCTTTCCCAAATATAATTTTATCATCAGTGTGCACCACCTGTGATGCCGTATGTAAGAACGGTCGTTAAACACTGCTAAAGAAATTGACTGGAATTTTTCAATACTTTCTCCTTCTGCGATGGACTCTCGAGTTTTCACTGAACACGGCGCATGACGACTACCTCTATTACCCTGGGAGCTTCGTAAACTCTCACAGGAATACTTTTTCCGGAAGTTTTGAAATCTGGCAGCCAACAAAGAGTTTCTCGAATATTCGCAGTCTAAAAAGCACACCTAGCCCTATAGCCTACCCGTTAGTGAGGAGCTATAAGCGACATTGTGAATTTAAGTAATCGAAGCGATGATATAATTGTAAAGGCGAAATTTGTAAAACCAAACATTGAACATAAGAGAATATTGTCACATGTGATGTTGAGGGATGTTTAGAAACTGTTACAATTTAGACATTTATTTTGATGGAAATTACTTTATTTCGGACTACAATATATAAATTATATTTCTTAGTTGAGGGCTGTTAACGGCGTTAGCATGTAACAGGAAAGCAATGGCTTACCACTTCCTAGGACAATTCCAATGGATTTTACCATGACATCCGTTTCCGCGGGAGCACGTGCAGCTTTGCAGAAACTTAGCTGCACTCTGAACTGTCATACGTCACTATGAAAGTTCGAGAACAATTTAAATACTCGACGCTGATTGGATGTTAAGGTATAAGCTTTAAGTCGTGGCTCGCCTTATTTGGCATAATCTGCATCATAAGAATTGAGGCCCTCGTAGGCGGTGATCACGTATATAATGGGCCCTAGAGCTCAGCTGCAGGGGGAACATCTTCTGAGACTCGCGCTGGGGCAGTCATTTTGACCGCCGCTCTAGGGCTCTTCATCATTCACCTCACATCACCTGTGACACGTCTACTAAGGTAAGGCCCGTAAGGGCAAAAGTAATTATGTACTTCACAAGATATTTGTACACTTGTAGTGTCTCTTAAAAACACTTAACAGAATAGTTGTATACTTGCTTTGTCTCTTAAAGTGGAACCTTGCTACATTCATGTCGCATATAATAATTAATAAGTGGGCCAGCAAACCATACTGAGTGTGTTCTCTACCCTCTGTTTCCTCTTGTTATGCCACGTTTCCAAGTCACATCCCCTAGGTTGTGACATATGGTGGAGGCACCGGTCTCTTTAAAATTATTTATCAAGTGGTCCGGTTCGATTCCGTACCTTTCTATTTTATTTTCCCATTTATCATATTAGACAACTCTCTTATATATTAAGGTTAAATGATGAGATGGGATACAATTACAATTGGGCTTCTCTTTTTGAGTTGTTTAGTACTTTGTTGCCTCCGTTATCTGATTTTACGTGTTGCGGGAATCATTTCTGCTCCTAGTTGGTGGTGTTCTTATTATTTCGCCCCTCTTGAGTATATAGATTTACTATCTCAGCATCAAGTGATAGCCCTGTTAGTACTGAAATCCGTAAACTTATTCAACAATATCAACAAATTTTGGATGGCAATATTAGCACCTATACTCTAACAGTGAAGGATGTTCAAGTTATCTCTTCTGAATTAGCCGACTTACATAGATCTGTGTCTAAGATTCGTACATGAAGTAGTCGGAGGATTCATAATCAACAACCACTACAATATTTTTCAGTTAAACAATGAAGTTTTGGTGTAGGTGTTTTAGACGCTCCTAGTACTACCATACAACCTCCCGCCTCTCCATTGTGTTCAAGTTCTAGCTCATCACTTGAAGATATTATCATGACCTCTATGGCGAGTAAAATTGGTCCTTTAGCACCTGATCAAACCAATAAGAAACTCACTTTTGCTCACGCAACCCCATTTACTCGTCCCGTCATTGGCCCTGCCATTTTTGAAGGTAAACCAGGCCAAGATGTATCTAGATACCTATATAACTTTTAAACAATTGCATAGTTGGGATGACAATTGCAAAAAACAATATCTACCTTGTTATCTTATCTCAGGGAAGAAGCTGCGAATTGGATTAAAATATTTGCCCTTAGACACCTTCAGCACGGGTGGGCCAAGTTAAAGACCGCCCTGCAGGCTGCATTTGTGCCAGCAGCTCATGAATATGTTTTGGAATGTCCTTTACGACAACGGGTTCAGGATTTAGCTGAGCCTAGAGAGCGATACATATATGCTATTTTAGTATTGTGTTACCAAGTAAATTCCGTAATGTCAGAACGGGAGCGGATACGGTGCATCATGCGGGGATTAAAATCATCTTTATTAGAGCAGGTTTTTGCAGCAGACCCCAAATTGTTAGTGATGTTACATATTTTTGTGTGCCGCATAGAGGCTGCAAGATATCTGGCTGGACAGCGAGTTGACCTCTTGCCGACTCCCACACCCAATTGGGTATCATTTATCCGCAATACGCTCCAATTGACCCTATAGCAAGTTTGACCCAGGAAATGCGGGGACTCCAACGGCAATTACAGAGAATGCAAGTAAGTCGTAACCAAACGGTTACTATGCCTCGCAGCCCAGGACAGCAAACTTATTGGAAAGGACGGAGTAACAACAGTGCGACGACGTGCGCTTAATTCTCGAGGTGGAGCCAATACTCAGACCCGTGGATCATGGCGTGGACCTAACGCAGACGGTCATATACGAGATGGTCGCCCCACTTGTTTCATGTACCGTCAGCCAGGACACGTGGCATTGGACTGTAGACAAAGACAGATTCCCCCAAACGGGCCTGGAATGTCACGGGAATAAGTCCCGTGACACCTTCTGTCAACCCTGATTCAGAATATATGACATCTTTAATCCGCCCGGTGAATACATTTCCAATTAAAGGCACTATATCTAACAATATTCCTATTAATATCCTCTTTGATACTGGAAGTGAAGTCAGTATAGTTCACCAAAGTTTTGTAAATTCCCCTACTTACTCGGTACCGAAGAATTTAATTTTGCGTACGGCCATCAATAACCCATTACAGGTCTGTTATGCTACGACCCTTAACTTTTAAGTTGGAGGTGAACATTTTGCAGGAGACCTCTCGGAGCTTCTTCAAATCCTGTAGATGATTCACTTATACTTGTGAAGAAAAAAGAGGCTCTACAGCTTTGTGATATGTTTTGGGGGCAGATTTAAAGCCTTTTCCCGCCAATGTCTGACATTTTTACAGATGTAGATGCATGCGTTCTAAGTTTACTGATCCACTTTTATCCAATAATCTTGTTTGTTAAGGAAGATAGAATTATTTAATTAATTACACCATCTATTTATTTAAATTATCTTTTTAAAAGTAACTAACCATGTTATTAACATCAAACTAGAACCAAAACAGAACTTAGGGGTTGGTTTTATCATTCCAAAACTCTTTTTCAACCATCTTCAATAGTTTACGAGAAATCTGTTCGTTTAAGCTAGTCAGCCACGATATGAGTGCGATTGGAAGAGAGCATCATCACTGTTTTTGTTGACGATGCCTAACGTCATGAAGCCTAAGGATCAGAGGGGAGTAGGGGCAAGGTGATAGGGAAATGTACAGTTGCAGAATGGGAATACTACATTTGCAGGACTCGGCCTTAATAGTAAATAAACTCGGGAGCAGCGGATGTTTTCTTTACCCGATTGTCCTTTGATGCCCACCTCTTATTCCTTATAACTGTTTAGTTCTTTCCACCACACGCACTCATATCGTGGCTACAAATTTGATTTTTTTTTGTGGAGTGGTGCAGAACTCACGGTATAAAAATGGTAGATTCAATACCTTGTAAAAATATATTTAAAATATAAATATTATTATTAAAATGACAAAATATATACAAAATTCAAGGGAAAATTGCAATTCATAACAGTAACTCATTGGTAAACTTGCCCATTTAAAGTTCAGACTGCTATGCAGTGTCCAGCTGGATCCCAGTGTTAAACGCTTTTAGTTTTTATGAGTGAAATAACTAATGTAGAACTTTGAAGCTTTTGTAATGTGTTACAAATTTAATCAGGTTAATTACCGTGAAATATTCAATAAATACAATTGTAAAAAAATAAAATACAGCTTGAGGTCCACTTGGACCACTCATAGCAGTGCATGTCTCATAAAACTTTCTGCATCTTGAGAGTTTTATGTTGGCTGCCTTGTGTTTTTCAGTTATTCTAGCAAGCATTGTTGGTTTGAAATTGTGTGGAAACAGCTCGGTACTCTCCTAGTGCGCATTGTAAGGTGCAGTGATGTGGAAACGGAAAGGTGAATCCTTGAAAAGGCCGATGTCAGTTATGTCCAAGAAAAAAAATGATAGAAAAATTAGAATAAAGTGTGAGAGTTGCAAGAAATTCATTTGCGATATCTACTGTAAGAAAATGCAGAGAGTAATATGTCTTGGATGTTACACTTAGTGAACATGAATTGTAAAACTCCATGTAAAAAACTAAACGGTACTGATAGTGCATTACAAAAATGCGAAAATGCAGTGAAAATCCCAGTAAAAATTAAAAAAAAATTAAAGTGAAATATAAAAAAAAAATCTGATGTGTTACACTCACATGACTTTCTCTACTCTTGTACAATCTAATTATACAAACGCCTATTCTCCATATGCTTCATATTAATCGAGATATCGAGATGTCAATCTTATTTGTAATTTTCTTGTAGATGCAAGGGGAATATGGTAGCTTTTAAGCGATAGTCAAATATTTTAACGCTGGTTGCTATGTGGCGCATTCCATTCTCTTTGCATGTCCAGGACATAAAAAAAATTCTGATGTGTTACACTCACATGACTTTCTCTACTCTTGTACAAACTATTTTTACAAACGCTTATTCTCCAGATGCTTCATGTTAATGGAGATATCGAGATGTCAATCTTATTGATAATTTTCTTGTAGATGCAAGGGGAATATGGTAGGTTTTAAGCGATAGTCAAATATTTTAACGCTGGTTGCTATGTGGAGCATTCCATTCTCTTTGCATGTCCAGGACATAAAAAAAATGATTAACGAATTTGAGAAAAAATATAAGTATTGGAAAATTTAAGGGAATAACAAGCAATATCTCGCAAACGGTTCACTCAACAAAAGAAATGTATATGACATAAGTTGTGTATTTTAACGCGATCTACATTTTTTGTGTAGTAAAATTTTGTGTATCTCTTATGGTTTACCAGTTATGCAAAAGTCGTTCACAATGAAGAATACTTTTGGAGACATTCCCAGAAAATTCGAGATATACATTTCATTTCTCATGACATTACCCTAAACATATGATATTTTCATCAAAATCGTTAGAGCCATTTTTGAGAAAATAAAAATTTTCGAAAAATCTTCCATGTAAAGGGTAGTCTGGGGTGGGGGGATTTTCTTGAAAACCTTCGTGTCGCATCTCTGGAAGATACTGAACCTAAATACCAAGTTTGGCGTTTATCCGACTGTTCGTTTTTGAGTTATGCTGTTCACAGACACACACACACAGACACACACACGGACATGTTTCCAAAAATGCTTTTTTTGGATTCAGGAGGTCCCAAAACGTGTATTTCCGGTGAAATCTCGGTATCGAATTTTTGGGTGGAATGCAATACTTCCCCTACTTACTATACGTAGTAGAGAAAGTAAAGAATAAAACAAATTATTTCATATAATGCATAGTGCTGGGAAATAAAAATAATGTTGTAATTCGGTTGTTTGTTTGACAATCCTAATTTTCTGGTACATTGTAGGTAATGAAGTGTCGAGACATCAGAATAGTTGCTTTAAAACGATTTTATTTTCAAAGGTAGAACCAGACGACTGATCTCCCGGTCGCCGTCCGGTTACTCTAACCACTGATTACCATGGCAACATGCCGGCACACCATTAATTTACCCAACTGACTCGCATTTTTCCCGGTAAACCACAAGGAGATCTCAAATTGTATTGAGATGACATACCCCAATGGCGACCTACAATGTTGTAACTACTTTAAGTTCCGGGTTTCATAGTTTCAACCAGTATTATGTCAATTAAAGGAATTAATTGCTCTTCCACACAAGCTGTGTGTTGGAGGGTTGGAAAGGTAGAATAGACCACTGAAAAAAAATCTGATGTGTTACACTCACATGACTTTCTCTACTCTTGTACAAAGTATTTTTACAAACGCTTATTCCCCATATGCTTCATGTTAATCGAGATATCGAGATGTTAATCCTATTGGTAATTTTCTTGTAGATGCAAGGGAAATATGGTAGCTTTTAAGCGATAGTCAAATATTTTAACGCTGGTTGCTATGTGGCGCATTCCATTCTCTTTGCATGTCCAGGACATAAAAAAAATGAATAACGCATTTGAGAAAAAGTATAAGTATTGGAAAATTTAAGGAAATAACAAGCAATATCTCGAAAACGGTTCACTCAACAAAAGAAATGTATATGACATAAGTTGTGTATTTTAACGCGATCTACATTTTTTGTGTAGTAAAATTTTGTCTATCTCTTATGGTTTACCAGTTATGCAAAAGTCGTTCACAATGAAGAATACTTTTGGAGACATTCCCAGAAAATTCGAGATGTACATTTCATTTCTCATGACATTATCTTAAACATATGATATTTTCATCAAAATCGTTAGAGCCATTTTTGAGAAAATTAAAATTTTCGAAAAATGTTCCATGTAAAGGGTAGTCTGGGGTGGGGGGATTTTCTTGAAAACCTTCGTGTCGCATCTCTGGAACATACTGAACCTAAATACCAAGTTTGGTGTTTATCCGACTGTTCGTTTTTGAGTTATGCTGTTCACAGACACACACACACACAGACACACACACACACAGACACACACACGGACATGTTTCCAAAAATGCTTTTTTTGGATTCAGGAGGTCTCAAAACATATATTTCCGGTGAAATCTCGGTATCGAATTTTTGGGTGGAATGCAATACTTCCCCTACTTACTATACGTAGTAGAGAAAGTAATAAAGTACTTACAACATTGTAAGTCGCCATTGGAGCGTCATCAATACAGTTTGAGATCTCCTTGTGGATTACTGGGATAAATGCGAAATCAGTTGGAGAATTTAATGACAGGCAGGTAGTTTGCTATGGTAGCTTAGTGGTTAGAGCAACCGGACGGAGACGGGAGATCCGTGGTTCAAATCTCAGTTATGGCATTGAATTTTTCAGTTGTCTGATTCTACCTTTCCAACCTTGTCCAACACACGGTTTATGTGGACGAACAATTAGTTCCATGATTTTATTAGTTCTAAGCAGAGCATCAGATAATTAATTATACAGTGTCAATGCGAGTTTTCTGCCTGGAGTCCACTTAGACCCTTCTCAGTGGTTTAAGGATGTACAAAAGCATAGCAGTCTGAAGGTGAATCACCCCTTAGGTAAGACATTTCTATTTGGACAGAAATCTTCCTGTCGTTAGTACAGATAAGAAGCATTACCTGAAGTATTTTCTTGGCTCCTTTTGTTGTTCGCATTTCACAGGATTCCATCCCCAGCAACTAATACATTTCGCTGATACGAAGGTGCAAGCAGTCTCTCCTGAAACACACAGCAGAAGTTGATGGTATTAAAATGAGGAAGCCAAACCACACCTTAGTTGAGAGAAGTTTAGTGGAGGCAGCCTCAAGTTGTGTTAGAGCACTCCAAGGAGAAATGTTGATAGTAAACCACTGTCGCCTGGCAACCAGACTTGCTACAACCAAGTGTCGCTCTCTAACAATAAGCCATCTTGTCTTCAAACATTCTCACTGAATTCAAATTATTGTTTTCCAGGAGAGGAGGAGTTAAACACAACGAAATAGATAATATCGTACCTCAAGGATTGAGAGCTTAAAATGTTCAACAACTTTGCTTCCAAAACATTACTTCCACTGCGCTAACTGCTGTAACTTTTATTTTCTCTAATCTTACTTATAGTGGGTAGAAGTAGTATTGCATACCCAGGCAGTGCTTTTATAGCTTGAATAATATCAGTCTAATTATATAATATAAAACATAATAACCCGCCTTAAAGCAACATGTGTATAATATAAACTGTATGTTTATTATGTACATGTATAAAAATGTAATGTTAATGTATTGTGTAGTTTAACAATTTAGGAGCTGTGAGAATAGATGCAAGCTGCCTTCCGTAGCAAACAGAATTACATAGTAGAAGCCGAAAGCTGCTAACAATAAAGTAATCAATAAATTAGAAACTTTAAAAAGGCTACTAATAATTTTTGGAACAATAATAATGTAATATTTAAAATAGTTTATAAATAGCCAATAAACAAGTAGAAAAGCTAAAAGTTGAATAAAGGCATTCTATTGGAGTAGCATTAGCCAATTAGAGACTTGAAATACAGAAAAAGTACAAATTCAAGCGGTATACGCTACAAGGAAGCGTACGGCGAGAATAATATAACGCTTAACTGTTAAAAGTGCAATTAACAATAATGTCACAGTTCTATAGTAGGATATATTAGTGAAGTGTTATTTAATTGTGTGAAGGATTAAAAAAGGGAGTGGAGCACAATTATAATTTGTATCAGCCTTGTTAAGAAATACATGATCTGTAAATTACTACTGACGCAGCAGAGGCATACATATATAATATTTAAATAAATAACATTAAAATAGTTATTACACATAAAGTAAACGTGGGGCGAAGGCCACCGGAAAGTTTGTACCGTGCTTGGGGCAAACACTCCTAGAAAAAATCTCCCGCAAATTGGCATCCATTACGTGTGTGGTCTAAAACAGTTTCAAATTTGTACCTAAACGTTAGCGCCATTTTTGAAAAAATTAAAATTTTCGAAAAATGTTCCATATAAAGGGCAATATGGGACGGGGATTATCTTGAAAATCTTCGAGTCACATCTTTGAAAGATACTGACTCTAAATACCACGTTGGGTATTTAGCGACCATTATTCTTGAAACGTTTTCGTTTTTTAGTTATACTGTTTATACACACACATACACAGGCGAGCGCGCTCGCGGACCTTTTTCTAAAAATGCTTGTTCTTTGTAAGTTCATGGGGCCTCAAAACAAGTATTTTCGTTGAAATCTCGGTATCGAATTTTTGGGTGGAATGCAATATTTTCCCTGCTTAGTATACGTAGCAGAGAAAGTAAAAAATACTTTTAAGTATAGGAAGTACTGCATTCCGCCAAAGTATTCAAGGTCGAGATTTCACGGTATATACACGTTATGAGGCCCCTTTCACAAACAGTTTTATAAGATGTCCCATGTGTGCGTGTATGTGATAGATTTTTTTTAAAATTTTCTCTTTTCTCAAAATTAATTCTTAACATTTTGGTTAAAATGCCATATATTAAAGATATTTACATGATAAATCAAATGCATATCTTGAATTTTCTGGGAATAGCCTATGTACTCTTCGTAATTCGGAAGACATTTTGTGTACTTGGTAAACCATAACAGACAAACAAGGTATTACACAAGAAATGAAGATATTTTTAAAATTCAGATAACTTTTCTTGTAGCATTAACCATTTTCGGATATATTCGTTGTTATTAGTTTAAATTTTTCAATATTTTGTCATTGTTTTAAAGTTTTGTCACTCTTCAATTGTTTCTTGCGATGTCGTGAAAGGAGTGCGGAGTTTCTAGGCCTGCATATAGTGACTAACTTTTAAACATTTGATTATCTGCCCTCTTATCTTTAATGAAATGTATAATAAAACTATTTCTGCAAAGTTCAGTTGATTAACATGAAATGAATAGAAAAACTAGCTTTCGGGAATAGCTTGTAGGAACTACATACGAGGGGCACTATTTATATTTTGAGCTTAATAAATAAAGCAAAGCAATTTCTGATTGAAAACTGCTTTATTGTTTTTCAAAATATTCTCCTTTATGATGAATACACTTTTACATAAGTTTGAACCATTTGTCAAAGCATTTATTCCAGTCTTCTTGAGACACCTCCAAAACATGGTTTTTGAAGGCATCAACGGATTCTTCTGCCAAGAAAATCGTTGTCCACGCAATTCTTGATGTTCGGGAACAAAAAGAAGTCATTGGGTGCCAAATCCGGACTTTATGGCGGATGGCCATCAATTCGATATTTTGAGCCTTCTAATACTCTATTGTTAGACAGGATGTGTGTATGCTCGCATTGTCTTGATGACAATGTCATGTCCTACGTTTATTATTGGTTTTCCTTACTTCACCGAAGACTTCCGGCAAACAAATGGCTGTGTACCATTCGACATTGACCGTTTTACGTTGCTCTAAAGGCACTGTTTCCACATGGCCAGTTTTGCTGAAAAAACTGGCGACCATTTGCTTCGAAGTGTTTCGAGTGCGAACAACTTTCGTTGGATTTGCTTCATCTTGAAACACCCATACAGTCGACTACTGTTTACGTTCCGGCTCATACGAATAGATCCATGATTCGTCATCTGTTACAATCTTAAATACGTCTTTTGAGTCACCGCCATTGTATTTCTCGAGCACTTTTGTACACCAATCGACACGTGCATCTTTTTGAGATTCCGTCAAATTATGTAGGATCGAACGAGAGCAAACCTTTTTCACGGCTAAATAAACATGTAATATTTTATATATGCTGGTGGAACTAATGGCTAGGATAGCCTCAACCTCGCAATATGTTGCATGACGATCTTTCATTATTAGATTTTGCACAGCATCAATGTTTTCTGGCACAACTGTTTTTGGACGACCTTTACGAACTTCATCATTGAGTGAACGGCGGCCACGATTAAATTCGTTATTCCAGCGTTTCGCAGTGGCAAAGGATGGAGCTTCGTCGCCAAATGTGGAAGTTAGTTGATTGATGCACTCTTGTCTTGATAATCCACGTCGATAATCGTAATAAATCATTGCATGAACATTTTCACGAGTTAATTCCATGTTTTTATTCACACAATCTTCAAGTTAGAGGAAACAAAACAAATGACGTTCTGTTGACAAAATGTTGAAGTAGATTATGGTAAAAAATGTCAAACTTTCCATTGGAAACGTCAGATGGCACCTACAACATTCAGGGTTGCCAAGGCTCAAAATATAAATAGTGTCCCTCGTACAAATAAACCATAATATTTAGAGAAAGTTATCTGAATGTAACATATGCAATTTTTAGAAAAATGTCCGCAAATGTGTGTATACAAACAGCATAACTCGGAATCCAAAAATCGCTAAAATGCCAAATTTGGTATTCATGTTCATCTTTCAAGGATGTGACAAGATTTTCAAGATAATCACCCCACTCTAAACTGCTCTTTACATGGAAAAGATGTTAATTTTGGTGTTTAGAATAATCGTTAGTTTGATTTTCCCTTATCAACTTAATAAAATCCCTGTGTCCCTTAATGTAATCATTAATTTTTATTTTCTCAAAAATGTCTCTAATGATACTAAATAAACTACTGTCTATCCAAGATATTTGTATGACAAAATGTGCATCTTGAATTTCTGCGAATAACCTATGAAATCCTGTTCATTCTGAATGACTTTCGAGTAATTGGTAAACTGTAAGAAATATACAAAATCTTACTACAAAAGAATGTGATACATTCACATGACTTTCTCTACCCTATATCGTTTAGTAGTGGGTATACAAACTATTCTTACTAAAGGCGGTTTTTATCTACTACATTTAATCCAAATAAACCTTTGCAAATACAGTTACATTACACATTTCGTTATAAATACAAAGATAACAACCATAGTCAAATCTTTTTAGAACTGGACGCTATAGGCTGCCTTAAAATTACATACTGTTTCCATGCAATCGTGAGAAACAGCTGAAAGTCGTGGGATGCTTAAAGAATGATAAATATCGAAAAATTCGAACTTTTAATAATGGATATCTCAGAAACGGCTTATGCTACAAAAAACTTATTTGAAATAAATTGTGTGTCTTAAAGAGATTTACATTTTCTGTGTGGTACGTTTTCGTTTATCGCTTAACGTTCACAAGTTATACGAGATTATACAAAATTTCTCTCGAATGAAAAGGGCTTCCTAAGATATTCCCAGAAAATTTAATGTATAGATTTTATTTGTCATGTAAATATCTTTCATATAGGTATTTTAATCAAAATCGTTAGAGCCATTTTTTTGGAAAATAAAAATTTTCGAAAATTGCTCTATGTATAGGTTAGTTAAGGTGGAGGGATTTTCTAGAAAACATTCGTGTCTTATCCCTAGAAGATATTTAACACAAATACCAAGTTTGGTATTTATCCGATTTTTCCTTTTTGAGTTATGCTGTTCACAGACGAAACACACACGGACATGTTTTCAAAAATGCTTTATTTGGACTCAGGGCGCCTCAAAACATTTCCGGTGAAATCTCGGTATGGAATTTTTGAGTGGAATACAATACTTCTTTTACTTACTAACGTAGCAGAGACAGTAAAAAAGTAGACCTCCTTAAAGCACACAATATATGTCAAAAATATTTTGTGCTGTTAACCATTTCCATTATGTTCTATATTATTCGTTTGAATTTTTCAGATACGTAATACTTCTCTCAACCGCAAATTGTTGTTTGTTTTCTTTCTTTTTTTTTCGTGTTCATACAAAGAACGGGCTTTCAAAGCCATCACAAAGCGACCAACTCTGTAAAGTTTAGATTATTGCTTTTGTTTATGCTTACAACGAAATTTTTAAATGTATAATTTGTAGAAAAGCGAGTAGAGAATGTAATGTGAAAGAATTGCATTAGGATTCTTTTCTAAAAAGGGAAAATACGCCAATGGTAGCCCTGTTATAACTGATTTATAACAGTTGCTAAACTTGTTCTAACCTTTTTAATTTGTTTTCATAGCTCTTGTACGAATTATTCACACAAGAACGCGTTTTTACTATTTCTTTTTGTTAATCACACACACAGAGTAATTATTTAAATATACATTTTGTTGTACACAGGAGCATACAGGAGGCTGAAGGCGATAGTCAGATTGTTTATAAAAAGCATGTCGAGATGTGCTAGCCTTGATGCTACATAGTGTCGGTATGGCATGATTATAAAGTCTGATATATTAAATTCACAAGCCTGCCTATTCACTCTCGTTTACTTTTCTCTCTCTTCTACAAATTATTCTTCCAAAAGCCCTATTTTTCTATCTATTTCATGTTTATCCATATAAACCCTTGTAGAAACAGTTTAATTACACAGTTCGTCGTTGGTCGAAGAGGGATACAGGCTGAGGCAGTATTTTTAACACTTAAATAATTTCAGTCTAATTATATAATATGTAAATTTAATAACAGCCCGCCTTAAAGCAATATGTGTATGTAACAATATATAAAAAGTGTATATTACAGTCATTGTAAATGTTTATATTATTGAATACATGTTCAATAATGTTATGTGAATGTATTACGTAATTTAATAATGCAAGAGCTGTGAGAATAATAGGATAAAGGTTGCTAACAATGAGGTAACCTTGAGGCGATAATGAATTTGAAAGCTTAATGCTAATTGTAATTCTTGGAAACAATGTAATTTTTGTGACAGTTTATAAAATAGCCAATCAACAATCAGAAAAAGCTTTAGTTAAGGCATTCTATTGGACTAGGATTAGCCAACCAGAAACTAAAATGGAGCAAAATTTATAAATTCAGAAGTCAGTTGCTTGTAGACAGTGTTTCTAACCGGGCGCAGGATGCGTCCTCGAGAAATTTAATACGTATTTTGTGTGAGACAAAAATAGTTTACGTGTTAAAAAGTGGAAGTAATTAATAAAAAATATCTCACAGCTCTCTCTATATCAGTGAAGGGTTATATAAATCGTGTCAAGCATTAATAAAAGGAGTGAAGTAAAATTATTATCTGTGTAAGCCTACATTCTTCAGTCGCACCACTCCCTGCTAAGACATTCATGACGCAGCCGAGGCAAACATAAATATACAATATTTAAAGAAACAGTCAAAATTATAAAGTTAATATTTTTTAAACATTCCGGACAAAGGCCACCGGAAAGTACAGTTGGGGGGAAGGCTACCGGAAACTTTTTACCATACGTGCGGTTGCTAATTCTTCAAGTTTGGCTCCCCAACAGTCAAACTACAATACCCCACCACCATAAAATAATAACGCTCTCAAGGCATAATAAGGTGATGTATCTGTCAGAATACAAAAGACAGTTTTATTCGGATTGCTTTGACTTTAACATATACTCAGAACATTAAACATGTAGCACACACAGCATTTTAACCAGCTAAGTCAAACCGTTGTTGATATATTCATTTTTTATTCATAATTCATCACTTTTTGAAATAGTGATGATATATGTGATAATAATGTGATCATAATAGTGATAATAATGACCGTAGTCCATATTGGTTGTATAGTTACCAACTTTTTAATTTGAGCGTAATCTACAAACATAAAGTAGCTATTGTGCAGGCATTTCTTAACTTTATTTGGTGTAACAGAATTTTTTTGTATACAAGTTATGGAATTTTTCAACTTTTTCATTGTATTTCAAACTATTTAATATATTTTAACTAGTGTACAACAATTATTGGTACAAGGAGCATTTTAATTACTGAAAAATGCTGATAAAAAGAATTGAGAAAAATGGGGTTTAAAAGTTCAATGCTGCACTTTACCTAAATTTGTGGCTTTAAGATTATTGATATTAAAACAACCAATTGTATGGCATTAAAGTACAAATTATAAGTATAATACAAATTGATGTATTACTTTTACATGGCTTTCTGTGTCAAAGTTTTATTTTTATATAGCTTCTACACCATTCTTAAAAACCTGGGCCCTCTTTCTGATTCATAATAATGAGATAAACGTTTGCACAATTAGCTTCATTACACATTTGCTTTTAGAAACAATGGATGCAGGAAGCTGAAGCGATAGTTAAGTGTTCAAATGTGGTCTCTGTCTTTTTATAAAATCGCGAGAAACAGCTGAATGATGACAACACTCTAAAAAAAGGACAAGCTATTGGAAAAGTCAAACCAGTAAAAGCGAAAGCCTCGGAAATAGCTAATACCAAAATAAAAGTTACTTAAAATAAATTCTGTTATTTAATCAGAATCTCTTATGGTTTTCGGGTTATTAAAAATTGTACAACATTCCTTCCGAATGAAGAGGGCTTCATTGGCTATTCCCCCAAAAATTCAAGATATCTACATTCTATTACTTTCTCTACCACGTATCTAGTAGATAGAGAAGATATTGCATTCCACGCAAGATTGCATTCCGTTCAGATTTCACCGGAAATGCTGGTTTTGATGCCTCTGAATACAAATAAAGACTTTTGGAACGTGTGTGCGTGAACAGCATAACTCAAAAACGAAAAGTCGGATAAATACCAAACTTTGTATTTAAGTTCAATATCTTCCATAGATGCGATACAAATATTTTCAAGATAATTTCCCCACCTCCAACTACCGCTTACATGGAACATTTTTTTTTGGAAAATATTGATTTTCTAAAAAATGGTTCTAACGATTTTGATTAAAGTACCATACATTAAAATTATTTACATGCCAAACAAAAAGTATTCTTGAATTTTCTAGGAATAGGCTGTGAAGCCCTCTTCATTCGGTAGGAATTCTCTATAGCCTTGTATAACTGGTAAAAGTTAAGCGATACACGAAAACGTTCTACGCAATAAACGTAGATTTCTTTAAAACACACAATTTATAGTTTTCTGTGGCATAAGCCATTTCCGAGGTATCCGTTATTAATGGTTCGTATTGTTCATTACTTGATCATTATCTTTAACTCCTGTTAACATTGTTTCTCGCGATTGCATGGAAACAGTATGGAATTTTAAGGACAGCACTTAGCGTCCAGTTCTTAAGTACTTGACTAGCGCTCTGCTGTTTGTATCTATTGCGAAATGTGCAATGTTGCAAATTCTGCAAAGGTTTATTTAGATCAAAACGTAGTAGATAAAAAATATGCTTTAGTAAGAACAATTTGTGTAACCATTAATAAACGAAAGATGGTAGAGAAACTTATGTGAATGTATTACATCAGATTATGTAAATGCTATAATGCACGGTATTTTAATGAAAAGCCATTAAAAATTTCGCAAGCGTTTCCATGTAAAGGGTAGCTTGGGATGGGGGATTTTCTTAAAAAGATGTTCACAAATACACACACATGGAACGTTATCTAATTTTTTTTTATGGTTTCGAAACGTATATTTCCGACAAAATCGCGGCATCGAATTTTTGGGTGGAATACAATACATTCTCTACCCACTAGATATAGAGATATAAAAATCTGATGTGTTATACTCATATACTTTCTCTACTCTTGTACAAACTATATTTACAAACGCTTATTCTCCATCTACTTCATGTTAATCGAGATAAACATTTGCAGACTCTATCTTATTGCTAATTCTCTTGTAGATGTAAGGGGAACATATATTTACAAGGGCAATATAGAAATACAGTAGCCTTTAAGCATACACATATCTCTTAATAGCTGGTTGCTAGGTGCAGCACCATTCTCTTTGCCACAGATTATAACTCTTTGCATATTCAAGAGAAAAAAATGAATAACGAATTCCCATTTTAGAAAATAAGAATTGAAAAATTTAAGGGAATAACAAGCAATATCTCGAAAATGGTTCACTCAACAAAAAAATGCATATAACATAAATTGTGTGTTTTAACGCGATCTACATTGTTTGTGTAGTAAAATTATGTCTATCTCTTATGGTTTACCAGTTATGCAAAAGTCGTTCACAATGAAGAATACTTTTGGAGACATTCCCAGAAATTTCAAGATATACATTTTATTTGTCATGAAAATATCTTAAACATATGATATTTTAATCAAAATCGTTAGAGCCATTTTTGAGAAAATTAAAATTTTCGAAAAATCTTACGCGTAAAGGGTAATCTGGGGTGGAGTTATTTTCTTGAAAACTTTCGTGTCGCATCTCTGGAAGATACTGAACCTAAATACCAAGTTTGGTGTTTGTCCAACTGTTCGTTTCTGAGTTATGCTGTTCACAGACACACACACACACACACACACACACACGGACATGTTTCCAAAAATGCTTTGTTTGGATTCAGGGTGTCTCAAAACATGTATTTCCGGTGAAATCTCGGTATCGAATTTTTGAGTGGAATACAATACTTCCCCTACTTACTGTACGTAGTAGAGAAAGTAAAACATGCCAAAAAAAGCAAAAAAAAAAAAAAAAAAAAAATCTAAAATGTTCACATTTTTTTACCAAATTTACAGATATATGTGTAGGTTCCCACCATCACTTCATCTAAAGAATATTTATTTTCCTTTCTGATAGTCAGCGCTTGATTATTCCTAAGTCCACAATACCGCCTTCTCTCGAAATTTCTGAAAAGTTCACGAACCAGTTATGGCCAGCGAACCATTAAGTACCTCTCTAATACATATATAGATACAAGGGTATCTAAGCCTCGCAGCATTGCGGCAGTCACATCTGTCAATTTATTTTCTTACTACTCGCGTTTAATGGTCTTGCGGTTGCTCCCGGAGTGGCTTGGGGATCCAAACGTTTTGCTCATCTATGATTCAGTAGCTAGGAGTCGCTCCTATACCGTAGTAATGCTGCTGCATCGAAGACTATTCCGCTGGAGTAAGCATTACCGAAAGCCTCTAAATTCTGCACTATGCACACAACAAAGTGATGACGAAATGCGCTACTTCCGGCGTCCAGAGCTTGGCTCGTTGAATAAAAGGCACAGTGATACATAATGCATGTCCCATATTGTACACCGACATTAACAAAACAATAGTGGAGGATTATATTGTGTCACAACTCCTAATATGGAGATATGTTACTAATTTAAAATTACAAGGGTTTTCATGGCGTAACCCGAAAACCGATTTTTATTAAATGTAGCGTTGTGTTCTACGTTTGGCATTTGTATAAATGAAAATAACTCGCGGTTCTTCCTTAAAGCGTTTAAATCGCCGAGATACTTACTTCTTTGAACAACCTACGCGACTATACTTTATCCTCTAACATTGAATACTATATACAAAAATCTGATGTGTTACACTCACATGACTTTCTCTACTCGTGTTAATCGAGATGTTAATCTTATTGCTAATTTTCTTTTAGATACAAGGGGAATTGGTAGACTTTAAGCGATAGTCAAATATTTTAAGAGCTGGTTGCTATGTGGAGTATTCCATTCTCTTTGCATTACCAGGACAAAAAAATGAATAACAATTTCCCATTTGAGAAAAAGTATTGGACAATTTAAAGAAATAACAAGCAATATCTCGAAAATGATTCACTTACCGAAACAAATGTATATGAATAAATTATGTATTTTAAAGCGATCTACATTTATTGTCTAGTAAAAGTTTGTCTATCTCTTACGGTTTACCAGTTATGCAAAAGTCTTTCACAATGAAGAATACTTTTGGAGACATTCCCAGAGATATACATTTCATTTGTCATGAAAATATCTTAAACATATGATATGTTAATCAAAATCGTTAGCCATTTTTGAGAAAATTAAAATTTTCGAAAAATGTTCCATGTAAAGGGTAATCTTGGGTGGGGGATTTCCTTGAAAACCTTCGTGTCGCATCTCTGAAAGATACTGAACCTAAATACCAAGTTTGGTGTTTATCCAGCTATTCGCTTCTGAGTTATGCTGTTCACAGACACACACACACACACACACACACACACACACAGACAAACACGCACATGTTTCCAAAAATGCTTTTTTTGGATTCAGGGGGTCTCAAACCATATATTTCCGGTGAAATTTTGGTATCGAATTTTTGGGTGGAATACAATACTTTCCCTACTTACTATACGTAGTAGAGAAATTAAAAACTTCTGCAAATTGTGTTTTTACTTTCTTTACTACGTATAGTAAGTAGGGGAAGTATTGCATTTCACCCAAAAATTCTATACCGAGATTTCACCGGAAATATATATTTTGAGGTGCCCTGAATCCAAATGACGCATTTTTGGAAACATGTCCGTGTGTGTCTGTCTGGGAACAGTATAACTCAGATATAAAAAGTCGCATAAATACCAAGGTTGTTATTTGAGTTTGGCATCTTCCAAGCATATGACACGAAGTTTTCAAGAAAATCCCTGCAGCTCAAATTACCCTTTACATGGAACATTCTTCGAAAAGTTTTGTTTTCTCAAAAATGGCTCAAACGATTTTGATGAAACTATCATATGTTTAAAATATTTTCATGGCAAATGAAATGTGTATCTTGAATTTTATGGGAATGTCCCCAAAAGTCCTCTTCATTCTGAATGGCTTTCGCATAACTGGTAAACCGTAAGAGATAGACAAGCTCTTACTATACAAAAAATGTAGATCGCGTTAAAACACATACTTTATGTCCCACAGAGTTTTTTGTGAAGGGAATAATTTCCGAGATACTCCTTGTCATTTGTTTGAATTTTCCAATAATTGTACTTTTTCTCAAATAGGAATCCCTATTCTCTCCAGAGTCTAAAAGTGTGAGTGAGAGTGTGAATGTGTGCGAGAGCTAATGATAAAAACTCAAAGTGCAAGAAGCACAACGAAAAGCGAATATGAGTTAACACCATTGCCTTAGGCAATAAGTTCCAAAGGAAAAGATGGAGTAAGCTTTCATAAAAATAGTTTGTACAAGAGTAGAGAAGGTCATGTGAGCGCAACTCAGAGTTTTCGTAATAAAATCTCGGTTTGCTATCCGGTTATGAAGCTTACATACTTCATCGCAAACCCGGCGACGGACGATGGATGTTTTCGGACGTAAAAATTCTTAGCATGGCTTCCTTCGGAAGGGAAATAAAGCTGGTACCCCCGTATATATACGGCACGTAAAAGAACCTCAAGCTTAATAAAACGGCCGCTGAGCAAACTTTCCAGTCTTTAACACCCAATATAAAAATGGGATGCTAAAGGCCACAGTAGTTAAAGAGCGTCCATAAATAAAACTGAATTTAATTGTTCTTTCACACAAGCCGTGTGTTGGACAGGGTTGGAAAGGTAGAATCAGATGACTGAAAAATGCAATGCCATAGCCGGGATTTGAACCACGGATCTCCCGGTCTCCGTCCGGTGGCTCTAACCACTGAACCACAAGGAGATCTCAAATGTATTGAGATGTCATACCCCAATGGAGACTTCCATTCTTTGTAAGTACTTAAGTCCTGGGCTTTTAGTTGCAACCACTACAGGAATTAATTGTTCTTTCACACAAGCCTTGTATTGGACAGGGTTGGAAAGGTAGAATCAGATGATTGAAAAATTCAATGCCACAGCCGGGATTTGCTAAATCCGTTTCCTTTTGCTAAATCGGTAACTGTTTAAGGGCGAGATAGGTACTTTCATGCAGATGAGGTGAGGAAATTACATAGCACGGTTTAACATGGAAGCTTTAATGGTTTCATAATTTTGGTTCCTTGATGCAGCGATTAGAAATGTATTTGTTATTAATATCATCTCACGGATCTCCCGGTCTCCGTCCGATTGCTCTAACCACTGAGCTACCATGGCAACATGCCGGCACGCCATTAAATTCTCCAGCTGACTCGCATTTTTCCCGGTAAACCACAAGGAGATCTCAAATTGTATTGAGATGTCATATCCCAATAGCGACTTACATTCTTTGTAAGTAGTTAAGTCCCGGGCTTTTAGTTTCAACCACTATTAGGTCAATTAATGGAATTAATTGTTCTTTCACACAAGCCTTGTGTTGGACAGGGTTGGAAAGGTAGAATTTAATTTGACAATGATGCGATTTCAAAAGCAGAGGTCGATCGCAAGGCAAAGCATCGCAGAGTGGAGCGTAAAGTAGTTGGCAGAGAGAGAAAGTATATTTGGTTGCTTTGATTATGGACGCGTTTCGTAGCGAGCTTTTCCGTATGAGACAGTGTTCTCAACACAATGCAGGGGAGTTTGTACTTTTTCTCGTCTATTTCAAGTAAAATAGTTGGTGGAAGTGACGAGTCTAACTACTATTCTTTATCTCGGTTTGCATCGTGTGTTAAAAGTGTGATTCTTTTTCCTTAAGCGATTCATGATTTTTCTTCGGTATTATGTGAAAGCATCTTAGTTTTTCCGGGAAGATGCAAAATAGAAATATCATCTTGATATAAAAACAGTAAGGTGAGTATTGTTTTAATTAAACAATAGCTGAAGTAGTAAACAGTAGCAATTCCTGTTTAAAATTTCTTATGGTAATGAAGTGAAGAAATTTAGTCTACGTATTTGTGGTATTTCCCAGCTGGTCCCCTTTTCCAATCATAATTCTACTGCCGCTTAACATCCGAGTGTTTTGTACTCGTACCAGTCAGTATGTGACTGACGCCTATTTTAAACTGAATACTCGGAGGATATGATAGTAAATAATAGTAGAAGTAGTTTCTGTGGAATTGGAATATTTGGCAAGCCACCTGATCAACTCCTCCAGAATCGCATACGGTTCGTAGTAATATTTTATGTTGTTTTCGTTAATTCACAAGTTCATATTTATAAATTGGGTCATCTCAGTGGCAGATCATTATGCTCCACGTGGGAAATCTTGTGAACTGGTAGGGTGAATGTGGGACAGTTACTTACCCACAGTTTATATGTAAACAGCCAGAATGTCAAGGGCAACGTACTAAAATTAACATAAGAAATCTAGACAACATACATTTTTGCTTTTCTGCATTGCAATACGAAGGGCGTTCTAGACGGTCTTCGTTTGACTCAGGAATGTTGAGGCAGTACTTTTGACACCTCATTAATTAATGTCAATTTAATAACGAATATAACAATTAACTCTAATAATATATAAATATCAACAATATTAATTAAGGCCTGAATATATTTCCTTATATATGTGTATATATACATATGTATATATACACACACAGGGTGAATCGCCTAAAACTTGCACCACAAATATTTCGGAAATGGAAGTGCTATTGATGTGCAGTTTCCACAGCATTGATTGGTGTTCAGGGGGTCACACATTTGTATTTTTTGAGCAAACATACAATTTTTAAATGGAACAATGCCTAGTTACATCAACAAAATAAAGGTAGGGTAAATTAGAATATCAGTGGCAAGATTCTAATGCAAGTGGTTTACGAGAAATCTTATTGTGGCTTCATTGTTGCCGGAGTATCTGCAATCAGATGCTCTAATTTACCCTTCAAATCCGGACTGTCAAACTTTTCCAAAAATAACTGATGTGTTACACTCACATGACTTTCTCTACTCTTGTACAAACTATTTTTACAAACGCTTATTCTCCATATGCTTCATGTTAATCGAGATGTTAATCTTATTGCTAATTTTCTTGTAGATGCAAGTGGAATTGGTAGGCTTTAAGCGATAGTCAAATATTTTAAGAGCTGGTTGCTATGTGGAGCATTCTATTCTCTTTGCATGTGCAGGACAAAAAAAAATGAATAACGAATTCCCATTTGAGAAAAAGTATAAGTATTGGAAAATTTAAGGGAATAACAAGGAATATCTCGAAAATGGTTCACTCAACAAAAACAAATATATATGACATAAATTGTGTATTTTAACCCGATCCACATTTTTGAGGTAAAATTTTGTCTATCTTTTATGGTTTACCAATTATGCAAAAGCGTTCACAATGAAGAATACTTTTGGAGACATTCCCAGAAAATTCAAGATATACATTTTATTTGTCATGAAAGTATCTTAAGTATAGGATATTTTAATCAAAATCGTTCGAGCCATTTTTGAGAAACTTACCTAAAATGTTCGAAAAATTTTCCATGTAAAGGGTAATTTGGGGTGGGGGGATTTTCGTAAAAACCTTCGTGTCGCATCTCTGAAAGATACTGAACCTAAATACCATATTTGGTGTTTATACGACTGTTCGTTTGAGTGTTATGCTGTTCGACAGACCACACACGGACATGTTTTTTCCAAAATGCTTTTTTTTGGATTCAAGGGACCTCAAAACATATATTTCCGGTGAAATCTTGGTATCGAATTTTTGGGTGGAATACAATACTTCCCCTACTTATATACGTAGTAGGGAAAGTAGAAAGGCTGTCCAAAGGGCTGTTGACCCTAATCCAAAACCTTGAGGACTGATGGTTTGGGACCTTGGGAACGCCAATCCTGTACTTACCGAAGTAAGCCCCTGGGGGCAATTTGTTAAAGAATATGATTATCAGTCAGACTAATAGAATAAGAGTAATCTGAACTGGATATAAATGATTTCAGCGAACAGGAATGCCAAATGTATTTCTATTTCGAGAAGATGGCTCTACAGAGATCTTATGCTTGTGAGCCGATAGTTGCAGGAACTCTGATTTCGTGTCTCATCATTTACTATGTTGAAGCGAAGCCTTTGATTCTTAATATCTTCTACTAATTTTCTAATAGATTCTCTAATATAAATCTTCATACTAAATCATTCAGAATTTCGCGTTACGTTGGTGTTTTCACTGCCTTAAAGTGAAGTATGCTCAGAACATCAGTCACGAAGTTTTAAGACACCAACAGAGCTTACCCGATCGAACTTTGCTCTATCTTGCGTTGGCTGAGTGTTTCAACACTGCTCTTGGGTTGCGTCAGTGATGAGCTTTATTGACAGCGCAACTAAACACACAGCAGGTCAAATTATATAACGTGAAAATCTAGTAATAGAGAGCCGATATTTTACTTTATGGCGTTACGAAATAATGCATGGAATTAGATATATATTTGTTACAGTTGGTCAGAACGTTTGTTACATCTATTTCTACGTTGCATTATTTTACACATATACGTATAGTAACTTAACCAGAAGGAATAAAATAGAAACCATAGTTCCACGGTTAACTGATCAACACAGGAGCAAAATAATATTTCAGAGTACAAAACATAAGACAGATAATACAACAATTTAACATATATAATTTATATGTAACTTATAGCACCCATTGAATAAAATAAAATGAAACTGTAACCTGAATTAAATGTTTTATTCTTTGTTGCTAAGTTTTCCCTTGACCAGCCTTTGAATATTTGGGTTGATATTTTGGGCTGCCTTGATTCTGAGAACTGCGATCAGATTTCTATCTAACAGATTACTTCACCGCCCGCGCTTTCTTTATTTCAAACGGAGAAGAGCTGCTCACACGGTAGCGAGCATGCACAGGGTTTTAGCTGCATTTTAGATGAGAGAATCGCAAACGAGGAAAACATGTGCAAAAACCAACCAATTCACCTTATTATTAACCTTGTCTTTCAGTTTTCTAACACTGTAGGTCAATAATTTATAACCAAGTTTGCAGGACTGAATCAACATTCACTGAAGATGGTTTGGAAAATGTCAAATTGTTTTCTAGAAGTTTCAAATCCTGGAATCTACTCCAGATTGTCCCTGAAATGTACACTACGTGATCAAAAGTATCCGGACACCTGGCTGAAAATGACGTACAAGTTCGTGGCGCCCTCCATCGGCAATGCTGAAAGTCAATATGGTGTTGGCCCACCCTTAGCCTTGATGACAGCGTTCATTCTCGCAGGCATTCTTCCAATCAGGTGCTGGAAGGTTTCTTGGGGAATGGCAGCCCATTCTTCTCGGAGTGCGGAACTGAGGAGAGGTATTGATGTAGGTCGGCGAGGCCTGGCACGAAGTTCCAAAACATCCCAAAGGTGCTCTATAAGAATTAAGTCAGAACTCTGTGCAGGCCGGTCCATTACAGGGATGTTATTGTCGTGTAATCACTCCGCCACAGCCCGTGCAGTATGAACAGGTGCTCGATCGTGTTGAAAGATGCAATCGCCATCCCCGAATTGCTCTTCAACAGTGGGAAGCAAGAAGGTGTTTAAAACATCAATGTAGGTCTGCGCTGTGATCGTGCCACGCAAAACAACAAGGGAAAACACGACCACACCATAACACCACCACCTCCGAATTTCATTGTTGGCACTACTCACGCTGGTAGATGACGTTCACCGGGCATTCGCCATACTCGCACCCTGCCATCGGATCGTTTGAGTACATTAAGACGTTCATGTCTCTAAAAAATATATAAATACTGACGCAGCCGAGGCAAACATAAATATATAATATTTAAAGAAACAGTCAAATAACAAAGTTAATATTTTTAAAACTTGAGGTAAAAGCCACCGGAAAGTACATTTAGGGCGAAGGCTACTGGAAGCTTTTTACCATACATAGCAGCAACAAACCACCTTCAAATTTGCTCCCAAAGCGTGAGGCAAAATAACAATACAACAATAAAACTTCTTCAAATTAACTTAGAAGCTAATCAGTCGCCATGAATGCATATTCGTCCTCCACTTCTGAAATTATTTGCGTTATGTCACCTGCAAACTCAGTGAAACGAATTTTAACATTAAGTAAGAAAGAAACCGGCTCCAAGAAAGCGTATACTGACGCCTTCATCTTATTACTTTCTCTATTATGTACCTATTATGTAGGGAAGGTATTGCATTCCACCCAAAATTCGGTGCTGAGATTTCACCGGAAATATATGTTTTGAGACCCCTGAATCCAAATAACGCGTTTTTGGAAACATGTCTATGTGTGTATGTACAACATAACATAAAAATAAAAATTTGGATAAATACCAAACTTGGTATTTAGGTTCAATTCTTCCTAAGATGCGACACTGTCCATACTCGTTCCATGACATTGCGAGAAACAACTGAAAATCGACAAGACTTTAAAAGAATGGTTATGTATTGAACAACTATAACCATTAATAATGGATATCTCGGAATTGGCTGATGCCACATAAAAGTTGTTTGAAATAATTTGAATGTTTTAAAGAGATCTACATTGTTTGTTTAGTGCGTTTTCGTCAATCGCTTAATGTTTCCAAGTTATGCAAGATTATATCAATGTCCTTCCGACTGAAGAGGGTTTTACAAGCTATTACCAGAGAATTCAAGATATTACATTTTATTTGCTATGTAAATATCTTTAATATATGTGGTATTTTATTAAAAACAATTAGAGCCAGTTTTATAAAATAAAAAATCTGACGTGTTACACTCACATGACTTTCTCTACTCTTGTACAATCTATTTTTACAAACGCCTATTCTCCATATGCTTCATGTTAATCGAGATATCGAGATGTCATTCTTATTGGTAATTTTCTTGTAGATGCAAGGGGAATATGGTATCTTTTAAGCGATAGTCAAATATTTTAACGTTGGTTGCTATGTGGCGCATTCCATTCTCTTTGCATGTCCAGGACATAAAAAATGAATAACGAATTTGAGAAAAAGTATAAGTATTGGAAAATTTAAGGAAATAACAAGCAATATCTCGAAAACGGTTCACTCAACAAAAAAAATGTATATGACATAAGTTGTGTATTTTAACGCGGTCTACATTTTTTGTGTAGTAAAATTGTGTCTATCTCTTATGGTTTACCAGTCGTTCACAATGAAGAATACTTTTGGAGACATTCCCAGAATATTCGAGATATACATTTCATTTCTCATGACATTATCTTAAACATATGATATTTTAATCAAAATCGTTAGAGCCATTTTTGAGAAAATTAAAATTTTCGAAAAATGTTCCATGTAAAGGGTAGTCTGGGGTGGGGGGATTTTCTTGAAAACCTTCGTGTCGCATCTCTGGAAGATACTGAACGTAAATACCAAGTTTGGTGTTTATCCGACTGTTCGTTTTTGAGTTATGCTGTTCACAGACACAGACACACACACACACACACAGACACAAAGACACACACACACAGACACACACACGGACATGTTTCCAAAAATGCTTTTTTTGGATTCAGGAGGTCTCAAAACATGTATTTCCGGTGAAATCTCGGTATCGAATTTTTGGGTGGAATGCAATACTTCCCCTACTTACTATACGTAGTAGAGAAAGTAAAAATTTGAAAGATATTCCATGGGGTAATTTGGGGTGTTGGAATCTTCTTGAAAAACCGTTGGAAGTTACCGAACTTAAATACTGAGTTTGATATTTATCCACTTTTCACTTTTGAGTTATGCTATTCACAGATACACACGCGAACCTTTGTCTAAAAATGGTTTCTTGGATTCGGGGGCCTCAAAAATATATTTCCAGTGAAATCTTGTCATCCAATTTTTGGAGTGAATACAATACTTCCTCTACGCAGTGGAGAAAGCAAAAAGATCAACTAACGACCAACCACTTTTCTTCGCTCTCTGCATCAAGAATCTTTGCTGAAACTGTTGTCGGCTCAAATGGAGCTAACTCTATTCACCAATGTTCCCCAGTGCAGGGCAAAGTTCCCCCTATCTACGGAAACATGACCTTTCTATTAGCTAATGAAATGACGTCGAGTTCAATGTGTTCCATTTATCTCTATTTCGTGGAAGGCCTTTACCACAACAAAAGCGAAACGATTGAATGGCAATCATTTGAGAGAAATCAACGCTAAGTGTTACTCTTAAAACGAAGTTGATATATTGTTTCTTCCCAATATAAAGATCAGCCAGAGATAACTCTGCTACTTCAGACTTATCCAAGATATCTCAACGATTTATATTCTGATTCTCAAGGGAAAGGGAGAAGCGAGAGATGGTAGACGTATACGGGCAGGATACCTCACTTACAAGATAATCTCATATATAACGTACTATTATACAGCAGACGTTTCCATTCTACTTGCATTAAAGAGGTTCAAGTAGTAGTATGCTATTAAATTCTGATTTAAAGTTTATTTTACTGTAGGATGCATTAACATAGATCTATATTGAAGTTTAAGGCACTATTTTTAACACTTAAATGATATCAGTCTAATTAATAATAATATTAAAAATAATAACAGCCCGCCTTAAATAAATATATGTATAATAATATATAAAACGCATATTACAGTCACTTTATAATGTTTATTTTATTATATACATGTATACTGATGTTATGTGAATGTATTACGTAGTTTAACAATGTAGGAGCTGTGAGAATAGAAGCAAGCTCCTTTCCGTAGCAAACAGAATTACAAAGTAAAAGCCGAAAGTTGCTATCAATGAGGTAACCTTGAGGCAGCAATAAATTAGAAAGTTTAATAAGGCTACTAATAATTCTTAGAACAATAATCATGTATTATATAAAACATTTATAAATAACAATCAGAAACCAGAGAAGCTTAAAGTTAAATAAAGGTATTCTATTGGAGTAGGCTTAGCCAAACAGAAACTTGAAATAGAGTAAACGTACAAATTCAAGCGGTAGACGCTACAAGGAAGCGTAACCAAGCAGCTGCGGTGCGGTACGTGTTGAGTGTGAGGCATGAAAATTCATTGTGGAGAGAGTACTATAAAGTTTACGTGTTTAAAAGTGCAAATTACAATAATCTCATAGCTCTACAGTACAATACAATTATAATTTGTTTAAGCTTTGTTCTTTAGCCGTGCCAACCCTGCTAAGAGATACGTGCTCCAAATACTAATACTGCAGTATACATATCTAATATTTAAATGAACATTAAAATAAAAAGTTGATTTTTAAATGTGGGGCGAACGCCACCGGAAAAGTAAACGTGGGGCGAACGCCACCGGAAAGTTTGTATCGTACGTGGGGCGAGCACTCCAAGAAAAAAATCTCCCGCAATACGTGGTGCAACCGCCGCTACAACAATTAAACCACTTCAAGATTGGGTCTCATACGTGGGGCTGCAACGACTTCAAGTTTGGCTCTCCAACAGTGGGGCTACAACTACTTAAATTTTGGTGCCCATAAGTGGTGCAACAACTACTGCAAAAGTTACTCATCAAGTAGTAGTAGTAGTAGTAGTAGTAGTAGTAGTAGTAGTAGTAGTAGTAGTAGTAGTAGTAGTAGTAGTAGTAGTAGTAGTAGTAGTAGTAGTAGTAGTAGTATTTATTAAGTACTTAGTATTGCATTAATTACATAACATAATTGCACGAGTCATAAAACCGTACATTCTCTCTAGAAAAATACTTGGTCTGTAAACGTCAAAGAATCGACCAGAAAACTATTATTTTATAATCACCACTCTATATACATACATCTAAAATGAAAAATACTCTGAATCACACACACACGCACACAAGTAGCACATATATTTAGAGAAAAGTTACATATACACCTTATTTTTAATACACGTACTTCCATTAAGTATGTGCCCAAGCTTGGCCAGTTTTGGCCGTTTAGAATCAAGTCCCAGTATGCTGTCCTCCGTCTTTTGGAGGCCAAAAATACTTCCGGTAATAGTTTTTTCCTAATACCCTCCGTTTGCATGCATGCTGCCAAAATATGCGTCAAGTCTTAATGGGCAAATCCCCCTGCCATCATCATAAACAATCTTGGGAGCTTTCCACCCTTCCAACCTAAGGCATGCTATTCCCGTCCTCTGTTTTACACCCAATTCCAAAATATATGTTTCCTTACCCCACCAAAGTTTTCACTTTGTAGCTCCAATGTTGATCTTTGTCAACATTGAGATTCTATTTCTTGCCTGTGTATATCACATAGTCGTCTTTTGACTATGCACCGTATGTATTTTCATTGCCCCCTTGTCAGATATAATTTAAGCCAATTTTTATAATTACCTTTGTAACCCCGCCGCCCAACATTTTAGATGCTCTACGTTGTTCATTTGATGACGATAAGACATGACAAATTTGGTAGTTCTGCGCTGAGCAGCTCTTCAAAAATTAATGTTCTTTAATTTCGAGATACAAATAGTTTTATCCAAAATGCTCTTTAAGGTGAAACACTTGACACTAGTGACACAAAATGTAATTTTAAGTTTTTATTAATATAATCAATCTTTTTTTGAATTTTTGTCCATAAAAGCATCAACGTTTTACTTTAACATCAGAAAATATCTTCTTCTTCTTTATCTGTTTAACCTCCTGTTATGTAGGAATTACAGGCGGGTGCCTGGGGTCAGAGACCCGTCGAGGAGCAGACACTAATGGATCAGATAGAATATCTAGGATGGGTGATCAGCCCGATGCCTGGTATGGGAAGAAGGAAGTAGATGAAACGAAATGATGGTGAAATGGATGAAAGGAAAAGTGATGATGGAGCAGTTGGTGGAATGAATGGCGGGGAAAACCGGAGAGCGCCCAGACGCCGCTTTGTCCATTACAAATCCCACATGCGGGTCCCTGGGATTGAATCCGGGCCGCCTTGGTGAGAGGCGAGCGGTCTAACCACTCGGCCACGGCGCCGCCATCAGAAAATATCTACTAAATTTATTGCGTCCAAAACGGCTAATCCTACGACACAGATTATATACCAGTTCTACATTTTTTCCTGGAGGAAGTTTTGCATATCTTTTACGGTTTGCCAGTTACACAAATTACAGAAAATTAAATCCAATGAAGATTTCAAAGGTTAAAGGGAGAAACTTCAAGAATTATATGTTATATTGCATTCCATCCAAAAATTGATACCGAAATATCAACTGAAATACTTGTTTTGAGGCCCCCTAAATCGAAATAAAGTATTTAGAAAACATGCCTGCGTGTGACCGCGCGAGTCTGATCAGCATAACTGAAAAACGAGAAGTGAGGTAAACCAAACTTGCTTTCGAGTTCAATCTCTTTCAAGGATGGCCCAACTACCCTTTACATGGAACATTTTTCGAAAATTTTGAGTTTCTAAAACGTCTCTAATGTTTATTAAAATAGCGTATATGAAAGATATTTACATGACAAAATGTATATCTTGAATTTTCTGGAAAATAGCCTGGGAAGTCCTCTTCTTTTGGAAGGAATTTTATATAATCTTGTATAACTGATAAAGTTAAGTGATAGACGAAAACGTGCCCTACAAAAAATGCAGATCTCTTTAAAAGACACAACTTATTTACAATAAGTTTTATGTGACATAAGCCGTTTCTGAGATATCCCTTATTAAAGGTTCGAGTTGTTCAATACTTTTAATTCTTTCCAAGTCCCACCGAATTTCAGCTGTATCTCGCGATTGCATGCACACAGTATGGGATTTTAAGGCCAGTATATACCCTCCAGTTCTTAAAACAGTTGAATTTCGCTGTTCCATTTGTATCCATATCGAAATGTGTAATGTAGATATTTCTGCAAAGGTTTATTTGGATTAAAATAAGCTTTAGTAAGAATAATTTGTATACCCACTAATAAAATGAGAGGATAGAGAAAGTCATGCAAATGTAACCGTCAGAACCATATTATTGAGAGCTTAAAAAACGAAGAAATATTTTCCAAGTAATAGGTAGCTTTTAGGATTAGCCTGTCTGTCTCAGATTCAAGAGTTCCAGAAACGAATTTCGGTTTGAGCGAGTTACGTGCATAAGATTTTTCTGTTTTTTTTTTTTTTTTTTTTTTTGCTTAATTTAAAGGACGAATGTTTGGTAACTTCACGCTCTATAGAACTTCATTCATTATGTCTGATGTGGTATACCTGATTTAAAGGAGGTTAAATTGCATACAAAATGGCTATTTTGGGCCCAAGAGTAGTTGGTCAAAATCTTTATGGTTAACGCTTGGAATATGCTGAATTTAAATATGAAGTTTGGTATTCATCCAATTTTTCATTTTTGAGTTCTGCAGTTGAAGAAGGTATTTTGTTACGTTATTTTTATTTGCACCACGCTTTGGGCGTCAATTTGAAGTAGGTTGTATTTAAGGAGTTGTATTATATTTTAACTGTTGGGGAGCCGAACTTGTAGTAGTTGCAACCGCACGTATGGTAAACAGTTTCCGGTAGCCTTTGCCACAAATGTACTTTCAGGTGGCCTTTGCCCCAAATATACTTTCAGGTGGCCTTTGTCCCAAGTTTTAAAAAATATTAATTTTGTAATTTAACTGTTTCTTTAAATATTATATTTATGTTTACCTCGGCTGCGTCAGTATTATTGTTAGAGACACGTTTCTCTTAGTAGGGTTGTGATGCGACAAGAATGTAGGCTTACACAGATTATAACTTTACTTCACTCCTTTTATTAATGCTTGATACGATTTAAATAACTCTTCACTGATATAGAGAGCTGTGAGATTCTTTTTGTTAATTAATTACACTTTTTAACACGTAAACTTATTTTTCGTCTCACACGAACACACATTATATTTATTGAGGGCACTTTTTGCGTCTGGTTGGTAACGCTGTCTGCAGGCAACTGAACTCTAAAATTTGTAAAATTTTCTCCTTTTCAGTTTATGTTTGGCTAATCCTAATCCAATAGAATACCTTCATTTAACTAAAGCTTTTTCTGGTTGTTGATTGGCTATTTTTATAAACTGTCACTAAAATTACATTATTGCTTCCAAGAAGCAGAAGTAGTATTGTTAAATTCTCAAACTCATTATTGCCTCAAGGTTACACTCATTGTTAGCAACGTTTACCCTATTATCCTCACAGCTCCTACATTATTAAATTACGTAATACATTCACATAACATTATTTAACATGTTCACAATAATATAAGAATATGCAATGACTGTTACATTTTACAAATTATTACATACACAATTGCTTTAAGGCGGGCTATTATTGAATTTATATTATATAAGACTGAAATTATTTAAGTGTTAAAAATAATGCCTCACTGTTCATAGTCACGCATGCATTATCTTTTGCTCAAAATGCTTTTTGAGCGAGGAAGGGTTCAGAGCATCTCGACAACTGCACTTCTGCTGAAATGTCGATATATAATTTGAGTATATACAATACTTAATTCTCCTACCGCAGGTATGTGGAACGGAAAGTAAAATACAGTCTGTAATACTGTGCTTGATCGGAATGAAGTATACGCTCTTCTGTATTCTTGAGGTGACAGTTCTCTGAATCAGCCCGCAGGTGATATAGCTGCCGGAAGCACTTTCAGTCAACTTGAATACCGAGAGTTGTAAATCCGAAATCGTACATCTTGGCTTTAATCTCGTTTTAATTATAATTGTATCAGTTTACAAAGAATTTAAAGTAATCAAAAATACTAAAAGGATAAGAGCTGAAATGCCACAGTTTACCTGCCGGTAACATGTTATAAACTACTTTGAACAGGCAGCTTTTGGAATAGTAGAATCAGATGGTTGAAAAATTCAACGCCATCACCGGGGTTTGAACCACGATTTCCTGACTTCCGTCCGGTTGCTCTATCCTCTGAGCTACCATGGCAATATGCCGGTACGACATTAAAATCTACAACTGATGCGCATTTTCCCCGGTAAACCACAAGTGGTGAAAACTACGAAGCTCGGTACTTTCAGCATTGTAAGTCGCCATTAGGGTACGTCATCTCAATACAATTTGTGATCTCCTTGTGGTTTCCCAGGAAACATGCGAATCAGTTGGAGAATTTAATGTCGTACCGGCATGTGGATAGAGCAACCGATCGGGAACCGGGAGAACCATGGTTCAAATACTGGCGATGGCATTGAAGTTTTCAGTTGGCTACCTTGCCAATCTTGTCCAACACACGGTTTGTGTGGAAAAACAATTAATTCCACAGACAGCTTTTGGTTCACGAAGCTTTTCGATTTTGAAAATTATTAGTGAGTAGTTTTGTGAACACATAAATATTACCAGATACAATATTGTCTTCAGAATATTTTGGAATGAGGTACAATGCATGTTTAAAAGCAGGTTATCATTGATTTAACAATTTTGGTAAAAAGGTTACACGAAACAACTATTTCAAGGAAAAAGATTTACATACCTAACTAGTGTTAATGTTTAGATGTAGAATCCATATTAAACATTTGTGGGTTGACATTCGCATTACTTTCTCTACTCATTTTTCTAAACTTGCTTTTTCTTCTAACTACTTCAGGTTAATCAAGATAAACTTTTGCAGAAATTATTTTAATTAAACATTTCGTTTAGATGCAAGAAAAATGGAGTAAGTAAAGTGATAGTCAGCTCTCTAAAGAGAAAATAGCAAGTGATAACTTTAAAACTACATACTTTGATGAACACGAGAAGGAAAATCTGGTGCGTTCCATTCACATAACCTTTTCTATTCACTCTTCTACAAATTATTCTTACAACAGTGTATTCATCTATCTACTTCTTGTTAATCGAGATAAACTTTCCTTACGCATTTCGAGTTATAAGGAGGCTAAAGCGATAGTCACATTTTTAGAAAGGAGTTTGCTAAATTATACGAGGGCACTCCCAGAAGTACCCGACCTGATGTATATATATAGCGGTTGTTTCAAACAAATGACTATGCTAGAAAGTGCCAACATTATAAAGCTTAAGTTTAAAGTTTGACGATGCTACGTTGTTTAGTAATTGTTTGGCAGCCATTAATAGTGAACGCTCTCAGCGAATTTGTAAACATGGATAAAACTGGCCATCATTATGTGATACAATACTTTCATTTGAAAGGTCTTAGTCCAACTAATATTAAAGCTAATTAGATTCTATTCAGGGAGAGACCGCTCCTTCGTTTACAACAGTAAAATATTGGGTGGCAGAGTTTAAGCGAGGCCGTAGGAGCTGCCAAGTCGAACATCGCAGTTGTCGACCAAATGAGGTGACCACGCCAGAAATTGTGAAGAAAATCCACAAAATGGTATTGGATGACGTCGACTGAAAGTGCGCGAGCTAGCAGACATCGTAGGCATTTCAAAAAGTGATCTACATCGCATACTAAACTGAAAATTTAGAACATGAGAAAGCTGTGCCAGGATGGGTACCGCGTTTACTCACAATGGAACAAAACCAGCCTCGTATGGATGTTTCAGTCTAGTGTTTGGCGATGTTTCGCTGTAATAAAGCAGAGCTTTTGTGTCGATTCATAACCATGGATGAAACACGAGTCCATCGCTTCACACCTGAGACGAAGGAACAGTCAAAACAGTGGATTGAAAGGGGAGAATCGGCTCCAAAGAAGGCGAAGACAGCTCCATCTGCTGGCAAGGTCATGGCGTCAGCTTTTTTGGGATGCGTGTGAGATAATTTTCATTGATTATCTTCAAAAAGGAAAAGCAACCAATGCTGAGTATTATGCAAACTTATTGTAGCATTTGAATAATGAAAAAGAAAGTACTGTTTCATCAAGAGAATGCACCAGTTCACACATCCATTATCGCCATGGCCAAAATCAATGAGTTAAAGTTCGAATTGCTTACTCATGCTCCCTATTCGCCAGACTTAGACACCTCTGATTATTTTCTGTTTCCAAAGTTGAAGAAATGACTTGGTGGTAAAAGATTTCCAACAATGAAGAGGTGGAGATTGCAGATGATGGCTATTTTCTCAGTAAAACAGGGTATCGAAGCTATTGAACATCGCTGGGAAAAGTGTATCAAGCTGAAAGGCGACTATGCAGAGAAATAAAGATTTTTTTTCCAAAATTGTTGTGTTTCCTTTGTTAGATCGGGTACTTCTGGGAAAGCTCTCGTAGCTTTGAAATGCTCTTTGTATTATCGCAGGAAAAAACAAATAGCGACTTGTCTCTTGACAAAAGTACAAGTATGTGAAAATTCAGACCAATACAAAAAACTTTCGGAAAATATTAACGCTCCAAAAATTGTATTTTATTTCCTTAAGAACGATTTAAAAAAGAATAATCTATGGATTACTTTTGTTACTCTTGAAGTTGATAGCAATGCCCTCTTCAGCTGTTAAAATTACTGCAAACCAGTTTTAAAGACCTTGACTGTATATGTCTCCTCCTTGCTGACTAGGTGTACAAGATTTTAAAATTATTTTTATTATAACACAGAGTTTTAACCTGAAAGGAATTAAATTATTTTAAACTGCTAATTTAAAATAATACTAGCTGGACAAGACAAAACATGTTATGACGAAATTTATGCAAGAAACTTAGAAACTTGTCTGCGCTGTAACAGGCCATTAAGGCTCAATAGCACACCTGTGACGGCGTCCTCTTGAGGGAAAGTAGACAGCGAGTTTATTACGTTGCGCATCTGTTTAAACAGTGTTGCCACCCTCACAAAAGATTTTCCCCTCTCGCGTCTGCGAAAAGTTGTAGACGCTGAAAACTGATGAGTCATTTCCTTCAACCTTTCTCATATTTTTCATCTCCTTCTTGCTGTTAGTTTAAGTGCCCCTCGCTCTTTTTTTGCTCCCCCTCGCACCGTAAAGTTTCCGAAACTCTCTCGCCTCCTTAAACGTTTGAGTAATAAGGTTTACGTAAATAAAAGCACTGATATAATAATATAAACTAGCAAGTCTTCTCCTCTTTCTTCATTGTGTTCCCTTTTTAATATCGCACAAACAAGCGCACAATCTTGCTGCGTCAGTTTTCATTACGAGTTTGCTTTCAGTTGTTTGTCTTTGGATTTGCAGCTTTCACTTTTTATTTTGATTGACGTAATATCTAGTTGCTATGGGAACGAGTATACTTTAGAAATTCAACACCGCGTAGTCAATTATTTCGCTAACTAAGGGAGAATTTGTTATTTCTCTGTTCCTTGCCCGGAGTAACGCAAGTGCTGAATTCATTACAAACAGTCTTTGTCATTTAAATACAAATGTATACATAATAGGAAAAAGAAGCATTACACGTAATAGAGAGCCAGACAGAGAAATTCATAAAACGCTGAAACACATTTTTACAGTTGGGTGAAATATCGGACAACACACATATCCCTCACTGCGATTGTAAGAATTCAGTTAACTTGCACTTTTTCCAGCTTGAACTTAAATATTATGTTCCAGTGGCCTACGTAGCTTTAAGCTGTAACATGCATTTTGGAAACTTTGAGCCTGGGTTCAAACACTCCTCCAAATGCAACACTTTTGATGTATTCATGTTCTTCCTCTTCTTTTTATCAAGATACAAGGGGCGAACAATAAGTGAGCTTCTCTATTTTATAAAAACCATTACACACAATTGATCATGTTGAAATAATTTTATTTATATTGTACAATCCTTCTGTTACTTTTCTAAATAATCAAAATGTTTTCCCAAGGATTCTTGGGGATGCGACACAAGTTTTTTCCAAGCCAGTATTGTACCAGGTTGAGTCCTGTGCTCACAACCAGCTGTTCACTGATATGACTTCATCATCGGTGTTAGAAGTGCTTACCTTTGAGTTGGAGGAACATGTGAAAATCACTTGGGGCAAGCTCCGGTGAATAGAGGATACGAGAAAACTTCCAAGTTGAATCTTGACCCAGGCGGAGAGAAGATTCAACTGGGAAGTTTTCTCGCATCCTACATATTCACCAGATCTTTTCCCAAGTGATTTTCACAAGTTCCACTGACTCATAGGTCATCATGGAGGTAAGCACTTTAACAACATAACGAAGATCAATCAGAAGTGAACAGCTGGTTACGAGCACAGGACCCGACCTGGTACAACACTGGCTTGGAAAAACTTGTGTCACGTTCCCAAAAATGCTTGGAAAAACGCGTTGTCTGTGTAGAAAAGTAACAGAAGTATTCTACAACATAAATAAAATTAATTCAAGATGATCAATTGTGTTTAATGTTTTTTTTTTATAAAATAGGGAAACTTACTGATTGGACGACCCTCGAATAAACAAATTCATTCGCCTCAATCAAGTTTATCTTGCCATGTTTTTTTGTTCCCCGTCCAATTAATGCTCCTCGCATTTGGAATTCTATTTACACGATCGTTTCAATTATATAGATATTTGCTTATTATTAATAGAGTATTTTCTTTTTATTCCTTTTCTTTTTGTTTTATCGAATAGAGCACACCCAGCTACGAATCTGAGAAGGTTTCTCTCTCCGGTCTCAATTCTTTTTTCTTATTTTCGTTGAGACCCATGATTCGTAGCCTTATAACAAAATCATTTTAAATATATTTTATCACCTATCATTAACTAAAATTATCGTTGGTCGATGGCCAGTGAATGCCATTGATATGGTCTTATTAAAATATGTTTTCATGTTTAACATAGAAGCGTCTGACTGAATTTAAAAACGGCTTGGTTATAAAGCATTTTTACTTTCACTTATGACCACCTGATACAGTGAATAGATAGTCTTGCAATTTATTATCGTCTTTTATTTTAAAATACATTGATATTTGGTTTAGCCATATTCTTAGGACTTCGCCATAATCTTAGGACTTAAAAAGTGTCGGTAACAAAGGACAGCTTGAAAGACCTCTCGATTTATGTCTGCCATTTTATTACTTCAAGGTTATTTTCTTTGTATTGTGTTATTGTAAAGGGTCTGTATTGTACTTAAAACATATGGTATTACTTTATTACCTAATATTTTTCGTAAAATATTTTGTTTGGCCTATGGAATGCTTTATCATAATCATGGTGTTAATGTTGTATTGAAAAGTAAATGCTCATTCCTTCAGATACCAAATTAAAGAAAATTATCAGTTCTAAGGTAGGTGTGAAAGCTGCTATTTAAGATGGCAGAGTAGGCTATAAAAGCTAAGTAATATTAACGAAAGACAATTTTTTCGCCGGAAAAGCAACGGCTTTTAGCTGGTCCAAGTCGGAACAGTTAAAATTTAGGGTTTGCTTTTAGTGAACATGAACTGTAGCCACTCCCCGGGTCGGAGCCCATAAAGGGGAGGAACCGGGGGGTTACTGTTACAGTAAGGGCTGCTAATTGCCTCCAAGATGTAGAGCCAACCTAGTAGCAATACACACCTCGGTCCAAGAGCCCGCGATGTTGCCAAGTATTCGTCATCCCAAATAGAACTGGCTGACTAACAATGTACACGTTTTATGGCAGCTCACAGTGTTGCCAAATGCTTCTGATATACAGAATTATGAAGGGAACGAAATGGAGACACAACAAAGCTGTTTTAAGAATGAGAGGTAGCCTGACACGAACGGAAGCAGGTGGCGTGTAGTCTGGCTGTAAATGTTTGGGTGGAAGGGTGAGGGAGCAATTGTTCATTTCATATAGCCGTTAATCATGTTGCGAGTTGTTAACTTGCTTGCCTTATATTTTTACGTAGGTTTATACCTATTTTATTGTAAATGTGACACACTGAATGGTTGGGAATGCCTGTAATTGAAGGCAAATCTCCATCCATAAATAACTTGGATCAACGGTATTGTGAAGCCTAAGATTAGCACTGGACCGCAGAGACTATCTAATCTCAGAACTTAATAATAAAATAATACTTTATAAAATTCATATCTGTGTAGAAAATGACAGGTTTGCAATCGCATTTATTTTAAATAACCCTATTCCAATCAAGAAAGAGCAATGGGCGTAATTCTTAGATATTTATTCACACGAGATATTAAGGAAAGCAGGGGTTTAATTGTTGTAACTGTTGTACAACATTTAGGCATCAATTTGCGGGAGATTGTTTCTAGCAATATCCGCCCCACGTACGGTACAAACTTTCCGGTGGCCTTCGCCCCACGTTTAAGAATAAACTTGTTATTTTTTATGTTTATTTAAATATAATATATGTATATGCCTCAGCTTTGTAAGTAGTAACTTTTAGAACAGGTATCTCTTAGCAGGACTGGTACGGCTGAAGAACAAGGCTTACACAAATTATAATTGTATTGTACTTTTTTTTTATTACTCCTTCACACGATTAAATAACACTTCACGGATGTATCCTACTATAGAGCTGTGAGATTGTTAATTGCATTTTTAAACACGTAAACTTTATATTATTCTCAATGCAATGATTTTTCATGTCTCACACTGAACCCGTGCCGTACCGTACCGTACCGAACTAGGTTATGCTTCCTTCTAGCGTCTCCCGCCTGAATATGTACATTTTCTCTATTTCAAGTGTCTGTGGCTAATCCTACTCCAATAGAATATCTTTATTTAAATTTTACCTTTTCTAGTTTTTGATGGGCTATTTATAAACTGTTTTAAATATTACATTATTATTGTTAAAAAACTATTAGTAGCCTTTTTTAAACTTTCTAATTTATTGTTGTCTCAAGGATACCTCATTATTAGCAACTTTCGGCTTCTACTTTGTACTTTTGTTTACTACGGAAGGTAGCTTGGTTCTATTTCACAGCTCCTACATTGTTAAACTGCGTAATACATTCACATAACATTATTATACGTGTGCATAGCAAAATAAACACAATAAAATGACTGAAACATATAGTTTATATGTTATACACATATTGCTTTAAAGCGGGCTGTTATGTATAAATTTTATATTATATAATTAGACTGATATTATTTAAATGTTAAAAATACTGCCTCAGGAAGTAACACGTGGTTTATGTTAATTACACAAGAGGTTAATCAATGCTACAGTGTATATTTTTTTATTTTCCGCTGGTTAGCGCTGAGTTACTAGCTTTCAAGATTTGTTTAAACTGGCTTCTATTATTATTGAAAAATAAATGGTTCATGTGTGGTACTGACTATCTATAGATAAGAAATGCAGGAGTTTGTCGTATAATTTACAACGGGTCTAGAAACTCATCCACACCATATTTTACGCTCCAGATTTCCATTTAGTCGAGTCAGATACACCAATTTTACTGGTAATTTTGGTCATAGATCCCTGCAAAATCATGGTCATGTCTTTTAAGATTTGAAGTAGGTGGTTCGTTACGTTATTTGCTTCGCTCTTTGGGCTCAATTTTAAGTAGTTTGTATTGAAGGAGTTGTATTATATTTCAACTGTTGGGAGCCGAACTTGAAGTTTGTTTGCAACCGTACGTATGGTACCCGTTTTCCGGTAGCCTTCGCCCCAAGTGTACTTTCAGGTGACCTTTACCCCAAGTTTTAAAAAAAATATTAACTTTGTAATTTGACTGTTTCTTTAAATATTATATATTTATGCTTGCCTCGGCTGCGTCAGTATTATTGTTAGAGACACGGATGTCTTGGCAGGGTTGTGGTGCGACTAAGAATGTAGGCTTACACAGATTATAATTTTACTTCACTCCTTTTTTTAATACTTGATACGATTTAAATAACACTTTACTGATATAGAGAGCTGTGAGATTCTGTATTTAATTACTTGCACTTTTTAACACGTAAAACTATTTTCTTCTCACACGAATACGTACTAAATTTCTTGAGGACACTTTTTGCGTCTGGTTAATAACGCTGTCTGCAACCAACTGAATTGATTTCAACAGCCTAAATTTGTAAATTTATGTATTTCAAGTCTCTGATTGGCTATTCCTAATCCAATAGAATACCTTCATTTAACTAAAGCTTTTTCTGGTTGCTGATTGGCTATTTTTAACTGTCTCAAAATTTACATTATTGCTTCCAAGAATCACAAGTAACATTATTAAACTCTCAAACTCATTATTGCCTCAAGGTTACCTCATTGTTAGCAACTTAAGACTTATTTCTCCCAGCACCTACATTATTAAATTACGTAATGCATTCATGTAACATTATTACGCATGGATACAATAATATAAACATATACAGTGATTGTAATATACACTTTTTATATATTTTTACATACACATATTGCTTTAAGACGGGCTGTTATTGAATTTATATTTATATAATTAGACTGAAATCATTTACGTGTTAAAAGTAATGCCACAGTGTATGGCCAAGTGGCCCGCGTCGAAAGAAGCCTTCAAAACTGAAACTCCCTTTTCCTCACTACCAGTTGACTTGAGTTTTTATTTATGAATACTCTCTTAACTGCTACGTTCTAAGCGTCTCATTCTATATTGGGCGTGAAAGACGAAATTTTGCGTAGAGGCCTCTATCAGGCTAGAGGTTCTTTTACGTGCCGTAAACGACACGGGACCACTGCCTGTACTGCCCTTCCGAAGGAAGCCAGGCTAATGATTTTCACGTCCGAAAAAAATCAATCGCCCTCCGCTAGATTTGAATCTAGTGACCTCGGGGTTCAACTACGGGACCTTTAGACCACGGAGGACAACCAACAGACTGAGTTAAATATATACATACTTGGTCAAATAGTCTCGATTTGGTCAACAAGCTGTTCTGTCAGACCTGAGACCCAATCTAATAAAAGCGCTATACTACAAGTGCGCCACATTGCAATTTCCCTCAACGAGTGGAACATGGGTGCTGGTAACGTAATATCAAAAACTAGTGCAGTTCCATAAGGTTGCATTTTCACACTCGTGCAGTGCCGTTACATGATCTTAAGGTAATATAAAAGTTGCTAAAAGTGGAAGAGATTTCCTGTTTATCTTCGATACAGGGCAGTCAATGTTATTTTACGACCGTTGTTTGTTACTTCGAAGCGAAAATCCAATAAGTACCAACAATGTTCCGGAAATTAAACTCGGTTATAACACAGCAACTGAAGGGCCCGCGGTAAGAGAAAAAGCCCGTTTGGTACCCCTTTTATGTCCGAAATCTCCCCGCCCACAGCCACGTTGTTGTTCTTCTTTGTGTTGTTTTTGTTCGCTGTTAGATGGTAGAGCACGCGGTAGTAGTAAAGGTTGGCAGCAGTGGGCGTGCACGTCGTAAATTGCCTACGAACGTTGTTCTTGTCTGCGCCAACTAACTTTTATGTACAAAATAACTGGCAGTAGTGCTAAGGCGAAGCAAGCGGGATAAAAATCAGCACACACTCAATTGTCTCGCGCTTGATAGAGTTTCCGGTAGCCGGAATCGCCGCCTCTTCGATTTATATCGCCAGTAAAAGCAATACACACTGTTGCTGCACTCCACTCCTAGCAACAGAGCTTCCAGCTCTTATAATGCTCATTTGAAACGGAAGGAAAGTTATATGTGTATATTAATCGAAGTTCCTAAAACATATAATTAAAATGTGGTAGCAACGTTTTGCGCTATTTTCTACACGGACTATATCAGTAGGTAATTCAAGAGCAAATGTTTGAGTCTAAGATGATGTTCAGCAGTAGAAAAAAGGGAAAGTTAAGTACCATTAAAGAGTGAAAAACATTATGTGAAACCTCGTGTTTGTTAGGAATAAACATCTAAGGTTAGAGAGTCGAAAAATTTATAAATTCGTGTACCTTGATAACTTCCTGTTTCTTTTAACTTCACCCCGCAAGTACATTCATCAAATTATGTTCTTCCGAGGTCTCTTTTCATGACTGAAAGCTGTTCATGCCTTGTCTAGGACGTGGAGGGAACAATACTCGAAATAACCACTAAAAGTGGCGTAAAATGCCGCTTTCTACGTTTCTCAGCCCGCTTGGAGTCCAGGCAGACAAGCCAGTCTCGTTAACTGAGTTTAGGCAGGCTGCTTCGCTCCCATGCGAGTTAAATCCCGACCTGGGCAAGCTATGGGTAATCTGTGTTATTTGCATACAATATTGCATTTAGGTTGAGCTAGCATTAATGTGTATAGAAAAGGAGATTATGTTACTTTGAATTTATTTGGGATTCTCCAATAACAATTCGTTTATATAGGAAGTCGATGTTTAGTATTATTCCTAGTCGTTTTAAAATATTTAATACGAAAGAAAATAATTTTGCAACATTTCACAGACAAAATGGCAACTCAAGTAAAAGTAATTTCAAAAGATAAACAATTATGTTGAAATACACGCAGTTCGAATATTGTAATGGCCTCAGGGAAACTTGCAGTTTTAGTCAGAACGATTGTAAATAGGGGGATATACATTTAAAACGAAGATTAAGACGAAAATTTAATTTTTTATCGGATTTTACCGGAAATATGCTTTGAGGGCCCCTGAATCCAAAAAAAGCATTTTTGGAAACATGTCCGTGTGTGTGTCTGTGAACAGCATAACTCAGAAACGAACAGTCGCTAAACACCAAACTTGGTATTTAGGTTCAGTATCTTCCAGAGATGCGACACGAAGGTTTTCAAGAAAATCCTCCCACCCCAGATTACCCTTTACATGTAACATTTTTCGAAAAGTTTAATCTTCTCAAAAACGGATCTAACGATTTTGATTAAAATATCATATGTTTAAGACAAATGAAGCGTATATTTTTAATTTTCTGAGAATGACTCCAAAAGTATTCTTCATTGTGAACAACTTTTGCATAACTGGTAAACCATTAGAGATAGACAAAATTTTACTACACAAAAAATGTAGATCGCGTTAAAATACACAATTTATATTATATACATTTTTGTTGTTGAGTGAACCATTTTCGAGATATTGCTTGTTATTCCCTTAAATTTTTCAATAATTTTTCTCAAATTCAGTATTCTTTTTTTTTGTCCTGGTTATGCAAAGAGAATGGAATACTGCACATAGCAACCAGGTCTTAAAATATTTGACTAACGCTTAAAGCCTAGCAATTCCCCTTGCATCTGCAAGAAATTTAGCAATAAGATTAACATCTCGATATCTCTATTAACATGAAGCATATGGGGAATAAGCGTTTGTAAAAATAGTTTGTGCAAGAGTAGAGAAAATCATGTGAGTTTAACACATCTGATTTTTTTAAGTATATTGAAATGAAAAGCTTTCCTATAGTGGACTGGAATCCCCTTTCGTTACGAGTTTTCATTCCGCACTATTTATTTCTCCTCGATCTCCTTAGCTTATTCGTTTGCCTACGTTTGTATCGCTCACAGTCTTAATTGTATTGAACCAAGCATGGATCTGCATGATTACCTCATGTGTATAGCATGCTCCAGTCAGATGCATGTGCACACTTGCGGGCGACCAAGTTCATTTACCTTCTTTGTTACGAAGTAGCTGGGGGCAGGTAAGCTTCAAGTGGAATCTGTAAACCTTTATAGCGCCATATGTATGCAAAAGCAGACGAAACATGTATGAGCGTATTATTGAATAAAATATTCATACGGCATCAATAAAAAACAATCACACTTTTGAACCGGACACTCGTTTCCATTTAATTTGTTGCCACAGCTTTGGGAGGCATCGTACAAACTTTCTCAGCGGGCGCGTACATAGCAGGGAGGGTGTATCTGGAGCGTTTGCGTTTGTTATTCGACGAAGAAAGGTGTGAGTTAACTGTAGCTCATGCGATGTATGCAAATATTTCGGAGGTGCATCGAAGAAGAATTGTTGAGTATATACACCCCTCAGGAAAGTATTCGTCAGCACTTTAAAAAATTATAGCCGCAAAATTCATGGAGAGAAAAGTATAATTTATTTGGACATATAGATCAAATGGTAACAGAGTTTACGTGTTTAAGGTTTTTCAGATCGTTCGTTTTATCAGTTTTATAACTTTTGAAAAATATGCCAAAATTGCAACTCTCTGGTACGTGGTGCTTTCAAAATTATCTTTCATGCATTCAGTGCAGGATTTTTCTTGTGTATCACTTGATTTTGTGGTCAAAATTTGATTTTATTTGACGCTGGAATAAACTGTCAAAGTTGGGCATTTTCGACGATTTTGCGTTAATTCTTCATTTTCGGCTCACTTTTTACGACTTCAGAATTAATTTCTACACCAGTTTAAGTCACATGTCTACCAAAGTGTGTGGATGTGTGCATACAAAAATGCTTTACCTAATGCAGGAAAGATAATGTTGAAAACACCACGTATAAAAAGGTTGCAATTTTGGCATATTTTTCAAAAACTTATAAAACTGATAATATGAACGATATGAAGAACCGCTAAAACACAAACTACATTACGATTTGATCTTTAATGTCAAAAAAGAAGATTAAAAATTTCTTAATGGAGGGAAAAATCTAAAGTGTATACGAATAATTCTCGAGGGGATGTATGTGGAAAGCTAATTTGCCATTTGAAGACATTGTTAGGGCAATTCCATGTAGCATTCGCATGACAAGATTATTAAAATAATATTAGTAAATGTGTCCTGCTTGAGAGTAAAAGTTTTAATGTATTTCATTATGTTGCCATTAAAAATATTTTTTTCTGTAGATTGTGTAAGTCAGGATTTCATTTGTTTATGTTTACACATGGTTATAAGTGATGACAAGCTATTTCTTAAAGTATGTATTCATATTGTGGCGTCTTAGTAAGTATTGTCATATCAGACACATTATTGCGTCGCATTTTCGACAGTATTATTGGGCGACTGATTATATCTTTCGGCAAAACGAGCCTTCTCCTTTGATGCCGACCACGCCAGAGAGAGTAGGCTTTGTTGGAATCTCCGTTCGGTACACCGACACTAGCTAGCTAGCGTGCCTAGGCACAGTTGGAGAGGGGGGATATATACCGTTACTTTGTGTGTGAGCGTCACTTTTTTGTAAGAAGTGTGTAAGGTATAGATCGCGTGTGCGAGGCATCTCCCTTCATTCCTTTGTTCCCCTGTGTGTAATGTAAGGCCACCAATTATTTTATCAATAAATCACATGTAATGTGTGAGATGTGAAATTTGTGTATTTTGTTAAAAAACCTCAGCCTTCATCGGAATGTAGACACCAAGGTCCTGGTCCTCTTGCAGTTCTGCGCTACACTTCCCCCATGTGCATGTTGGGGTGATCACTGCGTGAGCGAAAAGATAAACAGACACACACACACACTTCCTCCTTGCTATATGTAGCATACTCTACATATAAAGGGCAGTAGAATGCCGCCTTAAGCTACGGTGATGACATAAATATAAGCGAGTATAGATTAACTGAAAAATCTGATGTGTTACACTCACATGACTTTCTCTACTCTTGTAGAAACTATTTTTACAAAATCTTATTCTCCATCTATTTTATATTAATCGAGATAAACATTTGCAGAAACGATCTTTTGACATCCAAAGAGAATTACATTTTACACATAGCGACCAGTTCTAAAAATATTTGACTATCCCTTAAGGCGTACTATGTTCCCCTTGTTTTGTAATTGCAAGGGCAATATAGAAATACAGTAGCCTTTAAGCATGGACATATATCTTAATAGATGTTTGCTAGGTGCAGCACCATTCTCTTTGCCACAGATAAATACTTTTTGCGTATCCAAGACAAAAGAATGAATAACGAATTCCCATTTGAGAAAATAAATATTGAAAAATTGAAGGGAATAACAAGCAATATCTCGAAAATGGTTCACTCAACATAAAAAAACGTATATAACAAGTTATGTATTTAAAGCGATCTACATTTTTTGTGTAGTAAAATTTTGTCTATCTCTTATGGATTACCAGTTATGCAAAAGTCGTTCACAATGAAGAATACTTTTGGAGACCTTCCCAGAAAATTCAAGATATACATTTCATTTGTCATGAAAATATCTTAAACGTATAATATTTTAATCAAAATCGTTAGAGCCATTTTTGAGAAAATTAAAATTTTCGAAAAATTCTCCATGTAAAGGGTAGTCTGGGGTGGGGGGATTTTCTTGAAAACCTTCGTGTCGCATCTCTGGAAGATACTGAACCTAAATACCAAGCTTGGTGTTTATCCGACTGTTCGTTTCTGAGTTATGCTGTTCACAGGCACACACACAGACATGTTTCCAAGAATGCTTTTTTTTGGATTCAGGGGGTCTCAAAACATATATTTTCGGTGAAATCTTGGTATCGAATTTTTGGGTGGAATACAATACTTCCCCTACTTAATATACGTAATAGAGAAAGTAAAAATGCAATTCATATCGACTCCTGATTCCACTGCCAGCTAATTGTCATGCAGTGTAATTTTTCGTGTAATACTTCGTTAAAGGTATTTATGGTTAATAAATCACATAGTATACTGCAATACAATTATAAATGTTTTTCATGAAAAATAGTTAGTGCAACTTTTCGCCTTCAGCTGTAAATTCAATTATTATCAATGAGGAAGGTTGGTAGATAAGCGTTACGAAAGCCGATACCATAATCATGCTTGAGGCATTAGAAGAGCATATTCAATGAATGTTTTCCAGTGTTTCAGAAATTCATTGAGTGTTTAATGTTCACCAAAGACAAGACGTGGAAAAGAGTGTGGCATCATTTCGAACACCAAAATTAATATGTATAGTCCATTTTATAATTAGACTGATATCGCAACTAAGATGTTCACAGCAGTAAAGCGGAACCAATTGCTACCACGTGATTTACTCCACGTGGGGGAAGATATTCTGATGGCTTTGTTTGGCTAAAGTTAGATATGAATGGATTCCTACTGGATGGAGTCTGAGTAGCAACGAACTCTGCTCCAGTCAATGTGACATTCATGATCCATTAACTCAGAATTACTTAAGATATCAAACTGAATGTTTAACAGCATGTAGATTTATTCCTTTTAAGTTAACTGATCAATGTTTATTCAACATGCTTGTTCATTACGGAAAGATTGTTTCTCTATTGTGTCATATTTTTGTTAAACTTTATCAGCATTGTTTTAGAATAACAATACACAATAGATCTACAACAGCAGCTAGGTTATTTTTATCATCCTAAAATCTAATTTAGCTATCTGCAATAGTTCTGAGAAAACGGAAAATGTCATTCACAGAAAAAGGTGTTCAAATAAAAAATGCAGAACAGAAACTCGCTTATATTTGAAAAAACAAACGTGCATTAGGATACAGACCTATCATACTTAAAGAGTAGTACAGGATTACTACGAGTACAAATGATTCATTGGTTTCCAAAATGCTATATCTTCTAAAGTATTACACGTAAAATTATGACTGATACATCAAAAGAACCAAGTTATCTCCTAACACTCTACAATTCTATGTGTGCCCCTTGGGTAACACGACACACGTCCAGGCGGTTCCCAGTTCATTCCATACATTCTGTACTACCATCCTGTCAATGGTCATTACTGCAGCATCGATTTGTTCCCGAGCTCTATCAGTGTAATACGTAAACACGGTTCCTAACATACCCCCAAAGGAAGAAGTCACACGTTAGATTAGGTGATCTGAGGGGCCAAGGGAAGAGAGCTTTGTCATCTTGACCAACAGTGTTCTTAAATTGCCGATACATCTCAAAATGTTGTGTTTACGTAGAGGTTCTTCTCCGTACTCTTTTCTGAACGCGCGTTGCACTGCTATAACAGATATCCCCATATTCAACACACAAAAACTTTTGTCGCCAACTTTTGTGATGGCACTACACTCGTGCTGTCAACTTGTGCTGACAATGCAAAGTTAGGGAGTTTAAGGTTCTTTTGATGTATCAACCATTGTTGTACTGTAATAATATAGCGTTTTAAAACGAATGAATCATTTGTAGTAACCCTGTGCCAATGTGTAGAACAAAACTGTACGGTGGGCTAAGTTTACCTCTCTACTTCAAGGTTATATTTTTTGTGATGTGATACGGAATTCGCAGTATAAAATAGCAGATGCATTACCATTTTGAAAAATGTAGTAGTTGTAGCCCCACTGTTGGAGAGCCAAACCTGAAGTAGTTTAATTGTTGTAGTTCTTGCACCTCGTATGGTATACCAACTTGATGTTTTACACTACACACGTAATAGATGCCAATTTTGCGGGAGATTGTTTCTAGGAGTGTTCGCCCCACGTAGGATACAAACTTTCCGGTGGCCTTCGCCCCACGTTTACTTTTAGGTGGCCTTCGCCCCACATTTAAAAATCAACTTTGTACTTTTATGTTTATTTAAATATTATATAGGTATGCCTCGGCTGCGTCAGTAGAAATTTGTAAACCACGTATCTCTTAGCAGGGCTGGTGTGGCTAAAGAATGAAGGCTTACACAAATTATAATTGTATTGTACTTTGTTTATTAATCATTCACACGATTAAATAACACTTCACTGATGTATCCTACTGTAGTGTTGTGAGATTATTATTTACACTTTTTAACAGGTAAACTTTATATTATTCTCACCGCAATGAATTTTTTGTCTCAAATGAACACGTACCAATCGGGTACCAATTTTGTAGCCCTCCCGCCTAAATTTGCACAATTTCCTCTATTTCAAGTCTGTGATTGGCTAAGCCTACTCCAATAGAATACTTTTATTTAACCTAAGCTTTTTATAGTTTTTGATTGGCTATTTATAAACTGTTTTAAATGTTACATTATTTCTCAAAGAATTATTAGTAGCCTTTATTAAACTTTCTAATTCATTGTTGCCTCAAGGTTATGTCATTGTTAGCAACTTTCGGTTTTTACTTTGTAATTCTGTTTGCTACGGAAGGCACCTTGCTTCTATTCTCACAGCTCCTACATTGTTAAACTACGTAATGCATTCACATAACATTATTATACATGTACTATAATGACTGTAATATACACTTTATATATTGTTATACACATACTGCTTTAAGGCGGGCTGTTATTATATTTTATATTATATAATTAGATTGATATCATTTAAGTGTTAAAAGTACTGCCTCAAAAGTATATTTAAAATGTAGGTATTGAGCTATAATGATAATGTATAATTTAAAGGGAAATTCCAATTAATGTCTAAAAAAAAAGACTAACTAAAATGAGATTTTTAGGGCAGATTTTGCCACTTAGTCTCCGCTTAAGCTAGCAGTGTCAGAAATTACGGGTTCTCGGTTGTATCACCTTTTAATATGAACCCTGAATTTCAAAGAGACGAAAATTATAACTATTATAAGAAGCTTTTGGTGTTCTAACGACTTAATTTGGCTGCGCGAATGGTGCATGCACTAATACTGACTTATTTTAGAGTTTACTTTTATCTCTGTCCCTGTGTGTATTACCTAGTTTTAAAAATCTGTGGAAGGATATTTAGTCTACGCCGTGGCGCTGTGGGCTAGAGCGTGGAGCTCTGGTTTCCGGCCACGAATGTGCCCGGGTTCTGTCGTACCCATGCCATGGGGGTAGTGCATTTTAAGCCCTGGGTACAGGACCGGTGCCCACTAAGCATCGTGAGGAAAGTGAGGAGCTGCGATATGCAGTGATTCCGGTCACGGAGGTCCACATTATGGCTGAGGAATACGTGTTGCTGGCCATATCATCTCCACGTATTGGTTTGATTATCACTCACCTCTGCCGTGCGTAATTAGGCAGTCGGTCTGTCATTATTATTATTATTATTATTATTATTATTATTATTATTATTATTATTATATTAGGATACTTATTGCGATTAAGATTGAGATGGAAGCAGCAGCGTTCTGGAGATAAAATTTTATACTAAATTTACCAATAGGAAAAGTTCCTTTTGAACATGACTTTCGATATCGGGGTTCCGGAAAAGAAAACACATGGTACACTCTAGGATGCGCCAAGGATGTTTTCCTAAGCACCTCCAAACTGAGATGGACAGGGATCAAAGCTAGTGAAGGCCAAGGTCGCTTTCAGCAGAGATATTCAGTTGTTCTAAAAATAACAATAGTCAATGAAACATGTGTATTCCTTGTGTAAACCCCGAATTGGACGGGGGAGAGGTCATCGAAACCGTGCCCGAGGGGAACTGCAGCCTCTTCGAGGCAGGGGTTTCGAAAGCTATTGCAGAGAACGGTGCAAGATATCAAATCTCGGACTGGCATGAAGTAGCATGTGCATAAAGCAATACTGTTACCTATGGGTTAACTAGTGCTAGTTCGCGAGTGAAACCTAAGTTATTAAAATGCAGGAATTATTTCCAAAGGGATAATTGCGGTAGAGTAAAAACAACCGAATGAAACAAAAGATTTTTCAAACAATGATTTCGTATATGTAATAATTGCTTATCTGCATAAAATCTTACCTCAGAAGAGACTCTTGCCAATTCCCTTTCCACCTGAAACTAATAAACACATCTGAGTACTAATCGGTCGGCCACGATATGAGTGCGTTTGAATGAGGCATCAATATTTTTGTTAGCAATGTCTAATATCATCAAGATTGGGGATAAGAGGGGAATGAGGGGCAATGCACTTGGAAAATGTACAGTTGACAATGAAAACAGTAATACATTTGCAGGTCTCACTCTCACTAGTAAATTCAACTTGGAACTTCGGATGTTTCCCTTACCTAACTATCCCTCTGATGTCCCGCCAATTTCTTAACTGTTTAGTTTCCCCTTCCCACCGAACGCACACATATCGTGGCCGACTAGTAGACGTATAGGAAGTAAACAACCCATGAAGTAGGAGTTGTATTGTGAGGCAGTATTTTTAACACTTAAATAATTTCAATCTAATTATATAATATGCAAATTTAATAACAGCCCGCCTTGAAGCAATATGTGTATGTAATAATTTGTAAAATGTATGTAACCGTCATTGCATACGCTTATACTACTATATACATGTTCAATAATGTTATATGAATGTATTACCTAATTTAATAATGTAGGAGCTGTGAGAATAATAAGTTAAACGTTGCTAACAATGAGGTAACCTTGAGGCAATGAGTAAGAATGTTTAATAATACTACTTCTGATTATTGTAGTAACAATAATGTAATTTTAGTGACAGTTTTTAAAACTGCCAATCAACAACCAGAAAAAGCTTTAGTTAAAAGAAGGTATTCTATTGGATTAGGAATAGCCAATCAGAGACTTGAAATACAGAAATTTACAAGTTTAAGAGGTTGAAATCAGTTCAGTTGCCTGCAAACAGTGTTACTAACCAGACACAAAAAGTGTCCTCAAGAAATATAATACGTATTCCTGTGAGACGAAAAATAAGTTTACGTGTTAAAAAGTGTAATTCATTAATAAAAAGAGTCTCACAGCTCTCTATCAGTGAAGTGTTAATTAAATCGTGTCAAGCATTAATAAAAGGAGTGAAGTAAAATTATAATCTGTGTAAGCCTACATTCTTGTCGCATCACAACCCTGCTAAGGGAAACGTGTCTCTAAAATAAATAGTGGCGCAGCCGAGGCAAACATAAATATATAATATTTAAAGAAACAGTCAAATTACGAAGCTAATTTTTTTTAAACTTGGGGCAAATAACGAAATAAATATCTTCTTCAAATTGGCGTCCATACCTGGAGCTAATAACCATCTTCACAGTTGTTGTATGAAGGAGTTGTATTATAGTTCAACTGTTGGGGAGCCGAAATTGAAGTAGTTGCAAAATGTTTCCAGTAGCCTTCGTCCCAAAAATATTTAAAAAATATTAACTTAGCAATTTTGACTGTTTCTTTAAATATTATATATTTATGTTTGCCTCGGCTGCGTCAGTATTATTTTTAGAGACATGAATTTCTTAACAGGGCGTGATGCAGCTGAAGAATGTGGGCTTACACAGATTTTAATGTTTTATTCACTCCTTTTTATTAATTATTGACACGATTTTTTAATAACCCTTCACTGCTATAGAGAGCTGTGAGATTCTTTTATTAATTACTTGCACTTTTTAAAACGTAAACTATTTTCTTCTCACACGAATACGTATTAAATTTCTCGAGGACTCATCTCGTGTCCGGTTAGGAACACTGTCTACAAGCAAAGCGTCCAGCTATGAGCGCTGCCTACAAGCAACTGACTTGATTTCAACCGCCTAAATTTGTAAATTTCTGTATTTCAATTTCTGATTGGCTAATCCTAGTCCAATAGAATACTTTCATTTAACTAAAGCTTTTTCTGGTTGTTCATTGACTATTTTATAAACTGTCACAAAAATTACATTATTGTTGCTCCAAGAATGACTAGTAGTATTATTAAACTTTCAAATTCATTATTGCCTCAAGGCTACCTCATTGTTACCTCATTGTTAGCAACTTTTAACCTATTGTTCTCACAACTCCTACATTATTAAATTACGTAATACATTCACATAACATTATTACATGCATACAATAATATAAACATATAAAATGACTGTAATATACACCTTTTATATATTGTTACATACACATATTGCTTTAAGGCGGGCTGTTACATTATTTTATATTACATATCATATAGTTAGACTCAAATTATTTAAGTGCTAAAAATACTGTCTACCCAGACAGACAGAGCAGTGAGCTCAAGACTATTCTCAGGCCTCGCACACCGCAAAGTTACCGCCGGAAGATGAAATGGGTAAAACAATTACGCGTTTATGAATAGATTAAAGCTTATAAAACGGTTACCAAGAAATGCTTGTCGCGAATATTTCCGAAACAATATCACCTCTGTAATGAGGGCAACAGGGATGTTGCAACAACGCCTTTGATTGGATTAACTTTTCACTCTTCTTAGCGTAGAAACGGCGCTTACCGATTAGAGCTACGTCAGTCTGTCAGGGCTAGTAGGGAGGAAAAAACAACAGCTACCAGATTTTTCTAATGTAAAAAAGGCATCCTCGTTTACCCCTATATCGCAACCTAGACATGCTAATAAACTTGGGCAACTTTCTGCAGTTAAAATACGCAATTTACAGGCATTACGCCAGTCCATATTACGTCACTTCGAGTTCCAGTGAGTGATAAAGCGCAAGAGGGAACGTTGGTCTACTAAATCCGGCGTTACATTCACACAACTTTCCGTTCACTATCGTTTATTTCTATATATGTTCTACAAACCATTCTTACAAAAGAATATTTTCTATGTACTTCATGTTAATCAATATAAACGTTTGCAATAATGGTTTCATTTTATATTTCGTTGTAATTACAAGAGGGTTAAAGAAGGCTGAAGCGACAATCTGTAGCTATTGATGGCTTTGAAGTTCACTCCTTTTCCATGAATCACAAGAAGCAACGGAGTGATAGCAAGAGATATTCCGAAACATTCGTTATTAATGCTTGAATTATTGAATTGAATAATAGTTAATTTTCAAGATGTCATGGAAAGAATATGCAATGTTAAGGCCATCCGATAGCAACACCCTTTTAAACATCTGCCTCCCAATACATTTTTCTCTATTCCCCTTAGACGTACAACGAAATGAGTAATGAAATTATTTATGCAAACGTTCATTTCGATTGACATGAAATATATAGATATAAAAAATCTGTTGTGTTACACTCATATGACTTTCTCTACTCTTATAAAACTATTTTCACAAACGCTTATTCTCCATATGCTGCATCTTAATCGATATATCGAGATGTTAATCTTATTGCTGATTTTATTGTAGGTGCAAGGGGAATATGGTAGGTTATAAGCGATAGTCAAATCTTTTAAGAGCTGGTTGCTATGTGGCGCATTCCATTCTCTTTGCATTACCAGGGAAAAAAAAGAATAACGAATATCTATTTGAGAAAAAGTGTATTGGAAAATTTAAGGGAATAAAATGGTTCACTCAACAAAAAAGTTGTATATGACATAAATTGTGTATTTTAACGCGATCTACATTTAGTGTGTAGTAAAATTTTCTCTATCTCTTATGGTTTACCAGTTATGCAAAAATCGTTCACAATGAAGAATACTTTTGGAGGCATTCCCAGAAAATTCGAGATATACATTTTGTCATGAAAATATCTTAAACAGAGATATTTTAATCATAATCGTTAAAGCTATTTTTATGAAAATTAAAAATTTCAAAAAATGTTCCATGTAAAGGGTAATCTGGGGTGGAAGATTTTCTTGAAAACCTTCGTGTCGCATCCCTGGAAGATACTGAACCTAAATACCAAGTTTGGTGTTTATCCGACTGTTCACAGACAGACACACACACACACGGACATGTTTCCAAAAATGTTTTTTTTTGGATTCAGGGGGTCCCTATACGTAGTAGAGAAAGTAAAAATCTGTTGTGATACATTTACATTGACTTTCTCTACCCTCTAGCATTTATTAGTGGGTACACAAGCTGTTTTTACTATAGCTTATTTTTCTATCTACTACATTTTCATCCAAATAAACCTATGCAGAAATAGCTACATTACACATTTCGTTATAGATACGAAGGGAACAGCCATAGTCAAATGATAAAGAACTGAACGCTGTAAGCCAGCTTTAAAATTCCATACTGGTTCCATGCAATCGCGAGAAACAACTGAATGCTGAAAGGACTTTAAAATTACCAAGAAGTGAATAATTCTAACCTGTAATAACGGATATCTTAGAAATGACTTATGCTACAAAAACATTTACTTAAAGTAAATTGTGCGTTTAAGAGAGATTACATTTTTCGTCTATCGCTTAACGTTTAGCAGTTGTATACAAGATTATAAAAATTTCTTCCAACTGAAGTGGACTTCACAGAAAATTCCCAGAAAAGTCTATATATTTGCATTTTATTCGTCATGAAAATATCTTTAATATAAAATGGTTTAATCAAACTCGTTAGAGCCATTTTTAAAAAATAATTTTTTTCTCGAAAAGTGTTCCCTGTAAAGGCTAGTTATTTGGTGGGGGATTTTATTGAAAATCTTTGTGTCGCATCTTTGAAAGGTACTGAACCTAAATACCAAGTATAGCATTTATTCGAGTTTTCGTTTTTGAGTTATGCTGTTAAAACACACACCGTTTTTTTAAAAAGTTTCTTTTTGGATTCATGTATGAAATCTCGGTATTCAAATTTTGGGTGAAATTCAACACCTGCTCTAGCTCCTATGTACGAGAAAGAGACATCAATAAACGATATAGGGCAGAAAAAGTAATGCGAGTGCAATACTTTAGAAAATACATTTTTAAATAGGGATGGACATAGTTGCTGTTGCTAAGGTTTGTTCTCATTTAAACACAACACATATCCCTGTTTCCTATAACCTTTGCATCGCTGATATTTATTCTTCCACGCTCCCTTTCCTTCCCCTTTCCCTTGACTGACTAATGTTAGCTTTGAATGGCGATGTACAAGCCCTGTGTAATGCAAGGAAGAGCAATTAAAACACTATCATGATAGATGCACGTGCTTTCGTCTGAGAGGTAGGTTTAAACCGAGGGATCTTCCTACCCATTTATTGATGAGAGTTTTACGTGCATTCCAGATGCATCAACTCCGTCATGTAATATACTTGATCCATATGGTTATGAAAATATAAATTTGACAATTCTCTTCAAATATATCAAGATAAACAGGAACTATTTTATATCGCACAACTACCAATTCCACGACAGCAGGCAATCAGAGGTAACTCGTTCACATGACTGACAAACAGACAGACAAATACATAAAGGTATCTTTATTACTTTCGAATTACTGAAGTTATTACACAAGTATTTAGTGCATCGTCATTTACAGTACATGCAGATTTAATATACAAGGCATGGTGACAAAAGAAACAACAGAAAAAGAAACAGCAAAAAAAAACAATAAACAGGAAATTAGAGATAAATTACCTTTGACTAACTGAACAAATCTGACCTAGCCTCGCGCACTTTTGCCAAGAAATTGCCCACGTTTTGCCAGCTCCTCTGGTCAGCCAGTAGATCCCAACATGCCAACCTCCTTCTAGCAGGACTTAAGAATTTTTCTTTGATTTTAATTACTCGCTGGTTCCACTGTGCGCATTCCGCCATAATATGCACTCAGTCATTCAAATCGCAGAATAGGCAGATTCTCCTGCCAGAATCGTCCGTCACTTTCTGTGCCTTCCAGCCCCCCCCCAGTCTAAACCATGCCATTCCAGATCTTTCCCAGCAGTACCCGACCTAACAAAGAAAACACAAAAATTTTGGGAAAAAACATCTTTATTTCTCTACATAGTCTCCTTTCAGCTCGATACACTTTTCCCAGTTATATTCAATAGCTTCGATACCCTTTTTATACTCAGAACCATCGAGTTTTGCAAAATAGTCATCAACTACAGACTCCAGCTCTTCACTGTTTGCAAGTTTTTTAGCACCAAGGTATTTCCTCAACTTTGGAAATAGAAAATAATCAGAGGGGGCTAAATCTGGCGAACAGGAAGATATTGAGGAAGCAATTGGAATGTTAACTCATTGATTTTTGCCATGGCGATAATGGATGTGAACTGATGCATTGTCTTGATGAAATAAAAGTTTCTTTTCCACTAAATGTGGCCGTTTTTTGCTTGATTACATCATTCAAATGCTGCAATAAGTTTGCATAATACTCGCCATTAATTGCTTTCCCTTTTTGAAGATAATCAATGAAAATTATTCCACACATATTCCAAAAAATTGACGCCGTAACCTTCCCTGCAAATGGAACTGGCTCACCTTTTTTGGAGCAGATTCTCCCCTTTAATTCCACTGTTTTGCCTGTTCCTTCATCTCAGGTGTGAAGTGATGGATCCATGTTTCATCCATGGTTATGAATCGACACAAAAACTCGGCTTTATTGCAGCGAAACATCGCCATACACTCGACTGAAACATCTTCACGGTGCTGTTTTTGTTCCATTGTGAGTAAACGCGGCACCCCATCTTGTACACAGCTTTCTCATGTCTAAATTTTCAGTTAGTATGCAATGTACAGCACTTTTTAAATGCCTACGATGTCTGCAGCTCGCGCACTTTCAGTTGACGGTCATCCAACACCATTTTGTGGATTTTCTTAATTTCTGGCGTGAGCACCTCATTTGGTCAACCACTGCGATGTTCGTCTTGGCAGCTCGCTTAAACTCTGCTATCCAATATTTTACTGCTGTAAACGAAGGATCAGACTCCCCCAGAGTAGAATCTAGCTCAGATTTAATATTAGTTGGAATGAAAGTATTGTATCACATAACGATGGCCAGCGTTATCCATATTTATAAATTCGCTGATAGAGTTCACTATTAATTGCTGCCAAACAATTACTAAACAACATAGCATCGTCAAACTTCAAACTTAAGCTTTATAAGGGCAGTACGTTCTACCATAGTCATTTGTTTAAAACAACCACCACTATATATACATCAGGTCGGGAACTTCTAGGAATGCCCTCATTAAGTGATCCTTTAATGCCTCTTTACCCCAATTCAATTTTATTTCATTTGCTAGACTTTGAAAAGATGTATTATGTTGTATTGAAGGAGTTGTATTTAATTTCAACTGTTGGAGAGCCAAACTTGTAGTAGTTGCAACCGCACGTATAGTAAACAGTTTCCGATAGCCTTCGCCCCAAATGTATTTTCAGGTGGCCTTTGCCCCCCTTTTTTTAAAAAAATATTAACTTTGTAATTTGACTGTTTCTTTAAGTATTAAATACTTATGTTTTCCTCGGCTGTGTCAGTATTATTGTTAGATACATGTTTCTCTTACCAGGGTTGTGATGCGACAAGAATGTAGGCTTACACGATTATAATTTTACTTCACTCATTTTATTAATGTTTGATACGATTTAAATAACACTTCACTGATATAGAAAGCTGTGAGATTCTTTTATTAATTACTTGTACTTTTTAACACGTAAGCCTTATTTTCGTCTCACACGAATACGTATTATATTTCTCGAGGACGTATCACGCATTCAGCTACAACACTGTCCGCAGGTAACTGAACTGATTTCAACCATCTAAACTTGTAAATTTCTGAATTTCAAGTCTCTGATTGGCTATTCCTAATCCAATAGAATACCTTCATTTAACTAAAGCCTTTTTCTGGTTGTTGATTGGCTACTTTATAAACTGTCACTAAACTTTCAAACTCATTATTGCCTCAAGGTTACCTCATCGTTACCTCATTGTTAGCAACGTTTAACCTATTTCTATCACAGCTCTTGCATTATTAAATTACGTAATACATTCACATAGCATTATTAAACATGGATACAATAATATAAATATTCACAATGACTGTAATACACAGTTTACAAATTATTACATACACATATTGCTTCAAGGCGGGCTGTTATTGAATTTGCATATTATATAATTATACTGAAATTATTGAAGTGTTAAAAATACTGCCTCAAATTACAGAAGGTTTAATTTTACAATCCGATTCTTTTTACTGTTGGTTAATGTTTCTTAGTGTTTTTTTGATGCCTTTCCATATGTTTTTGTTATTTGTTTCAGCTCTTAAACATACTGACCCCATTCCTGTTCTCCTCAAAGTTAGACCGTAGTGCATGACCAATAAGAGATACGCTATATGAGTATATGCTATAAGTTTGATATAGTGGAAGCTGTACAATATGGACTAATTTACTTCAGAACATTGTAATGTTGTATATTTTAAGAATTATAAAAAAATTGTGGGCCAGATGCTTTAATCCTTTAAGTTCATACATCTCCAGGACCACCAATACACAACTTCTAGAATGCAAGCTAGGCATACCCAAGCGTCTAATCATTTATTAGGTTAAGAGACATATGAATAATACAAGAAATTCATCATTACTCTAAACAGGTGAGAAAAGCCCACTTATTTATCGTTCCTCCTTAGTATTCAACCTATTTTCTCCGTGATAAGCGGTTTAATCAAAACCCTGTTGTTTCTGCTTTAGGTATGTTAATGCAAGTTCTGCAACCCGCACATAGCAGGATATAAACCCACTTTAATAGACCAGCAAATCATGTAGAGTGCGAACAGGAGGGGGAGGGCAGGGAGGTAGCACATAATTTGGCGTTCCCTATCATTTGCCCTCATTAAAAACATTTGCAAAGCAAATAAACCCTGCATTTTAAACTCAACATCCCACGTGTGCGGTTTTGATGCTTTTTAATTAAATTGCAAATCCTTGCTCATTAGAAAGTGTGGCGTTCATTTTATTGACAGTAAGGCTGCTTCACACACAAAAGTTACCTTTGTTTCTTTTGTTTATTTGGTCCTACACACTGTGTGGAAGAATTCTACGTAATCCCACAATTTATAAGATATTAAAGCTGGTTATTAAAATATCAATATTACTACATACAGGGTTCTTATGATTTTGAAGAATATTTTGTATGGAATTTTTAAAGCTAGCATTAGTCTTTATTCGCTGAAATGAGTCATATTTTAAACGATCTACATTTGTATTTTCTCAGTTTTACTTTTACCATTGAAAAGCTCTATTCCTTCTGATAAACAGTATACAGGTGGAGCATTTAAGTTGACACTGTACAATATCTCAAAAACTAAGCGTTGTAGAAAGAAATGTCTGGGGATAAAAGTTGCTTTGATATTATGGGGAAAGTAAATGCTATTAATCGTGTTTTATTTAGAGGACGTTGTGATGGGTATTTTAGGGTCAATTTAATTTTTTTAAATGGGAATCTATATTTTGATATTGTTTTTTCACTCCTCATAAAAAATTAAACAACATTTGTATAAAGCATTTTGCAGTTGTTCTTACACCAACGTAAATAACAACGAAAATTCTGAATTACTGTCTACGAAGAGCGCAATGAATGTTTGGGCCATCCATGGATGGCCAGTTACGTTTCGTAATTGGGAACCAACATTTTTTTTGTTTCCTTATTACTCATCATAAAATAAACCATTTTTACTTTCTCTACTACGTATAGTAAGTAGGGGAAGTATTGTATCCCACCCAAAAATTCGATACCGAGATTTCACAGGAAATACATGTTTTGAGAAACCCTGAATCCAAAAAAGCATTTTTGGAAACATGTTCGTGTGTGTGTCTGTGTGTCTGTCTGTCTCTGTGTGTGTGTGTGTGTGTGTGTGTGTGCGTGTGTGTGTGTGTGTGTCTGTGAACACCATAACTCAGAAATGAACAGTCGGATAAACACCAAACTTGGTATTTAGGTTCAGTATCTTCCAGAGATGCGACACGAAGGTTTTCAAGAAAATTCCCCCACCCCAGATTACCCTTTACATGGAAGATTTTTCGAAATTTTTAATTTTCTGAAAAATGGCTAACGATTTTGATTAAAATATCATATGTTTAAGATATTTTCATGACAAATAAAATGTATATCTTGAATTTTCTGGGAATTTCGCCAAAATTACTCTTCATTGTGAACGGCTTTTGCATAACTGGTAAACCATAAGGGATAGACAAAATTTTACTACACAAAAAATGTAGATTGCGTTATAATACACAATTTAAGTCTTATATATTTTTTTTTGTTGAGTGAACCATTTTCGAGATATTGCTTGTTTATTCCCTTACATTTTTCAATACTTATTTTCTTAAATGGGAATTCGTTATTCATTTTTTTGTCTTGGATATGCAAAGAGTATTAATCTGTGGCAAAGGGAATGGTGCTGCACCTAGCAACCAGCTATTAAGAGATATGTATGTGCTTAAAGGCTACTGTATTTCTATATTGCCCTTGTAAATATATATTCCTCTTACATCTACAAGAAAATTAGTAATATGATAGAGTCTACAAATGTTTATCTCGATTAACATGAAATAGATGGAGAATAAGCGTTTGTAAAAATAGCTTGTACAAGAGTAGAGAAAGTCACGTGAGTGTAACACATCAGATTTTTTATTGAGAAAACATACAAAATGTCCTCCAAAACAAAACACGACTAATGGCATTTACTTTCCCCCATAATATCAAGAAACTTTCATTCAAGGCATTTCTTTCTACAACGCTTAGTTTTGGAGATATTGTACAGTCTCAATTTAAATGTTCCACCTTGTATATAAAACATCTAATTTCACTTCATAAAGTACTAAAAGTTTAAAAATAATTTCCAAAGCCCTTGTACTTGAATAACATAATGGAATTATAAAGGAACATGCTTGGGAAGAAGGCTTTGACTTTTATTTGTGAAGAAGATGGTTTGTTGTATTTTTATTTGCCCCACGCTTTGAGAGCCAATTTGAAGGTTTGTTTTTGCTAAGTATGGAAAGTCAGTTTGAAGTAGGAGTTGTGTTGTAGTTCAACTGTTGGGGAGCCGAACACTTGAAGTTCGTTGCAACCGCACGTATAGTACCCGGTTTCCAATAGCCTTCGCGCCAAAAGTATTTCCCGGTGGCCTTTGCTAAAAAAAAATGTTTAAAAAATATTAACTTTGTAATTTGACCGTTGCTTTAAATATTATATATTTATGTTTGCCTCGATTGCATCGTATTTTTGTTAAAGACATGGATGTCTTAGCAGGGCGTAGTGCGGCTGAAGAATGTAGGCTTACACAGATTATAATTTTTAATTCACTCCTTTTTATTAATTCTTGACACAATTTAAATAACACTTCACTGATAAAGAGAGCTGTAAGATTATTTTATTAATTAATTACTTGCACTTTTTAACACGTAAAACTATTTTCGTCTCACACGAATACGTATTAATTTTCTCGAGGACGTGTCTTGCGTCCGGTTAGGAACACTGTCTTCAAGCAACGCGTCCAGTTATGAGCGCTGTCTACAAGCAACTGAATTGATTTCAACCGCCTTAACTTGTAAATTTCTGTATTTCAAGTCTCTGATTGGCTATTCCTAATTCAATAGAATACTTTCATTTAACTTAAGCTTTTTTCTGGTTGTTGATTGGCATTTTATAAACCGTTACAAAATTACATTATTGTTGCTTCAAGAATGACTAGTAGCTTTATTAAACCTTTTAATTCATTATTTCCTCAAGGTTACCTCATTGTTAGCAACTTTTAACCTATTATTCTCACAGCTCCTGCATTATTAAATTACATAAGACATTCACATAACATTATTGAACATGTATACAATAATATACACATTTCAAATGACTGTAATATACACTTTTTATATATTGTTACATACACATAATGCTTTAAGACGGGCTGTAATTGTATTTAAATTACATAATTCGACTGAAATCATTTAAGTGTTAACTATACTGCCTCTTGATACTGCCATAGTAAAATAGTTTTTACTGCGCAGAGTATGCATGTAAAATGAGACAAATGTGGCGGATATTTCATTCCAAGCAATGGATATGTAGATGGTCATGACTTAGCAATCGAAACAGCAAAACAAAGGAGAAACGAATCTGCGAATTTAATAATCAGGTAAGAAAGTTTTGTTTTATTTTGCTTTGTTTTATTTTATTTGTAATGGATAAACAAGATCGTTAAATATGGGTAAGTTAAATAATTACATATGTAGAGAAAACCATCCAGCTAACGTTAGAAATCAGTTAACCATGTTTGATAATTAAAAATTTGTAAGATTATTTTTCTTGATGATCGCGGAATGTGTCTTTTCTTGCTGGCCCAGTAGTGTTCAGCAGCTTCAACTACACTACGTGATCAAAAGTATCAGAACACCTGGCTGAAAATGACGTACAAATTCGTGGCGCCCTCCATCGGTAATGCTGGAAGTCAATATGGTGTTGGCCCACACTTAACCTTGATGACAGCGTTCACTCTCGCAGGCATACCTTCAATCAGGTGCTGGAAGGTTTCTTGGGGAATGGCAGCCCATTCTTCACGGAGTGCGGAACTGAGAAGAGGTATCGATGTAGGTCGGTGAGGCCTGGCACGAAGTCGGCGTTCCGAAACATCCCAAAGGTGTTCTATAGGATTCAATTCAGGACTCTGTGCATACCAGTCCATTACAGGGATGTTATTGTCGCATAACCACTCCACCACAGCCCGTGCAGTATGAACAGGTGTTCCATCGTGTTGAAAAATGCAATCGCCATCCCCGAAATGCTCTTCAACAGTGGGAAGGTGCTTAAAATATCAATGTAGGTCTGCGCTGTGATCGTGCCACGCAAAGCAACAAGGGATACAAGCCCCCTCCAGGAAAAACTCGACCACACCATACCACCACCACCACCACCACCACCGCATTTCACTGTTGACACTACACACGCTGGCAGATGACGTTCACCGGGCATTCGCCATACCCACATCCTGTCATCGGATCGCCACATTGTGTACCGTGATTCGTCACTCCACACAACGTTTTTCACTGTTAAATCGTGTAATGTTGACGCTCCTCACGCCAAGCGAGGCGTCGTTTGGCTTTTTCCTGCGTGACGTGTGGCTTATGAGCAGCCGCTCGACCATGGAATCCTAGGTTTCTCACCTCGCGCCTAACTGTCATAGTACTTGGAGTGGATCCTGATGCAGTTTGGAATTCCTGTGTGATGGTCTGGATAGATGTATACCTATTACTCTTTACGACCCTCTTCAAATGTCGGCGGTCTCTGTCAGTCAACAGACGAGGTCGGTCTCTACGCTTTTGTGCTGTACAAGTCCCTTCACGTTTCCACTTCACTATCACATCAGAAACAGTGTTTAGGAGTGTGGAAATCTCGCGTACAGACTTCTGACACAAGTGACACCCAATCACCTGACCCCGTTCAAAGTCCGTGAGTTCCACGGAGCGTCCCATTCTGCTGTTTCACGTTGTCCAATGACTACTGAAGTCGCGGATAATGAGTACCAGGCAGTAGGTGGCAGTACAATGCAGCTAAGATGAAAAACCTATGTTTGTGGGGGTGTCCGGATACTCTTGATCATATAGTGTATATTCCTTGTACGTATATGTTAAGAGTCTCTGTGTGAAGTGAAAAATCTGTAGATTTTATATTATTAAATAACGATAGGACCAAAGAGAGATTAAAAAGGTTTCAAATATCACTTGCTGTAACAATCTAAAACCTTAGTCGACCCTTACGACAGATTATTTTTCCATAGCAAAGCGCACTTATAGGCTATGCAACATTTCTAGAACTTGGAAGACTCGTGGGGAGGTTAAGGAAGTCACACTTTCTGCCGATGTTTCACATAATTTTTTGTGAATATCACAAGATTTTTATTTGTTATTACGAGTGGTTTAAGGGAACATAGAGCCGACAGGGCAAACAGTGTAAATTGAAAGGAAATCCTACATCAAGATAGGAATATATAGTAATATGACATGACACTGTAAAATAAGGTTTATCACAAAATGTGCGAATATGCAAGTGGCAACTGTAATTGGCAAATTTTTATCTCTATTAACATAAAGTAGATGGAGAATAAGCGTTTGTAAAAATAGTTTATACAAGAGTAGAAAAATTCATGTGAGTAACGTATTAGTTTTTTTATTTGTTTAAAGATGTTACCTATTTAGTAAGTAAAGTATTATAACATTTAGAAGTATTATTAGGTGTTATGTTACGTTCGTGTTAAAATGCACTTAATCTCATTCCGCAAATAAATAAATAAAAAAAGAAGACGACAGATGATGTTGGTGGCCGTAGCTGAAACACATTCGAAATGACCTGCCTTTCATCCTCAGCTAAAACATGTCGACATGTTGCTTTTAACTAGCAGTGCGCTGTCATTTTAAGGAGGTGGGCTTGTTACATGCTTTGTTACAATGTTAGGTAGTTAATGTATTTTCCTTTGAATGGTTGAACCATCTAAAACGTTATACATTTATACATGCTCAAATTGCCATAAAGTCTTGTCGTCCTCCGTGGACTAGTGGTACCGTGGTAGCCTCTAGTTCTCAAGGTCGTGGGTTAAAACCCGGCGGACGGCGATGGATTTTTTCGACATGGCTTCCTTAGCATGGCTTCTTTCGGAAGGGAAGTAAAACCGGTGGTCCCGTGTCGTAGATAGGCGTGTCTTTCACGTCCAATATAGAATGGTACGCTAAGGACCATAGTAGTTAAAGAGCATACATAAATAGAACTCAATTTAATTTAATTTACCATCAATTCTAGAAAAATTATTAAGCAACGTAGATTTGTAATTTCATTTCTGCTGTTTTAAGCGGGATTAAAAGCCCTTAATATTAAATTTGACAAATTCTTGACTCATTATCTCGGAAACTATTCAAGGTTTCAAATTAAACTTTTTCAGGATAAAGATGCTTGCCTTTTAAGTTCACTCCTACCTTTATACAATAAGTCTGTATATTAAGGAAGGTAGGGTATTTCCTGAATTATATCGTCCGTTAATTTAAGTGCACCAGGAATTATTTTTTTAATAACCACACAAGAGTTGTGTTACAACAGCAATAAGACATGTTTGTATTATCATAAAATTTGATTTATCAATCTTCAATATTTTCTGAGAAAAGCTTCAATTATACCAGAAAATGTCGTTCACAGAAGTAGTTTTGATAGCAAAACTGGAGAAAGAAAACTCAAAAACCCAATGGCGAGTACGCAGAAGGTTCTATATTTGATACTTATTAGAGCAAAACTTAGTCTAAAAGTGGGCTAGAGTTTACCTCTCTACTCCAAGGTGTGCAGGGTTGGCTACTTTCGCTACCACCTACGTACATAGTATGTAGAAAAGGTAATGCATTCCGCTCAAAAATTCGATACGGAGATTTCACCGAAAATACATGTTTTTGGCATTTTTGGAAACATGTCCGTGTATGTGTCCTGAACAACATAATTCAAAAACAAAACGTGGTAAATACCAAGCTTCGTATTTAAGTTTAGTATCTTCCAAGGATATGACATGAAGATTTCCAAGAAAGTCTCTTCACGCCAACTACTCCAAAGATTTTGATTAAAATACTATACATTAAATATATTTACATGACAAATAGAATGTATACTTTGAATTTTCTGGGAATAGCCTGTGAAGTCTTCATTCGGAAGGAATCTTGTATAATCTTGTATAACTGGTTGAGCTATAGAAGAAAACCTACCACATAAAAAATGCACATCTTTTTAAAACATACAATTTATTTCAAATAACTTTTTTGTGACATTGGCTATTTTCGAGATAACCATTTAATGGTTCCAATTGTTCATTACTTGGTCCTTCTCTTAATATCCTGCCAATATTCAATTATTTCTCGCGATTGCATGGAAACAGTATGGAATTTTAAGGCCAGCATACAGCGCCCAGGCCTTAAACATTTTACTATCGCTGTTCTCTTTGTATTTATAACGAAATGTGTAATGTAGCTATTTATGCAAAGTTTATTTGGATTAAAATGTAGTAGGTGGAAAATAAGCGTTAGTAAGAATAATTTGTATACCCACTAACAAACGATAGAGGGTAGAGAAAGTTATATAAATGTATCACATACTAATTTTTCTATGAAATGGCGCAGGATTTACAGTACAAAATGGCAGAAGCAGCACCATTTGTGAAAATATTTTTAAAAATTTGTAAACATATTTGAAATATAATCATTGTGCTTAAAATAATAAAATATATATTACATTAAAGAGAAACAGTTTATAATACTGCATAAAAAATTAATAATTTATTGTGAACTTTTGCCATTTAGCCTCTTCTTAAACTAATCATACATGTCGTATCCAAAACTTATCCTTCTAAATTCTCTCCCCACCACGTGCTTGAATGATTAACGTAAGACACGTTAACACACCTGTATAGTCTTTGAATTGAGGCATTGAGAAGGATGAGGCCTTGTCTTGACTGTGCCAGTGTAGAATTCGATCACCAATGGAAACACTCATTTCTGAGGATATACAGGAGACCTATGTAAGAAAGAGCTCGCTGCGGCGACAGTCATTATAGACGGGACATTAAAACAGTTTTTCAGAGTCCGCCTTTGCCGGAAACTATTTCAGCTCCGGTTAACCCCATTTACCGGCCAGGCTCTTGCTTCCTGTTTTTGCCGCTGCCGCCCCCAAGACGGGAGGCGGTGTTTCTAAACTGTCCGACACATTCCCTCGACCTTTTTGTTTTCGCACACGCAGCCGCAGTTATAGCAGCGACGTGCGTAAAAAGATAAACAAAACTAAAGGAGAATGGTCCTGACGACAGAAGAACAAAGGACCGAGTAAAAAGGTTTCTTTTTTGTGAAAAATGATCTCCAGGACTACGCTCGTCTTCCTCTGTTTCACCAGCTGTGGTTTGGACGGCCTAGGTTCAGAGTCGCTCCATATCCCTCATAAAACCTTCACTTAGAAACGAAGTTTAGAGAAATTAAATAAAAACTAAGCTCGGTTTTTCTTCACGCTTGAGAACTGCAAGTTTATAGTAGACTTCTCTATCCCTCTATATTTAATAGCGAGTGTAAAATATACTCTTACTAACCCTTAATTTTCTATCTACTACATTTGAATCGAAATAAACCATTGCAAAACTGCTACATTACACATTTAGTCAAAATGTTTAAGAACTCCATATGCTGGTCTTAAAATTCCATACTGTTTCCATGCAATCGAGAGAAACAACTGAAAATCGATGGGACTTATAAAGAATGACAAGTATTGAACCATTCGAACCTGTAATAACGGGTATCTCAGAAACGGCTTGTGCCACAAAAAAACTTATTTGAAATAAATTGTTTTTTTTTAAGAGATACACATTTTTTGTGTGGTACTTGGTATTTAGGTTCAGTATTTTTCAAAGATGCGACACGAGGATTTTCAGAAAAACCCCATCCCATACTATCCCTTACATGGAACATTTTTCTAAATTTTTTATTTTCTCAAAATATATATCTTGAGTTTTCTGGGAATGTCCCCCACAAGTCCTCTTCATTCTGAATGGCTTTTGCATAACGGGTAAACCGTAAGAGATATACAACATTTTTCTACATAAAAAATGCATATCTTGTTAAAACACGAAGTTTATGTCATACTGTTTTTTTGTGTAGTGAACCATTTCCGAGATATTCCTAGTTATTTGCTTGAATTTTCCAATACTTGTACTTTTTCTCAAATGGGGATTCGTTGGAATGCTCCACATAGCAACCAGCTCTTAAAATATTTGACTATCGCTTAAAGGCTACCAATTCCCCTTACATCTACAAGAAAATTAGCAATAAGATTAACATCTCGATATCTCGATTAACATGAAGCATATGGAGAATAAGCGTTTGTAAAAATAGCTTGCACAAGGGTAGAGAATGTCATGTGAGTGCAACACATGTTTTTCATACTGTATCTGCACCCCATGCTCCTAACTTAAAATGCTTAGTTTGGTACTGCGCTTCTACTATACAATTTTCTACGCTTTTTTACTTTCTCTACTACGTATAGTAAGTAGGGGAAGTATTGCATTCCACCCAAAAATTCGATACCGAGATTTCACCGGAAATACATGTTTTGAGACCTCCTGAATCCAAAAAAAGCATTTTTGGAAACATGTCCGTGTGTGTGTCTGTCTGTGTGTCTGTGTGTCTGTGTGTCTGTCTGTGTGTCTGTGTGTCTGTGAACAGCATAACTCAAAAACGAACAGTCGGATAAACACCAAACTTGGTATTTAGGTTCAGTATCTTCCAGAGATGCGACACGAAGGTTTTCAAGAAAATCCCCCCACCCCAGACTACCCTTTACATGGAACATTTTTCGAAAATTTTAATTTTCTCAAAAATGGCTCTAACGATTTTGAAGAAAATATCATATGTTTAAGATAAAGTCATGAGAAATGAAATGTATATCTCGAATTTTCTGGGAATGTCTCCAAAAGTATTCTTCATTGTGAACGACTTTTGCATAACTGGTAAACCATAAGAGATAGACAAACTTTTACTACACAAAAAATGTAGATCGCGTTAAAATACACAATTTATGTCATATACATTTCTTTTGTTGAGTGAACCGTTTGCGAGATATTGCTTGTTATTCCCTTAAATTTTCCAATACTTATACTTTTTCTCAAATTCGTTATTCATTTTTTTATGTCCTGGACTTGCAAAGAGAATGGAATGCGCCGCATAGCAACCAGCGTTAAAATATTTGACCATCGCTTAAAAGCTACCATATTCCCCTTGCATCTACAAGAAAATTAGCAATAAGATTGACATCTCGATATCTCCATTAACATGAAGCATATGGAGAATAAGCGTTTGTAAAAATAGTTTGTACAAGAGTAGAGAAAGTCATGTGAGTGTAACACATCAGATTTTTTTCTTTATTTCCCTTTTTTTTTAATTACTCCAGTAAAATCATACCACCCCAAAACAAGGAAATACGTCCAACCACTGGACGTTCATTTCTTTTGACAGTATAAGGTGTAGCAAGGTGGATGAAGGATTATTTTTGAACTCTATGCATTCTGTAATCAAAGCCAGTCGTCTGCTCCTGTCTATAGCTTAATGCTGCAACATGCTTTGCAGTTGTCTTGGGAATACATACGGTTCGCATTTCAAGAGTAACTCTAGTGGCGTTTGATATATCGCACATGTAATGTTGTTATGAAGGTAATGTGAAACTTTTTTGCCTCTGTACCTATTGCTACAAGCCCTTATGTTTTCATTCCTTTGCGAAGATCCCATTTCCATTTTTTAAGACAAAATTAGGGCACTATCTACTAAACTTGTCGCAGGGCTTGCAGTCTTTTTCAGTGTTCTAATATAACGTTCACAATGTTCGTGTATAAATAATCCTTTTCGAACTGAGCCCTTCCTTGTAAGAGTACTGTGGTAGTTACCGTTAGTTCAGTGTGTTACAAACAGGATGAATCACCTATAACTTGCACCGCAAATATTTCGGAAATGGAAAGTGCTATTGATGTGCAGTTTTCACAGCATTGATTGATAGCCAGGGGCTCGTGCATTTAGCCTATAAACAGATTTTAATAATACTGAGAAAGTGTATTTTTTGAGCAAACATACAATGTTTTAAATGGAACACTGCCTAGTTAAATCAACAGAATAAAAGGTAGGGTAAATTAGAATGCCAATGGTCTTTGTTGCAGGTAGTGCAAAGGTTTACGAGAAATCTTATTTTGAAAAGTTTCCACCCCGACAATTGTTTGATCCATTCAACCTGCTTAGTTGCTAGGTACGATGTTGTTATATTTGTTTGCATTGTGTTTTCTGTTCATTGATTGCATTGCGACTTTCTTGTCGGTTAGTTTGTGACAGTTCAAACAGTAAGTCGTGAGTGGAAGATGGGGTTTACTAATGCAGAAAAGGCCGACATGCTCATGGTGTATGGAGAGTGTAGGAAGAATGCAGTTCCTGTACGGTGTATGCGGAAACGTATCCCAATAGACGTCAACCATCTCGGCAATTATTTATCAATCTCTTCAACCAATTACATGAAAGTGGTACTGTAACACCTAGAAAACGTACACAAACAAACAAGTGGCTGGAGAAGAGGCAGAAATTAATGTTTTGGCTGCCGTTGCAGTAGATCCGCAAATTAGTTCCCGCACAATCGCACGTGGAATTGGCATAAGTCAGGCAAGTGTACTGTGCATTCTCCATCGACATAGGTTCCATCCCTATCACATCTCTCTCCATCAAGAGCTGCATGGAAACGATTTTGAGAATCGCGTTAACTTTTGTACATGGGCATTAAGACGTAATACTCCAGATTCATCTGTATCTTGTTTAGTGATTAGGCAACATCTACTAATCATGGCCAGGTCAACCGCAGAAACATGCACTATTGGTCTGTTGACAATTCCCGTTGGCTACATCAGGTGAAACGTCAGCGTCCATGGAGTTTAAACTGTGGTGTGGGATAGCGAACCATCAGCTCATAGGCCCTTTGTTCATAGAAGAAACAATGAACTCGCACAAGTATCGCAGCCTCCTGACAGACCATCTGCCACAGATGATAGAAGACGTTCTTTGCAGACTAGGAGGAACCTGTGGTACCAACATGATGGCTGTCCAGCCCATAGTGCACGAAGTACTACAGCTGTCTTAACGGATTGTTTTCAAATCGTTGGATTGGACGAAGAGGACCTGTACCTTGGCCGGCACGTTAATCGGATCTGACCCCTTTAGACTTTTTTCTGTGGGGAAGGCTGAAAGGCAGTGCCTACAAGGATGTACCAACCACACCAGACATTATGAAACAACGTATTACTGCTGCCTGCTCTGAAATTTCCGCTGAAATGCTAGAACGTGTGCAGAAGTCTTTCCGTAGCAGACTGGAAGCGTGTATTGAAACTGCCGGTGGTCATTTTGAACACAACCTTTGAAGGGCTATGTTCTCTTTACTTGTAAGAATCCACAGAAGTATTGTAATTCCCTTTTTGTTTTTCTTTAGTTTGTGCAACCACAGGTTGTACAAGTGTTGGTGCGTAAAAGTTTCAAAATAAGATTTCTCGTAAACCACTTGCACTAGAATTTTGCAACAAACGCCACTGACATTTTAATTTACCCTACCTTTATTCTGTTGATATAACTAGGCATTGTTCCATTTAAAAAACATTGTACATTTTCTCAAAAAATACACTTTCTCAGTATTATTAAAATCTGTTTATAGGCTTAATGTATGAGCTTCTGACTACCAATCAATGCTGTGAAAACTGCACATCAATAGCACTTTCTATTTCCAAAATATTTGCGGTGCAAGTTTTAGGTGATTCACCCTGTATAATAAACCGATACTTCAAACGTTAAAGGCTGGAAAACACATTTTTTTCGACAACAGTCTTTATTGGTCAAATTTCCGTGTATGCTTTCATGGTGGGAAGTTGAATTTCCGGCACTCAGTTCTGGTAACCTGTTTTGATTTTTTACCGCACATATATGCATGAGGTATATTAAATTCCATAAATTTTGATATATTTATTATTGCAGGCCGTACATTTTATAGTGGAATTTTACCTTTCTGGATCTTTACTTTCTTTACCACGTACAAAGTGGGTAGAGAAGGTATTGCATTCCACCCAAAAAATATATATCCCTGTTCTATACCGCGAATACATGTTTTAAGGTCCCCTGAATAAAAAAGTATTTTTAGAAAAAGGTCCGTGTTACATAAAAAATAACACATTTATATCCAATTTTCTTCAATTGCCTGTAAAGTCCTCTTCATTCGGAAGGAAACTTAGTGTTGTATAACTGGTAAACGTTAAGCGATAGACGAAAACGCAGTACACAAAAAATGTAGACCTCTTTAAAACACACAATTTGTTTCAAATAACTGTTTTTGTGGCATAAGCCATTTCCGAGATATCAGTTATTATTGGATCGATTTGTTTAATACGTAGCCATTCTTTAAAGTCTTGTAGATTTTCTGTTGTTTCTAGCGATTGAATGTAAGAGTAAAGCCGGTATATAGGCCCAGTTCTTAAAACATTTGACTGCCACTATTATTTTGGTATGTATAACGAAGCGTGTAATGTAACCATTTCTGCAATGGCTTATCTCGATTAAAATTAAGTAGACAAATATACTTTCGTAAGAATGGTTTTCATAACCACCATAAAACTAGAGGTTACAGAAAATCATGAGAATGTACGAGGATGAGAATGAGTTCAAGATTAAAAACCAGGCGTGGATAGTCGATCGCCACCACGGTTAATGTTGGTGATGCTGCTACTGGAACCACCATGTTCAACAGCTGGTAGTAATTAATGCTGGTTTCGTATAAAAACTATTTCTTCTTTCTCTACAGGAAATACATGTTTTCAGGCCTCTGAATCCAAAAAGGCACTTTTAAAAAAAGGTCCGTTTGTATCTGTAAACAGCATAACTCAAAAGCATAGTCGGATAAACACCAAACTTGGTAATTAGGTTTAGCATCTTTCAAATATACGACACGAAGGTTTTCAAGATAATCCCCCACCCTTGACTCCCTTTACATGGAAGATTTTTATTGTCTCAGAAGTGGCTCTTAATGATTTTGTTAAAATATCATATATTTAGAACATTTTCATGAGAAATAAAATGTATATCTTGAATTTTATGGAAATGTCCCCAAACGTTTTCATTAAGAATAGCTCTTGCATATTCTGGTAAACCGTAAGAAATAGACAAAATTGTTCTACACAAAAAATGTAGAGCTCGTTAAAACACAATTTGCGAGATGTTTCTGGTTATTTATTTGAAACTTCCAATACTAACACTTCTTCCCGAATGGAAATTCTATGTTCATTTTTTTTATGTCCTGGACATACAAAGAGAATGGAATGCTCCACATAGCAACCAGCTCTTAAAAGATTTGACTATCGCTTAAAGCCTACCATATTCCCCTTGCACCTACAAGAAAATTAGCCATTTCGATTAACATGAAGTAGATAGAGAATAAGCGTTTTCCAAAAATAGTTTGTACAAGAGTAGAGAAAGTCATGTGAGTGTAGGATCAGATTCTTATTATTCACTAATTTCGAAAAGAATAGTATGCACTACACACACATTAAGTGCATTGGATAATCTCGAAAGCAGAAAATTTTCGACTTCGTCTTGTGTTTTCAAATTCTACCTGGTTCTCCAATGATGCACTTGCCAATATCGCAGTATACCATTATGCTCCAACTGAACACTGCATTGATTTCCAACGCAAGCATTATTCATTCCTTATAGCCACCAATTCGACGTCTTCATAAGAAAACTTTCGACATACTACTGTATTGGAAATGTATAAAATAATAGTGTAAAAAAGAGGTAGTCTACCTAACCTTTTTTCACAGGAATAAAGCCGCTGTCTTTTGTTTACAGCTCGGCGAGCTCTCTTACAACTTGAGAGAATTATTCTGAAATACAACCAGTTTGGTTTTCTGTTTGGTGACTTCACTTCACGAAAAACTACAACTCTGGAAGAACTTTTCGGGGAAGGAGGTACGAGTATATAGAATAGAACACCACTAAAAGAGTAATAAGGATTCGGGCTAGCAGAGAAGCCAAGAATAAAACATTAGCAATGAAAGAGAAGTTTGGCAAAAAGGGAGGAGAAAAAATGTAAAAGGAAAACGTAAAGTTTGAGATAAGGCTTTACATGGAGGACGGGATGTGGGAAAGAGATGGGAAATATTGCTGTAAGAGAAACAAAAAAAGGGGGGAGGCTATCATACAATAGCGTTCTGGACGCCTTCTGCAGTATACATATGGTTTAGAGCGGATTTGTTTGGATTAGAGTATGAAATAAGGTCATTAAAAATCCGGTGATTAATTCGTTATGTGGTGAAGAGAGGAGACGTTCAGATGTTCTAAAAGCAGCCGCAAATGCGTAGTTTTATCTGTCATTTTACTTGTAGTTATAAACCGTTTTGCAAGAAAGAACATTAAATCATCGATGAAGCAGAATTGTATTTCCACTGTTGGGAGCCAAAACTTGAATTAGTTGCAACCCACGTATGGTACAAAGTTTCCGGTGGCCTTCGCCCCAACGTTTAGGAATCAACTTTATATTTTATGTTTGCCTCGGCTGCGTCAGTATTAATTTGTAGAAACATGTATCTCTTAGCATGGGGTAATGCGGCTAAATAATGTAGGCTTACACAAATTATAATTTTTACTTTTCACTCCTTTTATTAATCCTTCACACGATTAAATAACACTTCACTGATATAGAGAGCTGTGAGATTATTTATTAATTACTTTATTCTCGCTTTAATGAATTTTATATGTCTCACACTGAATATGTATTGAACTTCTTGAGAACGCGTATAGCGTCCATTTGGAAACGCTAGCGACTGGCGTTTACCGCGTAAATTTGTAAATTTCTCTATTTCAAGTCTCTGATTCACTAATCCTACTCTAATAGAAAACTTTTATTTAACTTTCAGCTTTTCTAGTTTTGTTATTGGCTATTTATAAACTGTTTTAAATATTACATTATTGTTCCAAGAATTACTAGTAGCATTATTAAACTTTCAAATTCATTATTGCCTCAAGGTTACCTCATTGTTACAACTTTCGGTTTCTATTCTCACAGCTCCTACATCATTAAATTACGTAATACATTCACATAACATTAATACACATAATAATATAAACATAATACAAGGCGGGCGGGCTGTTATTTTTTATATTATATAATTAGACTGAAATCATTTAAGTGTTTAAAGTACTGCCTCATCGACAGCGAATTCATGCATCTTAACCATCTTCCCCTTCAATTTTCTGCATGTATTACAAGGTGGATAAGATTCAGGTAGAACTATTATTGTGAAAAATAAAGGACAATCAAAGGGGGACACGGGAGACTGAAGTGGTAGGCAAATAAAAGCTGCTCGCTATGTGAAGGCTTTAAAACTGCATACCCTTTCCACGACATCGCGAGAAACAACTGAATGTCAACACTTCAAGAAACTTTGTGTTACATATACATGGCTTTCTTTACCCAATGTCGTTTATGTTTTACAACTTCTGCTAACTACTGTTACAAAAGCTTATTTTCTATGCCATTTCATGCCAATTGATAAGCGTTTGCAGAAATAGTTACTTTACGCATTTCATTGTAGATATAAAGGGGAATACATGAGGTTAAGCCATAGTCAAATGTTGTATTACTCTGGCGTTGAACTTCGATACGACTTCGCGAGAAGCAACTCAATGGTAACCATTTCAAAAAGGTATTTAAAAATTCAAACCAATATCAAGGAATGTCTCGGAAATTGTAATTATTTGGTGTGCGAGTTTTAAAGATATCTAAAGTGCAGTAAGTTTTTCCCTATCGCTTTTGGTTCACCAGTTATACAAAATTTACACAACTCCTTCAAAATAAATAAGGGCTTCACAGTATATCTCCAGAAAGTTTTTCACACACACACACACACACACGCACACGGCATGTAAATATGGATATTAATTAAAGGTTTTAAGAACTATTTTTGAGAAAATAGAAACAATGAAAAATGCTCCATTTGAAGGGTATTTTGGGGTGAGGGTTTTATTGTGTGCCCTTGGAAGACGAACTTAAATATCAAATTTTGTATTTATCCGATTTTTCGTTTTTGAGTCGTGGTGTTCTTTTTATCCTTCGCACACACACAGACATATACAAACAGTTTGGCTAAAAATCGCTTTCGGTGATTTGATGGACCTCAAAGTTTATATTTCTGGAGATAACGAATTTTAGAAACAGAAATGCTTTATTTGCCTATGGATCGAGACGTATGGTTAGAATTGTTTCGCTGTCTAGATCAGGCATCATCTAAGGAGCGGCTGTACCTGCTCCGTTCCTGTTAGTGACTGCCATAAGAAAAGCTGAACAGCACACCGGTTTATAAACTCAGTGGCGTTTCTTGTAACTGTAGTTGATTTGAAGTGTTATAATCATTGTTTTACGAAACTATATTGTTCATACGATAATAAATTAATGTTATTGGTGGTGGTGGTGGTGGTGGTGGTGGTGGTGGTGGTGGTGGCGGCGGCGTACAATACAATTATCACTATTCAATATAGCGAGACATGAATTAATTTGAGCACTGCATCTTAGGAGGGATTATACAAGCAAGAATAATAAAGTATGTAGTAAGGCATGATACCTTGTAAATTAAAAGGTAAAAAAGCAAGTTGCGAGTCTGACCAGCATAAACAAATTCAGCAAAGCTATAAATTACAGTACGATAAAATGTACTGGTTTTACACCCACAAACGTTGTACATTTTAGTTCCAGTAATGCTGATCTTTCTTCCCCTTGGTATATTTCATACTGATTCGCATGACAAGACGAAAAATGGTGCAATAGATTAACATTTTTATATGGTTACACCATTATCAGTTAGTGTTCTTGACTTGCCTTTGACGTACTGTCCTACGTGGTAAATAAAAATTACCCGAGAATCGCAGCTGCGCTTAGAGAGGGTTTAGATGACGTTAACATTTACCCCTTTGCTCCTCTTTCAGTTGCTCCCATCACGCTTATGTACTGAGCAGGTAACTCCCAATTGGTCTGCTGGTACTTGACGATAGCTGGTCTAGATAACAAAATGTTTTTCTACTTTTCTAAACCATTTTTTACTTTCTCTACTACGTATATAAGTAGGGGAAGTATTGCATTCCACCCAAAAATTCGATACCGAGATTTCACAGGAAATACATGTTCTGAGGTGCAATGAATGCATATAAAGCATTTTTGGAAGCATGTCCGTGTGTGTGTCTTTGAATGGCATAACTCAGAAACGAACAGTCGGATAAACACCAAACTTGGTATTTAGGTTCAGTATCTTCCGGAGATGCGACACGATGGATTTCAAGAAAATCCCCCATCCGATATTACCCTTTACATGGAACATTTTTCGAAAATTTTAATTTTCTCAAAAATGGCTCTAATAATTTTGAATAAAATACCACAAGTTGATTTTTGTGGCAAATGAATTGTATATCTCGAATTTTCTGGAAATGTCTCCAAAATATTCTTCATTGTGAACGACTTGGGCATAACTTTTAAACCACAAGAGATACACAACATTTTACTGTACAAAAAAATGTAGATCGCGTTAAAATACACAATTTATGTCATATACATTTTTGTTGTTGAGTGAACCATTTTCGAGATAATACTTGTTATTCCCTTAAATTTTCCAATGCTTATTCTTTTTTTTTTGTCCTGGTAATGCAAAGAGAATGGAATACTCGACATAGCAACCAGCTCTTAAAATATTTGACTATCGCTTAAAGCCTACCAATTCCCTTGCTTCTACAAGAAAATTAGCAATAAGATTTAACATCTCGATTAACATAGAAGCATATGGAGAATAAGCGTTTGTAACAATAATTTGTACAAGAGTAGAGAAAGTCAAGCGAGTGTAACTGATCAGATTTTTTTTAAATATAACGAGTCATTGAACGGGGCTTGAGGTGAGTATTTACTTGAAAATCGTCTCGCATCTTGGAAGACGCTGAACTTAAATACAAATTTGTTGCTTAACCAATTTTTCGTTTGAGTCATTATGTCCATATCGTCTTTTGGATTCAGGGAGCCACAAAATATGTACTTCCAGTATCGAATTTTTGGAATGCAATACTATATGCAAGTAGTAAAAAAGACAAAAGCATTAAACCGCTGACGAAATAAATTTGTTGGAATATATACCTTCCATCTTGCAAGATACTTATGAGTATAAATAAATACTGGATAAAGCTGAGCGTTTGTAGCTGCCTTAAAGGCGTAAAAATACTGCCATAGGTGAAGGTTTATCCTTGTTGCACAGTCATAAGTTGGTATTATGCTCGATATGTGCGGCTGCTAATACGAGAGTTTATCTGCTGCTTTCCATCTCCTGTTTGGCTTCAACTGAATCAACTTTTTGATGTTTTACTGCGTGTACATGCAAGTCTACAGATAAGACTGAGCGTGTGGATAATAACGCAATTTCATGTCAGTGAGTGTGGTTTAAAGAAGGTGCATCTAAGGCTAATTCAGAGTTTATTGCTTTGTATCAATGAAGTCCATAAAGGTGGAGAACGAAATCACATTACTCCCATGAGCACAAAAAAATCTGTATATGAAATTCTGGTAATTGTAATGAAGGAAATACTCAATTCAAACAACATTAGTGTGATGATAGTTTAGAGAAACAAAAACCTAATTCTAAACACAGCATAATGGGATGGCTAAGACGAAAGCGTTGAGAATCGCATTTGGGAGGAGTTGGATCGATTTATGTTGGATCCATGGTTTTCCAAGGTCGATAGGGAGTTTTGGATTGGGTTATATAATGCCACAAATCCTGCCCCACGCGTCCTATAATTTTATTCCTTTTCATCTTTGAGGGTGGCAGAGGTAGTACGATGGATGGTTGTTTATGGTATATGCGGTGGATGCGCTTTCAGGGGAGAATTGTATATTTCCTAACACTGAAGTTCTTCCCAGACTTGTCCGAAGGATGTCTGAAAACGTTAGAGACCCCGCTGCAGCGCCCTGGCTCCACTAGGCCTCATCGTTTCCTCCCGGAAGGTTTAGTAGGAGCAATCCCTAATATATAAACACATTTTTGTGACGTGTTGCCAGAGAAGGCCAGTTCTTGTCTTAGAGTGAAAATCAATAGCATCTGACCTTCAGTTTACCGGTGAAAGTCTTAGGTGAACTCTGTTGATTGTGAAGCTGGTACAGTACGATTTTTTCGACCTGACCCTACAAAAACGCAAACGAGGGGAAAATTGGAGAGCAGTATTCCCCTAGTGCGGTGCAACAGGAATGCCTAAGGTACGATATAGCATCGGCTGTTCTCTGGCAACTAACCCAAAACCCCTTCAGGGAAATAATGGGCTCGTCCAGCTACTGCGCATCCAGGTGAGTAGGGCCAGGAGGAAAAAACCGTACTGTACTAAACGACAGTTACTCATAAATTGAAGCCATGAAATAGTTTAATTATAGTACATTTCGGGGATAATGATTAGTATTAGCGATTGTACAATAGGGTGAATATTTTCCATGCACGTAACATGGTTCAATTTGACTCAAAAGTGAATATAAACAGACAAACTGCAGAAATTTTGCAACAGGAATTTATGCGTGAATACAAGCTTTATTCAGTGATGCTGGAAACAGATTTTAAGAATTGGTCGTGGCAAGTATCTGTAAGTGCATGCACTTGCATTTAAGAGTTATACTCTCGTGAATGTGTCGGAGATAACGGGCTCTCGGTAGCCATGTGCTTGTGTTTTCTCTTGGCACATCCCAGAATTAATGACACTGTAGATCTCTTCGGTAGTAGGAAACCGAAGCAAATTTCGGACTGAAGTTACAGCGCATTCAATAAAATAGTGTGAAAACTGTCTATTTAATACCATTGTTAAGAACAATAGTGGATAAAGAGAGTTCACCATTGCCTTGGTCGTTTCCCTTGAGAACGACAGTCTCTCCGATTTCCAATTGGATATTTGGGCCATGTTTACTTTCTCTACTACATATAATAAGTAAGGGAAGTGTTGCATTCCACGCAAAAATTCTATATCGCGATTTCACCGGAAATACATGTTTTGAGGCGCCCTGAATCCAAATAAAGAAGTTTTGGAAACATGTCTGTGAACAGCATAACCCAAAAACGAAAAATAGCATAAATACAAAATCTTGCACGTGTGACACGAAGATTTTCAAGAAAATCCTCCAATACCCTATACATGAAACATTTTTCAAAAGTTTTTATTTTCTCAAAATCGTTATACTCTAACAATTTTTATTAAAATGTTACGTGTTTAAGATGTTTTCATAGCAAATGAAAATGTATATCTTGAATTTTCTGGGAATGTCCGAAAAGTACTCTTCATTCTGAATGACCTTTGCATAAGTGGTAACCCTAAAGGACAACATTTTGCTGCACAAATAATGTAGATCTCGTTAAAACACACAATTTATGTCACATACATTTGTTTTGTCGAGTGAACCATTTCCGAGATATTCCCTGTTATTTGCTTGAATTTTCCAATACCTATACTTTTTCACAAATTGAAATGCCTTATTCTTTTTACTTTTTCTACAAGAAAAAGCATTTTTGGAAACATGTCCGTGTGTGTCTGTGAACAGCATAACTCAGGAACGAACAGTCGGATAAACACCAACCTTGGTATTTAGGTTCAGTATCTTCCAGAGATGCGACACGAAGGTTTTCAAGAAAATCCCTCACCCCAGACTATCCTTTACATGGAACATTTATCGAAAATTTTAATTTTCTCAAAAATGGCTCTAACGATTTTGATTAAAATATTTTAAGATATTTTCATGTCAAATCAAATGTATATCTGGAATTTTCTGGGAATATCTCCAAAAGTATTCTTCATCGTGAACGACTTTTGCAAAACTGGTAAACCATAAGAGATAAACAAAATTTTACTACACAATAAATGTAGATCGCATTAAAATACACAATTTATATCATATACATTTTTTGTTAGGTAAACAATTTTCGAGATATTGTTTGTTATTCCCTTACATTTTGTAATAGTTATACTTTTTCTCAAATTCGTTATTCAATGTTTTTGTCCTGGTAATGCAAAGAGAATGGAATACTCCACATAGCAACCGGCTCTTAAAATATTTGACTATAGCTTAAAGCCTAGCAATTCCCCTTGCATCTACAAGAAAATTAGCAATAAGATTAACATCTCAATATCTCGATTAATATGAAGCATATGGAGAATAAGCGTTTTTAAAAATAGTTTGTACAAGAGTAGACAAAGTCATGTGAGTGTAACACATCAGATGTTTTTTTTAAAGTCCTGGACATGCAAAGATAATGAAACGCTCCATATAGCAACCAGCTCTCAAGAGATTTGACTACCTCAAAGCCTACCATATTCCCCTTGCACCTACAAAAAAGTAGCAATAAGATAGTTTCTACAAAAGTTTATCTCGATTAACATGAAGTAGATGAAGAATAAGCGTTTGTAAAAGTAGTTTGTACAACAGTAGAGAAAGCCATATGTGTGCAGCACAAGACTTTTTCACTGTCACTTCTCTTAGATCTTACTGTCACTACCATAAGTTCTTATATAGTTCGACTTCATTTAGAGTTCACTTCATTTACATTTTCAACTTCACTATGGTGAACTTTTAATCCTCCGCCACTTCACTTCCTTCGTGGCGTAGCCTCCTCTTCCGGACGGTTCATTCACCTGGAACCGAACACAAGACTCCAGTCTCTCGCTCCGCAGCAGCACTTGCTGCACGTCGCAGCAACCGTCACCAGCTCGCTCGGAGAATTGTAGCTGATATCGCACCACAAACGCTCACCAACACGCTCGTCGACGGTCCGATGCAACCCAAATAACCCGCCGTCTTGCACTGAATCGACTGACTCTACTGTCGCTACTCACGTTTTTGCTTGTCGTCCTCCGTGGCCTAGGGGTATCATGCTAGCCTCTAATTCTCTTAGGGCAATTGATGTTTTTGAGCGCAAAAATCCTTAGAATGGCTTCCTTTGGAAGGGAAGTAAAGCCGGTGGTCCAGTGCCGTAGATTTATGGCACGCAAAAGAAACTCAAACCTGATAAAGAGGCCTCTGAGCAAATTGTTTGGTTTCCATGCCCAATATAGAATGGAACGCTAAGAACTACAGCAGCTGAAGAGCTCGCATAAATAAAACTCAATTTAATTTCTCTCTTGCTCTAACGAGAACCTCAGTTATATAGTCAGTGGAATCTGTACACAAGGATCTCGAACGTTCTAGAACTATTTCTATACGCTTATTGGAGGAGTGGGGAGATAAAGATTTCAGAAGGTTCTGTTTATCTGCCGATACCGCGCAGTCCGGTGTTTACGCTAGCAAGAGGCTGTTATTGGTGTTTACTCCGACCGTCCGGCGCCGACCTCCCAATAATCTTGTGCCATAGTCGAATTATATGCTGATGGATGGTACCTATTCCTGGAACTCGAAGAAGCAGCCCACATTCGTAAGGCTGGTTATACGAGGGGTGATCAAAAACTAAGTTTGTAAAGCCTGGAGTGAAACGTGTACATTTTATTTCATACAATGAATACAACCAAATGATATTACACACATTAGGCTATCTTTGGACAGTTTCCATATCGGTTTAGGCATTTTTCGCTTCGTGGGATGAGTTTGAATATTCCCTCTTGGTAAAAATCCAGCCCATCCAGCCCTTGCGCGTTCATACACGTTGTCGCGACGTGTTTCACTTCCTCGTCTGAAGCGAATCGTTGGCCTTCTAGGTGCTCCTTCAAGTGAGGAAGAAGAACGCTTGGAGCGAGGTTCGGGTGGTAGGGAGGGTGGTCCAGGATGTCACAGCGAAACTGATTCAACAGCGCAATGATCTTCTGGGCAGTAGAGGTCGCGCGTTGTCGTGAAGAAAGATGACGCCTTCGGTGAGAAGTTCTGGCAGTTTCCTTCCATTTGCTTCGCGCAATCGTGTCAAGGTCTCCAGTATAGGTCAGCGGTCATTAAGTGCCGTCTTCCCAAAAACTCCACGAGTATGACCCCCACGCTGCCACAAGACACTGCGGTCACCATCTTTCCGGCAGAAGAAAAATGTTTATTTATGCACACTCTTTAACTGCTGTGGTCCTTAGCGTTCCATTCTATATTGGGTGTGAAAGACCGGTAATTTTGCTCAGAGGCCTCTTTATCAGGCTTGAGGTTCTTTTATGTGCCATAAATATACAACACGGGAGGACCACCGGATCTATTTCCCTTCCGAAGGAAGACATCCTAAGGACTTTTACGCCCGAAAAAATCAATTGCTCTCCGCCAGGTTTGAACCCGCTTCGCGGCAGACGGCGTCACCTTAAACTTCTTTTTCTTTGGAGAGGAGGAGTGGTTCCACTACATTGACGATAGTTACTGCTGGGGGTGTAGTGGTGGATCCATGTTTCGTCACCCGTGACAATGTGGTGAAGAAAACTGTTCCCTTCCGTGGAGAATCGTTGCAACGGTTACAAGAGTTGCCCCCATGCACTTCTCCAATGGCATTCCCAATACTACCGACATATACCGTAACATGATCCTCCTGTTGTTCTGAATCAGCTCCTCCACGGGAGCTGCGTTCAAATCTGTTGTTGCCACGCTAGATTGTCCATTGCGATCCTCGTCGGTGACGTTTTCTCTACCGGTCGCAAACTTTCGATACCATTCTACGACATGGTGACGAGACATTACATTCTCTCCGTAATCCTCTACCAGCTGCCGGTGAATTTACAACTACCGTTGTAGGACGATGAAACTCTGCACAGTTGCACGTATCAGAATTACCGTAAACTAGCAATTTCTCTATGATGGACGAAACTCCAGGAATATCGATCTTGTAACCTTAACTTTTGATCACCGGGGATATCGCGGCAAACGTTAGACGATCGAATTATTGGTAAACTACATTTAGTTTCGTCACACCAATGAAAGCTTGACTGTACAAATGAAGTAATGGACATGGCTACAAATCTGTGGTAATCTGGAAAAAACAATCATCTGTCTAAACGAAGAACACTAGCAAACCAGGCTTACACTCCAAGACTCCTTTAAAATGAAACACAGAAGCACCTCCATTCCATTATTTAATGACGAGTAATAAAGCTTTAAATTGATTCCATCTCTGCATCGAGACTTAAATAAGCTTCATATGAAATAGCAATTCGAATGTAGTGAAACTGAAGAATAACTTTAACAGGAATAATTATATAACCACATTTTAAAAATATAAATACTTGACTGCGGAAAAAAAGTTAAAAAATACTATGGTAGTTTTTCGAAAAATGTATGTTAGACATTGAACTGAATATGTCACGGTGAGGCAGTATTTTTAACACTTAAATAATTTCAGTCTAATTATATAATATGTAAATTTAATAACAGCCCGCCTTGAGGCAATATGTGTATGTAATAATTTGTAAAATGTATGTAACAGTCATTCCATATGCTTATATTATTGTATACATGTGTAATAATGTTATGTGAATATATTACGTAATTTAATAATGTAGGAGCTCTGAGAATGATAAGTTAAACGTTGCTAACAATGAGGTAACAATGAGGTAACTTTGAGGCAATGAGTTTGAGCGTTTAAATGTTATTTGTGTTTCTTGGAAGCATTAATGTAACTTTAGTGACAGTTTATAAAAATAGCCCATCAACAACCAGAAAAAGCTGTAGTTAAATGCTGGTATTCTATTGGAGTAGGATTAGCCAATTAGAGACTTGAAATACAGAAATTTACAAGTTTAGACGGTTGAAATCTATTCAGTTGCCTGCGGACAGTTTTTGTAACTGGATGCGAGATGTGTCGGGCAGAAATTAATTACGTATACTTGTGAGACGAAAATAGTATACTTGTTAAAAAGTGCAAGTATTAAATAAAAGAATCTCACAGCTCTCGATATCAGTGAAGTGCTATTTAATTTGTCTCAAGGATTAATAAAAAGGAGTGAATTAAAACTCAAAATCTGTGTAAGCCTACGTTCTTGTCGCATCACAACCCTGCCAAGATATCCATGTGTCTAACAAAAATACTGACCCAGCCGAGGCAAACATAAATATTAAATATTTAAAGAAACTGTTTAATTACAAAGTTAATATTTTTAAAACTTGGGGCAAACGCCATCTAAAAATACATTTGGGGCGAAGGCTACCGGAAACTGTTTAGTATACTGCTGTAGCAACTACTACAAGCTCGGTTCCCCAACAGTTGAAATACGATACAACTCCTTCAATACAAACTACTTCAAATCGGCTTTTCATACATAGCAGCAAATAACGTAAAGACTATACCTACTTCAACGGCGAATTTCAAAGATAATCAGTCACTCCGAGATCATCTAAGTTAAAAAAGATTTATAATATTGCAAATACCTGTAGTTTCGGTGTTCTTTTGTCGCTGTAACTTCGTGTTATCTTTTTGCTGAGCGCCTGTTATTGTATTACTAGTTCGAATTTTGGGTTCTTTGTCCTCCGGCTAGCTATTATTTCTCAGTCGAGTATATCTCTTAAACAGGGTATATAAACGGAAAGGAGCTTTTACTGAAAGATAACACTGATAAAAGAATTTGTTTTTACACTTTTATTGCTGTCACACTTTATTCATTTCAAATAATAACTCTTGATACACGCACCTGAATTAAATCTGCATTCGTAGCCTCCATCTCTCTTAGCTCACTTGAAATGCTATTCATTCGGCTACCTAACTCTGTACATTTTACGTCAACATGTTCAGACTTAGTATTAACCTCACATTTTTGTTGTTAGATATTTCACTGCTCATGTCTGACATTTTCTTTGAAACTTTTCCTATCTCACTTGCTATTATTTCCTGATTTTCATCTCTCATTTTTGGCACACTACTATCTAGCTTCATAAATTTCTTTTCAATTTCTTCGTTGTTTTGATCTAATTTTTGCTTTAATTTCTCATTACTCCTACCAATATCTTCCATTACTTTTCCTATTTCTCTTTTCCATACCTTCCCTGATTTCATTTTTAATACTCTTATAAATATCTTCCCTTAATTCCTTATCATTCTTTTCCATATTCTGAGTTAGTTTTTTCTAATTTCTCACTACTTTGAGTTAGTTTTTGTTCTAATTTCTCTTACCAATATCTTCCCTTAATTGATCCGTAATACTCTTACCAATATCTTCCCTTAATTGCCTATTATTCTTTTCCATATCTTCCCTGTTTTGATCTCTTTTTTTTCTAATTTCTCATTATTCTTATTTAACGTTTCACCAAAATTTCTCAACATTTCCATCATCATAATAGCATCAAAATGAACATTTCCTGCTATTCTATTCTGACTTTCTTCACTAACATTTCCTCCTTCAAATCCTACATTGTTTGAGCTATTTTCTGTAACCTGTATTGAATTACAGCTAACTGTTACATTATCCCCTTCCATAATTGTTTCTTCAGTATTCTTAGTAGACATTGTTTTCTTAATCCTACCACTTCTTAACAACATTTAATTTCTGACAATTTTTTTTTCTTTTAGGATACAAAAAAAAATTACAATTCTCTAACCTTTATGATGCTATCTGATGATGCTTTGATGTCCAGCTTCCTGCCCATCTCTCCTAGATGTATATGTCGCTTCTGCGTCATACTACGATGGATCTGCGTCGGCTCGCTGTCTTGGTGTCGAATTCCACTGTTGCCATCTGTTCATGTAGTTATGATGTCCTCTCATCCGCGTCGTCGGTCGTTCTTGTGGTTGTTTCTGGAATCTGCGTCTTGCAGTTAATTTCACTGCTCCATTCGCTCCACGTCCTGGTTCCTTCGTCCCTTCCTGGTTAATTCGCCCCAAGTTGGGCGCCAATTTGTCGCCGTAACTTCGTGTTATCTTTTTGCTGAGCGCCTGTTATTGTATAACTAGTTCGAATTTTGGGTTCTTTGTCCTCCGGCTAGCTATTATTTCTCCGTCGAACATATCTCTTAAACAGGGTGTATAAACGGAAAGGAGTTTTTACTGAAAGATAACACTGATAAAAAAATTTGTTTTTACACTTTTATTGCCGTCACACTTTATTCATTTCACATAATTACTCTTCATACACGCTCGACTGAAACTGTTATATTTTCAAATGTCGCTATAATCACATATTTGCTGCACATTATTAATTCGCATATTTCACATTTATAACTAACTTTACGACGCGAGAAATTCTGTAAAACTGCACGACGTATAACCTGTGAATGATTCTCTTAAACTGTGCGATGTGTAACCCGCGAATACTTTTGTATGATTCTTTTGGACTGCACGACGTATTACCCGCGAGTGCTTCTGTTGGACTGAACGTTACCCGTCTCTCGGCTTCATAATTTATACTCCCTCACCCGATATGCCTAAAGATTAAAATCGAGCTACTATTGGTTAATAAAACGGGCCAACATTAGCGTCTATTTTTATATCCAATCAAAATTACGAACACATATGCTCTAGGGAAGAAATTCCCTCCATTTCTAAAGAAACGCGCGCTACTCTGACGTCATTTGCTTGCCTCTTCTAATTAATAAACAACTCACCCCCTCGCTACATTATTGCCCGCTCTTATTGTCAGTTTCAGTGAGGCCGTATAAGCTTATTTCCTAACAATGCTTATAATTAACAAACATCTCAAATCAATGTCATACAATAATGCTTATTTACACTATAATCACTCTGGCATTTACATTGTTGTGATATAAAATACTGCCACACTTTATGAACACAGTATTATGATTAATTTGTGTTCATTAACTGCATTCACAATGACTATTTGTTAGGGTAAGGTGAATCACAAAAAGAATTCATAAAACCATTCCTGCATGCTTAATTTTTAAAACAAAGAGAAAGGAAAAACCTCTGATGTGATACATCCAATACTTTTTCTACCCTCCATTGTTTTTAGTGGGTATACAAACTAGTGTTACTAAGTTTATTTTTGTATCTACTTCATTTTAATGCAAATAAATCTTTGCAGAAATAGCTGCATTACGGATTTATTGTAGATAAAGGGGAACAGCAATGGTCAAATGTTCAAGAACTGTACGCTTTATACTGGCCTTAGAATTCCATACTGTTTCGATATAATCACGAGAAACAACAATGTTAACAGTGCTTTAAATGAATGGCTAAGTATTAAACAATTCGAACCTTTAATAAGGAGATATCTCGGAAATGGCTGATGCCACAAAAAGGTTATTTGAAATAAATTCTGTGTTTTTAAAGAAATTACAATTCTTGTGCAATACGTTTTCGTCTATCGCTTAACTTTACCAGTTATACAAGATTATACAAACTTCCTTCCAAATAAAGAGGACTTCCAAGGCTATTCCCAGAAAATTCAATAATTACATTTTATTTTCATGTAAATATCTTTAATATGTGTCATAATATAAATTGTTGGAGTCATGTTTTAGAAAATAAAAAGTTTCGAAGAAGGTTCCAGGTAAAGTATAGTTTGGGGTGGGAGAATTCTCTTGAAAATTTTCGTGTCGCATCTTTGGAAGCTACTGAACTTCAATACCAAGTTTAGTGTTAATCCGACTTTTCGTTTTTCAATTTTGCTGTTCACGCACTTGCACGCACACACACGCGCGCGCGCGCGCGGATATCTTTCTAATTTTTACTTTCTCTACTACGTACAGGAAGTAGGGGAAGTATTGTATTGCACCCAAAAATTACATACCGAGATTTCACCGGAAATACATGTTTTGAGACCCTCTGAATCCAAAAAAGCATTTTTGGAAACATGTCCGTGTGTGTGTCTGTGAACAGCATAACTCAGAAACGAACAGTCGGATAAACACCAAACTTGGTATTTAGGTTCAGTATCTTCCAGAGATGCGACACGAAGGTTTTCAAGAAAATCCCTCCATCCCAGATTACCCTTTACATGGAACATTTTTTAGAACATTTTAATTTTCCGAAAATGGCTCTAACGATTTTGATTAAAATATCATATGTGTAAGATATTTTCATGAAAAATGAAATGTATATCTCGAATTTTCTGGGAATGTCTCCAAAAGTATTCTTCATTGTGAACGACTTTTGCATAATGGTAAACCATAAGAGATAGACAAAATTTTACTACACAAAAAATGTAGATTGCGTTAAAATACACAATTTATGTCATATACGTTTTTTTGTTGAGTGAACCATTTTCGAGATATTGTTTGTTGTTCCATTAAATTTTTCAATATACTTTTTCTCAAATTGGTTATTCATTTTTTTGTCCTGGACATGCAAAGAGAATGGAATGCGCCACATAGCAACCAGTGCTTAAAATATTTGACCATCGCTTAAAACCTACCATATTCCCCTTGCATCTACAAGAAAGTTAGCAATAAGATTAACATCTCGTTTAACATGAAGCGTTATGGAGAATAAGCGTTTGTAAAAATAGTTTGTACGAGAGTGGAGAAAACCATGCGAGTGTAATACATCAGAATTTTTTTTATATTCAGGGGGCCTCAAAATCTATATTTCCGTGACATCTCGGTATCGATTTTTTGGGTGGGATGCAATACATTCTCTACCTATTAAGTACCTGGTATAGATGGTAAAAAGGAAAGTTAAAAATAAAAAGTAAAAATTGTCATTGAATTCTCCTACCCAAACAACACTTAAATGGAACAATGACCAGTTTTTTAGTTTTTCAAAATACGCTGGTTGACACACAAAGTGTTTTATATTCATTATTTATAGAACTGCTAAACATTATTAATTGCTAATTAATTTCGTGCGACTGTTACACAAGATTTTAAATATACTAAGCACCAATATTATGTTCCTTCTGAGCTCTAGGTAATACAGCAATTAGATGAAGTAAAGTCTATGCAGGCATAAAACTAACTGAAACATTTCCATCGTGTTTTATTTTGAATAAATAACTGAATTTATAGTTTATACAGGGTTTTCCATTATAAAACTTCCCAGTCCAAATGCCTGATTATTAATTCAAGTTAAGCTCAATGTAGGTATTGAGGGGAAATATAATAAATAGGATTAATTTCATTTTAGTTTTCACCCTTTCAAGCCTGCCACCTGCTTTTTTATAGTTCAAGTAACACCATTATATTTTAACACATTTTTGAAAGAACATTCATTTGTTCTTGCATTTAAGTCTAGCATGCTAATCTTTAGGCTACAGAGCCAGTCTAAAGTTTTATTATTACTCGTGTTATGAGTGAATTAATGTTTAATTTCCTACAAATTTAAAAAGGCTTGTAGGTTCTCAGATACTAGACAGTACTCTGGAATTTTTATTTGATTTCGTTGACACGCCTTTGTGATAAGTTCAAGATTTTTACCCACATCGACAGCTTTATCTCTTTTGATGTCATTCATATTATACTTTCATTCATTGTTTGGTATTATAACACAGCTGTGGCCCGAGCGTATCGCATGGAAGGCAATCGACCAACTGGCCAGTTGAAGAGATAAGAAGACTGAAGAGCGCTATCACCAAATGTAAACAGCAGAAGCGTTATAGAGAGATAACTAGATTTTTCTGGATGGTTCTTAGCCTGACTCCCGAGAACCTACTCGCAAGCCTGCTCGCAACAGGCAGTGTGTAGGAGTTATTCTTACTGCGACAAGGTTCTGGTTACGAGGTTGTAACGGTAGTTGCGACATATACCGAGTGCTCCTACTGCGAGCGTTTAGAGAGGTCTTGTGCTCGACGCTTCAACTTCACGCGTGGCACATTTTACCGCTGCGCGCGAGGAAAAGTGAAGTGAGAGTAAAAATTGGGCTAAATCACATTAGTGAAGTGACAATAAAAACTGAATAAAGTCACAATGAACATTTGCAAAAACGGAAAAAGGTGGAAAGCATAATGTGCAGGTACCAATTTGTGCTAAATAACGTCTTAGGAAAGTTTTAGATCTCTTACAAACTAAATGTCAACTACTCTATGGTTAATATAATTACTTATGTTTTTATCTTATTGCTGAGATTTAAATCAAAATTATTTGGAACCAGTTTAACCGGTAGGTTGCTAAATACGGAAGAAAGAAAAAGAAAGGAGGACGATGCAAATCAAGGCAAAATCAATTACAACTTATGTTCTGCTAGTAAATAAAATGTTTTGCTTACTATTCTTTCACATGTGCGAACTTTCACTGCACTGGTCCTAAGCTAAAATACAGTGTATGGAATTTTAGGTGCAAATTGTTTTGTTTTTATTCTTTAGTAAAAACCCAAACTGGGATTATAATGCTGCCGTGTTATTAAAAAGAATAGAGTAGAATCAGTTTTTATCGCCGGCGTTTTCAGCAGCATATTCTGATTAAGAAAAATGTATAAATTCCCACATTATATTTCCAGCTTTTGAATACGTACAGAAGCTAATAGCCAATTGCAATAAAATAAAAAAGCGTAAAAATTACTGTTTATCAGAAATTGAATGCACTGTCACAAAACGTGATTTACCATCTCTTTCAAGGGCACAGTAAAAGGAGAGAGCTTTAAATACCTATTATATGTAATAGTTCTCGGAAACCTCGTTGCCTAGAAACGAGAGATCCCCATTGCAAAACATCTGACTATCGGAAGTTTATTGCAGGGGAGTTTGGCACTAATGATTTACTAAAATGTTTACGTAATTCCTTGCTAATGACGAGGTGACGATCTTTCTAGCTACCTACTACGCGATTTAACGAAGCATGAATAGTTAAAGTTGGGAGGTCACGCTAATGCCTGAGGGGGTGCTGTTATAAATATAGATCGCTGCTGTCTCTTGCATATTCAAGACAGCTTCATGGAAATTCTCACTTTTTCATCACAAGAAGTCTTACTGCAGCAGACATTAATGTTTAAGATTATTTGAGATCTGTCATAATCAACGACAGTGTATATAAACAGCATTAAACTTTCAGAAGAGAAAATCATTTTCACTTTGACATTACAGTGAACCGCGGGTTCTTGAAAGCGAACATTTAACGGACTAATGTGCCAATTAATCTATTTAAGCATTTATTAAATTAACCTTCTTCTTCTTTCTCTATTTAACCTCCTCTTATGTAGGACTTACACCCCCAGGACTTACAGGCGGGTGCCCGTTGAGGAGCAGACACTCATGGAGCAGGCAGAATATCCAGGATGGGTGATCAGCCCCATGCCTGGTATGGGAGGAAGGAAGTAGATGAAACGAAATGATGGTGAAATGGATGAAAGGAAAGGTAATGATGGAGCAGTTGGTGGAATGAATGGCGGGGGAAACCGGAGAATCCGGAGAAAAGCCGCTTTATCCACCACAAATCCCACATGCGGGTCCCTGGGATTGAACCCGGGCCGCCTCGGTAAATGCACGCGGCAGAGAAAGAATGTATCGACCGTTGAACAGAAACACAGCTATCACTGCAACCGTCTCCTAACGAACGCTAAGCAAGAAATAGTACTCATTATTTCACAATTCTCACGTAATTGTAAAGTTTCCATTAAACCATGTGTATTATTTTGAGCATATTTACTTACAGAAAGTGAACAATTAACATGTTCGACTTACAAAGAAGTTGTTTTCCGCTTTTAAGAGACATTTTTAGTGCTACAGCTGGTTTGATACGATTCAGTACAGTGAAAGTGCGGTTAAGGAGCTATTGGTAAGCATGGCAAATAACGTGACATGTCTGGTCCATTAAAGAGTTTGTGGTCCTCCTATGACCAAGGGAAGGCGCCAACCGAATGGCACTCCTCTCCGTTGACAGAAGTGAATACACCACTCGGTAGAGTCGACAGCGATCTAGAACGTCGTCTTCAGCTCTCCAGGCTGTTAACGTAGGATGCCGAGGCGTCTGACAATCCACATAGGCATCACCGCCCAGATGTACCCCAACTCTTATAGGCTTCGGAAACCACTGCCTTTAGAGACCAACCCAATCCGAACAGCTCCTTCGGGTGGGGCTCAGATGTGAGGCAGTATTATTAACACTTAAATGATTTCAGTCAAATTATATAATATGTAAATTCAATAACAGCTCGCCTTGAAGCAATATGTATGTAATAATTTGTAAAATGTATGTAACAGTCATTGCATATGCTTATATTATTGTATACATGTTTAATAATGTTATGTGAATGTATTACGTAATTTAATAATGTAGGAGCTGTGAGAATAACAGGTTAAAAGTTGCTAACAAAGAAGTAACAATGAGGTAACCTTGAGGCAATAAGTAGTTTGAGAGTTTAAATGTTACTTGTGATCCTTGTAAGCAATAATGTGATTTTAGTGACAGTTTATAAAATATCCAAATAACAACCGCAGGGGGTTTTAGTTAAATGAAGGTATTCTATTAGAGTAGGATTAGCCAATCAGAAACTGAAAGATGAAAATTTTACAAATTCAGAAGTCAGTTGTCTGCAGACAGCGTTACTAACCAGACGCAAAAAGTGTCCTAAAGAAATATAATATGTGTTCGTGCGAGACGAAAAGTATCTTTACGTGTTAAAAAGTGCAATTAACAAAGAATCTCATGGCTCTCTATATCAGTGAAGGGTTATTTAAATCGTATCAAGTATTAATAAAAGGAGTGAAGTAAAATTATAATCTATGTAAGCCTATACTCTTGTCGTACCAAAACCCTGCTAAGAGAATCGTGTCTCTAAAATAAATACTGACGCAGCCGAGGCAAACATAAATATATAATATTTAAACAAACAATTTAAATTACAAAGTTAATATTTTCAAACATGGGGCAAAGGCCACCTGAAAGTACATTTGGGGTGAAGGCTACCGGAAACTGTTTACAATACGTGCGGTTGCAACTACTACAAGTTCGGCTCCTCAACAGTTGAAATACAATACAAACTTCTTCAGATGTTCGCCCGGCGTACTTCTGGTAACGTCAGAAGTACCACGAATGCTAAAGGGATCGGAGCCCTTCTCCGCGAAAAGCAAATAGTGCTAAATATGTGCAACTCTCTGGACAGAAAATGCCATAGTGCCACTCGAATTTACAGGCCGAGTTATCAGTGGTTGCGATAGACATTTGCAGAGAATTTAAATTAGCCCTGAGCAGGGTTGACAAAGTGGACGATTTTGTAAAGCGTGCTATCTGTTCCAAAGTTCATGGCTTTCTTCTACGTTTTCTATTACGTATTTATAATAAGCAAAGGGGTATTGTATTTGATACAAAATTCGATACCGATATTTCACCGAAAGTACACGTATGAGGCCCCCTGATGACAAAGACAGTACTTTTAGAAAAATATCCGTGTGAGCAGCATAACTCGAGAACGAAAACTCGGTTAAACATGAAACTTAGTATTTAAGTTCAGGAATTTCCAAGTATGCGACACGGAGATTTTGAAGGAGGAATTTTAAACTTCCATACCGTTTACGTGCAATCGCAAGAAACAACTGAATGTTGAAAGGACTTTAAGAGAATGGCCAAGAAATGAACAGTTCGCACCTTAATAACGAATATCTCAGAAACGTTTTATGCCACAACAAATTTATTTTAAGTATTGTATCTTTATTGGTGTCCTATATTTGGAAAAGGCGTTCTTCACATCAAAACAGTAAAAAACGTTCATGTGAACATGGGTCTGAAAATCATTTATTTCAGAGTTACAACACAAAATCAAAAGTTACAAAAATTGCTCGAAGTGGCTTCCTCTTGCTTCGATGTATGCAGTAAGCCTGCGTTCCATACTCTGGCGTACTCTGTTAAAATTCCTGGTGTATTTTTTATTTGGTCAAATCCAGTTTGGATACGTCCTCAATGTCAATATCAGGTACAGGAGTCGCATAAACCAAGGACTTCAAATGTCCCCAGACGAAGAAATCCATTGCATTCAAATCAGGCGATCGAGCAGGCCATGGGTCCCCCTCGACCTATCCATCTTTGCGGAAATCGATCATTCAAATACTTACGAACTATCATACTTAAATGAGCTGGAGCACCATGTGTAAAAACCACATTCGTTGGATGATGTCCAGAGGCACATTGTCAGTTAAGTGATGCAACTCATTTCTGAGAAACTGGAGGTAGGTTTGTGCATTCAGACCCGGAGAGAAGAAGTAGGGACCAATAAGGTGATCAAGAATGATTCTACCACAAACTTTGAGAGAGAACCTTCGTTGATGATTGTCCTGTCGTACTTCATTGGGATTTTCAAATGCCCAGTAATGAGTGTTATGAAAACTGAAGATGCCGTCGCGAGTAAAACCAGCCTCATCCGTGAATAAGATACAGGCTAGGAAATTGAGCAACACAGGACTTCTGTAACATGCGTTGACAGAAACGTCCGCTTCATTTAATCCTTGCACCGTTGAAGGTGATGGGATACGGAAGATTTTCATGCAGAATTCTCCAGACAGTCGTATGACCAACTCTTTCCCTTACAGCTATACGCCTTCTGCCTTGTGATGGGTCTGCATCCACAGCACAAAGAACTCTTTCTTCAAGCTCATTGCCTCCTACCGCTCTTACTCTCCCAACATCCCTAGTACTCCTCTCAAATGCATCATTCTCTCTCAAGCGTTGGTGAATTCGTGCAAATGTTCTTGCACACGGTAACGGCCTGTCAGGGTACCTTTCTGCATAAAGTTCACGTGCTCGTGCTGCATTGCCGTCTGCACGGCCATATGTGTAGTGCAGACCCGTCTGTTCACTCATGGAATACATCTTTGACCTATAACAACGAAACGGTTGCTTTTCAGACCCATGAACATATGAACTGCTTTTGCTGTTTTGATGTCAGGAACACGTCCACCAAATATATGACACCAATAAAGATACATCCTGTATTATATATTTTTTGTGTAGCACATTTACCAGTCATCCAAAATTCCTTCCGAATGGAGAAGACATCATAAGGTATTCCCCGAAAATTCAAGATATACATTCTATTTACTATGTAAACAGATATCTTTAATACATGGTATTTTCATAAAAATCGTTAGCCATTTTTTAGAAGTTTAAAAATTTTAAAAATGTTTCATGTAGAGGGTAGTTTGGGGTGCGGGATTTTGTTACAAATCTTTGAAAGATATTGAACCTAAATACTAAGTTTGGAATTTGTCTCAGTTTTCATATTTTAGCTATCATGTTCACAGACAGACGCACAACATGTTTCCAAAAATGCTTTATTTGTATTCAGGGGCCACAAAATGTATGAAATTTCGGTATCGAATTTTTGGGTGGAATGCAATACTTCCCCTAATTACTATACGTAGTCGCGAAAGTAATAAATGACGATATGAGATCAGACTTTTGCTACACGTTTTATTTTTGAGCTTAAATCCTGTTTTAAAGGTTGCAAATATAAGCTCGCCCTGCTGTAGCGAAGTATTTTCCCATAACCCGAACCACCCCCCCCCTTCTTGCGCATGTAGGCCCGCAGGGGAGAGAGTACGGCTAAATTGGAGTTAGCTAGGCCAACCGTAAGACGTGACAATATAAAAATTCATTTCTAAGGGTTGTAACAGACCCTGTTGCACACGTGGTGGGCTGTCACCAGGAAATACGATAAAACTGGAAGACCAAGTTGATCTGCTTCGACTTCCGTCGATAGATCAACGTCACAGTGACAAATCCAGTAACAACAACACTGAATATCCATTAACTCCACATCTACCCCCTCTCTCCTCAATGAAAACCCCCATGTCACGATTCTGTAACGACTATTATTAATGACTAACGTCCCCGCAGTGTTGCCAATTTGTAAGAGGTTATTTTCTCCATTCGTCCCTCTTCTTTATTCATCATTAATGTCCTTCGCCAACAAGGCGATGGATTAGTGATTATGAAGAATGTCGCCGCCGTCATTCGTTCCAGTGCAAACAACATTACCCTGAGTCTCTGAGCGCAAAAGCAACTCAAGTCCAAGAAAGTAGAATCAGACGACTTAAAAATTGAATGCCATCGCAGGGATTTGAAACATGGATCCCCCAGTTTTCGTCCGGTTGCTCTAGCCACTGAGCTACCATTCACCGACTGATTGGGATTTTCCCGGTAAACCACAAGAAGCTCTCGAATTGTATTGAGATGACATACCCTAATGGCGACTTACAATGCTGTAATTGTAAGTACTTTAAATCCCGGGCTTCATAGCTACGGCCACTATTAGGTCAAATAACCGAATTAATTGTTCTCCCACACAAGCCGTGTGTTGGACAGGGTTGGAAAGTAGGATCAGACGAGATGAAAAATTCAACGCCATCGCCGGGAACCGGGAGATCAATGGTTCAAATCCAGGCGATGGTATTGAATTTTTCAGTCGTCTGATTCTACTTTCCAACCTTGTTCAATACACTCCGTGTGTGGGAGAAGAATTAATTCCAACTCAAGTCCAGTTTCATTTCCTATCAAAGGAACAACGCGATCAAAGAGGATTCGAATTTGCATCTTCCGGTTGGTTAAGGCCGTGACATAGAAGTTGAGAACGTGGATGCATGCTTCGACGCAAAAGGCGCAGTTGCCAACCAATTTAAACTGCTACATATTGCCATATATACAGGGTTATTCAAAAAGAAGAAACAGGTTTTAAATATTTATTTCTAATGAACGACAATAGATAGCGACACACGCGAAACACCGTTGAATAGAGAAACGCTCAAAATTTTATTTTACGTGTATAAAATGAACACTACTTGTTATGCGCGGACGACCAGTGCTTTTCCGTTTGCATACGCAACCATCTTCTACGAATTTATTGTATCAATTGTAAATTTTTTGTGACGGCGTTGCCATTTTCTCGTAAGTAAACACAGCGCCGCTGTAGGCACTGAATGGAACTTAATAGCCTGGGGCTTAAAACTTTGAACTTTCCTCTATTCAATGATTATTCGTATGTGTTGCTATCTATTGCCATTCATTAAAAATTAATATTTAAAACCTATTCCTTCTTTTTGAATAACCCTGTACTAATAGCTAGTTCACCTCCTGTATGAGGAAAGTTGTTTTGTTTGTCATACCCAGAAATGTAAAATGACTGTCAGGAGTCTGTTTACAACATTCAGCAGGCATACAAATTTTGCCTCCGGCCTCAGAGCCGACTGAGTTAAATAACTATAGATTTCATAAACCATTTCACCAAAAACTTCGATACCGAGAGTTCATAGAAAATATGCTTATAAAATGTACTATATATACGTATAAAATATATACATATAAAATATAGCTCCACTCTCCTTCGTTATTAGTGGGTATACAAATTATTCTTACTAATACTATTTTAAAATGTACTGCATTTTAATCGAGATACACCTTCGCAGAAATAGCTACATTACACATTTCGTTATAGACACAAAGATAACAGAGATAGTCAAATGTTTAAAAACTGAACGCTATATGCTAGCCTTAAAATTCCATACTGTTTCCACGACATCGCGAGAAACAACTGAATGTTGACAACACTTTAGGAATGAACAATTCGAACCATTAATTATGGATACTTCAGAAATGGCTTATGCCGCAAAAAATGTATTGGAAATAAATTGTGCGTTTTAAAGAGATCTTGGCTTCAACCTTCGATCTTTAAATGCTTATCAAAAGTAGCATTCGTTAACCTCAATCATATTGTCTGAAAACTACCACCACCTGTGCACTACTGCTGATAATAGATACATACCTTATCATAAGAGATATTGGAAACAATGCCCTCTATCCACACATTTCTGGCAACTTATCAGGAAATTTTAACTCGCATACATTCGAGTTCAGTATCTGAAAATGAGTGAATTTCTCAACTGATGCTTTATTTTATTTCTTACAATATATTATATATTGTTTATGCTATAATTCGAGCCGGATAAATTCCGTAATTGGATTTTGCAAAATGATAAGAGTAATTGACCCACCTTAATATAGGGTAGTTAAATTATATTCGAACCCACTCGTGGCCCTCTTTACTGCGCGAGACAGCCCGCAGTCACCCGGAAAATACACCGGCAAAGTTGGAATAAAATCCTTACCTTATATTAGATGCTGGAAATGTTGACCTGCTCTCAAACAGGCAGAATATCTCGTGTAAATATTAATTTTGCAATCACTTTACAGAAGAAGAGAAATCGTATGGTTGGTTCCAGCAAAATTCTGCAACAGCACATACGGCTGCCGAATCATTACATGCAATAAGAGAGGTGTTTGATGACAGAATAATTAGTGTTGATTTGTGGCCCCTTCTTTCTCCTGCCTAAAGAGTTGTGATTTTTGTTTATGGGGTTCTTTAAAAGACAAAGTGTATCGTTCCAATCCTCGCACACTACAGAAACTTAAGAGAAAACATTGTGCAAGAAATCACAAGAATTCCTGCTGCTGAGCTTCGGAGGATGAGCGAGAATATTTGCACGAGATATGCTGCCTGTTAGAGAGCAGAAGGTCAAAATTTCCAGCATTTATTATAAGATAGGATTTTAGCCTGCCTCTGCCAGCGTAATTTCCCCGGCGACTGCCGGCTGTCTCGCACAGTAGAGAGAGGCCGCGAGTTGGTTCGAATATAATTTAACAACCCTTTATTATTCTTTGACAAAGCATAGTTTCATTTATATGGCTATATTTCGTTGCGAAAGAACATATATTAGAATACAGAGAAAGCCGATTTTACACACGAGATTCCTTTCCATGATATAAAAATTGGTGTGAAGTACATACAAAATAATAGGACCCATATTTTTTGAAGAAAAAAATGCAGAGATATAGATGACATACTCATGTGATTTTTTGAACTGACCGTCTTTGAATGTTAGTTTGGATTTTTCCAAAAAGACTACTACCGCGCATACCGCTGGTAAGTCCATAAATTTAATTCAGAAAACTTTTGAATTAGTAAAGGATATTGCCTCTCATAATCCCGTTATTTAACTGTATGCGATTTTTGTCTATGGGGGAACTTGAAAAATAAAGTGTATATAACAAACCTCCATACATTGGAAGAACTAAAAGAAAACTTTAGGCAAGAAATTCACTCAATTTCTGATATTGAACTCTGGAGGTTTGAGAGCAAATTTCCTGAGAAGATACCAGAAATTTGTTAAATAAAATAGGCACATTTCCAATATGTTGGACGATATGACAAGATATATGCTTATCATCATTGTAATTGTAACTATGAGAAGTCAAGCGGTTGCGGAGATATTATACCTCTTTCGGCGGTAGACCGAGCCGAGGTGGCCGGCGCATGAGCCGCCGAGCAGTGGCCGCAGAGTGAGGGAAAATCTTTGTATAGCGACATGAAAATAAAAAAAATGCTATATTGATTTTTTAATATCCTCATAGCTTACTTTTACTTCACTGGATTTTGTAATATTTTTATAACAAAAAATCATAAAAGACAAAAGCTCACTAAAGACATTTAAAACTAATTAAAACGCACAATTTCTGCTGTAGTGTCAGCGGTTTATATCTTTCCAAAGCGGTTTATATCTTTCCTTAAGGATTTGTTTGAACTTTTCAAAGCTCGTTTTTCTCCCCGTTCTTTTCTTTGAAGAGTTTTTACGAAGAATAAACATTCTAAAGCTCAGCATATTCAAACCTCCTTGTTTAATTTACAGTCATTCCTTGAAAAAAAAAATCTGATGTGCTGCACTCGCATGACTTTCTTCAATCTTGTATAAACTATGTTTAAAAACGTTTATTTTCTACTGCTTCATGTTAATCGAGATAAACATTTGCAGAAACTATTTTATTGCTAATTTTCCTGTAGATGCAAGGGGGAATATGGTAGGTTTTAAGCGATAGTCAAATCTTTTAAGAGCTGGTTGCTATGTGGAGTATTCCATTCTCTTTGTATGTCCAGGACATAAAAAAAAACGAATAACGAATTTCCATTTGAGAAAAAGTAAAAGTATTGGAAAATGCAAACAAATAACGTGGAATATCTCGGAAATGGTTCACTCCACAATAAAAATGCATAGACATAAATTGTGTGCTTTAAAGAGACCATTTTTTGTGTAGTAAAATTTTGTCTACCTTTTGCGGTTTACCAGTTTTAAGACAGTCATTTAGAATGTAGAGGACTTCCCGGGAAATTCCCAGAAAATTCAAGATATACATTTCATTTGTCATGAAAATATCTTACACTTATCATATTTTAATTAAAAAGCGTTAGAACCATTTTTGAGAAACTCAACATTTTAAAAAAATGTTCCATGTAAACGGTAGTCTGGGGTGGGGGATTTTCTAAAAACATTTGTGTCGCATCCTTGGAAGATAGTAAACTCAAGTACCAAGTTTGGTATTTGCTGTTTACAGACTGACTGACTGACACACGGACATGTTTCCAAAAGTACTTTATTTGGATTCAGGGCACATCAAAACATGTATTTCCGGTGAAATCTTGGTATCGAATTTTTGGGTGGAATACAATACTTCCCCTACTTACTATACGTAGTAGAGAAAGTAAAAATATGGGAGAAACGTAACGTGAATAGAAGAAACACTTTTTTATGAATAATTATGACATAATAATAATGTCCGTATTTGTCGTTGGTTTCAAAAGCCATATGAATGCATCACATACATTTACCCCCTTGTGGTTATGCAAAAAAGTGTCATTAAGAATAGATTAGAGGAAGATATTTAAGGAAAGATATCAGAGGATCAGGTAGGTTTTACGTAGGAAGGAGCTGCTTGGACCATATATTGATTTTGAGAAGATAAGTGAAAATATGCATGCTGAAGGTAAAGAAACATATTTGATATTCATTGATCTGGAGAAAGCATACGACTCGGTTCCAGTAAAACAACTGTGGAAAGAAATGTATTGGAAAGAAATTAATAGCATTAATAGCATTAATTCAGAAAAGTATCAATATTTTCCACTTGTCGTTATAATAGAAAAGAGATTATCACGCGGTTTTCAAACTATCAAAGGTTTGAGACAACTCTCCTACCTTGTTTAAAAAATATATCCAGCAGTTTTTGAAACAGTAGAATAACTCATGCCGAGGAATGGGGATCCCAGTTGGACAAGAAACTGTATAGTCGCTACCATTTTCAGATGATAATTGCAGAATGTCGTCAGGATGTGAAATTTATGGTATGGAAACTCCTTGGGGCCTTTGAAGCAGATGGACTGAAAGTTGATGAGTAAAACTGAACACCTGGTATTAGGTGGAAATGGACGAAAAGGTAAGCTATCCCAAGGAGTAATTAAATCTGTGAAAGAATGTAAATATTTGGGATCAGTTCTTCACGAGTCTGGAAACTGTAAAGCGGATGTGGATTATAGAATGATACAGGGGAGAGGAGCAATAATGATGCTGAATGGGGTATTATAGAGTAGGATAATGACAATGCAACAAAAGAGGGAATTCTTCAGATAATAGTAGATATATGTTACAGAAGGTTGGAGGGTTAAAAAACAAGATGCAGCCAGTTGAAGTGGATGGAATAAGGAGGGGGGCAGAGTGTCCAGGTTAGAGCAGAGAAGGAACGAACATATTGTTACATGCTGGGTAGACGCCTTAAGGTTTCACATGAAAAATTAATTTTTAGTTCCCAGCAGTACATTGAGGGGACATATACTCACTTGGCTGCGGAGGACCGAAACGTAGTGTGGAGGGTAAGAGGAAGGCGTGGGTTTTTTCACGGTACAAAATCCATAACGCAAATCTATTTGCACATTCATAGATTTATTTCTCAACCGTTTGGGGTTCCTACATTATTAAATATGAATGGTGAAGAGAGATGTCCACCGATCCAAATGCTGGCTTGCACGCGCGATCCGCTTCTCTCGGAATCCTAAGTAATACAGACGCTATATCCCCACCACTCGTGGCTAGCCAAGCAACCATCCAGGAGTGACGTCATCCCAGTCAACATAAAACACAACAATATGTCTGGTAATGACAATGAAACCCCAAATTATTATTACGCCGCAATATTAGAAGGATAATGGACATGGAAGAAAAAGAAGTAAAGATGGTTATGCAAAAAGTTGAATTTCAAAGCAGCACCACACATCGCTACATCCCTCAAGGAAATGGTAAAAAAAAAAAAAAAAAAAAAAAAACATATTTCTGCAAACTATCTCCATTAACAAGAAGTAGGTATTCTAATATGCTTATATGCTTTTGTAAGAATAGTTGTAGAAGAATGGGTAGAGAATCTCAAGCAGCGAATGTAGTAAGCAATTCCCTCTCTTTTTACTTTCTCTACTACGTATAGTAAGTAGGGGAAGTATTGTATTCCACCTAAAATTTCGATACCGAGATTTCACCGGAAATACATGTTTTGAGACTCCTGAATCCAAAAAAAAGCATTTTTGAAAACATGTCCGTGTGTGTGTCTGTATGTCTGTGTGTGTACAGCATAACTCAGAAACGAACAGTCGGATAAACACCAAACTTGGTATTTAGGTTCAGTATTTTCCAGAGATGCGACACGAAGGTTTTCAAGAAAAGCCCCATACCCCAGATTACCCTTTACATAGAAATTTTTCAAAAATTTTCATTTTCTCAAAAATGGATCTAATGATTTTGATTAAAATATCATATGCTTAAGATATTTTCATGACAAATGAAATGTATATCTTGAATTTTCTGGGAATGTCTCCAAAAGTATTCTTCATTGTGAACGACTTTTGCATAACTGGTAAACCATAAAAGATAGACAAAATTTTACTACACAAAAAATGTAGATCGCGTTAAAATACACAATTTATGTCATATACATTTGTTTTGTTGAGTGAACCATTTTCGAGATATTGCTTGTTATCTGCTTAAATTTTCCAATACTTATGCTTTTTCTCAAATTTGATATTCATTTTTTTTGTGCTGGTAATGCAAAGAGAATGGAATACTCCACATAGCAACCACCTCTTAAAATATATGACTATCGCTTAAAACCTAGCAATTCCCCTTGCATCTACAAGAAAATTAGAAATAAGATTAACATCTGGATATCTCGATTAATATGAAGCATGCATAGAATAAGTGTTTGTAAAAATAGTTTGTACAAGAGTAGAGAAAGTCATGTGAGTGTAACATATCAGATTTTATTTATCTATAAACAAGGGAAATTCATCTACACAGAAATGCCTACAGTATTTATTTACGAACGCAGTTGAAGAATGGTAAATAATCATTGGTACTGCATCGAACCAAGTTTCTTCGGCTTACCGTGCCGACGTGCTACCGTGACGGTGCCACCTAATCTACAATCAAGCGCACGGAAACGTGCCATGCTTTCTGGCCTCCAGTAGTGTTTACATTTTTTAGTGTTGGCAGAATCCCCTTATTATCTGTGCTCCATACCATCCCTAGGCGAGTGAATCTCTTTTTGGTTTAAATTCAAGTCCGACGTACGCGCATTAACCTATGAACAAAGGCCAGGCCTAGGTGAGCGGCAAAGGGAGAATTGCGGAAACGTTGCTTTGCAACGACGGTCAACATCAGCCCCTGGACGAGTCCGTTTCGTATTAGTTTGATGTCAAAAGCCTGGCACTCAAACGTTGTACTAGTAACACAGTTCGGTTTCAGGCTCAGGAGCGAAAGAAAAAAGAGAAGTAAGAAAACAAGTGGAATACTATAACCAGATATGGGGCAAGTACTGGAACCACCGTGGCTTCCTTACCAACAAACTAATGTGCATTATATTGGCACTTTGCTTGCATTTGACTGCACATTGACTTTCCTCATTAACCCATGCGCGGCAAAACTGTTTATAGTTTTAGCCTACACACAACCAGTTTGAAAAATCTGATGTGTTACATTCACGTGGCTTTCTCTATCTTCCATCACTTATTAGTGGATATACAGACTATTCTTATGACACTTAATTTTCCTATCTACTTCATTTTAATAGAGATGAACCTTTCCGGAAATACCTGCAATACACATTTCGTTATAGATACAAAGTGAATAGCAATAGATAGTTGTATGCTGGCCTTAAAACTCCACTCTTTCCATCACATTGCGAGAAACAATTGAAAATTCACAGGGCTCCCAAAGAATGGCTACGTTGAACAATTCTAACCATTGAAAACGAATATCTCGGAAAAGACTCATGCGATAAAAATTATTTGAAATGAATTGTTTTTAGACAGATCTACAATTTTTGTGTAGTGCGTTTTCGTTTATCACTTAATGTTTGCCAGTTATACAAGATTATATAAAATTCCTTCCGAATGTAGAGGACTTCAAAGTCTATTCCCAGAAAACTCAATATATACAATTTATTAGTCATTTAATATCATTAATACAGGGTTATTCAAAAAGAAGGAACAGACTTTAAATATTTATTTTTAATTAACGAAAATAGATGGCGACACATTCGATACATCACTGAATAAGTACAAAATTTTACTTTATGTGCTCAAAATGAGCACCATTTGTTATGCGAGGTCGATCAGTGCTTTTCCGTTTGAATACGCAACCATCTTATACAAATTTATTGTATCAATTGTAAATTTTTTATGACGAGGCGGCTCGTTGTTGAATTTTAAACGAAATGCACGCTGCAATGAAACAATGGATTCAGTATTTTTATAATGCAACACACAAAACGATTTTTCCTGTAGCGTCGCCAGTTTCTCGAAAACAAACACAGCGCTGTTGTAGGCACTGAATGGAACTAATATGTGGGATTTAAAACTTTAAACTTTCCTCTATTCAATTATGCACGTATATGTCGCTACCTATTGTCGTTCATTAGAAATACATATTTAAAGTCTGTTCCTTCTTTTTGAATAAACCTGTATATGATATTCTAATCGAAACCGTTAGTCATTTTTTAGAAAATCAAAAATTTTGAAAGAGGTTCCATCTAAAGGGTAGTTTGGGGTAGGAGATTTTCGTGTCGCATCATTAGAAGGTACTGAACCCAAATACCAAGTTGGTTTACCCGACGTTTCGTTTTCAAGTTATGCTGTTCACAGAAGATGCGGACATGTTTCAAAAATAATTTATTGGGATTCGGGGCGTCTCAAAACACGTTTTTCCTGTGGAATTTCGGTATCGAACTTTTTAATGGAATGCAATACTTTATCTACTACGTACACGATAGAGAAGGTAAACAGAACTATAACTTGGAACGAGTTAATCGCAATTCTGTGATTAAATAGAAACCCTAGAATTAAAGATATTTGCAGCGCTTTAAGGTATATTTCACAAATATTCAGGTCGCCTTGAAGGTAAACAGAGAGGTCAGTGCACTTTCACAATCATCAGTCCCTTTAACGTGGTGTTAGGGCGTTGACATGGTAAGCCGCAGAACTGTGGTTCGCCTCCAGGCCGTGACACTGAATTTTGACTATCTCTGTCGCTTACACATGGTAACTGGAGGAAGTGTGTATTCCACCAAAAACATCAGAAACACACGTAGATCCCTGAAAAAAATGTGTATACCTTTACACGACTTTCTCTATGCACCATTCTTTATTGTCATATAACGTTCATTAACAATTCCTATGAACGCTCATTTTTACTTTCTCTACTACGTATAGTAAGTAGGGGAAGTATTGCATTCCACCCAAAATTTCGATACCGAGATTTCACCGTGTGTGTGATGTCCGTGTGTGTGTCTGTGAACAGACGAAGAAACACCTAACTTGGTATTTAGGTTCAGTATCTTCCAGAGATGCGACACGAAGGTTTTCAAGAAAATCCCCCCACCCCAGATTACCTTTACGGAACATTTTTCGAAAATTTTAATTTTCTCAAAAATGGCTCTAACGATTTTGATTAAAATATATATTTAAGATATTTTCATGACAAATGAAATGTATCTCGAATTTTCTGGGAATGTCTCCAAAAGTATTCTTCACTGTGCACGACTTTTGCATAACTGGTAAACCACAAGAGATAGACAAAAATATAGATCGCGTTAAAATACACAATTTATGTCATGCACTTTTTGTTGTTGGGTGAACCATTTTCGAGATATTGCTTGTTATTCCCTTAAATTTTCCAATACTTATACTTTTTCTCAAATTCGTTATTCATTTGTTTTGTCCTGGTAATGCAAAGAGAATGGAATAGTCCACATATCAACCATCTCTTAAAATATTTGACTGTCGCTAAAGTCTACCAATTCCCCTTGCATCTACAAGAAAATTAGCAATAAGATTAACATCTCGATTAACATGAAGCATATGGAGAGTAAGCGTTTGTAAAAATAGTTTGTACAAGAGTAGAGAAGGCCGTGTGAGTGTAACACATCAGATTTTTTTTGTCTTGGATATGCAAAGAGTATTAATCTGTGGCAAAGAGAATGGTGCTGCACATAGCAACTGGCTATTAAGAGATATTTCTATGCTTAAAGGCTACTATAGTTTTACATTGCCCTTGCAAATACAAAACAAGGGGAACATGTTACGCCTTAAGCGATAGTCAAATATTTTTAGAAGTGGTCGCTATGTATAAAATGTAATTCTCTTTGCACGTCAGAAGATCGTTTCTGCAAATGCTTATCTCAATTAATATGAAATAGATGCAGAATAAGAGTTTGTAAAAATGATTTTACAAGAGTAGAGAAAGTCATGTGAGTGTAGCACAGCTGATATTTTTTTATTTTCTCATAAACTGCCTCACTTATTTTGAATGCAGTACCATATGGTTAAGATGCATGCATGATAAAATGTTTATCTTAAATTATCTGGGAATAGCAGGTAAGTTTCTTCATTCTGAATGAATGTTGTATAATTTTGGATAGTTTGTAACGCGTGAGAGGTAATAAATTACTACACAAATAATGTATATGTTGTTAAAACCAATCAACTTATGTTAAATAATTTTTTGTGACAATCATTTTCGATATATTATTTGCTATTGGTTTGCATTTTTAAAGCCTTTTTTGTAGATGCTAAGGGACTTCATATGTTTCTCCTTGTTTTGAAAGGTATATGATTTTAAAGCGAACACCAACTTTTTAAATATTTAACTATCGCTTCGGTCGCCTGTAACCCACTTGTACCCACAACAGTAAGAATAGTTTGTGAAAGAGAAAGTCATGTGACTAATACACAAAACTTTTTTAAATTAGAATGGACACAAAATGTAAGATGTGTTTTTTCAAGCGTTGTTGCATACGTTTTACAGTAAATTAAGTGCTAAGAGATTTCTGAAATGAAGGGGCGTGAAAGGAAATTCAAGTAAAACCTACCTAAGGTATAATATGCTGGGAACAACAGCAGACAAAAATTAAAGGAATAAATTACGGAGAAAATAAGCCTGACGGAGCAAGGAGACAAGAAAGACGTTTAATCACTGTTGCCAAAACTCCCTAAGGCATAGCGATACATCCTACGTCAGGTATGTGAAGGGAAATTTCGCCTCTCCCAAGGGGAAATTTAATGAAGAGAATGCGGCGCCTGAAATATGGCAACGCTGTAATCCCACGTACCTTGCCGAACATGAACATTGGGTTTGTTACTTTGGCACTAGAGAAATTAATTTCCTTTTCGCCGCCACAGTACGGGGCGGGGTCAAAGATCAACCCCTCGATTTGTCACTGTAGTCGTTAATCAGGATAGGGTTTAGCGGACAAAACCAGCCTGTTTACTGGTACCGCCCAAAATATTCAGCTTTTATTTATTTTAATTGAGTCAAAAGACCTCTAACAATGGTCCTAAAACTGCAGTCACAAATTCCTTTTTCAATATGAACTCTCAAAAAGAATTATGCTGTTGGTTCTCTGGTTAACTCACCGACTCCGTCCGTCATGTTTAATATACAATATGCTCAAGTCTAGAGTTATAATAAACCGACTGCGCAGTGGCCTTGGACTGGGAGACTGTTACAACTACCGTCCGAATTACATAACAACAGCCAGTAAATCGCTGACAGCATAACCAAATTCACCAAAAAATAAATAAAATAAATGAAACGTTCAGCATGAAACATAAAAATTCATTGCTTGAGAATAATATAAAGTTTACGTGTTTAAAAGTACAATTAACAATAATCTCACAGCTCTATAGTAGGATACATCAGTGAAGTGTTATTTATTCGTGTGAAGGATTAATAAACAAAGTACAATACAATTATAATTTGTGTAAGCCTTGTTCTTTAGCCGTACCAGCCCTGCTAAGAGATACGTGTTCTGAAAATTACTACTGACGCAGCCGAGGTATACATACATATATACATATAATACTTAAATAACAAAATTAAAATACAAGGTTGATTTTAAAACCGTGGCGAAGGCCACCGGAAAAGTAAACGTGGGGCGAAGGTCACCGGAAACTTTGTACCATACGTGGTGCAACAACTAAAACAACCAAACTATTGCAAATTTGGCTCCAATACGTGGGTCTAAACACCTTCAAGATTGGCTCCCATACGTGGGGCAGCAATAACCCTTCAACATACACATGCTCATATCTGAATTACAGCAATGATGACCTTGGTTGTAAACCATCTCCGAAAATGATTTTAGTTTATTTGAAATTCTTGATTCCGCTCTGACATAGTCCAAGTCTTCTAAAGTGTACAAATTTGTTGCTAAGGTTTCCTTTAATCCTCTGCAAACTATCCTTTATATAGAAAATGTTTCATTATCTTTGGTTTTCTAAAAATATCTAACGGTTATGAAATGCCATATGTTACGTATTTCCATAATAAATAAAATGTATTTAACCTAGACATTTCTGGGAATAGTCGAGTTGAACCTTGCGGGATAGACAAAACACTTACTGCACAAAAAGTATAGATTTCGTTAAACTACATAGTTTATATCAAAGTTTTTGTGGGAATAACCATTTAGTTTATTATTCGGTATTGGTTTGAATTTCAAAATACTTTTATACTATTTTCAAGTGTAAACTCGGTTTTTCACATAGCGACACATTTGAGTGTGGCTTAGTCTCTTGTATCTACCTACAAAGAATGTGTAATTAAAACATTTTTACGATTATCACAGATAATAAGCCTTGAAGCGGTTTATTGTTGCCCCACTGTTGGAGAGTCAAACTTGCAGTAGTTATAGCCCCACTACGATACAAACTTTCCGGCGGCCTTCGCCCCACGTTTAAAATTTAACTTTTATTTTAATGTTTATTTAAATATTATATTTATATGCCTCGGCTGCGCCAGTATTTTATAGAGCACGTATCTCTTAGCAGGACTGGTACGGCTAAAGAATAAAGGCTTACACAAATTATAATTGTATTGCACTTTGTTTATTAATCCTTCACACGATTAAATACCACTTCACTGATGTATCCTACTATAGCTGTGAGATTGTTAATTGTGCTTTTTAACACTTAAACTTTATATTATTCTCACCCAATGAAGTTTTATGTCTCACACTGAACCTATACCGTACCGAATCTAAATTTGACTGCTCGAGTACGCGATCTTGTAGCGTCTCCTGCCTGAATTTGCACATTTCCTCTATTTCAAGTCTCTGATCGGCTAAGCGTACTCCAATAAAATACTTTTATTTAACGTTTAGCTTTGCTAGCTGTTGATTGGTTATTTATAAACTGTTTTAACTATTACAATATTATTATTATTGTTCCAAGAATTATTAGTAGCATTTATTAAACTTTCAAATTTATTGTTGTCTCAAGGTTGCCTCATTGTTAGCAACTTACGGCTTTTACTTTTTAATTCTGTTTAATACGAAAAGCAGCTTGCTTCTATTCTCACAGCTCCTACATTGTTAAACTACGTAATACATTCACATAACATTACTGTACATGCACATAATAATATAAATATAATACAATGACTGTAAAATACACTTTATATATTATATTATACACATATTGCTTTAAGGCGGGCTGTTATTATATTTTATATTATATAATTAGACTGATATCATTTAAGTATTAAAAATACTATCTCAGCCTTCATAAGAATAGTTATAAGGAAAGTGGGTAGAGAATGTCATGTCCGTGTAACATAAGATGTTTCCCAAAACAAATGCTGATTCTATCGTGGCCCCTGGGAGGGAGGAATGAGGGGAGAGATCCGAAGGGCGCCCAGAACCGAGTGACGGCGGCGCAAGCATGGACGGGGTCCTTAACGTTTCCAGTTCAGAAACGTCCGACGATGCCTGGGCCCACCCAAAAGCCTCCTAAGGCCCGGTATTCCCCCTGAAGGGCCCACTCGGAGGCGGGTCCTAACTGAGCAATCCTGTAACCTCGCCAGGGAAGACACCTCTGTAAAGCGTTGCCTGGTCCTATAATCCTGAAACAGATGACAATGAAGCAGATTGTGGGTACATAAAATGAGGCGTAGAAGAGGGAAAAAAACGTATTCGCCTACCGACCCGGGGATATCATGAATAAACCATGGGGCAGACTCGGTGGTCGGGGATCGGACCCAGGATCACCCGAATACGAGTCCCACACGTTAACGCGGCGCCATCTAACTCAGTAACAAATACGAGAGTGGCAAATTTAAATCAAATTCATCTTTCATCGCGTGACATTCAGATCTGCAGTTCGTTACTTCAATTTAAAATTGTAGGGTGATCGTAAATCCTATACCAGGATGGAAATAGCACAGGAGCTTTAGTATAAGACATAGATAAATGTTTCCATAGCAACCGCTAACGAACCCACAATCGCCAGCAAATCCCTATGAAGAATCTGGCCCGCTTTATCAAACTCGATAGTTTTATGTCTGACGCGAATAGGGATTTGCGCGAAATGCAATACCCAGTGGAAACTGTAGTCTCGATTGGGACAATTAATTATTTACTGGCTGCAATCTGTATGTTCGGCCGGAAATAATGAGTTTTCATACGAAATGAAAGCATCATGAAGCTCATATATGCGATATATTAATATCCGACACATATATCCCTCGTTAGCGCACGTGTGTGGGTAGATATTTTTTTGTCCCCGGTTTAATGGCTATAACAAGCAGATTTAAAAATTAGCACGGTAAACGTGGGGGGCAGTTGGCTGCCGTTTTAAACCTCCCCTCATTCATTCCGAGGAAAACAAACAGCGCGAAATGTTGCTCTTTTCTCTTTCAGGTACTTTAATAATTTTAATCTCTTGACGTGTTCTAAAGTCCACTTTAGTGCGCTAATTTTTATTCCCTATTATTATTTTATGCTACATGAAGATAAGCGGTTTTATAAAGAATTAGCAACCAGGAACTTTTAGTTAAATTATTCCGATTCAAACGGATTTCGAACAATTAAACGTGTCATGATTTAAACAAGTGGCAACTGCTGGACAATATATTATTTAAAAATATGTTACATTCACATGACCATCTACCCTCTATCGTTTATTAGTGTCTATACAAATTATTTTTACGAAAGTTTTTCTTATCCTCTTCATTTTAATCCAAATAAAACTTTGCAGCTGCATTACACATTTCGGTATAGATATACAAAGATAACAGTAATAGTCAAGTATGCTGGCCTTAAGATACATACTGTTTCAATGGAATCGCGAGAAACAACTTAAAATGGATGGGAATTAAAAAGAATGACAAAGATTCAACAAATCGAACCATTGAGGCAGTATTTTTAACACAAATGATTTCAGTCTAATTATATAATATATAAATTCAATAACAACCCGCCTTAAAGCAATATATGTATGTAATAATTTGTAAAATGTATGCAACAGTCATTGCATATGCTTATATTATTGTATCCATGAGTAATAATGTTATGTGAATATATTACGTAATTTAACAATGTAGGAGCTGTGAGAATAATTTAGTTGCTAACAATGAGGTAACAATGAGGTAACCTTGAGTCAATAATGAGTAAGAAGCCTTAACAGTACTACTTGTGATTCTTGGAGTAATGTAATTTTAGTGACAGTTTATAAAGTAGCCAATCATCAAACAGAAAAAGCTTTAATTAAATGAAGGTAGTCTATTGGACTAGGATTAGCCAATCAGAAACTGAAAAGGAGAACCATTTACAAATTCAGAAGTCAATTGCCTGCAAACAGTGTTCCTAACCGGACGCGAGGCATGCCCTCGAGAGATTTAATACGTATTCGTGTGAGACGAAAATAGTTTTACGTGTTAAAAAGTGTAATTAATTAATAAAAAGAATCTCACAGCTCTCCATATCAGTGAAGTGTTATTTGAATTGTGTCAAGGATTAATAAATGTAGTGAAGTAAATTATAATCTGTGTAAGCCTACATTCTTGTCGCATCGCAACCCTGTTAAGAGAAACTTGTCTCTAACAAAAATACAGAGCAGCCATGGCAATCATAAATATATAGTATTTAAAGAAACAGTCCAATTATAAAATAAATATTTTTTAAAAAAATGGGGCGAAGGCTACCGGAAAGCGGGTACTATACGTGCGCTTGCAAGTTCGGCTCCCCAACAGTTGAACTGCGATACAACTACTCCTAAAAATAATCCTTTTTCACCATTAATAACGATATTTCGGAAATGGCTGATGCTACAAAGAAGTTATTTGAAATAAATTCTTTGTTTTAAAGAGATGTAAAGGTTTTTTCTGGGTTGTCTATCGCTTAACGTTTACCAGTTATACAAGATTATACAAAATTCCTTCTGAATAAACAGGACTTTGCAGGCTATTCCTGGAAATTCAAGACATACATTTTATTTGTCAGGTAAACATATTTAAGATATGGTATTTTTATTCAAAATCGTTAATGCCATTTTTACAAAATAAAAAATGTCGAAGTTTTCCATGTAAAGGGTGGTTTGGAGTGGGTGATTTTCTTGAAAATCTTCGTGTCGCATCTTTGAAAGATATTGAGGTTTGGTACTTATCTGAATTTTCATTTTTGAGTTATGCTTCATACACACACACCGAGAGAAAGACACTTCTAAAAATGTTTTTTTTAATTCAAGGGTCCTCAAAACATATATTTCCGGTAAAATCTCGCTATCGAGTTTGTGGGTGGAGTGTAACACCTTCTCTGTCAAGTAGGTAGCAGAGAAAGTAAAAATGTGATCTGATACATTCAAACGCCTTTCTCTACCCACTTTCGTTTATTGTTTATAAAGCTTCTACCAACTATCCTTACGAAAGGCTATTTTTCTAATTACCTCATGTTAATCAAGATAAACCTTTGCAGAAATAGTTCATTACACACTTCATTTTATGTACAATGGGGATACCGGAACCGAATCGATAGTCAGATGTTTAAACATGAGTGGTTTTTTGTTAACATTTAAATACCATACCTACTTTTTCCACGACATCGCGAGAAACAACTGAATAGCGACAGCACTAAAATAACAATTGTGAAATTTATATCAACAATAACGGATATCTCGGAAACGTCTGTTACTACAAAACATTTTGAATAAATTGTGTGGGTTATTTTTCGGTTAGTAGGTATGCTTTTGTCCATCTCTTAACGTTTACTAGCCATACAAACTTATATAAAGTTCCTAGCGAATGAAGAGGATTTTATAGGCTCTTATTTTTCATTTAAAAGACTCAAATGTGTTATTTTAATCAAAATTGCAAAATTCATTTTTGAAAAAAATAAGAAGTTTTAAAAGATATTCTATGTAATGGGTAGTTTGGGAGGATGGTTTTTTTCAATCTTACATCGTATCTTTAGAAGATACTAAACTTAAATGCCAAGTCTCTCCATATATTCTGAAATGGAGCAGAGTGGCGCCACGGAATCGTGCGCGACTCGCATTCGAGAGGTTCTGGTTTCGGTCCCCGTCGACCACACACTCCGAACCCACGAGTTTTTCGTGGTTTCCCCGGGTCGGCAGGCAAATGCGGGAGTGGTATCTCTTTTACAACGACTTTCTTATCCATAATATTCCTTGTCACTTGTTTCAGGGTTGTAGGACCAGGTGACGGGCTGTGGCTGGGCGATGGATGTACGTTGTGTAAAGGTTTCTTTCCTGGTGTCGTTGCGGATTGCTCAATTGGAACCGTCCTCTGTGCTATCGGGTGGGCGCCGTTTCGGAGGACCTCCGGGATTAGGGACTTATAAATGTGTCCGGATGGTGTGGGATGCGTTCTATCTGCAAACATTAGGGATCCCGTCCATGCTTGCACCCACCGTCATCCAGATCTGGTAGCCCTCCCTCCCAGGGATCATGGTAGAAGCAAAAAGGACCGATGTGGCGTACTTGCGGTGCGCTGCCCTTGTTTCGAGGGTCTCTTCGTTCTTACGTACCTTTACCTTAATTCATTCAGAAACAGTAAAGCTACCATTTTGGTTTTGGAGCTTTCTTTCCAAGCACAGGCGATAATATAAAATAACATGCTCTTCTTTCTGAGGTGGCATATGAGAAAGTATTATTCTTTACGTTGTTTATTATTCATTTAGCTCCACGTATGGACTACAATTTGAGAAAATTCTTATTTACGTAATATGCTGCTACGTATGAGAAGCCGATTTAAATATGTTTTTTTTGTTGCTACGCTTCAAGTTTTTAAAAAAATATTAAATTTGTTATTAAACTGCTTCTACAGATATTATTTATGTTTATGTTTGCCTCGTCTGCGTCAGTATTGTTTTGGAGGCACGTTTCTCTTAATCAGGGCGTGGTGCGACAAGAATATAGGCTTACACAGATTATAAGTTTAAATTCCCTCTTTTTTATTAGTCCTTGACACAAATTAAATAGCACTTCACTAATATCAAGAGCTGTGAAATTCTTTAATTTAATACTTGCACTTTTTTAACGCGTATACTTATTTTACGTCTCACACGAATACGTAATATATTTCTCTAGAGAACGCATCTTCCATCCGGTTACTAACAAGGTCTGCAGGAAACTGAACATATTTCAACTGTATAAACTTTTAACTTTGTGTATTACAAGTCTCTGATTGGCTAATCCTAGTCCAATAGAATACCTGCATTTTTCTAAAGCTTTTTCTGGCTGTCGATTGGCTATTTTTAAACTGTCACAAAATTTACATTATTATTGCCCTAATCATGACTAGTAGCATTTAAACTCTCAAACTCATTATTGCCTCAATGTTCCCTCATTGTTAGCAACTTATAACCTATTATTCTCACAGCTCCTACATTATTAAATTACGTAATGCATTCACATAACATTATTGAACATGTTTACAATAATATAAGCATACGCAATAACTGTTACAAACATTTTAAAAATTATTACATACATATTGCTTCAAGGCGGGCTGTTATTGAATTTACATATTATATAATTTAATGGAAATTATTGAAGTGTTAAAAAATATAACATAATCCTCACATAATCAAGCTGAATAGTGGGAAGTCACAAAATAAAAGCGAAACTCAAACCGCATTCAGAATTTCTAAACTTAATACTCTGCCCTGCAGCTTGCCACAGCCAGGATACGACTATAACGGAGCATGCTGAACGCTGTGGGTCATTTGCTGCTGTCGGCTTTGTTTGCCATGTCTAACACGTCTCATGGGTATTTATTTATTATTTATTGGAACCCATAAAATAGAATATTAAATTACGTTACAACAAGCTATTACCGCGTTATTCCAGTTCCTATTGCGGCCGTTACTTTAAACTAATTAATATCATCCACAGGATGAGCCAAGAACACTTTACACAGATTTATATCGGTGAACCATCTGAGCTGATGAATATTAACAACGAGTGCAAATGAGCAGAACTAGGTCAAATGTGTTGAGGCAGTACTTTTAACAATAAATGATATCAGTATAATTATATAATATAAAAATTTAATAACAGCCCGCCTTAAAGCAACATGTGTATAATATATAAAGGTATATTACAGTCATTGTGTTATGTTTATATTATTATGTACATGTATGAAAATGTTATGTGAATGTATTATGTAGTTTAACAATGTAGGAGCTGTGAGAATAGAAGCAAGCTGCCTTTCCGTAGCAAACAGAATTACAAAGTAGAAGCCGAAAGTTGCTAACAATGAGGTAACCTTGAGACAACAATAAATTAGAAAGTTTAATAAAGCCAACTAATAATTCTTGGAACAATAATAATGTAATGTTTAATACAGTTTATAAATAGCCAATCAAAAACTAAAAAAAGCTTTAAACCAAATAAAGATGTTCTATTGGAGTAGGCTTAGCGAATCAGAAATTTGAAATAGAGAAAATTACAAATTCAGGCGGTAGACGCTACAAGGAACCGTTCGATTAGGTACGGCACAGGTTCAATGTGAGACATAAAATTTCATTTCGGTGAGAATAATATAAATTTTACGTGTTAAAAAGTGTAATTAACAATAATCTCACAGCTCTACAGTAGTATAAAGCAGTGAAGTGTTATTTATTCGTGTGAATAATAAAAATAGGTATAATACAATTATAATTTGCGTAAGCCTTGTTCTTTAGCCGTACCAGCCCTGCTAAGAGATACGTGCTTTACAAGTTACTAATGACGCAGCCGAGGTATAGTCACATTAAAATACAAAGTTGATTTTTAAACGTGGGGCGAAGGCCACCGGAAAGTTTGTATCGTACGTGCGGCGAACACTCCAAGAAACATATCTCCCGAAAATTGATGCCTAAACGTGGTGTAACCGCAACAACAATTAAACAACTTCAGTGTTCAATACATGAGAGGCGGACTGAGTTCTTGGAGTTCTGTTTTCTGAATGGAGGCGCGTCCACGCAAGCTTTATATTTCAATTAGGCTCCGCTTCCCTGTTTAGGATATTCTTACTTAGGAGTACCTTGGGTCACAATTTTCTAAAAATTAAAAAATTAGTTTTTATGTCCCCAAAATAATTTGAATCCTTTGTTTCAATTACATATTATGGCTTTGAGAAAGTTGTTTCACGTATGGAAAAGCCGATATGAAGTAGGAGTTGTTTTATATTTCAACTGTTGGGGAGTCGAACTCTTAGTAGTTGCAACCGCACGTATAGTAAACAGTTTCCAGTAGCCCTCGCCCCAAATGTATTTTTACTGTTTCTTTAAATATTATATTTATGTTTGCCTCGGCTGCGTCAGTATTTGTTAGAGACACGTTTCTCTTGTCAGGGTTGTGATACAACTAAGAATGTAGGCTTACATAGATTATAATTTTATTAATACTTGATACGATTTAAATAACACTTCACTGATATAGAGAGCTGTGAGATTCTTTAATTAATTACTTGTACTTTTTAACGTGTAAACTTATTTTTCGTCTCACACGAATACGTATTAAATCTCTCGAGGTCGCACAAGCAACGTATCCAGTTATGAGCACTGTCTGCAGGCAACTGACTTGATTTCAACCGTCTAAACTTGTGAATTTCTGTATCTTAAGTCTCTGATTGTCTAACCCTACTCCAATAGAATACCTTCATTTAACTAAAGCTTTTTCTGGTTGTTGATTGTCTATATTTAAACTGTCTCAAAATTTACATTATTGCTCTAATAATGACTAGTAGCATTTAAACTTCTTTACTCATTATTGCCTCAAGGTTACCTCAATGTTAGCAACTTTTAACTTATTATTCTCACAGCTCCTACATTATTAAATTACGTAATATAGTCACATAACATTATTACACATGGATACAATAATATAAACATGTACAATGACTGTTACATACATTTTACAAATTATTACATACACATATTGCTTCAAGGCGGGCTGTTATTGAATTTACATATTATATAATTAGACTGAAATTATTTAAGTGTTAAAAATACTGCCTCAGCTTTCGTTCTCAGATATTTTAAAATCAATACATGTCTATTAACATGCCTAAGAGCACACGGCCTCAAAGGCAGAAGCTCAGAGTGAATTAACTTAAAAGCTGGTATATGGTTTTTCTTACACCTTTAAATTGCTGGAGATACTTAATTAACACTCCACTGAGGATAAATTGTTATAAAAGCTGCATTCAAAGATTTATTTTTGAAAAATTATAAGAGGGGAAAATTCTATATGTTTTGTGTAATAGTATTTAAATAATTCGGTAGTACTTTGTTGTTTTAAAGATTATAATTTATGCATCGTGTGTAACAGCTGATTAATTAGCATAATATAAGTAAAATAATATTGTTTATTAAAACCTACTAAAATATATGCACGAAATTTACAACACAATTATAATGGTGGTCCATCACCTTGTGATGAAATTTTTAAAACATTTAGATGAATCCCCCAGGGTTTAGACATTTTACTACCAGTACTCTTAATGCTGAAACACTATTCTTCCCCATATTGGCCACATAACATGGCTTGCTAATGATGCATCTAACAAAAGTTTACGTGCTCAAATATATTACGTAGAATCTTTATTGGGCTTAGCTAATAGAGAACCTGGCTTTAGCCACTAATTACTTCCCGTCTACCAAAATGATAATCTTTCCCTCTTTCCCAGTTCTAATTCTTATAAAAAACATTCCATGAAGATTTAAACAATCCCTTTCCTGTTGTGACCAATATTGCATTGTTATTTCTTATGAATATCTTGCATATTTATTTACTTTATTTATGTACAGGATGATTCATGAAGAACTGACGCATTTTTTTCTTTAATTGTTTCAAAACCAGTTACGCTAGCGACAACTTATTATCCTGAAATGCAGAGGAATTTTGGAAGATTATTTACCTCTATAGTAAGTGTTGAAAATATCCTCCATACTGCATAAAGCACAACTCGACACGTCGTTCCATGTTACTGGCCGCTCGTTGGAGGACTGTGTTTCAATAGAATAATATCGATAGCTCAATAAAATGCCAAAATTACTCTAAAATATAAATAAAAATTATAAAATCATTTTTATAAATCAAACGAAAAAACTAAATTTAAATTATTATAAATATATATATAATTCCGAGATTGTGACCTAGATGCTGCATTAAGATTAGTTTTAGATGAAGATGTTTAATAACTAGGTCTGTTCGACCTTTAAATTTCCTTGTAATGTTGTGCTTCAGATCGTGCAATATGCTGGGGACGTGTAGCATAAACCTGTCGTTTAAGTAACCCCATAGAAAGAAGTCCGGCAATGTCAAATCAGGAGATCTCGGTGGCCACAGGTTCTTGGAAATTATCCGGTCGTCAAAGAAACTTGCAATTAGTGCCATGGATTCATTTGATGGCATGTAGCGCTGTCTTGCTGAAAATATCCTTGACTCAGCTCTACATCGTCTAGTTGCTCAGCAAACTCCATGAAAATCCGTCGGTACTATGCAGCGTTCACACTGTTTTAAAAACATTAGTCCCACTATTCTCTGTGCGGATATTACGCACCAAACTCCGATTTTAACCGGGTGCATGGGTGCTTCATGAATTACATGTGGATTTTCGCTGGCCCAATAGCGTGAGTTATTTTATTTCACATAGCCGGATAAATGGAACCATGCTTCATCTGTGAACCATGTGATGGACAATATGGCAGGATTTTGCACAATGAACGCCTGGAACCAACGACAATAATTCAGTCGTCTATCCTTATCTGTTCCTGTAAATGATGGACAACCGTAATCCTATACGGCTTTAGGCCTGCACTTTTCACAGCTCTCTGACACATTGAGTAGCTGTACCCTGTCTCCTGCGACAAACGTCCTAATTATTATTTTGGGTGACTGATCCAGTCGTGCTCTTACGTCAGCAACCGTGGGAAGCCTAGATGAACGCGTTTTCCTTTTTCACTCACCAGAGATCCAGTTGTTTCCAATTTGTTTACCAGTCCCAGTATTGTGTTTCTTTGGGGAGGATTCCGAACACCAAATTCTCTCTGGTATGCCCTTTGAGTAGCTGTAATTGAATTCGTAATTCAGTATTGCTTTACAAGGAAGTCATTCATTTAATGTGTACTCCATTTTCACGTTGACTAGAACAAAATCTCAAAAACAGTTGCCGACAATAAAACTAACATCTGCGCATCTAGTGACAGCAAATAGATACTCCAAAACATTCTGCTTAATTTGGTGCTAAATTTGGGGCATTGAGTGAATTTCGAACAGAATAATTAAAGAAAGAAATGTGTCAGTTCTTCATAAATCAACCTGTATTACTGAATAATAATTACTTGCGGAGTCTATCCGCTGTCTCGGAAACCAGAGACAAGATTATACCTGCACTACAACAGTTTCTTACGTAGACTCGAGGGTACTTTGCTCCAAGTTCTGTACAATATAATATTCTTTAAGGATTAATGGATGCATGTTGACAGTAACTGCAATATAATGCTGTATCTCAACAAAACTACAGCAGTTGAAAAACAAAGTTTGTCACGAAACCCTCCGTAAGCTATAAAAGGAAAATATTCCTTTACCATAGCTAACCACACTTTACTTTGGAAAGAGATGAGTAGTCAGTTTTGAAGTAAAATACTTACCTATCTATAAAGTTAGTTTTAAGAAGAGGCAGTCGCTACCCCCACCACTCCAACTTCCTGACCCGGATGGTCATGACTGGTCTAAGGTTTCCATTATCTTCAACGGGTGTGCTTTCTGCCGTAGTTTCTTATCGATTGCACCCTCCGGGTAACAACGTCCATATGCGATTGGAATTTTAAACAGAGTGCGAGGGCTTCTCCAGGGTTTTAGTTCTCACTCATTTCTCTCTCTCTCTCGCTCTCTCTCTCTCTCTGGCTCTCTCTACGGAAGTTCCTCCCTGTCGAGAAAAGAAAGAATGTTCACTTGCCAAGTCTTCTCGCTTATACGTAGAGAAACTGCAAAATGAACCGACCCAAAGAGCTGTGCAAGTAAGTAGTCTGTTGCCATAGAAACGGCAGTTGAGGCAGTAAGCTCCGAGTACAGAGTATAAAACTAATAATAACAATAATATGAACATTTATAAAGATTATGGAGGGTATATTAAGGAAAATATGTTAATATAAACTTAGGATAAGCGGGTAAGAAGGGGATGTTTAGGAAACCTCGGTTGTTATACCTTTGGGATCTAGGGCACTGGCAACGAGAAAACCTATTTTCCAGCTACAAATATTGACAGATCGTAAAATATGAAAGTTTAATGTCTCTACAGCTAAGGCACCGAAACTAGTGATATTAATTTGAGAAGTAATAAAAGGGAAAGAAGCAAAGATGTGGGTTGCGTACTGCCTAATTAATTTATCGTCGGAGAGTTTAATGTATATGGGTTATAAGATGTTTGATATTTATGTATATTACTTTAAGGTTCGTTGATTCTTCAGTATTTCTGGTAACTAGGCTCGGCTGCATCAGTCCTAATTAGTCGAGCAATTGATACGGTTCAACTAGGATCCGTAGTTGATTTAATTGTATATAGATCAAATAAACATGTAAAATGTCAACTCGGTTCCGTATTCGAAATGCTTGTATATAGATTAAACAAAGATTTAAATGTTGTATTTAATATTATAACTTGATAGAAAGAAAACCTTCATACGGAAACGTTGCAAATAGTATGAGGAAATAAGGTTCAGGTCACTGACATATCCCTTTCTCTTGGAACAGGATGGGTCCGTCGGCAAAACTGAATACAAAAGCGTAGGGCCATTAAGGGTCTACGAGGAAAGTGCTTGTTTCTTTTCAAAGCGGAAGAAACATGAGGTTTGTACCGAGAAAAGGTTCAAAGCCATAAACATACTACGTGCTACAACATAAATTAAACAAATTGAAAATAGTACCGTGGGAAGAGAAAGATGTGCAGAAATGAACATTTTAGCCAGTAAATGGAATGCCATAAATACAAACTGACGAATCCGAAAACAAGAAATCGTCACATGATTGAAAATCGAACGCGGAGTAGGGATGAAATCAGACATGGCGAAATTCACAAAATACTAGTAACGACACACTACACTCTTCACTCGTAGCTGCAACATGCTACATGTAATTACTCTTCGTTTAACCTTACGACAAGTAACTCTTAGCTGAACTCTGCACCGCACATGTTAGGCCGCGGCTATGAACGCGGGGAAAACTTATTCAAATACATTTTAATACTGCCGACTACAAAGCATCACTAGGTCAGTCGCGGATGATTAACGAAGTGGAGGTTCGCGTTCCTGAATGCAAAATTATATAATAAAGTCAATATTCACCAGAGCTGATGTTGTTATTATCGTAATCGATATAATTTCACCACACCCTGTAGACTTTACAGAGTCGACACTGCTCAACGCTAGCCGGAGAAAGAAGAGAAATACGCATCGAGGAAGCGAACAACTTCACATGAACAGCGTCATGTGCCACCAACGCTTATAAATAACTTCATAAGGCGCCAACCCATATGAACAATATCATATGACACCCAAACTAACGCTTATGAACTATATCACAATACTCGTATCAGGGCGTGGTACGGGTAAGGAAAGTTTAGTTCTAGTAACATACAAATATAAGACGTTTCACTTTAACAAAATCATCTTTCACTTTAATTGATATAACCACTTTGCAGTCAGCATTATAAACCTTTTTCACATATAAATGCAGTTGAAGCTGTAAGGCAATTTCGATATAGTAAGATGCCTATATTTTCAATGTATGCAGTCAAGCGTGGAATTGTACAAGTTTGCTATCTAACGTGAATAATTTAAATCACTTGAACTACATAGTCATATCAATGATCTAGTGATCTTGTGCATTTTCACGTGTAGGTTATTATTAATCAATTTACATTTTCGACGGAACTTTTTTTACACGTCTGCATCATGAGTTCGCCAACACAACTAACTTGGCTTGGGTACGCTCTTCCTAGCGTCCTATACTTAAATTTTTTAAATGTCCTATCATCTCACTCTCATTGGCTACTTAGCTACTATCAGAACATTGTTTTTCTGTATATTATTGGATGTTAACTTACACCCGACTATATTAAAAATTCTTACGTTAGCAGCGTTCTCTGCTTGGCTGTTAAAGCATGTTCTCGATGTATATTCACTTTGTATTCTCAAAACAAGATGAACGCTGTTGTTACTTCTCCTAGGGTTAGCTTTTAATGCTTTTGCTTTCCTAGCATCTAACAGCTTCAACTTTTTTATACGTAAATATTTCACAAAGATATTTTATCCTTACTTCAAATAATATATGCATACAATACCTTTTACATACATAATTTATTAGTGATAGGCGGGCTATTATTTTATTGTATTAATATAAATATTTTCATAATCATAAACTTAATTCTATAAATACGGCCTCAAAGTTCCGTGCCAAGTTCAAGGAAAGCTATAGGTCATGTGTTATATTGCGATTGAGGGTGTATTCAAAATGTAAATTTTGAAGAGAAAATAACTATTTTGATTCAAGTACATTTTTTTCTTCGCGAATATAAGCACAAATGTCATTTGTTGGGCACTACATAAGAGACGCGAAGAGCGAAACAGGCAGCGAAAATGTAAAAGTTGTCCCGAATAGGAGTCTGCGACAGGTGGAGCATGCGTAGTGCGGTGCGTATGCATTTTACCGTAAAAGTGCAAGAAAATTGGCAACGAAAAAAAATCTGATGTTTTACACTCGCATGGCTTTCTCTAATCTTGTACAAACTATTTTTACAAACGCTTATTCTTCATCTACTTCATGTTAATCGATATAAAAAATCTGCTAATTGCTAATTTTCTTGTAGGTGTAAGGGGAATATGGTAGGTTTTAAGCGATAGTCAAATCTTTTAAGAGCTGGTTGCTATGTAGATCATTTCAATCTCTTTGCATGTCCAAGACATAAGAAAAAAGAATAAGAAGTTCTCATTTGAGAAAGAAGTATAAGTATTGGAAAATTCAAACAAATAACATGGAATATTTTGAACACGGTTCACTCTACAAAAAAATTATGACATAAATTATGTGTTTTAATGAGGCCTACATTGTTTATGTAGTAAAACTTTGTGTATCTCTTACAGTTTACCAGTTATGCAAAAATCATTCAGAATGAAGAGGACTTTTGGGGACATTCCCAGAAAATTCAAGATATACATTTCCATTTGTCACGAAAATATCTTAAACATATGATATTTTAATAAAATTCGTTAGTCATTTTTGAGAAAATCAAAATTTTCGAAAAAATATTCCATGTAAAGGGTAGTCTGGGGTGGGGAGATTTTCTCGAAAATCTTCATATCGCAGTTTTGGAAGATAGTGAACCTCCTAAATACCAAGATTGGTGTTTATCCAACTTTTGGTTTGAGTTATGCTGTTCAGACACACACGCACGCGGACCTTTATCTAAAAATGCTTTTCTTAATTCAGGGGCCTCAAAATCTCCATTTCTTGTGAAATTTTGGTATAGGATTTTTAGGTGGAATGTAATACTTCCCCTAATTACTATACGTGTAGAGAAAGTAATAAATAAACCATACTGAAGGCAACATTAAATTGCTGCTTTTACCCCCATCCTTCTCCAAAAAGCCCCGTCATATAAGAAAACACCCTCCCAAAGACCTGAACCCATGGCTGCCGCACAGCTTTTGCTGAACTGAGCTAGGTCATGTCACCACATTGAATTCCGTTACCGCCGCCCGCATGACACCTACATTACGGAAAACATCTGCCTATTTCCTTCCCACGTAAGAAAGGAATATCGAATACTTATTGCTTTTGTGTTACATTTTCTTTGTTCTTGTCTTTCATTCACCAAATTTCTGAGAACTCCCATGGAAGTATTACGATTTGATTTTTCTGCTACTTATTGTAGCAGAGAAATGGCATTTTTCACTCTAAAACAGAACATTGCGCTGGAGTACTAATATTTCCAAGAGAAAGCTGCCATCCAAAACTACCATTTACTAGAAATAAAATTAGTTCTTCTTCCTTTCCTCAAAAAAGTCTTTGACTATTTGTATTAAAACACCATGTTTAAAAGATTTACATGACTATTAAAATGAAGATTTTTAATTTTCTGTAAATATATTCCAAAGTATTTAATTATGAATAAATTTTGTATAATTTTATGTAACTGGCAAATCATAATAGACGAATGTTTACTCCTCGAAAGCTGCATATCTCGTTACAAGACACGACTTATGTCAAATACTTTTTGTAGCATTAATACTTTCCGAGACATTTCGTCGTTCTTGGTTTGAATTTTACACTATTTTCTATTTTTCGAAGTGCTAAGCCACAATTCTTTTGTTTCTCGCTATGTTATGCAAAAAGAATGAAATTTAAAAGGTTAGCATTGCTTCAGGCACTTGCATCCCTCGTTTACCTAAAACGAGATACGGAATGAAATAATATATGCAAACATTTACCTCAATTAACAAGAGGTAGAAACATAAGCTTTTATAAAAATAGTTAGTAAAGAAAACAAAATTATATTGGGTAGAAAGGTTGATATGTGTGTAACACATTAGGTTTTTAGGAAAATGTTATGTAAACCAGTTGTAGGAGAGAGACTGCGTAGATCTAAATCGAAAATTGATGCATAAAAACTTACTGAACAAATTACACTATCCTACAGGAAAGTATATAATGTATATACCCATCATTTATGGAGTTTGACAGCCAAAAGGCATTAGATTTAGTTAGTCGTCGTAGTCTTTGGGAAGTTTTAAATAATACAATGTTTTTCTAAAAATATAAACAAGAGCATTCGATTCAGTTAGTTGTAGCAGCCTTAGGGAAGTTTAAATAATGTGTGTTTTTCTTCAATATATATATATATATATATATATATATATATATATATATATATAAACAAGAGCATTCGATTAGGTTAGTCGTTGTAGTCTTTGGGAAGTTGAAGTGACATGTTTTTCTGAAAATACAAACAGGTGCATTCAATTCAATTAGCCGACGTAGTAGTCTTTTGAAAGCTTTAAGTAATACATGTTTTTCTAAAAATATAAACAAGAGCATTCGATTCAGTTAGTTGGTCGTAGTCTTTGGGAAGTTTTAAATAGTATACACTTTTATAAAAATATAAACAGGAGTACCGATTTAGTTCGTTGTCGTAGCCTTTGGAAAGCTTTAAGTAATATATGTTTTTAAAAATATAAACAAGAGCATTCCATTCAGTTATCGTAGCCTTTGGAAGCTTTAAGTAATATATACTTTTCTAAAAGTATAAACAGGAGTACCGATTTAGTTCGTTGTCGTAGCCTTTGGAAAGCTTTAAGTAATATATGTTTTTAAAAATATAAACAAGTGCATTCCATTCAGTTATAAAAGCCTTTGGAAGCTTTAAGTAATATACACTTTTCTAAAAACATAAATAGGAGTATCGATTTAGTTCGTTGTCGTAGCCTTTGGAAAGCTTTAAGTAATATATACTGTTCTAAAAACATAAATAGGGTATCAATTTAGTTCGTTGTCGTAGCCTTTGGAAAGCTTTAAGTAATATATACTTTTCTAAAACATAAATAGGAGTATCGATTTAGTTCGTTGTCGTGGCCTTTGGAAAGCTTTAAGTAATATATACTTTTCTAAAAACATAAATAGGGTATCGATTTAGTTCGTTGTCGTAGCCTTTGGAAAGCTTTAAGTAATATATACTTTTCTAAAAAATAAACAAGAGCATTCCAATCAGTTAGTCGTCGTAGCTTTTGGAAAGTTTAAAATAATACAGGTTTTTCTAAAAATATAAACAAGAGTATTCGATTCAGTTAGTCGTCGTAGTCTTTGGGAAGTTCAAAGCAATACAGGCTTTTCTAAAAATATAAAGAAGAGCATTCGATTCAATTAGCCTTTGCAGTCTTTGAAAAGTTTTAAGCAATATATGTTCTAAAATATAAACAAGAGGATTCGATTCAGTTAGTCGTCGTAGTCTTTGGGAAGTTCAAAGCAATACAGGCTTTTCTAAAAATATAAACAAGAGCATTCGATTCAATTAGCCTTTGCAGTCTTTGAAAAGTTTTAAGCAATATATGTTCTAAAATATAAACAAGAGGATTCGATTCAATTGGTCGTCGAATCTTTGGAAAGTTTTAAATGATATATACTTTTCTAAAAATAGAAACAAGATCATTCGATTCAGTTAGTTATCGTAGTCTTTGGGAAGTTTTAAGTAATACATGTTCTTCTAAAAATATCTATAAGAACCATCAATTCAGTTAATTTTCATAGTGTTTGTGAAGTTTTAAATAATATAGATTTTCCTCAAGATGTAAACAAGAGCATTCCATTCAGTTAGACATCGTAGTTTTGGGGAGGTTTTAAATAATACATGTTTTTTAAACATAAAAACAAGAGCATTCGATTCAGTTAGTCGTAGCATTCTTTGGGTAGTTTTAAATAATATCGATTTTCCTCAAGATGTAAACAAGAACATTTGATTTAGTTAGTTGTTGTAGTCTTTGGAAAGTTTTAAATGGTTTAGGTTTTCCTTAAGACAAACAAGAGCTTTTCAAATTTTATACGTGGGACAAAATTTAAGATGAAAATGACCAAGGAAGTACAAAACGAAATTATACAAGTTATCCAGAGCGTCAGATAAACAGGTGCTCTCTCAAACATCTTTAATTGAAATGCCGAGGATGTACTACCAAATGACAGTTTTAATTACTAGTTTTATTAATTTGTTTGCAAATACGTTAGGGTTCGTAGATTATGTTTTATTTATTTGATCTTCAAAGAGCTGTTTTTACATTACATAAAGTGAAACACAAGTTCATATTTAAATATCGTAGAAAATACCAATATCACGGGGTTTCAAGGCGATTTAAGTACCAAATGATACTGAATAAAAAGATCTGATGTTACATTTACAGGACTTTCTCTATTCACTGTTCTATAAACTATTGTTACGAAGGTTTATTATTCTAGCACAATATCGTGGTGCTAATTAAGGTATCTTTATATGAAGCAGTGGTCCGAAGTTCAACCAACAGCTCACAGTATATCAAGGAATTAAAGGGAAGTCAAAAGATCTAGCCCACCAATGGTAAATGTGGTCAATTCATGATCCTCTATCTCAGGAGGTGTGAAAGATATCAGACAACATTTTAGTAAACGTAGATGCATGGCTTTTAAGTTTACTGGTCTACTTTTACCCCAGAAGTTTGAAGGTTAGAAAATGTAGGATATTTTTATTAATTATAGTACCTTTCCATCAAAATTTATATGCACTTATTTTTTTAAAATATAACTACCATTTTATTAAGACCAAACTAGAACCACAACAGCACTTATAGCCTGTTTTAATCATCCTAAAATTTAATTTAGCTATCTTCAATAGTCTGAAAAAACGGGCTATGTATACTAGAAAATATCATTCTGATAAAAGGCTGTTCAACGCTGCTTCTTTTCTTCTTTAACGGATTACCCTCCTCTTTGCAGGACTTACACTCTCAAGAACTATAAGTCAATTCCTTGGGTCAGGAGCAAGCAAATTCTGGATATTACCATATCCAGGTTGGGTGATGAGCCCAATGTCCTGGGTCAGTATCCTGTTGAGCAGCAAGCAAACTCTGGATCATACCATATCCAGGATGAATGATCAGCCCAATGCCTTGGGTCAGTAGCCTGTTGAGCAGCAAGGTAACTCTGGATTATACCATATCCAGGATGGATGATCTGTCCAATGCCTTGCGTCAGTAGCCTGCTGAGGGGCAAGCAAACTCTGGATCATACCATATCCAGGATGGATGATCAGCCCAATGCCCTGGGTCAGTAGCTTGTTGGACAGCAAGGAAACCCTGGATCATACCATATCCAGGACGGGTGATCAGCCCAATGCCCTGGGTCAGTAGCCTGTTGGACAGCAAGCAAACTCTGGATCATACCATATCCAGGATGGATGATCAGCCCAATGCCCTGGGTCAGTAGCCTGTTGGACAGCAAGCAAACTCTGGATTATACCATATCCAGGATGGATGATCAGCCCAATGCCCTGGGTCAGTAGCTTGTTGGACAGCAAGCAAACTCTGGATCATACCATATTCAGGATGGGTAATCAGCCCAATGCCCTGGGTCAGTAGCTTGTTGGACAGCAAGCAAACTCTGGATCATACCATATTCAGGATGGGTAATCAGCCCAATGCCCTGGGTCAGTAGCTTGTTGGACAGCAAGCAAACTCTGGATCATACCATATCCAGGATGGATGATCAGCCCAATGCCCTGGGTCAGTAGCTTGTTGGACAGCAAGCAAACTCTGGATCATACCATATTCAGGATGGATGATCAGCCCAATGCCCTGGGTCAGTAGCTTGTTGGACAGCAAGCAAACTCTGGATCATACCATATTCAGGATGGGTAATCAGCCCAATGCCCTGGGTCAGTAGCCTGTTGGACAGCAAGCAAACTCTGGATTATACCATATCCAGGATGGATGATCAGCCCAATGCCCTGGGTCAGTAGCTTGTTGGACAGCAAGCAAACTCTGGATCATACCATATTCAGGATGGGTAATCAGCCCAATGCCCTGGGTCAGTAGCTTGTTGGACAGCAAGCAAACTCTGGATCATACCATATCCAGGATGGATGATCAGCCCAATGCCTTGGGTCAGTAGCCTGTTGAGCAGCAAGGTAACTCTGGATTATACCATATCCAGGATGGATGATCAGCCCAATGCCCTGGGTCAGTAGCTTGTTGGACAGCAAGGAAACCCTGGATCATACCATATCCAGGATGGGTGATGAGGCCAATACGCTCAGTACCCTGTTGAGCATCAAGCAAACTCTGGATCATACCATATCCAGGATGGGTGATCTGTCCAATGTCTTGGGTCAGTAGCTTGTTGAGGAGCAAGCAAACTCTGGATCATACCATATCCAAGATGGGTGATCTGTCCAATGTCTTGGGTCAGTAGCTTGTTGAGGAGCAAGCAAACTCTGGATCATACCATATCCAAGATGGGTGATCTGTCCAATGTCTTGGGTCAGTAGCTTGTTGAGGAGCAAGCAAACTCTGGATCATACCATATCCGGGATGGATGATCAGCCCGATTCTTGGTATAGTGGTGAAGAAGGAAATTAAATGTAGTGATGAAAGAAAACTTCGTGGATCAAATTATCGAACCCAGCATTCGCCTAGAGGACGAGGAATACTGAAAAAACCTTCCATCAGGATTGTCGGCCCTGTGGGTTTCAACAGTTGGGCTCCCCAATGCGAGTCGCACACGTTATCACGGCATCACCTCGCTCGGTCTGTTCAAAACCCCTCCCCTAAAAAAAGCGTTCGTGTCTACTTGCTAGGAAAGAAACCACATAGTTTGAGTATACAGAAGCTGCAATATTTAACAGTAGTGCCAAAAGAGTAAAACGCTACCTAAAGGATGGTGTGAAGCTTAACACACTATTTCTACGTATGTAGGAGTTAGGATATTTTCTGTAAGGTTGGTCAAGAATTTGCACTACAAAATAGCATTTTTAAGAGTGTATTTAAAATTTAAATACTATCCCACAACGATAAAATGTTTAGCAACTTAAAGAGGAAAATCTAAAATATAAGACAGCACAAACGCAAAAAATGTACTTTCCGATTTTTACCGTTTAGTCTTCCCTTTTTCCGGTTGAGCATCTTCCTCTTGGACTTTTTAAGAATATCAACTACAACGCAAATGTCTAACTTTTACTTGGAAATGTTCTATACAGTATGTTTATTGGTGCGAAATTCGTTGTTTTGTGACCTATGTACACTGCTCAATAAGGAAAATACATGAAGATTGGAATGTACTGGGTTATTCAAAAAGAAGTGACAGACTTTACATATTTATTTATAATGGACGTCAATAGATGGCGACATGCGATGCATCACTGAGTAGAGAAAAGTTGAAAATTTTATGTGTGTGTTCAAAACGAGCATCATTTGTTATACGAGGACGACCAGTGCTTTTCCGTATGCATACGCAACCATCTTCTACGAATTTATTGTATCAATTGTAAATTCTTTTATGACGAGGCGGCTCGTTGTTGAACTTACAATGAAATGCACGCTGCAATGAAACAATGGATTCACTCTTTGCATAATGCAGCCCACATAACGACTTTTTCTGTGGCATCGCCATTTTCTTGTAAACAAACACAGCGCCGCTGTAGGCATTGAATGGAACTAATAGGTGGAGCTTAAACTTTGAACTTTCCTATAATCAATGATGTGTCGTATGTGTCGCCATCTATTACCGTTCATTAAAACTAAATATTTAAAATATGTTCCTTCTTTTTGAAAAATCCTGTATATCTACATATTTAATTTCACTATAACAGAAGTTGCTACTTTAACTAGCACGTATTAATAGAAGTATTTGAAGTATTGCATTGCACACAAAAATTCACCGGAAATGTATGCAAGATTCTTATAAAAAGGTCTGATAAGTACCCTACCTTGTATTCAAGTTCAGCATCCTCCAGGATACGATACAAAGATTTTCAAGAAAATTTCCTACTCCAAACTAGCTTCTAAATGGAAAATTTGTTATTTTTGATTTTCTGAAAAATGGCTATAACCATTTTAAATATATAGAATTTGTTTGAGATGTTTATATGATAAGATGTGTATCTTGGGTTTCGAAGTCTTCATTTTGAATAAATTTTGTGTAAATGGTCAACACTAAGAGATAGACAAAACTTATTACAGAAAAATGTTAAACCCTTTAAAACAAACAATTTATTTCATATAAATCTTTGTGACAGTAGTAAATTCCTGGATAACCGTTACTTCTTGAAATTCTTCAATACTTCATTTATTAAAGTATTATTTATCGGGAATGTCATGGAATCTCAAAGCCTGGGTTCAGTTTTCTTAAATCTTTGACTATCGCTTCAGCCCCCTGTCTCCTTTTTGTGTGAAATGTGAAACTAAACCTGTCTGCAAACGTTTATCTCTGTAACCATGAAGTAGGCAGAAAAATAAGCCTCTGTAAGAATATTTTTGAAAACCTTATTTTCCTGCTATTTAAATAACAACTGCTTTGAGAATATTTCATTATTCATATAATAGGGTTAGTTTGCTGTGGAATTGCCTTGCATGCGAAACAAGTTGGGAAAAATTTAACGAGACAAACAACTGCATCCATGTAACTACAGAAAACAAGCTAAAATGGTAAACAACTGCATTGTCGTGAAACAAGAAAAAGTTTCATATACGTGCACGGGACTAAGAACGCGCAGACATATAACATGTAAACAACAGAAGTACAATACAAGTCCAGCGCGTAATCATCCATCATAAATAGATTAATATTTAATGGGTAGGTAATGAATAAAATGACTACCAAACTTCGGAATGGAAGAAAATCATAATAGAACTGTCGAAAGCATTAAAGTCACTTGCGAACTCTATATGAACTAGTAGACATATTTAGATACTTGGGATTGGGGCTCGAACGAGTTTTGGTCATTAATATGTAGAAACAAAATTTCGCTGCACCTCCCGTCTATTTATTGTTGTGGCTTGGCGAAGCCATTACCATTTCATAGGTTGCTTTAGGCTACGGTGCAAGGATGCGCCAGTTCTCCTGCTAAACAGTTGCACCAATAACCACAAAAAATTTTGATGTCTTACACTCACATGACTTTCTCTACTCTTGTACAAACTATTTTTACAAACGCTTATTCTCCATATGCTTCATGTTAATCGAGATATCGATATGTTAATCTTATTGCTAATTTTCTTGTAAATGCAAGGGGAATTGCTAGGCTTTAAGCTATAGTCAAATATTTTAAGAGCTGGTTGCTATGTGGAGTATTCCATTCTCTTTGCATTACCAGGATAAAAAAATGAATAACGAATTTGAGAAAAAAAAGTATAATTTTTGGAAAATTTAAGGGAATAACAAGTCATATCTTCAAAATGGTTCACTCAACAAAAAAAATGTATGACAAATTGTGTATTTTAACGCGATCTACATTTTTTGTGTAGTAAAATTTTCTCCTTATGGTTTACTAGTTATGCAAAAGTCGTTCACAATGAGGAATACTTTTGGAGACATTCCCAGAAAATTCAACATAAACATTTCATTTGTCATGAAAATATCTTAAACATATGATATTTTAATCAAAATCGTTAGAGCCATTTTTGAGAAAATTAAAATTTTCGAAAAATGTTCTATGTAAAGCGTAATCCCGGGTGGGGGGATTTTCTTGAAAACCTTCGTGTCGCATCTCTGGAAGATACTAAACCTAAATACCAAGTTTGGTGTTTATCCGACTGTTCGTTTCTGAGTTATGCTGTTCACAGACACACACACACGGACATGTTTCCAAAAATGCTTTTTACTTTCTCTACTACGTATAGTAAGTAGGGGAAGTATTGTATTCCACCCAAAAATTCGATACCGAGATTTCACCAGAAATACATGTTTTGAGATACCCTGAATCCAAAAAAAAATCATTTTTGGAAACACGTCCGTGTCTGTGTGTCTGTCTGTGAACAGCATAACTCAGAAACGAACAGTCGGATAAACACCAAACTTGGTATTTAGGTTCAGTATCTTCCAGAGATGCGACACGAAGGTTTTCAAGAAAATCCCCCCACCACAGAGTACCCTTACCGTTGAACATTTTTCGAAAAGTTTTAATTTTCTCAAAAATGGCTCTAACGATTTTGATTAAAATATCATATGTTTAAGATATTTTTATGACAAATAAAATGTATATCTTGAATTTCCTGGGAATGTCCCCAAAAGTATTCTTCATTTTGAACGACTTTTGCATAACTGGTAAACCAGATAGACATAATTTTACTACACAAAAAATGTAGATCGCGTTAAAATACACAATTTATGTCATATACATTTTTTGTTGAGTGAACCATTTTCGAGATATTGCTTGTTATTTCCTTAAATTTTTCAATAATTTTTACTTTCTCTACTACGTATAGTAAGTAGGGGAAGTATTGTATTCCACCCAAAATTTCGATACCGAGATTTCACCGGAAATACATGTTTTGAGACCCCCTGAATCCAAAAAAAGCATTTTTGGAAACATGTCCGTGTGTGTCTGTGTGTCTGTCTGTGTGTGTGTCTGTGAACAGCATAACTCAGAAACGAACAGTCGGATAAACACCAAACTTTGTATTTGGGTCAGTATCTTCCAAGGATGCGACACGAAGGTTTTCAAGAAAATCCACCCACCCCAGAGTACCCTTTACATGGAAGATTTTTCGAAAATTTTAATTTTCTCAAAAATGGCTAACGATTTTGATTAAAATATCATATGTTTAAGATATTTTTATGACAAATAAAATGTGTATCTTGAATTTTCTGGGAATGTCTCCAAAAGTATTCTTTATTGTGAACGACTTTTGCATAACTGGTAAACCATAAGAGATGGACAAAATTTTGCTACACAAAAAATGTAGATCGCGTTAAAATACACAGTTTATGTCATATACATTTTTTGTTGTTGAGTGAATCATTTTCGAGATATTGCTTGTTATTCCCTTAAATTTTTCAATACTTTCTCAAATGGGAATTCGTTATTCATTTTTTTGTCTTGGATATGCAAAGAGTTATAATCTGTGGCAAAGGAAATGGCGCTGCACCTAGCAACCAGCTGTTAAGTGATATGTATGTGCTTAAAGGCTACTGTTTTTCTATATTGCCCTTGTAAATATATTTTCCCCTACATCTATCTTATTGCTAATTTTTTTGTAGATGCAAGGGGAATATATATTTGCAAGGGCAATATAGAAATACAGTAGCCTTTAAGCACATACATATCTCTTAATAACTGGTTGCTAGGTGCAGCACCATTCCCTTTCCCACAGATTAATACTCTTTGCATATACAAGACAAAAAAATGAATAACGAATTCCCATTTGAAAAAAATCTGATGTGTTACACTCACATGACTTTCTCTACTCTTGTACAAAGTATTTTTACAAACGCTTATTCTCCATCTAGTTCGTGTTAATCGAGATAAACAAATGCAAACTCTATCTTATTGCTAATTTTTTGTAGAGTTTGCATTTGTTTATCTCGATTAACATGAAGCATATGGAGAATAAGCGTTTGTATAAATAGTTTGTACAAGAGTAGAGAAAGTCATGCGAGTGTAACATAAGATTTTTTGATTAAGGGGGTCTCAAAACATGTATTTCCGGTGAAATCTCGGTATCGAAGTTTTGGGTGAAATACAATACTTCCCCTACTTACTATACGTAGTAGAGAAAGTAAAAAGCTTACAAAATGGTGTAGAAACGAAATATATGTTTACGCTCTCGATCATATTGCCTAAAAGAGAGAGAGGTAGAGTGAGTGTATTCAGTTTTGTCATAGAGACTTCTTATCGTGATTAATAGCCCATACTTTTCGGCTAGTGCAGGACACACCTTTAAAAGGGTTAAGAGCTAAGGGGAAAACTTGATGAGCGCCCAGGTTTGCGAAATTTAGAATGTGCAGTGTGAGAATATTTTCAATTTAAAGCTTGAATGGTATTCATTGAATGCATGGCAATACTTTATAACAAAAAGTAAACAGAACTGTATTCTCTCAGTTGCATCAATGCTTGTTGCTGCATAGAAGCAAACATAAATAAATAATAAATAAATAAATAAAGCAGCATGTTTTCCCTCTAATTCATACAATTAGTTAATATACCTTTACTAACATATTGCTGATCATAGGAATACAAGAGAATTATAGACAAAAATATAACCCAATTTTATTCCTATAATATGTATGTCATATTGGGTAAACCATATACATATACCTATTTTTCTCTAATTTCTAAACATGATCTATCAATTATTAACAAAACGGTAATTTGCATTTAGTAAACGAATATCGTCATCTGCGGGTGTTTTACGGGGAGTGTCCACTTGCTGACGAGTATGTAGACCTTCTTCCCCACTTTCCTGGAATATTTTTATCCAGTAATTTACTATAAAAAATCTGATGTGTTACACTCACATGACTTTCTCTACTCTTGTACAAACTATTTTTACAAACCTTATTCTCCATATGCTTCATGTTAATCGAGATATCGAGATGTCAATCTTATTGGTAATTTTCTTGTAGATGCAAGGGGAATTGGTATCTTTTAAGCGATAGTCAAATATTTTAACGCTGGTTGCTATGTGGCGCATTCCATTCTTTTTGCATGTCCAGGACATAAAAAAATGAACAACGAAATTGAGAAAAAGTATAAGTATTGGAAAATTTAAGGGAATAACAAGCAATATCTCGAAAACGGTTCACTCAACGAAAACAAATGTATATGACATAAATTATGTATTTTAACGCGATCTACATTTTTTGTGTAATAAAATTTTGTCTATCTCTTATGGTTTACCAGTTATGCAAAAGTCGTTCACAATGAAGAATACTTTTGGAGACATTCCCAGAAAATTCGAGATATACATTTCATTTCTCATGACAATATCTTAAACATATGATATTTTAATCAAAGCCGTTAGAGCCATTTTTGAGAAAATTAAAATTTTCGAAAAATGTTCCATGTAAAGGGTAGTCTGGGGTGGGGGGTTTTCTTGAAAACCTTCGTGTCGCATCTCTGGAAGATACTGAACCTAAATATCAAGTTTGGTGTTTATCCGACTGTTCGTTTCTGAGTTATGCTGTTCACAGACACAGACACACACACACACACACACACACACACACACACACACGGACATGTTTCCAAAAATGCTTTTTTTTTGATTCAGGGGGTCTCAAAACATGTATTTCCGGTGAAATCTCGGTATCGAATTTTTGGGTGGAATACAATACTTCCCCTACTTACTATACGTAGTAGAGAAAGTAAAAACCGCTCGCCTCTCACCGAGGTCGCCCGGGTTCAATTCCAGGGACTCGCATGTGGGATTTGTGGTGCACAAAGCGGCGTCTGGGCCAGTTTTCTCCGGGTTCCCCGGTTTCCCCCGCCATTCATTCCACCAACTGCTCCATCATCACCTTTCCTTTCATCATTTCGTTTCATCTACTTCCTTCCTCCCATACCAGGCATCGGGCTGATCACCCATCCTGGATATTTTGTCTTATCCACGAGTGTCTGCTCCTCGATGGGCCTCTGACTCCAGGCACCCGCCTGTAAGTCCTGGGGGATGTAAAGTCCTACATAAGAGGATGTTAAACAGAGAAAGAAGAAGAATAATTTACTATAAAACAGTTTTATGCACTGCCGTTGCAATTGCTGTAACAGCGTGACCAGCTTCCCACATATCCACGATACGTCCACGAGTAATTTCGCTAGTGTACGGCATGACTGGTTCTGAGACAAAAACATGTTTTGGTTTCAATAACACCAGAAAAGGCAAAGGCATCAACCCCCCTCTTTTCCCCTTATTGCTGTGTTATCAAGCCACCATGCTCTGCGATAAGCGAGGTGAAGGACATGCCTCAAAAGGACCCCAGAAAACGATACAATATCCACCGAAGATTTACTTTGGTGCTGCTTGTACTATTCATGCCTTCCAACACAAATGAGCTCGTGTATATGGACGAGTTGGGTATACCTGAACTCTAACGGGTCCCGCTCTCAGTCCATTCCTTTGGTACGCCGAACGAGTATGTGTTTCATTTCCTGTTCGAACGCCCAGTGTGAACAAAGTCAAGCGGAAGGCTCAGTCTGTTTGCTTCCTTGGTGTTCTTGTCGCACAGTGTCTAATGTATTGACTTAGTGTGCGTGATATTCCAGTATGGAGTCGTGCGGCACAAGTGAAAGTTTTTTCTTAAAATTAAATGGAATTTATTAGTTAGAACATACATAGAACCCGAAGAAGGGCGCTTCGGGAATGTTATCGAGAAAAGCCATTATTATTATCATTATTATAATTTATCATAAAATCTTAATACGAAGTTTTGAAGTGTTATTAAACATACTTTTAAGAAAAACTCCGGTTTTCTTCTTGCACTATTTAGATTCCATACTCATATTTATAATGTTAAGGTTCTCTCAAATATTCTTAGTTTCCTGTTTAGAGTTTTTTGTCAATAGCGAGTTTATTCTCAGCATTGTTAATTTGTATCTTGTTAAAACAAAATGTAATTTTAGCTACAACAATTAGCATTAAAGTAGATAAGGAAACAAATTCTGAGTAATTAATCTTAATTTATGTTAAAAGCATGGAAGTATCAATTTAGTTTAATGACATTGTGCAATTTCTGGAGTTAAAACAATAATCATTATTTCATTTATTGATCGAAATATAAAAAATACCAAGAAAGAGACAAAATTAAAATTTTACGAAGTAATGGCTGTTTTCCAGTGTTAACGTATGGATCCGAATGTTGGACAATAACCAAACAAATGGAAAGGAACAAAGAAGCAGCAGAGATGCGCTTTGTAAGACATTGTAGCAGATACAAGGGGAAGTGAAGGCACATGTAAATAATTAAAAATTTTCAAATTACTAGAAAGAATTAAAGAAAATCAAAACGTTAACATGTAGAGAGGATGGATGATAACCGTTATACGAAGTTGGTTTGAAGATATACCTACACCAAAAGGCCAAAGAAACATCGGCAGACCTAAAATAAGATGGACGGAATAGTTTAAATGAGACCGGAACAAGCCAAAGGGCTTTATCTATGAAATATGATAATCTTCGACACGGAAACACCAGCTTTACTGCTAAAGATTTTTACGCCCGAAAAAATCCATCACCCTCCGCCGGGTTTGAATCCGCGACCTTGGGAACTAGAGGCTAGCATAGTACCACTAATCCACGGAGGACGACATCTGTAATGTGTGCAACTATATGTTTATACACACAACTCTTGGTTTTCTTTTTCTTCTGAATGAAATTTTATATATACTTGCACGACATTTATTTTAGAACATATTGTGACTTTGTCCGTTTTTTCCACGGCTCTAAGTTGTTTTATCTGGTACAACTTCATTGGGAAATGACTTCACTAAAGTGAACTAGTTCTATTCTCCGACGTAGCTTCTTCATGCCAGACAGTTCACTTCACTTGGGACTCGAACACAGACCTCCACTCTCTCGCAACTAACTGACGCGACTCGCTTACTATCGCCACTACTCAACTCGCAACTGCCGCGAGGGCGCTCACTTATATTGTCAGTTGAAGCTGGCCGCGTCCTCGATGCGTAACATTTAAGTCTCTTCTTTCTCCTGCAAGCGTGGAGCAGTGTCGACTCTGTAAAGTCTACAGGGGGTGGTAAAATTATGTATCTATTGCGATAATAAAAACATCGGCTCTGCTAAATATTGGCTTTATTACACTGTTATATTACACATTTAGGAACGCGAGCCACCACTCCGTCAATTATCCAGGATTGACAGAGATGATTTGTTAGTCGGCAGTACTAAGAAGTATTGTAATGCTTTCCCTGCGTTCATAGCCGCGGCCTGACTTATACGGTGCAGAGTCCAGCTAAGAGTGAGGTTACTTGTATTTTGTGAATTTCGCCATGTCTGATCTCATTCCTACTCCCCATATGTCACAAGATTATTTTGTTCAGTTTTCAATCATGTGACTATCTCCTGTTTTCGTATTCGTCAGTTTGTATTCTTGACATTTCATTTACTGGCTAAAATTTCAGCTCTGACCAGCTTTCTCTTTCCCACAGTACTATTTACAATTAGTTTAATTTATACTGTAGCACGTACGTATGTTTATGACTTTAATCCTTTTCTCGGCACAAACATCATGTTTCTTCCGCTTTGAAAAGAAATAGCACTTTCCTTTCCACGGACCCTTTTTAATGGCTCAGTGCATTTGTATACGTGCCGACAGACTTTCCTCTCCCAAGAAAAGGGATGGGTCTGTGACCCGAACCTTACTTTCTCAAACAAGTCGGAATATTGTGTATGAAGCTTTTTCCTATCGAGTTACAATATTAATTACATTTTATATCTTTGTTTAATCTATATACAATCAAATCAAATATCGGGCCTAGTTGAGCCGCATCACAGTGGAATCTTTCCACAAGGTTCTCGAACGTTATATTTCGATACACTTTCTGGAGGAGGGGGAGATAACGCATCCAGAAGGTTCTAGCTATTTCCCGATAGCACGCCTGGTGTTTACGCTGGCAAGCGGCAGTTATACTTGTTTACTCGGACCGCTCGGCGCCGAAAACTCCCGATGACCTTGGGTCATAGATGCTGCATCACATTTTAATATACCTACATTTTTCTTGGTTGTAATGGCAGAATAGAACGTGATATGGGATTTATGTAACAAAGCAGTAAAAGAAGTTTTGACGTAACATGAGGCAGCATATTTTATCACTTAAATGATATCAGCCTAATTATATAATATAAAATATAGTAACAGCCCGCCTTAAAACAATATATGTATACTAAAATATATAAAAAGTGTATATTACAGTCATTGTATTATGTTTATATTATTATGTACATGTATAAACATGTTATGTGCATGTATTACGTAGTTTAACAATGTAAGAGCTGTGAGAATAGAAGCAAACTGCCTTCCGTAGCAAACAGAATTACAAAGTATAAGCCGAAAGTTGCTAACAATAAGGTAACCTTGAGGCAACAATAATAATAAATAGAAAGTTTAAAAGACTACTAATAATTCTTGGAACAATAATAATGTAGTATTTAAAACAGTTTACAAATAGCCAATCAGAGACTATAAATAGACTATAGAAATTCAAGCAGTAAACGCTACAAGGAAGCGTAACCAAGCAGTTCGGTACGGTACGGTACGGTACGGTACGGGTTCAGTGTGTGACATGAAAATTCATTGCGGTGAGAATAATGTAAAGTTTACCTGTTAAAAGTGCAATTAACAATAATCTCAAAGCTCTATAGTACGATACATCAGTGAAGTGTTATTTAATAGCGTGAAGGATTAATAAAATAAGTGAAATACAATTATAATTTGTGTAAGCCTGGTTTATTAGCTGTACCAGCCCTGTTAAGAGATACGTGCTCTGCAAATTACTACTGACGAAGACGAGGCATACATATATAATATTTAAATATAGGTACATAAAAATAAAAAGTTTGTTCTTAAACGTGGTGGGGCGAAGGCCACCGGAAAGTTTGTATCGTACGTGGGGCGAGCACTCCTAGAAACATATCTCCCGCAAATTGGTACCCATACTGGTGTCACCGCAACAACTAAACCCCCTTCAAACAGTAGGTAGAAACAGAGTCGAAAAAGGCAGTAACAGTCATATGATACTGTCATTCATTTGCCTTAACGCACTGAAGCAATATGACTGAAAACACTTGATGTGATGCCAATTTCCCCATGAGAGGGCATATGAACCAGAATATCGATTATAGTTCGGTATATTCGCGGCTACTTGTCGAACGAGTTGGGTTCGAAGAAACGAGCGAATCTCATTATGTTTCACTGAAACAAACGAGTGAAACACACATTCCTTGACAGGTGTAATCGAGCACTGAATGTTGCAAAGCGTAACTACCAAGATGGCACATTGTGACACAGAACTAGCCTTTAATGGGCGAGAAAATTCCGTAACTGACGCTTTGCTTATGTAACAATACCAAAACGATTAATATATTTTGGGCGATTGTGATTTTTAACGAATGTGCATCACGTTTTATGTCTGGAAAGTCCATTTTCTCCCCATTCGCTGCAGCCAACCTTATTTACCCCCTAAAAGTGTAATGAAAGAATTTCTTCCAAGGTTTATTTCTGCATCGTCTTTGTACCTACGAAATTCATAATTAAACTAATTCTGGAAGATTAACACGATGTAGATAGAAAAAAGGTCTTCGTGGGAATAGTTTGTAGTGGGTCTATAAAAATAAACGTAATGGGTGGAGAAATTCGTGTGAACGTAAGTTTTTTATTTTTCAAACCCCACGATCGCTTTAGCCAAGTACATTCGTCTTACGAGGGCAAATCAAAGTCCTTTGCCCCTATTTTTTTCTGGTAACATAAGATACATACAGCCAACTAAACATATAGATATTATTCCTTGTACCTTTCACTATTTTTCCACATAGTTCCCGTGCCAGTTTAGACATTTCTCCCGTCACAGCACTAATTTTGTGATGCTGCTGCGGTAGTTGTCTTGACTTCGTCGTCGCAAGTGAATCGCTGTCCTGCCAGGAACCTCTTCAGCGGGCTGTATTGTGGATGCTCTAGAAACTCCCAGTGAAAGTTCCTTAGCTTGCCAACATCTTGTTTGCCACATGTGGTCTCGCATTGTCGTGGAGGATGATCACGTTGTCATCATCGAGAATCCCGCGGCGCTTCTTTCTGATCGCAGCCCGCAGAAGTGACAGTGTGGAACAATATCTGTCGGCATTGATTGTGGCACCTCGCGGCATGAAATCCAGCACGAGCGGTCCACGGCAATTCCAGAATGCCGTTAACACCACTTTGTGAACAAATGGCACAAAACGGAATTTCTTTTTCCTAGGAGACTGCGGATGTTTCCACACCAGACTCTGCTGTTTTGATTCCAGCATGTAATGCAGTACCCACGTTTCATTGGTAGTAGCAATGTGATCCAGGAAATTGTCACCCTCCTCTGCATATCGTTGCAGATGATTCAAAGAAGCAATCATTCGCTTGCCTTTCATCACATCATCCAACTGCTTAGGAGCCCATGAAACCTTCCTGCACCCTAAGCACTCCTGAATGATGTCGAAAGCACTCCCAAAAGAAATGTCGAGCTCCTGAGCAATGTCTTTGATGCGCACGCGCCTCTCTGCTTTCACCATCGCATCCACGCGGGCAATACTGTCATCAGTTACCGATACACGCGGTCTCCACGCACACTCATTGTCATGCACATTTGCACGCCATTTTCGAACTCAGAACACCACCGCCTCACACTTTTCAAAGCAAGACACCTTTCCCGATATGATGCTGCATTTCTCTATGGATCTCGATGGGTGTTCGTCCCTTACTCCATAGAAAACGGATCACACTTCGTTGCTCGTAAGCTGTGGACGTGTTAAGCACACCTGCCATTTTGAATGCACTGACAGCAGCGCTGCCGTCGGCAGCAGCTGAAAAATCTATGAAAACCGGCCTATGGAAAGTCCAGTATTTCGAATGTTTATGTTGGTTTTTGTTTTGCATTCGCAATTTGGAAGGAAAAAAATAGGGCCAAAGACCTTTTGATTTGCCCTCGTATATCTACAACGAAATGTGTAATAATGTTTATATAGATTAACAAGAAGTACTTATGTAGAAGCTTTTGGAAGAATAGTTTGTGGACTAGTAGAGAAAGTCATGTGAATAAATAGTCTACAACGCACATACTCGTAGTACGTAGGTGGAGAAGGTATTTTACTTCGTCCAAGAATTCATTACCTATATTTTATTGGAAATACAGGTTTTGAGACTCCCTGAATGAGAAAAAAAAGTTTTTTAGAAAAAGGTCTGTGTGTGTGTGTGTCTACGAACATCATAACTAAAACAAAGAATGTTTAGGTTCAGTACCTTTCAAAGAGGCGACACGAAGATTTTCAGGACAATCCCCCATCCCTAACTACACTTTAATTGGAAGATTTTTAAATCTTTTATTTTCTAAAAAAATTACATGACAAATGAGGTACTTAGAATAGCAAAGGCGTATGCGGCAAAAGCTAGTTTTGAGAAAAATGTGATCAAAGTTTTACTAAGCGTTATATATTAGAATAACTGATAAAGACAAAGAAGTGTTCACATGCCCTACTTCTTTAACTTTTACATTTTGTTTTCAAACTTTCATATTCCTCACCTATATTTCTCTTTTTGTTGGCCACGTTCATTTTCCATTGGTTTGTCTGCACGCAGAGTTTTCTAGGACGACTTACGTGACAAGAAGTATCACTCATTGTGCTTAATAAAAGTAAATTACGTTAATACACAACACTAAATGTACTAATACCATGCTAGCCTTTAGTTCCCGAGGTCGCGGATTCAAACCCGGCGCAGGGCGATGGATTTTTTTCGGGCGTAAAAATCCTTAGCATGGCTTCCTTCGGAAGGGAAGTAAAGCCGGTGGTCCCGTGTCGTTTTTTACGGCACGTAAAAGAAATCTCAAGCCATAGAGAGGGCTCTGAGCAAAATTACCGATCTTTCACGCCCAATATAGAATGGGACGCCAAGGACCACAGCAGTTAAAGAGCGTCTATAAATAAAACTCAATTTAATTTAATTTCTAAATTTACTAAATAAAACTTAATCCGAGAGCTGCAAGCCACCAGAAGGCACGTTTCAACTTTCTTTATGAGCAACAGACTAAACTGAACAGATACCCCGTACAGGAAGGAATACATCCAGACAAAAACTATATACAAAAACACAAAATCCTTTAAAATGGTTAAGGAATAACAATTTATAAGGTTAAAAGACTGAAAATAAACAGCACCTTCTGTTAAGCGATTTATTACTACCTTCTGTCAAAGAGCTACTATTGTCGAGATTCAGCTGCAGCACGTAAGGTCGAACACCACGCTGTATTCAAAAGGAGACTTCGTTTATTTCCAAGGCGTATCAACCATTAACACTAACAGGTATTAAAGAGTACTCATTATACTATATGTTGCAAGAAAAAACAAAAAATCTGATGTGCTACACTCACATGACTTTTTCTACTCTTGTACAAAGTATTTTTACAAACGCTTATTCTCCATCTACTTCATGTTAATCGAGATAAATATTTGCAGACCCTATCTTATTGCTAATTTTCTTGTAGATGTAAGGGGAAAATATATTTACAAGGGCAATATAGAAAAACAGTAGCCTTTAAGCACATACATATTTCTTAATAGCTGGTTGCTAGGTGCAGCACCATTCCCTTTGCCACAGATTATAACTCTTTGCATATCCAAGACAAAAAATCTGATGTGTTACACTCACATAACTTTCTCTACTCTTGTACAACCTAATTTTACAAACGCCTATTCTCCATATGCTCCATGTTAATCGAGATATCGAGATGTCAATCTTATTGCTAATTTTCTTGTAGATGCACGGGGAATGTGGTAGCTTTTAAGCGATAGTCAAATATTTTATCGCTGGTTGCTATGTGGCGCATTCCATTCTCTTTGCATGTCCAGGACATAAATAAATGAATAACGAATTTGAGAAAAAGTACAGTATTGGAAAATTTAAGGAAATAACAAGCAATATCTCGAAAACGGTTCACTCAACAAAAAAAATGTATATGATATAAGTTGTGTATTTTAACGCGATCTACATTTTTTGTGTAGTAAAATTTTGTCTATCTCTTATGGTTTACCAGTTATGCAAAAGTCGTTCATAATGAAGAATACTTTTGGAGACATTCCCAGAAATTTCGAGATATACATTTCATTTCTCATGACATTAACTTAAACATATGATATTTTCATCAAAATCGTTAGAGCCATTTTTGAGAAAATTAAAATTTTCGAAAAATGTTCCATGTAAAGGGTAGTCTGGGGTGGAGGGATTTTCTTGAAAATCTTCGTGTCGCATCTCTGGAAGATACTGAACGCAAATACCAAGTTTGGTGTTTATCCGACTGTTAGTTTTTGAGTTATGCTGTTCACAGACACACACACACACAGACACACACACAGACACACACACACACACACAGACACACACACAGACACACACACGGACATGTTTCCAAAAATGCTTTTTTTGGATTCAGGAGGTCTCAAAACATGTATTTCCGGTGAAATCTCGGTATCGAATTTTTGGGTGGAATGCAATACTTCCCCTACTTACTATACGTAGTAGAGAAAGTAAAAATGAATAACGAATTCCCATTTGAGAAAATAAGTATTGAAAAATTTAAGGGAATAACAAGTAATATCTCGAAAATGGTTCACTCAACAAAAAAAATGTATATGACATAAATTGTGTATTTTAACGCGATCTACATTTTTTGTGTAATAACATTTTGTCTATCTCTTATGGTTTACCAGTTATGCAAAAGTCGTTCACAATAAAGAACACTTTTGGAGACATTCCCAGAAAATTCAAGATATACATTTTATTTACCATAAAAATATCTTAAACATATGATATTTTAATCAAAATCGTTAGAGCCATTTTTGAGAAAATTAAAATTTTCGAAAAATCTTGCATGTAAAGGGTACTCTGGGGTGGGGGGATTTTCTTGAAAACCTTCGTGTCGCATCCTTGGAAGATACTGAACCCAAATACCAAGTTTGGTGTTTATCCGACTGTTCGTTTCTGAGTTATGCTGTTCACAGACACACAGACAGACACACAGAGACACACACGGACATGTTTCCAAAAATGCTTTTTTTGGATTCAGGGGGCCTCAAAACATGTATTTCCGGTGAAATCTCGGTATCGAAATTTTGGGTGGAATACAATACTTCCCCTACTTACTATACGTAGTAGAGAAAGTAAAAAGCATATTTTAGCGCATACGTCTCTGCTATTCTAAAGGCCTCAAATAAAACGTATATCTTGAACTTTCTGGGAATAGCCTATGAAGTTTCTTCATTCGGAAGGAAACTTTTATAACTGATAAACGTTAAGCGATAGACAAAAACGCAGCACACAAAAAATGTAGATCTCTTTAAAGCACACAATGTATTTAAAATACCTTTTTAGACAGCGTGGTGTAAAAGTAGAACTTCTAACACAGTGCACACGAGCTAAAAGCTTTATATTATCCTGCTAGTGCAATAATCTTCATTGTGACCAGCTATGGTTTCAATTTCAGTCACATGGCAATTACCATTTGTATTTACACATGTTAAATAACTCGACTTGGTTTGATTAGATTTTACTTTTCATTGGTTTTTTTTACGGATTGATTTCTCATGGCGCTCGCATTAACTCGACTTGGTTTAATTAGGTTTTACGTTTTATTGTCTCTTTAGATGATTAATATCTCGTGGAGCTCGCATTATCTGTTCATAATACAAATCGTCATACTTCAGTTTATCGCAATTCGTTTTAGAGTCAACCTATACGTTATATTGAGACGTTCTGCTTTATAAAACATTATTTTATCTATTATACCCTACATACAGATTAAATGGCGGAAATTATGAATTCAGAAGAAGCTGAAATGGAAGAGCCAAGTGAAATTACGGACGCAGCAGAAAGAATAACACTGGAAGTACTTACCCAAAAACTCCAAAAAACAATATAGCACCTAATCGCTTCATTGGCTGGTGTAAGGCAAAACATGCTGAAAATAATTTCACAGAAAATGACTGCTAGTGAATCATCTAAACATCCGACTTCTAGTTTTCTAAACGCCATCTCTCTTGTTTCAAGAACGCGTTCTAAACGTGATCTGTTAGTTTCAGCAATCAACAGGCAATAGGCCTTCGTTTCGCAAACATTCCTACTCGTAAAATAAAACCCTACTTTTACCTTTTTGTATCATAATATACCATTTTTGTGTCATCCTCCGTGGTCTAGAGGTATGTCTGGTTCCCGAAGTCGTGGGTTCAGACCCGGCGGTGGGCGATGGACTCTTTTCGGGCGTAAAAATCCTCAGCATGGCTTCCTTCGGAAGACAAAAACTTACTACACAAAAAAATGTAGATCTCTTTAAAACACACAATTTATTTAAAATAAATTTTTGTAGCATAAGCCATTTCCGATATATCCGTTATAAATAGTTAGCATTGTTCAATACTTAGCCGTTGCTTTAGTCATATCGATTTTCAGTTGTTTCACGCGATGTAATTGAAAAGGTATGCAATTTTAAGGCGAGCGTATAACGTTGAGTTAAAAAATATTTGACTAGTACTATTCCCTTTGTGTCTATAACGAAATGTGTAATGTAACTATTTCTACAAAGGTTAATGTCGATTAAAATGAGGTAGATAGGAAAATAAACTTTCGTAAGAATAATTTGCGTACCAAATAAATAAACGATAGAGAGTAGAGAAAGTTATTTGAACGTAACACAGAATTTTTTTAAGTGCTGCGGTTAATGAGCCGTTTCTCTGGATGTCATGTAAATATTAGAAATTTTAAGGCCGGTAAATAACGACCAGTTTTTATATTTTTTACTACAGCTGTTCTCTTTTTAGCTATAGCGAAACGTGTAATGGAACTGTTTATGGAAACGTCTGTGTCAATTAATTTGAAGGAAACAGAAGAATAAATTTTTACAAGAATAGTTTATAGATGCTACATCAAAATAAATGATAGTCGGCAGATAAAGTAGTTTGAATGCAAGGCATAAGATTTTTTGAAGCGTTACGCTATTTAGTTGTTTCTCGCAACGTCGTGGAAAGAATATGAATTTTGAAATGCCGCAAATAATATCCCTTTTTATAGTTTTAACTATTTCTTTAGACTTCTCTATCCGTTACCTACATGAGGTGTGAAATAAAAGCGTTTTTGCATTCATTTGATTAACAAGACGTAGATAGAGGAAAAAGTTTTTCAAGGATGAAGTAGCTTGTTGCTTCACGTATGGAAAGCCAATTTGAAGTAGGAGTTGTATTGTAGTTCAACTGTTGGGGAGCCGAACTTGAAGTAGTTGCAACCGCACGTATGGTAAAAAGTTTCCGGTAGCCTTCGTCCTAAATGCACTTTCCGGTGGCCTTTGCCCCAAATGTTTAAAAAAAATATTCACTTTGTAATTTTGACTGTTTCTTTAAATATTATATATTTATGTTTGCCTCGGCTGCGTCAGTATTATTGTTAGAGACATGGATTTCTTTGCAAGGCGTGGTGCGGCTGAAGAATATAGGCTTACACAGATTATAATTTTTAATTCACTTCTTTTTATTAATTCTTGACACAATTTAAATAACACTGATATAGAGAGCTGTAAGATTCTTTTATTAAATACTTGCACTTTTTAAACACGTAAACTATTTTTGTCTCACACCGAATACATATTAAACTTCTCGAAGACACATCTCACGTCCGGTTAGAAACACTGTCCAGTTATGACCGCTTTCTACAAGCAACTGACTTGATTTCTACCGCCTAAATTTGTAAATTTCTATATTTCAAGTCTCTGATTGGCTATTCCTAATACAATAGAATACTTTCATTTAACTAAAGCTTTTTCTGGATTTTGATTGGCTATTTTATAAACTGTCACTAAAATTACATTATTGTTGCTCTAATAATGAGTAGTAGCATTATTAAACTTTCTTACTCATTATTACCTCAAGGTTACCTCATTGTTAGCAGTTTTTAACCTAGTATTCTCACAGCTCCTACATTATTAAATTACATAATACATTCACATAACGTTATTAAACATTTATACAATAATATAAACATATACAATGACTGTTACATACATTTTACAAATTATTGCATACACATATTGCTTTAAGGCGAGCTGTTATTGAGTTATATATATATTATATAATTAGATTGAAATCATTTAAATGTTAAAAATACTGCCTCAAGGATAGTTTTTGAAAAGTGGATAGATAAAGTCATGTGAACATAACATCAAATAATTTTTGTTCTTCTTGCTTTTCAGGATGTGCGTGATACAGTATACGTAAAGCTCCTTTCTTCGTCTGAATTAACTTTGCGTTGTTGACATACCTTATTCCTTCCAGGAAGCATTAAGTTCCTCTAATTCTAATCGATTCGTTATTACATCGACTCATGTTGAAGTTTACACAGGAACAAGTACATACACACACTGAACATAATCAGAGCATAGGTCATTACAAAGGAAATGATTAATGTGACTGCTAGTCAAGTCCGATGATTTCTTACTGCTGTGTCAATAAGGCTGTGGAATAAATTATTAACATCTAGTTTAAGTGTGTAACGAGTTATTGTTCAGAAGTTATCACTAAAGGCTGGTACTTGTGGAAATTCGAAATATCCATTAAACAATAAAAATCTGATGTATTACTTAAACACGGCTTTCTCTACCCACTCTTCTACAAACCTAGACTCGCTAATCCGGCCATTCCTTGCACAAATGGGCGCTGAAGTAGGTCGTATTGTTTCACGATTTGAAGCAGGAGTTGTATTATAGTTCAACTGTTGGGGAACCGAACTTGTAGTAGTTGCAACCACACGTATAGTAAACTGTTTCTTTAGATATTATATATTTATGTTTGCCTCGGCTGCGTCAGTATTATTGTTAGAGACACGGAAGTATTGGCAGGGCGTGATGCGACAAGAATGTAGGCTTACGCAGATTTTAAGTTTTAATTCACTCCTTATTATTAATCCTTGACACAAATTAAATAGCACTTCACTGATATAGAGAGCTGTGAGATTCTTTTTATTAATTAATTACACTTTTTACCACGTAAAAATATTTTTCATCTCTCACGAATACATATTAAATCTCTCGAGGACGCATCTTGCAATCGGTTACTATCTATCTGCAGGCAACTGACTAGATTTCAACTGTCTAAAATTGTAAATTTCTGTATTTAAAGTCTCTGATTGGCTATTTTTATTCCAATAGAATACCTGCATTTAACTAAAGCTTCTTTTTCTGGTTATTGATCAGCTATTTTTATAAATTGTCACTAAAATTACATTATTGCTTCCAAGAATCACAAATAACATTTAAACTCTCAAACTCATTATTGCCTCAAGGTTACCTCATTGTTAGCAACGTTTAACTTATTATTCTCACAGCTCCTACATTATTAAATTACGTAATATATTCACATAACGTTATTACACATGGATACAATAATATAAGCATATGCAAAGACTACTACATACATTTTACAAATTATTACATACACATATTGCTTCAAAGCAGGCCGTTATTGAATTTACACATAAAATACTGCCTCAGTGTCGGAGTATTGAATGCGTTTGAAATTTAGTTGAAACATTCAGAAACTATACTTTTTTTTTAAATCCAAAGATACATTCATTTTATAGAAAACTTAGTCCTTCAGTGTGTACTTGTACAATAGTATCACTCCCTATGAAACATGTCCCGAATTTGTAGTTGCCACAATGATGCAACTTCAGCACCAGCAGTGTGAGAAATCTTCGTGCTCTCTACTCCGATGTCCTTTTTTTCGTCATCACTTTCATCGTTATTTTCCTGCACGCTTTTTATTATTTCTTAATCTGTTAAAGTTTGGCCTACCTCACAGTTTTCGTCACTCACCACATCTTCAACAATTTCTCCTCCTCCTGGAGGCTTGTGGAACATGTCGATATACAAAGTGTTAGCAATTGATGATTCCAAATTGACCGTCCCATCGCTGTCGCTCAGACTGCTTCCAACTCTGCAACGGATGGTTATACATTATTAACAACCAGATACATGCTGTACCGATATAATGGTTGCAAAACCGTATCATCAAATCAGGAGATTTCCAGTAGCTGAGGTTGTTAAGGCATGGACTCAAACCTGAGGTCTGTGGTTCAAATCCTGGCAGGTGCATCCTCCCTGGATGAGGTTTTCTCCAGGTTGGTCTTAGTCCACATAACTGGCAAATGCCAGGGAGTTACCCAAAAACTTAGGCATGATCGTTTCCTTCCTCAAGTATCATCGGTATCTATCATTTGTAGTGCATATACAGTAAGAAACACTACTAAATAAATTGATGCGTTACACTTACATGATTTTCTCTACTCTTGTACAAACTATTTTTACAAACGCTTATTCATCCATATGCTGCATGCTAATCTAGATGTCAATCTTATTGCTAATTTTCTTGTAGCTGCAAGGGGAATATGGTAGTATTTAAGCGATAGTCAAATATTTTAAGAGTTGGTTGCTTGTGGAGTATTCCATTCTCTTTGCTTTACCAGAAAAAGGAAAATGAATACCGAATTCCCATTTGAGAAAAGTATAAGTATTGAAAAATTTAAAGGAATAACAAGCAATATCTCGAAAATAGTTCACCCAGCAAAAAAATGTATGACATAAATTGTGTATATTAACGCGATCTACATTATTTGTGTAGTAAAATTTTGATTATCTCTTATAGTTTACCAGTTATGCAAAAGTCGTTCACAATGAAGAATACTTTTGGAGACATTCCCAGAAAATTCGAGATATACATTTCATTTGTCATGAAAATATCTTAAACGTATGATATTTTAATCAAATTCGGTAGAGCCATTTTTGAGAAAATTAAAATTTTCGAAAAATGTTCCATGTAAAGGGTAATCTGGGGTGGGGGGATTTTCTTGAAAATCTTCGTGTCGCATCTCTGGAAGATACTGAACCTAAATATCAAGTTTGGTGTTTATCCAACTGTTCGTTTCTGAGTTATGCTGTTCACAGACACACACACATACATGTTTGCAAAAATGCTTTTTTTGGATTCAGGGGGTCTCAAAACATATATTTCCGGTGAAATCTCGGTATCGAATTTTTGGGTGGAATACAATACTTCCCCTACTTACTATACGTAGTAGAGAAAGTAAAAATGGTACTTTGCTGATGTTCGACAGTGAACCAATTGTGGGCCGGATTAGCAGCGAGAGTTTAGTCTATTCTTACAAAACCTTTTTGTTCTTCTCTACTTCATATTAACTCAGATAAACGTTTGCAGAAATGGTTGCATTTCCTTATAGGTACAAGAAGAACACATTTGCCTAAGTGAGTCAAACATTTAAAAACGGGTCGCTATGTGATGCCTTTAAGATTCCAGACAGCATGACCACGAGGAAAATACTAATGGCAACTTGCCGATTAAAAAATGTAAACAAATTGAACATTAAGGACCAATACAAAATATTTCGAAAGTGGTTCATGCTACAAAATATTTTATATAAATTTTGGAATTTAACGAGATTTATAGCTTTTGTGTATCTCTTAGGTTTAAAATGTGTACAAAATGCGCTCCGAATGAAGATGGATTAATAGAAAATTCAAGGTATTGTGACTGTCCAGCTTTAAGTCTCACTTCACTGAGTTCACTGTCAATGTACTAATGTTATCTAGTTCAAATTTCACTGAGCCTTCACTTAGACTGTCACTTCACTTAAGTGATCTAGTTCAATCTTTTCTATTGCTTCACTCTTCTTCGCGCACAACCACATAATGAAATACGCGGAAGCAACCTCTTATTCGGTTCACTTCACTCACTGGGAAATCGAACACAAGGCGTCTCTAATCTCCCGCGGTAGCAGCACTTTATGTCCCATCAGAAACACTCGCATCTCGTTAACTGCCCCGCGTGAAATGGAATACTTCCTCTACCTTACAGATATGTGGTAGAGAAATTATAAAGATTAGCAACGCAATTGTATTTATTTCCGAGATTCTGCAAGTCCCTCCACAACAGCAATTTATGAAACAAATATATAATCCTTTAAATTGTGGTACGAATGAATATTTGACTAGAGACACAGGTAGGATATAAGGGGTGTTGCATTTCATTTTATACAATCCTTGCATTATACGTATAGAAAAATTCATTCCAAAATTATAGAATTAAATGTCATTTTATTTTCTTGTTAGCCCAAATATTACGTCGAACTTTCATTGGGACAGATAGAAGCTTGTTCACGTGTTAGGGAATAAAATTTCGACTGAAATGGTGGTTATAAAAAGTTATTTACTGATTAACCATAAATATGCAGGAGGTCAAGGACTTAAAATCAGTTTCTATCCTTTGTACTTCGATTTGGCAGCTTTTCCATTAGTTTACATTGATTCCGTCAAAAGCGAAAGGCTGAAGAAGAAACTATAAGTAACCTACATTAATAGCCGGGGTATGTATTAAATGTAACTCAAGTTGGCGCATCGATTCACAAGATTTTCATTTTGAGGCAGTATTTTTACACTTAAATGATTTCAGTCTAATTATATAATATATAAATACAATAACAGCCCGCCTTAAAGCAATATGTGTATGTAACAAGATACAAAAAGTGTATATTTCAGTCATTGTGTATGTTTATATTATTGTATACATGTGTAATAATGTTATGCGAATGTATTACGCAATTTAATAATGTAGAAGTTGTGAGAATAATAGGTTAAAAGTTGCTAACAATGAGGTAACAATAAGGTAACCTGGAGGCGATAATGAATAAGAATGTTTAACAATGCTATTAGTCATTATTGGAGTAACAATAATGTAAATTTTGAGACAGTTTATAAAATAGCAAGTCAACAACCTGAAAAAAGCTTAAGTTAAATAAGTGTTCTATTGGATTAGGAGTATCCAATCAGACACTTGAAATACAAATGTGGCGGTAGAAATGAGGTCAGCTGCTTGTAGACAGCGCTCACATTATTATTTATAGTGTTTATAGTGTTATTTAAATCGTGTCAAGTATTAATAAAAGGAGTGAAGTAAAATTATAATTAAAATTATACATTATTCAGTCGCACCACAACCTTGCAAAGAGAAACAGGTCTCTAACAATAATACTGACGCAGCAGAGGCAAACATAAATATATATTATTTAAAGAAACAGACAAATTACAAAGTTAATATTTTTTAAATTTGGGACGAAGGCTACCGGGTACCATACGTGGTTACAACTACTTCAAGATCCGCTCCCCCAACAGTCGAAATATAATACAACTCCTTCAATACAACCTACTTCAAATTGACGCACAAAACGTGGGGGCAAATAACCTAAAGATACTAATTTCAATTTTACTTTATAGGTGCATTGCCTACTATATACAATAGAAAGTTGTGATATAAAACAAATATTTGTTCTTTGAGGCAAAACATTATCACTTCCATTGCCAACTCAAAAAGGAGTTAAGAGGGAGAAGATTTTAGAATTTTGCGTATTAAGAGGGAACTAGATAGGATTTGATTACAAATGCATTACGTTTCAACCAGTAGCCACCGACGCTAGAAACAGACAATTCTGCATAATGTTCCTAATGTTAGGATTGCATAATAATTATTATTTATGCGACTAGTGGAATAAGAGCATTATTACAGCTCGAATGTGTTTTGCAAGAACGAGGCGTAAGCCGAGCTTTGCAATTACAGGAGAGCGGTAATTATGCTTATATCCTACCAGTCGCATACAATATTTTATTCGCGACCATGTAATAATGGTTACTTATCATATCTGCGTTCATGAATACGTTCGTTAATTTATAAATAACAGCATCATTCAATAAACATTTTGAGACTCTTGATATAACATACACCAAAGATTATCCGAGCGAAATGGCTCCGGGTTAAAGTGTGAGGCTCGCATTCTGGAGGTCCCCGGGTTCGATTCTGTTCAACCGTCCACTCTGACCTTGGTTTTTTGTGTTTTTCCTTGGTCCGTAGGCACATGCGCTTCTAGGTTTCATGGCCTAAGGCATTTATAGAATTTTTGGTGGAATATAATACTTTCCCTACTTACTATAGTAGCACAGAAAGTAAAATATAATTGCATAGAATCTAAGAATATGCATTTTTCACCCTGCATTGCAAAAATAGGCCAGAAAGAAAACAACATACTTTCACATTTGTTGAAAATTAGTCAAAAGTAGTTTTATGTATGGTTTTTAAATTTTTATTTGACTAAAATATTCACTACACACTTAACGTTTGCTTCTTCTTCTTTAACGTATTAGTCTGATGTTTGTAAGACTTGCACCCCAAGGATTAAAAATGCAAAGCCTTGGGGCAAGAGCAAGCAAACTCTAGATCATAGCATATTGGATGGGTGATCAGCCCAATGCTTGGTATGGCGGTGAAGAAGAGAATGGAATGTAGTAATGAAAGGGAAAAAATTAGCTCATCTTTACGTTTATCATGCATTTGAGGTCTTTTAATAGTTTCACTACCTTTTTTCAGGAACTACCGGCAAAAATTAATGTTAGCAATAAATATGAATACTTAGGATATAAAAGTTAAATAACCAGCATTATTGTCCGCGACATAACCATTTTGGGTTTTTTACTTTCTCTACTACGTATAGTAAGTAGGGGAAGTATTGTATTCCACCCAAAAATTCGATACTGAGATTTCACCGGAAATACATGTTTTGAGACCCCCTGAATCCAAAAAAAGCATTTTTGGAAACATGTCCGTGTGTGTGAACAGCATAACCCAGAAACGAACAGTCGGATAAACACCAAACTTAGTATTTAGGTTCAGTATCTTCCAGAGATACGACACAAAGGTTTTCAAAAAAATCCCCCCAACCCAGATTACCCTTAACATAAAACATTTTTTGAAAATTCTAATTTTCTCAAAAATGGCTCTAACGATTTTAATTAAAATATTATATATTTAAGATACTTTCATGACAAATAAAATGTATATCTTGAATTTTCCAGGAATGTCTCGAAAAGTATTCTACATTGTGAACGAATTTTTCATAACTGGTAAACCATAAGAGATAGACACAATTTTACTACACAAAAAATGTAGATCACGTAAAAATACACAATTTATGGCATACACATTTTTTTTGTTGAGTGAACGATTTTCGAGACATTGCTTGTTATTCCCCTAAATTTTGCAATAGTTATACTTTTTCTGAAATTCGCTATTCATTTCTTTTGTCCTGGTAATGCAAAAAAAAAAATGGAATGCGCCACATAGCTACCGGCTCTTAAAATACTTGGCTATAGCTTAAAGCCTACCAATTCCCCTTTCATCTACAAAAAGTTAGCAAAATTAGGAAAAATTAACATCTCGATATGTCGATTAACATTAAGCATATGGAGAATAACAGTTTGTAAAAATAGTTTGTACAAGAGTAGAGAAAGTTATGTGAGTGTAACACATCAAATCTTTTTAAAGTGTATTAAAACAGTAGAATGTAACGCTAAAGCGCGCAATAAGCATTAACCTCTCCATAGTTGAAGTTCTTTCTGCGATCCTCCTCTCATTAACACTTCAAGTGTACTCCTATGAGAAAACTTGAAACAATGTCATTTAAGGATACGTTAGTTGAGTTGCCTTTATAGTGGAGGAGCTTTGGATTTTCATAAGCCCCTGGCGTGATAGACCAAATAGCTGATGGTAAGTAATAACATTGACCTCACGACAAATCGCTTAGGGAAGCTCCTCTTGCAGGTGCTCCGATAGGGAGGATAAGCTTAGTCTGCATGTTCAAGGAAAGACCATAGTTTCTGCGTGCCCTTATTGAATCCTCCCTGTCATTCCCTTGTCCATCATTACTCCTTTTAACCAAAGCATTCTCTCCTGTTAAGCCTGGACACAAGGAGAGTGTGCCAAGAACCGTTCTCTTCACACATACACATCAAGTTCTTTGCATTCTCGCGGTTCTTTTATACTAAAATGCAGCTGCTGAGACATTTAGGGTTTCCATCTAAAATTATATAATTTTTTAGTTAATAATGTATGCAGAAATTATGGTATGTGTGGTATAAAATTAAAGGGAGGGCACATAGCCTTAAGCGGGAGCTGTCACTATCCTTCTATTCTAAATAAAATCATACTTTAACCAGTAAAGGTACAAAAATTTCTTCAGTTTCCTAACTTAAGTTCAATATGCTTTTTATAACGTCTCTGCCAGTCCTTGAACACTTGCTGCAGACCATTCTTTGTCAGGTCCTTGAGAATCGCCTCACTTTTCTTGAGCACTGCTTCAGAGTTCCTAAATCGGTTACCCCTAAGCTTTGCCTTTAGTGATGGGAATAAAAAATGTTACAGGGTGCAAGATCGGGGTTATAAGGTGGATGTGGTACACAAGTAATGTTCAATCGAGCCAGAAACTACATGACTTGATTTGCGACGTGAGGCGGTGCATTGTCATGATGAAGTCGCACCCAGTCCGAGAAAGCTCTGGTCGTTTCTTTGCAATGTGCTTCCTCAGTGTAGCCAATACTGACGTGTAGTATGCTGCTGTAACAGTAGTGTGAGGGGGAACTGCATGCTGGTAAATCATTCCATTACAGTCAAAAAATGTGATCACCATCACTTTCCCTGCAGATGGAACAACTTTTGTCTTTTTGGTGTTGGAGAACCTGACGATTTCCACACTGTGCTGGCTTGTTTTCCTTCAGGATCATAATGATGCAGCCATGACTCATCACAGGTGATAATCGACTTAAAGAATGCATCACCTCCACTGTCTGGTATGCGAAATGCACGTAGGATCTACAAAATAGAGTATTACTACCAACCTACCAATACGAGAGTGCCACCGCCTACCAACATTATAAATAAAAACCCGCTCTTTTCAAATATTTATGTTACAGATACGAAACTATCACGGAAGCTACAGGAAAAAATCAGTATCAGTCTTTGTTGATCAGCCCTCGTAATAGAACTGAACCCAGAAGCGTTGCGAGCGGTGAGAAATGAATGGGGAATCGAAAAACTCCTCCCTTAATGAACTATATTGCGACTGGTACAAACAAAGAAGTGGGCTAGCCCACTGGAAAATGGTTGAATACTTAGTTGTAGGAGCAGACATTTGTGAGAAGACTTCCCTGTATGCTGAAATGCAGAACAACAACAGTATTTATCTTTTCTTCTGAAGTAGAGCTGAATAGGAACTTTTAAAAGTTTTACATCGAATAGGGATGCACTGCTGCAAGGGCTGCAGAATTGTGGACATAGTTCGAATAATTAAATACAGTTAATGGTAAAAGTAGGTATAAATGGTATCTCGTAAGTAATGTCGATTTTTAAGCAAAACTCTATTTGGAACGTTTTCTGACAATAAATTAAACTGCTCTTCAAAGTAGAGATCATCAGATTCTATGGTCTTGAGCCGTCTTTCAGCGAGGTTTATTATCCCCCGACGGTACCAGTCTCTAGTTCTTGATGCGAATAATTCGGCAAGACCCATTTCCACAGGCTTCAATGTTTTCGAAACTTCTTCCACGCAAGAAATGAGGCATGGATCAAAACACATGCAATCTGAAGGCGCAAGATCAAGTCTGTATGCTGCTGTGGTAGCAATCTGACTCCTTCAGTTCTTGAACTTTTGCCATGGTTGTTTGTGCAGTATGGGGTTTTGCATTGTCCTGCTGCAAGAGAACTATTGCGGTTAAATAATGCTGGGTATCTCGGTCTCAAAATTTCATAAACTGGTTCCAGTTGTTGAGAATAAATATCCCCATTGACTGCACGCCCGTTTGGAACAAACTCCCAGTGAATCACTCTTTCAAAATTCCACCAGACACACATTAGTTTGTGGAGGTTGACGGGGACTGAGTCACTGTTTCGAGACGTCAGGGTTGCGGCAATAGACCTATTTTTCATCACTTGTGACAATTCTCTTGATAAATCGAATAGGAATTACTGATGTAACTACCGATACCATATCGATAGATATACACTCTGCGTTGACCCTGTTAAGATGGTATTCATAAGGTACAGATCTACAACTTCTGTTTGATTTTCCAAGTTTATCTGCAATGTATGGTATCTTTTGATGGACCAGGTCCTTCTGACAGCCTACAAGTACTTTTTTGCGGATTTTCTTCCAAAACTCTCTGTAGTCTTCCAGAACGTTATAAATCTATAATGATTTCTTCTCCATGTTGAAACGTTGGAACCATCGTTGTGCCACACGCTCACTAACGACACCTTCACTTTCCACTTCACATATTTCTCGAGCCGCGGCAACAGCTTTATAATATCAATATCAATTTATTGTCATTAAACAGTTATATAACTGCAATAGACGGTGTCATTATATACAATAATACAAATCAATAATACAACATAAACCACACCTTGTGCAACTTCATTAACGGATTATCCACGAGCCAAGAATGCAATCGCTTACAAAATATTTTATAAGGCAAATCTTTTACAGCTTGAGGTAGCTTATTAAAAAGTTTAATGCCAATATAGGAGTAACTTTGAGAAGTTTTCCTAAGTCCATGTTGAATATCAATCATTTAACCATTACAGATAATATAATTATGAATATTGGATCTCGTGTCATACATATGTTGATTCTGTTTCATAAAACCCAGTACAGTATAAATATACAAATTTATAACGTCATAATATTATATCTTTTAAAATAGGGTTTACAATGTGTTCTAGTAGTTAGCTTAGCCATAATTCTTATAGCTTTCTTTTGCACAAGTAATACATCTTGGATATAATAGCTATTATCCCAAAGTAGAATACCATAATTAATAATACTGTGAAAGTATGCAAAATATGAGACACGTATATACTCAAAAGGTACGCAATTGAATAAGTTCATCAAGAATAAAACCCTTGACAACTTTCTGCATAAAAATTTAATATGCGACTCCCAGGTTAAAAATCTATCAATAAAAATACCTAAAAACTTTACATCAGTACAAAGCTTTGGAACAACATCATTTAAAGTAAAAATTACATTTTTTGTTTTAGAATCATTAAGTAAAAAATTATTTGCTTGAAACCATTGTGATGTATACATTATATTATTTTGAACCTCAGTTTCAAGATACTGTATATTTGCATTACTATGAATAAAAGTTTGGTCATCAGCAAATAATATGGTTTTAGATTCAGTATTGAATGGTAAATCATTAATCATAATTAGGAATAGCAGAGGACCTAGGATAGAGCCCTTGTTTCAGTAGTGCTTTAGAAGAACTCTAATCTCAAACTTTGTAACTTCCAGTTTTTAATTGTATATTAACAACTGAAGACTAACACATTCTCGCAATATACGCAGTACTAGCCATGGCCCCCTATAAATTGCATTGGCGAACCAAAGAAAATTAATTCTACGTATCTTATAAAACACCAAAGTTAAAAACCAACATTACTTTAGAGACAGCCTAATAGTACAAAGGCACTTATTATTATTAATTATTATTATTATTATTATTATTATTATTATTATTATTATTGTTATTGCTGCACTGGTTGTCCCAAATTGATAAAAAAGCGTCGTTAAATACATTTACTATTACCAGCCTCCTTATTATCATTAACCTTAAGATATCCAATAAGATATAGACAACTAATTGACAGCATTACCTTTCAGCCAACTTTTAGGATGGTGAAAGCTAACTGTACAATCAAATGGCTAGCGCTATGCAAGAAAGGGGAGAGAAGGTTGATGCTAGGGAGGGGGGAACTACATATTGTACTACCAAGCTTAATCGCCCTGTTCCTACATGGGCTACCTTTTTGCACGCAAATGTACGGTTACGGTTGTCCCAGACACAGCCTACTCCATTTTAGGTGCCCTCGCTAACACAGAGCATGTCGTATTGTTTAATTTTGTCCTTCTGTATGCAAGGGAAAATTTACGAATAGTTATTGGCACAAAATTAAGGGTAGTTTATATCGGCTACCTTCTAAAAATGTACGACTCTTATGTGAACCTACAGAGTTAATATTTATAAACTTACATTTAAAGAAAAGTTGTCAATACATTTAAAATTTATTGAAATTCGAATGGGTTGTTTATGAAGATAACCTCCACCACCAAACTGTCCATAACAAATTTAACCAATGTAACAATATCAAAACGCTTTAAATTTAAACCTTTTTTTAACGATATCCTTACTTTCTTTATTACTTACCTTTAGTAAGTGGAGCGAATGTTGCATTGGACCCAAAAACTCCTGAAATTTCACTTGAAATACTGGCTCCGAGATACCCTGAAAAAAAAGAAAAATGTCTGTGCGACTGTCCATTCATTTGTCTTTAACACTATAACTTAAAAATCTGATGTGTTACAATCGCATGACTTTCTCTACTCTTTTACAAACGCTTATTCTCCATATACTTCATGTTGATTGAGATAAACATTTGCAGACTTTATCTTATTGCTAATTTTCTTGTAGATGTAAGGGGAATATATATTTACAAGGGCAATATAGAAATACAGTAGCCTTTAAGCACATACATATCTCTTAATAGCTAGTTGCTATGTGCAGCACCATTCTGTTTGCCACAGATTAATACTCTTTGCATATCCAAAACAAAAAAATGAATAACGAGTTCCCATTTGAGAAAATAAGTATTGAAAAATTTAAGGGAATCACAAGCAATATCTCGAAAATGGTTCATTTAACAAAAAAATGTATATGACAAACATTGTGTACTTTAACGCGATCTACATTTCTTGTATAGTAAAATATTGTCTTATCTACTATGGTTTACCAATTATGCAAAAGTCGTTCACAATGAACACTTTTGGAGACATTCCCAGAAAATTCAAGATATTCATTTCATTTGCCATGACAATATCTTAAACATATGACATTTTAATCAAAATCATTAAGAGCCATTTTGAGAAAATTACATTTTCGAAAAATGTTTTATGTAAAGGGTAATCTGGGGTGGGGGAATTTTCTTGAAAACCTTCGTGTTGCATCTCTGGAAGATATTGAACCTATATACCAAGTTTAGTGTTTATCCGACTGTTCGTTTCTGAGTTATGCTGTTCACAGACACACACAGACGGACATGTTCCAAAAATGCTTTTTTGGATTCAGGGGGTCTGAAAACATGTATTTCCTGTGAAATCTCGGTATTGAATTTTTGGGTGGAATACAATACTTCCCCTAGTTACTATACGTAGTAGAGAAAGTAAAAAGGAAAAGTCGGTTAAATACAAAACTTATAGCGAGACGTATTTTTAAGGTAAGACCCTAGTTTTTTAAATAACAGAACATTATTTTCCAAATACTTTATCATCATTCATTAGCTTAAACCATACATCACTTCTCCACAGTCACCATCGTTATCTAAACACTTGTTATAACGGGAAACCAGCTTCTGTATGTCTTCTTCAAAGAATGATGCCGCCTGTGATGAAACCAAGTCTGCACTTGTTGTTTCACAACATCGTCGAAATGTTTTCCACCAAGAAATATCTTCAAGGGATAAAAATCCTTTGGTGCCAAATCCGGAATGTAGGGAGGGTGGTCTAATTGTTCCCAATCAAATGATACAATCATATCTTGAGTTTGTTTGCTTGAAGAAGCTTTTTTTATTGAAGGAGTTGTATTGTATTTCGACTGTTGGGGAGCCGAACTAAAAGTAGTTACAACCGCACGTATCGTAAAAAGTTTCCGGTAGCCTTCGCACCACATGTACTTTCTGGTGGCCTTTGCCCCAAAAATGTTTAAAAAAATTAACTTTGTAATGTTGACTGTGTGTTTAAATATTATATATTTATGTTTACCTCGGCTGAGTCAGTATTTATGGTTTTTTTAGAGACATAAATGAAGAATGTAGACTTACACAGATTTTAAGTTTTTCTTCACTCCATTCATTAATGCTTGACACGATTTAAATAACACTTCACTGATATAGAGAACTGTGAGATTCTTTTGTTAATTACTTGCAATTTTTAACACTGTTAACTATTTTCGTCTCACACTGAATACGCATTAAACTTCTCGAGGACGCATATCCCGTCCGGTTAGGAACACACTATACAAGCAACTGACTTCTGAATTTGTAAATTTTTCTCCATTTTAGTTTCTGATTGGCTAATCCTAGTCCAATAGAATACCTTCATTTAAGTAAAACTTTTACTGGTTGTTGATTGGCTATTTTATAAACTGTCACAATAAATTACATTATTGCTTACAAGAATTACAACTAGCATTATTAAACTTTCAAATTCATTATTGCCTCAAGGTTACCTTATTGTTAGCAACTTTTAACCTATTATTCTCACAGCTCCTAAATTATTAAATTACGTAATACATTCACATAACATTATTGAACATGTACACAATGATATAAACATATATAATGACTGTAATATACACTTTTTATATCTTGTTCCATACATATATTGCTTTAAGGCGGGCTGTTTAGACTGAAATCATTTAAGTGTTAAAAATACTGCCTCAGCCTATGTGGCGAATATTGTCATGAACCAGAAGGATTCCACGCAAAAGATTTCCACGCCTTTTGTTCTGTATTGCACGACGGAGCTTTAGTAGTATCTCCTAACAGATGTGTTTGTCGATTATCGCATTCCTGGAAAAGAATTCAACCACTGAAAGACCTTGCCTGTCCCAGAAAACCGTGCACACGATCTTGCGAGTGGATACGTTGTTTGATTTTTTTCTTTATGGGGGATGATGTGAGCTCTACTGCATGGATTGTTACTTTGATCTAGCATTGATGCGAGACACCCACGTCTCATTACCTGCAGCGATGCGCGTTAGCAAATCATCGCCTTCCTCAGCGTATCACATGAGATAACTCAGTGCTGCGGCAGATCACTTGTTCTTGTGCTCATTAGTAAGATTTTTGGGCATCATCTTGAGCACAATTTCCTAAATTCTAAGCGTTTTGTTACAATGTTTTGGAGCACTGACCTTGAAAGGTGGAAAATACGAAGACACGGTCGATGTGTTGGAATGCCTGTCCTCGCGAATGTTTTCTTCCACAACTTGCACCAAATCATCCTTGACCATAGACGATCGGTCACTCTGCTGCTTATGCACGTTTTCACGCCTTCGTTAAACTGTCTAACCCGCTTCCTCACCATTCCATCACTCATTGTTGTTTCCCCATAAACCTTACACACTTACGATTAATGTTTGCTGGCGTAATATTTCTCGGATTCCTTTGATTGTTTAGAACATTTCGAAAAGCGCTAATAACAGAAAAACACAAAGTGGCGCTCACAGCTGCATCTGGTTTCCTAATGAATGGAGGAACTCGTCGCGCAGGCTCAAAATCGCGACTGCAGCGGCAAAATATTAAAACGGTACTTACTTTAAAAATGCGCCTCGTATTTAGACAACGATACGACACCAGGATATTTTAAAAAAGTATTAGATTTCGCATGAATAGTTTATGGAGCAAGTCAGAATGTAATGCATCACATTTTTCTCTTCTCCCCCTCCTCCTTAAAGCAGCTCTACGATTATTAAAACGCTACATTTTCACATTACAACATATAAGTAGGGAAAGTATTGTATTGCACCGAAAAAATAACATTTTTAGAAAAAGGTCCATGTCCGTGCGAACAGCGTGACTCGAAATAGAAAAGTCGGTTAAATACCAAAGTTGGTATTTAAGTTCAGCATCTTCCAAGGATGCGACACAAGGAGTTTTAAGAAAATCTCCTACTCCAAAGTACCCTTTGCATGGAAAAGTTTTCGAAAATTATGATTTTCTCTAAAATGGCTTGAACGATTCTGATTAAAATACTACAAGTTTAAGATATTTTCATGACAAATGAAATGTATATCTCGAATTTTTTGGCAACAGCCTCTGAAGATCTCTTTATTCTGGATGACTTTTCCACAACTCGTAAACCGTAAGGGATACACAAAATGTTATTGCATATAAAATTTAAATCCCTTTAAGACACACAATTTATGTAAAATGTATTTCTTGTACAGTTAACCATTTCCGAAATATTCCTTGTTATTGGTTTAAATTTTACAATACTTGCACCTCTCTCTCTCTCTCTCTCTCTCTCTCTCTCTCTCTCTCGTGGTCATACAAAGAGAGCGGAATTACAAAGCTCCTAAAAGATTTGACTGCTGCTGAAGCCTACCGTATTCCTCTAATCTCATTGTTCCTTCGAGGAAATCTGTAGGTAAAAAAACAAGTTCTTCAAATGTTTATATCGGCTAATATGAAGTAGACAGAAGAATAAGGTTTGTAAGAATACTTAGTAGAAAAATGGTTAGAGAATGTCGTGTAAACTTAACACAAGACTGTTTTGTCCTAGCGACCAAAATGGACACTGACGTACGGATGATTCTACACACCCTACACAAATAACTACTCCAATAATGAGGGAAACATTTGAATTCATTGGTAATGTCCAACAAGGTCTCTCCAGAACTTATTGTTTGAACCCTCCTTCCGTCTGCAGCCCTTAATCTTCCTGCCTCGCCCCCGCCTCCCTCCGTTGCACACCGCAAGGATTTATGACTTTCTCCCATTAAGGAAAGCACACCCGCTCTTAGTTCTGGTTCTTCTCGCTAGGGAGCACTCGGGGCGGCAGGCAAAAACCGAGGGTCGGAAACAACGTTTCCTTCCAGAAAACCTTTTCCAGAAATCGACAAAAACTGCACGACCGCAACATTTCATCCGCGCTTGAAACCATCTGGGGCTTCATGTTCCTGAAGAAGTACTCTATTTGCTGTACGAAACAACTTTACGTTTGTGGACATCCCAGAGAGGACCCATAAATATTATTCTTTTGGGTTTATAAATTTAAAACGAAACTGTATGAGACGAGACTGAGGAAAAGCTGCAATTTAAAACATGTCTCACATGGCCTCTGTGCCAGACTGATATTCGAAATCACATAGTAAGTTTTATAATAAACTACATTAAAAATAATCTGATGTGTTACACTCACATGACATTCTCTACTCTTGTACAAACTATTTTTACAAACGCTTATTCTCCATATGCTTCATGTTAATCGAGATGTTAATCTTATTGCTAATTTTCTTGTAAATACAAGGGGAATTGCTAGGCTTTAAGCGATAGTCAAAATTTTAAGAGCTGGTTGCTATGTGGAGTATTCCATTCTCTTTGCATTACCGGGACAAAAAATTGAATAACGAATTTGAGAAAAAGTATAAGTAATGGAAAATTTAAGGGAATAACAAGCAATATCTCGAAAATGGTTCACTCAAGAAAAAATGTATATAATATAAATTGTGTATTTTAACGGGATCTACATTTTTGTTTAGTAAAACTTTGTCTCTCTCTTATGGTTTACCAGTTATGCAAAAGTCGTTCACAATGAAGAATACTTTTGGAGACATTCCCAGAACATTCGAGATATATATTTCATTTGTCATGAAAATATCTTAAAGATATGATATTTTAATCAAAATCGTTAGATCCGTTTATTAGAAAATTAAAATTTTCGAAAAATGTTCTATGTAAAGGGTAATCTAGGGTGGGGGGATTTTCTTTAAAACCTTCGTGTCGCATCTTTGGAAGATACTGAATCTAAATACCAAGTTTGGGATTTATCCGACTGTTCGTTTCTGAGTTGTGTGTTCACAGACACACACAAAGACACACACGGACATGTTTCGAAAAATGCTTTTCTTGGATTCAGGGGGTCTCAAAACATGTATTTCCGGTGAAATCTCGGTATCGAATGTTTGGTGGAATACAGTACTTCCCCTACTTACTATACGTAGTAGAGAAAGTAATAATATACAGAACAGGTTGGTTCAGGCGGTAACCTCCGCATTCGGGAGGTCCCGGGTGCGATCCCCGGCGATCGTCTGCTCTGACTGTCTTTCTCGTGGCTTTTCCCTCGTCGCTAGGCGAATACTGGTGTGGATTTCCTAAGAACACGAATTTTTCCGGTTCCTCATTCTCCATCATTTCATTTAATCACCTTCCTGGACACGGGCTTGACTGGGTGGTTTGGTGGTGTGTGGTGCGCGGTGGATGTTTCTTCCTCCTCTGGTATGTGATCAGGCAATTCGGACCTGTACGTTAGGAGCAGCACTGGGGGAAGACTGCAGGAGTGTTTCCATATGTGAACATTAGTGACCCCGAAATATCTGACCTGCTGCTACTTGGTCCATGGAAAAACCCTTCGATCTTTCATCTCATTACTTCCTCACAGATGTTGCATACGACACAATAGGCCTCTGGCAGCAGTGCTTTGGGCACATTTTGGCCAAAAAAATAAATAATAATAATAATAGTTACAAGTAGAGGAACTAATTCGCTTTTGCATTTGCATGTACGTTACCGCTCATTAATTTCAATACACCTAATAATTTACAACTAATTCCCTGTAGATACGGTATAATACATGGTTACGGTTGAGTAAGCAAAGAAATAGTACAACATTTGTAAACAGTCAGGATTGTGTCTGTGTTTGTTTTCATCCAAATGCAATATCACCCCAAAAGAATGATGTGTACATACACAATAATTGCCTGTACTGGTATGTTTATTGACGACTAAAGGCCCATTCGATGTACCTCTGTTGATCCCTGTAGTGTTGTGATGTCCGCACTTTACTTCAAGCATTGCTAAGATTATACTATTTGGTTCGTGCATTTCAGTTTCTTAGTGACAGTTGACAGTGTGCACATCGTTATTATGGCTCCAAAATTGGAGATACCCACAGACAAATAGGTTTATCAATTCGCCAAATTGCGAACCGATGTAGCATGTCTATAGGGGGAGTGCAATACACCCTTCGCCGCTAGACAACAACTGGTAGCAGTAAAGACATACGACTAGGCCAACCATGTAAAACAACTAAAAGTGACGATAAATTCGCAAGAATTACTAGCAAGAGAAATAAGTTCAAAACAGCGCCATTAATCGGCACAGAATTGATAGAAATGAACAAGAAAAAAATATGTGTTACACTCACATGACTTTTTCTACTCTTGTACAAATTATTTTTACAAACGCTTATTCTCCATATGCTTCATTTTAATCCAGATGTTAATCTTATTGCTAATCTTCTTGTAGATGCAAGGGGGAATTTGTAGGCTTTAAGCGATAGTCAAATATTTTAAGAGCTGGTTGCTATGTGCACTATTCCATTCACTTTAACAAAAATGAATAACGATTTTCCATTTGAGAAAAAGTATAATTATTGGAAAGTTTAAGGGAATAACAAGCAATATCTCGAAAATGGTTCACTCAACAAAAAAATGTATATGACAAATTGTGTATTTTAACGCGATCTACATTTTTGAGCAGTAAAATTTTGTCTATCTTTTATGGTTTACCAGTTATGCAAAAGTCGTTCACAATGAAGAATACTTTTGGAAACATTCCCAGAAAATTCAAGATATACATTTTATTTGTCATGAAAATATCTTAAACACATGATATTGTAATCAAAATCGTTAAGAGCCATTTTTGAGAAAACTAAAATTTTCGAAAAATCTTCCAGGTAAAGGGTAATCTGGGGTGGGGGATTTTCTTGAAAACCTTCGTGTCGCATCTCTGGAAGATACTGAACACAAATACCAAGTTAGATGTTTATCCGACTGTTCGTTTCTGAGTTATGCTGTTCTCTCTCTCTCTCACACTCACACACTCACACACTCACACACTCACACACTCACACACACACGCGCGCGCGCTTCCAAAAATACTTTTTTGGATCCAGGGTGTCTCAAAACATATGTTTCCGTGAAATCTCGGTATCGAATTTTTGGGTGGAATACAATATTTCCCCTACTTATACGTAGAAGAGAAAGTAATAATAGGGAAAGGATTAGAGGTACTCATGTAACACGTAGCGTAAACTGACCTGTGAATAAAACTGATTATCTGTCGCAAAAAAATCTTGTTTCTGCAATAGCCTGGGTTAGTGACTCACTCTCAATCATTACATTTTTCTACTCCGGTGACCTAAATCTGTGAATCCAGTAGAAACAAATCAGAACTTAAAACGCCAGATAATACAACGCATGGAAATATTCGTTCTTTCCTTCCACCTGTTTGTGTTTACGCAAACTAAACTTGGGCCACAGCCTAGCTTACAGGTATACCGTGAGATTAATTTCCATAAACATTTTGTTTTACTAGTGTACAATAGTGATATTGAATAAAACATTGAGACAGTGTTTTTAACACAAATGATTTCAGTGTAATTATATATATATATATATATATATATATTCAATAACAGCCCGCCTTAAAGCAATATGCGTATTTAACAATATATAAAAAGTGTATATTTCAGTCATTGTATATGTTTATATTATTGTATACATGTGTAATAATGTTACCTGAATGTATTATGTAATTTAATAATGTAGGATATGTGAGAATAATAGGTTAAAAGTTGCTAACAATGAGGTAACCTTGAGGCAATAATGAGTAAGAAAGTGTAATAATGCTACTAGTCGTTATTGGAGCAACAATAATGTAATTTTGTGACAGTTTATAAAAATAGCCAATCAACAACCAGAAAAAAACTTAAGTTAAATAAAAGTATTCTATTGGATTAGGAATAGCCAATCAGAGACTTGAAATACAGAAATTTACAAATTTAGGCGGTAGAAATCAAGTCAGTTGCTTGTAGACAGTGCTCATAACTGGACGCGTTGGTTGCAGACAGTGTTATTAATCAGACGCGAGATGCATCCTCCAGAAATTTAATACGTATTTGTGTGAGATGAAAATAGTTTACGTGTTAAAAAGTGCAAAAAATTAATAAAAGAATCTCACAGCTCTCTATATCAGAGAAATGTTATTTAAATCGTATCAAGCATTAATAAATGGAGTGAAGTAAAATTATGTGTGTAAGCCTACATTCTTCAGTCGCACCACCCCCTGCTAAGACATTCATGTCTCTAAAAATAAATACTAATGCAGCCGAGGCAAACATACATATATAATATTTAAAGAAACAGTCAAATTACAAAGTTAATATTTTTAAATTTGGGAAGAAGGCTACTGGTTACCATACGTGCGTTTGCAACTACTTCTAGTTCGGCTGCCCAACATAAAAACTACAATACAACTCCTACTTCAAATCTGCTTTCCATACGTGGAGCAACAAACAAACCTTTCTCAACATGAGTGAAGTGAAGTAGACAGTACTAATAACAGAGTAGTGTGTAACATATGCAGAAAAATGAAAATAATAATAATAATAATAAGCTATCGTCCTTAGTTTTTTATAAAAAGAGTATCGAGTATCTGTGCTCAAACCTAGCGGGATGGCTGGCTCAGGCGGTTTCGCCTGTGGACCGCATTCGGAAGGTCGTGGGTTCGATTCTCGCGGCCGACCTTCTTGACCTATCGGTTTTTTCAGGGTCGCCAGGCGAATCTTGGGAAGGATTCTCATATCCCTCGAATTTCCTGACCCTACATTTCATCTTCATTCTTACTTCACATCATCTTTCATCCGTTGGTCTCTTTCAGGGTTGAAAGTGTCAGCTTGGTGTTTCGGTTCAAAGTGCAGGGAAAAGTATGCTCTTTGCGAGTCTCTCCGTCCCTATGCTTTCGTTGGTTGCCGGGGATAACCGAAGCCCCTTAAGGGACGTTGGACCCCCTCTATGCAGGATGGGGTCCCTGGCCTGCCTGTCCGTTTACCGGGGAGAATATTTGGAAACTTAGGGACCTGCCATTCTTGTGCCGCTACTCCTGGTTCCGGCCGCCCGGTGTCTCCTCTCGCCTCATCCTTCCTCTAAGGGAGTCCCCTTGTAGGATATAGGTACAATATCCACTATGTGAATCAGTGCCGGGTCCATTCCAAACAGTGCTCAAAAATCAGTATCGGTATCGGTATCTAGTATTGAGAAATAGTGGTATCGTCACCTCACTATGCAGAAGCATTTGGCAACAGGTCGCTGTCCTTAAAGAGTCGGGTGGGAAAAATCATACTTGACGGGCCTGTCACAGTATAGAATCCACTCTTTCCGGTGTCGCTGCGAAGTTACGAAAGTATAGCTTTCCTAGGGGTGTTTGATTACCAAGTCAAGACCATGTTGGAATGTTTCAGCGTAATGTTTAAGGTCCTATGAAAGCAACTACTTATCCTCTCCGCTGATGTCTTCCAGCAATGCTCGCCAACATCATAATATTGAAAGAAATTGGAGAGAAAGTTTGGAAATAAATGAATATCCAGTATTCTCATATAATGAACACAACTAAAGATGTTTAAAATGCTTAGATTAATATAGGTAGTTTCTACCTCAAGTGGAACGATGCTATATTGCGCAGTGAATAACAGAAATAGTACTTATGCGAAAATGGCATTCATTACTAACATCTATTGAACATTGGTTACAGTGGCAGAATCACCATATTAACCTTTGTGGTGATCAATTACCCGCGCCGGGTGGTTAACCTTAAAAAATCAATAAATTGCACTCATACTTAACTGCTACATGAATTAAATATAAAGTAAATATTAACTAATACAAAGGAAGTAAAGACACCAGTAAGATTTGGTAAAATTGCAGTAGCACATGAGATTATATTGTGGCGTGTATGTGTGTGTGCGTGTGTGTGTGTATTGTCACGTTAGACACATTGTTGCATCGTTGGCGACAGTATTGTGGGGGTAATTCTTTCGGCTTGGGTTTTGAAGTTCCTCTGGCGTGGCAACTCTCGATCTGGTGATCCCTAGCTAGCAGTGGAGAGTGGGGGAAGTGAGCGCGATTCCTTTGTGTGTTGTGTGCTAGCGTCAATTCTGGTCGAGTGTATGGTGTGGAAGGTCGTATGTGAATTGTGTGAATGTAGCCTCGTGTGTGTAGCATCTCCCTTCAATTTCTTCCTTTTTATCTTTTGTGTGTGATGTAGGGGCACCTTGTTATACTGAATAAATCACAGGTAATGAGATTAATGTGAAATTCTGTGTACTTTGTGATAACTGTCTCACGCCTGCTCTGGAATGTGTAGTTCAAGTTTCTGGTCCTCTTGCTACCTCTGCAGCTATACCTCCCAATGTATATGCTGTGGTAACTAAGATTTAATATCTAGCTGCAAACCTTTTGGCCTCACCGCAATATATAACAATATTCTATGTCTGTAATCATATATCAAAAGTTAAGAGGATTTAATATACCTCGTGCACATACATGCAAAAAGAGAAAACACACAGATAGGTTAGATTGCCGGCACTGAACGTTGGAAATTCAATTTAGACCACGACAGCGTTAACGGAAAGTGAATCAAAAACACTATCTTCAAAAAACTATATTATGCAGTTGCTAAAAAAGTTCTAAGCATCTCACTTTTACGGAAACACGTCCCTTTCTTTAACAGTTGTGTAAATAACTATTCTGCAGTTACATATTTTGTGTTTTTGTATTCCTTTATTTTAAACCAGTAGCTTCCACATCGTTCGTTATTGCTCAACATTTATAATTTTTACGTTCACTTATGTAAGACGTTGGAGTAGTGCAGTGGTTTCGTTTTCGGCTCTTGTTCCGAGGGTCAGGGGTTCGATTATCGGTTCTACAGTGGGATTTTAAGTCGTTCCTATCCACGCCTTCACCTCCGACTTGCTTATATGAAGTAGGTATCCCCAAGGTCAAACGTGGTTCGGAGTGCAGGTAAAAGCTGTAGATCCTCTCATTCCACCGTCATCCTTATTGCCCTACCATCGGAGGCAAGGATTCCGTCTGCTGGGTCCAGTTATCGCTTGGCGAAATGAGATGTCATAGGTCATATGAAGAGCGTAAGAAACGACGACGTTCACTTATGTAACTGGTCGTAAAATAGCTTATACTCCGATATAGTTGCTATGAATGCAATTAAGTTTAAATCGTTAGTAAAAGCCTATTTTTACTTTCTCTACTACGTATAGTAAGCAGGGGAAGTATTGCATTTCACCCAAAATTCGATACCGAGATTTCAATGGAAATACATGTTTTGAGACGCCCAGAATCTAAATAAAGCATTTTGGAAAACGTGTCGGTATGTGCGTGTGTGTCTAAAAGTATAACTCAAAAACAAAACGTCGGACTTCAGTTTAGTATCCTCCAAGATTGCGACACGAAAATTTTGGCTCTTCACGATTTCGATTAAAATATCGTATATGAAAGATATTTATATGATAAATAAAATATATATCTTGAACTTTCTGACAATAGCCTAGGAACCCTCTTCATTCGGAAGGAATTTTGTATAATCTTTTATAGCTTGTAAGTGGTTTCCTTCGGAAGGGAAGTAAAGCCGGTGGTCCCGTGCCGTGGATTTACGGCACGTAAAAGAACCTTAGGCCTGATTAACAGGCCTCTAAGAAAAATGACCAGTCTTTCACGCCAATATAGAATGGGACGCTAAGAACCACAGCAGTTAAAGAGCGTCCATAAATAAAACTCAGTTCAATTTAATTTACGTTAAACGTTAGACGCAACCCTACCACAGAAAAAATGTATATGTCTTTAAAAAACACAATTTGCTTAAGTTTTTTTGTTGTATAAGTCGTTTGTAAGATATCCTTTTTAAAGATTCGAATTGTTCAATACTTGTCATTATTTTAAAGTACCATTGATTTTCAGTTGTTTCTCGATTGCATGGAAGCGGTATGAAATTTTAAGGCCAGCATATAGCGTCCAGCTTTTAACATTTGACTATCGCTGTTCTCCTTATATTTATAAGGAAATGTGTAGGTAATGTAGCTATTTTTGCAAAGGTTTATTTGGATTAAATGTAGTAGATAGAAATATATGTTTTAGTAAGAACAGGTTGCATACCCACTAATAAATGATAAGAGGGCAGAGAAAGTCATGCGAATGTATTATTATATTTTTACTTCCTTTGTAATCCTGATGTATCAAACTTAATTGAAATAGTAATATATTTGATTTTAGTAATTCCTAGCATTTTGAATGAAATTATGCGAAAATTTTGTATTCATTCAATTGATCGATTTATTTGGGATGACAATAGTATTGGTCGATTATATAGCGTTCCAATATCTTTATAATTTGCTGAAAATAATCACCGTTGCGATAAACAGTAATGGTAGAATTTTGAATTCTTTATGAAGCTTATTAATAATTAAATTTCGTAGTATTGTTTTGCATAATTTTTTGTAAATATTCTATAATTTTCGTGTTTATATCTTCTTAGTGTTACGTAGAGTTCATTTCGAGAGGATAAATAATATTAAATACCGTAGGGAAAGTTCAAGTATTCTCGGAATAAAAAACTTCCACTTTTAAAGAAATTAGAATCGAACATCGAGAATTAATTACAGTTGTAGAACTTTTCCTATAAGAAGGTTTAACTACAAGTGACCAAAGGCAAAAGGAAGTGCTAATTAACTGTGCATAGTTGGCAATCAAAGCACAGTAGTGGGAACAAAAGAAGGTTGCCAGGGGGCCGTGAAGAAACTTCAGCCAACCGAACTGAACTACTGGACCCCTTCACAAAGTTCCCTTCAGCGCTTTTGCAACTCATTGAGTTGCTAATGCATTTCGTCAACTTTCCCAACTCAACTGCCGTCAAATCGCTCGAAACCCAGGGTGGTAATTGAATTTCAAGACGTTCGATACTCTTGCGTCAGGATTAGCACACCAACTTTCACTCCTCAGGGGTTTGGAAACAAAACATCGGGCCGCAAGATTCACACAATATTTTCACCAGAGCTGCATAACAAGTTAGATCCTGACGGTACAGATTAGGTGTTCTACAGAAAATACTCGACATATGAATCTGATTAATTCAAATGCTTTTCTCTACCCAATCTTCTACAAAGTATTCTAAAGAATGCATTTTTTTCCTTTCTCTACCACGAACATACGAGGGCTGTCCCGGAAGTACCCGACCTAACAAAGAAAAAAAATTTTGGGAAAAAACATCTTTATTTCTCTATATAATGCACTTTCAGCTCGATATACTTTTCCCAGCGATGTTCAATAGCTTCGATACCCTGTTTATAGTGAGAACCGTCGAGTTCTGCAAAATAGCCATCAACTGCAAAATCCACTCCTTCATTGTTGGCAATCTTTTACCACCAAGCCATTTCCTCAACTTTGAAAACAGAAAATAATCAGAGGGGACTAAGTCTGGCGAATGGGGTGCATAAGGAAGCAATTCTGCTTTAAGTCATTGATTTTAGCCATGGCGATAATGGATGTGTGAACTGGTGCATTGTCTTGATGAAACAGAACTTTGTTTTTCGCTAAATGTGGCCGTTTATACTTGATTTCATCATTCAAACGCCGCAATTAATTTGCATACTACTCGCCATTGATTGCTTTTCCTTTTTGAAAATCATCAATGAAAATTATCCCACGCGCATCCCAAAAAACTGACACCATGACCTGGCAAGAAAATGGAACTGTTTCACCTTCTTTGGAGCCGATTCTCCCCTTTCATTCCCTGTTTTGACATTCCTTCGTCTCAGGTGTGAAGTGATGGACCCATGTTTCATCCATGGTTATAAATCGAAGCAAAAACTCTGCTTTATTGCAGCAAAACATCGCCAAATACTCGACTGAAACATCCCCACGACGCTGCCTTTGTTCTATTGTGAGTAAACGCGGCACCCATCTTGTACACAGCTTTCTCATGTCTAATTTTCAATTAGTGTGCGATGTAAAAGCACTTTTTGAAATGCCTACGATGTCTGCTAGCTCGCGCACTTTCGTTCATCGTACAATTTCTTGGATTTTCTTCACAATTGCTGGCGTGGTCACTTCATTTGGTCGACCACTGCGATGTTCGTCTTGGCAGCTCGTACGGCCTGCTTAAACTCTGCCACCCAATATTTTACGGTTGTAAACGAAGGAGCAGACTCAGCTCAGCTTTAATATTAGACTAAGACCTTTCAAATGAAAGTATTGTATCACATAACGATGGCCAGTTTTATCGATGTTTACAAATTTGCTGAGTGTGTTCGCTAATAATGGCTGTCAAAAATGTACTAAACATAGCATCGTCAAACTTTAGCTGTATAAGGGTGGTACCTTCTACCATAGTCATTTGTTTGAAACAACAACCGCTATATATACGCCAGGTTCTTCCTCGTAGTAGGAAGAGATCGTATTGCATTCCACCCAAAAATTAGATACAGAGATTACATCGGAAATACAGGTTTTGAGACCCGTGAATCCATAATTTTAGAGAAACGTCCAGCGTGTGTCTGAACAGCATAACTCAAAAACGAAAAGTCGAATAAACACCAAACTTGGTGATGCTTTCCTGGCGTTCTAAATACGTACATCATTCCCGAAACGTGGTTTTCTAATTAACTGTACACCTGGCTGGAACCCGAGAAAATCTAGAGTACCAAACTTGGCATTTAAGCTAAATACCTTCCAAAGATTTGACACGAAGATTTTCAAGAAAATACTAACACCCACAACTACCCTTTACACGGAACATTTTTCGATAAGTTTTATTTTCTTAAAAATGGCTAACGATTTTGATTAAAATATCCTATATTAAAGATATTTACATGACAAATAAAATGCATATCCTGAAGCATAAGGCGAGAAATGTTCTTCAAAATCTTTGTGTCGCATCCTTAGAAGATGTAATACCAAGTTTTGTAGCCAACAGAGATTTAGTTTTTATTCCATTCACGTGACTTTCTATCCCAATGTCGTTTATTTCTGTGCGGCTTAAACAGACTACTCTTACGAGAGGTTATATTCTAGCTGTAAGATAAACCTTTGCATAAATAGTTTCATTACCATTTCGTTGTAGGTATAAGGGGAATAAAGGAATTACATACTATTTCCATGACAACACAAGAAACAACTGGCAAGCACTTTAAAAAAAATAGAACACTATTGAAAAATTCAAACCAATGGCACATCTCAGCAAATGCTGATACCATAAAAATGTGTTTGAAATAAACTGTGCGTTTTAAAGAGATCTACATTTTTTATGTAGACGTTTTTATCTTCTCTTATGGTTACCAGTTACAAAAAATAATATAAAATTCGCTCCGAATGAAGGGGATTTCAGAGGCAATTCCCCCCAAAATTAAAATATATATTTTATTGGTCATGTAAATGTCTTAAATATGTGGTATTTTAATAGAACACTTAGAGCCACTTTCTTCAGAAAACATTCAACATTTTTCCATAGGAAGGGTACCTTGGGGTGGGCAGTTTTTCTTGAAAATCTTTTTGAAGCATCTTTAAAAAATACTGAACTTAAATACTAAGTTCATTATTCATCCGACATTTTGCTTTCGAGTTATGCCGTTGCTGCACATACACACACGGCGCCTCAAAACACATATTCCCAGTGAAGTCTCGATATCAAATTTTTGTATGGAATGCAATACTTTCTCTACCTGCTAAATACGTCATAGAAAAAGTAAAAATTATAAAACATCAAATTCAGACTAAGAGAACTTCACAAGTTATTTGCAGAAAATTCAAGAGAGACAGTTTGCATACACTTGTCTTAAACATTGGTATTTTAAATAACATTGTTAGAGAAACTTTTGAGAAAATTAAAAAAATAACGAAATGCTTTTCATTTAAAGGGTAGTTTAGGGCAGTAAAGTTTTCTGTCTTGTTATCGTATCCTTGGAAGATCAAATTAAAATAGCTAGTTTGTTAGCTATCCAACATTGTTCACATATCTACATTTTTACTTCCTCTACTACGTATAGTAAATAGTGGAAGTATTGTATTCCACCCAAAAATTCGATACTGAGATTTCACCGAAAATACATGTTTTGGGACCCCCTGAATCCAAAAAAGGCATTTCTGGAAACATGTCCGTGTGTGTGTGTGTGTGTGTGTGTGTGTGTGTGTGTGTGTGAACAGCATAACTCAGAAACGAACAGTCGGATAAACACCAAACTTGGTTCAATATCTTCCAGAGATGCGACACGAAGGTTTTCAAGAAAATACCCCACTCTAGATTACCCTTTACATGGAACATGTTTCGAAAATGTTAATTTTCTCAAAAATGGCTAACGATTTTGATTAAAATATCATGTGTTTAAGATATTTTCATGACAAATGAAATGTATATCTCGAATTTTATGGGGATGTCTCCAAAAGTATTTTTTTGTTGAGTGAACCATTTTCGAGATATTGCTTATTATTCTCTTAAATTTTCCAATACTTTTTCTCAAATGGGAATTCGTTATTCATTATTTTTATGTCCTGGACATGCAAAGAGAATGGAATGCGCCACATAGCAACCAGCGCTTAAAATATTTGACTGTCGCTTAAAGCCTACCAATTCCCTTTGCACCTACAAGAAAATTAGCAATAAGATTAACATCTCGATTAACATGAAGCATATGGAGAATAAGAGTTTGTAAAAATAGTTTGTACAAGAGTGGGGAAAGTCATGCAAGATTATCTCAACACACAATTTTTTTGGGTGGAATGTATTACATTCCCTAATTTCTAAAAGTAGTAAACAAATAAAAAGTAAGTTCTTTGCTTGAAGTTCATGGTCCTGATTATGAACATTTTATGTGATTAGAATTATGCTGTGCTCACGAGAACATACAGGTTATCTGAGTAAAAACGTACCGTGTGAATATTAACTCATCTCACAGCCAATACAGCTTTGGTGTGGTTTACACTCTTTGACCATAGAACGTCAATGATTGCTTCTTGTTCCACTGCTTTGCGTTCGGTGGTAATGGGGAGATTTGTCATGCCGTTTGCTTTGTTTCGCTGAAATGGATTATGTTCAATCAATAACCTTTGCAAAACTGCAAGGAAATATCCTGTGATGCTAAACGAGTCCCAGCTACTCACTGTTCCTTAAAGAAATGAAGGCAACATGTGCAAAAACATAGATATAAATTGAATTATCAAATAAATAAATAAGATAATAGAGCAAAATTGTTGCGTTAAAACTTGCAACAATAAAACTGTATTCTAGGGATCAAAGTACTAATACATAAAATATTGAATCAAACAGTTTCTGGAATCTCAGCCTGTTTACAAGTTTTATTATGAAACTATTTTCTTAAAATGTCGTAGATAACTGGATTTTGCTTTGATAATTGATAATTCTTATAAGTTTAAAACATAGAATTCCAGTAGCGGATTAATAAGTGACAGATGAAGAAACTCAGGGTTAAAAAATGGCAAAACAAGGTTTTGTTGCGCACTGTTATTTCGTTTATCAATGATAATAACTAATAATAGTTACATACCTTGAGCTACTAGATATTCGTCGTTATGAAGTTAAATATTCGGAATAAATCCCTCTAAATAACGATTTCCAAACTTTTAATCAAAATAACCTGTAGTCGAGAGTAAACCACATTATTTCCAGGTAACCACGGAGGAGAGGCGACCAACTTCCACAATAGAGGATTGGGCAATTCTATGTCACATCGACCAAGAATCTGAAGCTTAATGTTTTATATGCATTTTTTGGTTTTGTTTTGTTTGTTCTTTTGCAAATCACTAGTATCCATAGAGGAAATGAAAATTCAGATGTTTTGAGCTGTTATAAATGTTTTTCTACAGAATCTCGAAAATAATCGAAAATGCTTCAGACACCCACATTTTTATATACAGGCTGGACCATTTAAGTTGAGACTGTACAATATATACAAAACTAAGCGTTGTAGAAAGAAATGTCTGTGATAAAAATTTGCTTATATTATGGGGAAAAGTAAATGCCATTAGTTGCGTTTTGTTTGGAGGACGTTATGATAGTCATTTTGGGATTAATTTAACTTTGTAAACGGGAACCCACAATTAGGATCAAATTAAACTGACCCTAAAATGACCATCACAACGTCCTCCAAATAAAACATGACTAATGGAATTTACTTTCCCCCCATAATATCAAGACACTTTTATTCAAGACATTTCTTTCTACAACGCTTAGTTTTGGAGATATTGTACAGTCTCAACTTAAAAGTTCCACCCTGTATAAATGGTCGTATATCATTAACCCTTTCTCGATGGGAGGTGCTGTTCTGCCAAGTTTTTAATCAGGTTACCCGTGTAATAAAAAGTGATTTGTTACATTCCAACACGTTTTGTATTTGGAAACCTCGGAAACGCTAGATTCATTTACCTTTTTAAAAAAATGTATGTTAAACTGAAATATTTTATAAGCTTTAATATTCATGATGAAGCGAGTTTTGGACGACACTAAAAATGTCTACTATGCACATTACAAGTTACTGAGGGCACGTAGCTACCATTTTATTTTGCTGAACATGATGCCTAATAGTGCATTTAAAGCACCTATTCCAATTTTCAAAACAAAGAACAATATTTTATCTAAAATAAACTCCATGAAAAAATACACATTTTAAGTTGCCAGTCTCCCACCCTCTTTGATTATCTTAAGTAATTGTTAATCATGTTAAGAGGATAATACGTGCCAGAGATTCCTAAAAACATTAAATGGTCACATCTATGTGTTAATGTATGTAAAGGTGCTATACCCAACAATACAAATTATTCATTTTTTAGAGTTCATCGTGTTTACGCGTATTTACATGTTGACGATAATGCAGTCTCAACGATTCAAGAAGTTTGGACATATTTTACTCCAAAATATTAAATAAATATTATAGTTAACCAGCTAGAGTAACATGTGGCCCCTTACTATTAACGGGGTATGTTTAAAATTCCGGCTAGATGTAAAATACCTCCCGAAGAGGAGAGCACCAAACTACATCAGGAAAATGTTTACAGTAACCATATGGTAGTCAGAATAATTACAAAGTGTCTTCTACATACTGTGAGTGCTTGCATAGAAAATCAAGATCAAAGATCCAAGCGGGATGGCTTAGACGGCAACGGCAACGTCTTTAGCCCGCATTCTGGAGGTTCAGGGTTTAAATTTTGTGGTCTGACCAATTTCACTGGTGCATTTCGTGGTTTCCTTTGGTCACCAAGGTAAACACCAGATTGGATATTTACTACCACGACCCAAAGTTCCACCCTAGTCCAAAACAATAGTAAAATGAAAAAAATACGGTAATAGCGAATGCTCTGTCATCAATCCGCAGATAATGAAAGCAGGTCGACTGGACGGCACCCTAATGCCATCTGCCGGACACGTGTAGAAGCACAGGTACATTTGCTATGCACATGTGGCGATGTTATGGCATAGGGATGAGACCTAGAAACCTAACTACCCACTCATCCACAAGATATTTGGAAACAGATTGAGGCAGTATTTTTAACACTAAAATGATTTAAGTCAAATTATATAATATAAAATGTAATAACAGTCCGCCTTAAAAGCAATATGTTTATAATATAATATATAAAAATTATGTAACCCGTCATTGTATTAATGCTTATATTATTAGTACATGTTTAATAGTGTTATGTGAATGTTTTACGCAATTTAATAATGTAGGAGCTGTGAGAATAATAGGTTAAAAGTTGCTAATAATGACGTAACAATGAGGTAACCTTGAGGCAATAATGAATTAGAATGTTTAATAATACCACTGGTAATTCTTGGAAACAAAAATGTAATTTTTGAGGCAGTTTATAAAATAGCCAATCATCAACCAGAAAAAAACTTAAGTTAAACAAAAGTATTCTATTGGATTAGGTATAGCCAATAAGAGATTTGAAATGCAGAAATTTACAAATTTAGGTGGTAGAAATCAGTTCAGTTTCTAGCAGACAGTGTTTAATAATTATTGTATGAGACGAAAATAGCTAACGTGTTTAAAAAGTGCAAGTATTTAATTAAAGTATCTCAGAGCTCTCTATATCAGTGAAGTGTTATTTTCGTCGTTTAAAGAATTAATAAATTGAGTGAAGTACAAATTATAATCTGTGTAAGCCTACATTCTTAGCCGCACTACTCCCTGCAAAGAAATCCATGTCTCTAACAATAATACTGACGCAGCCGAGGCAAACATAAATATATAATATTTAAAGAAACATTCAAAATACAAAATTGATTCTTAAACTTGGGGTAAAGGCCACCGGGAAGTAAATTTGCGGCAAGGCTACCGGAAAACGTAGTGTCATACGTGGTTGCAACTACTTCAAGTGTTCGGCTCCCCAACAGTCGAAATACAATACAACTCCTCCTAAAATTAAACTTCAAGATTCACCTAGTTAAAGCGACCTAAAATAAAGAAAAAAAATCAAAGATGTGAAGCACAACCCAAAAAGTGAAGCCAAAGTGGTGTTGAGCATTTCCTCAGATTGTATGTCCGAGCCCGAACTGGTAGGGTAGCGTCTCAGAAATAATGTACGACCTACATCGCAAGGGAATAGGGGAAACTAAACCAATGAGGGCATTTAGAACAAAATAATCAAATTGTGCCGAGAGCAAATAATTGGCACAGTTATCTGAATTTTTATGTTAAGATTTGGCAGATTCATTCAGTAATTATACATCAGAGCAGTTTAAAACATTGAAGCATTTCACAGGTAATAGACATAGTGTTTTTCAAAAAGAAGGAACAGATTTTAAATATTAATTTTTAGTGAACGACGATAGATAGCGACACATACGGCACATCATTGAATAGAGGAAAGTTCAAAGTTTTAAACCCCACCAATTAGTTTCCATTCAGTGGCTACAGTGGCGCTGAGTTTGTTTACTTGAAAAGCAGTTTTGTATGCTGCAGTTTGCAAAGAGTGAATCCATTGTTTCATTGCAGCGTGCATTTCGTTGTAAGTTCAACAAAGAGCCGCCTCGTCATTAAAAATTTACAATTGATGCAATAATTTCTTAGAAGATGGTTGCGTTTGCAAACGGAAAAACACTGGTCCGCCTCGCATAACAAACGGTGCTCATTTTGAACACAGAAAATAAAATTTCGAACTTTCCTCCATTCAGTGATGTATCGCATACGTCGCCATCTATTGTCGTTCATTAGAAATAAATATTTAAAATCTGTTCCTTCTTTTTGAATAACCTGTGTTTGTTAGAAATAACGCAAATGAATTGGAAATACTACGGTTCAATATTAATTATCAGTGGTTGATTTGATTCGAATACATTATAAAATTCATTAGTATTTTGTGGATTATAATTCAGAGAAATCCTGAAATGCAGTAACACATCAAAGTGTTAATCTTGAAGCTAAAACTAGAATTTTAAAGCAACCGAGAGAACACACAGAAGCTAAACTCAAATGCACACAGCCTGTTTTTCTTAATAGCACGAATGAACTGCATCATTAGGGATGAAGCGCACTTGAGATGCTGTTCTCCTTTACCGTGTTTACAGAACGAAATTGTCAAACCTGCAGTAAACCATAAGACACCTTGCACTTGCCCTGTTTATTCGTAATAATTACATTTACGCCCGACAGTGCCGGCATCTGCTGAGCGAGCTATTCACTATTCATGAAGCGCGGAAGTGCACCGGAATTGTGGCACCGAACATTACAAAACGGAACTGTCCAAAAAATATAAATACATTCCTAGGCTTTTCGTGTTTTCGTAATGTTCCCAGCGCTGCGACGCACGCAAAACCCTCGTTCAGTGACGTCACCGAGGCGAAAATAAATGAACAGCACACAGCGGCTTTGCTCAGTGTCACATCCGGCCAACCCTTGTACTGATCAGAGGGTATAAAGTAACAAGAGGGAACATATGCAGTAAAGCCTGGGAACATCGTATCATAAAGTTAGATGACAGTGTAATCTCGCACAATTCATTGCCCTTTCGGTTTCTGGATTTAACTATTTCGTTTATCATCCTGTGAATGTAGGTTATCAGGCTGTTATTATTATTACTATTATTAATTATTATTATATTTAATTATTATTATACTCTAAATCCATTTTAATTCCCATGACAGAAATTTGCGAACAAATCGAATCTGACCGGGGTTAGCAAATGAAATAAAATTTAATTGGGATAGAGCGGCATATATACTTAACTTAGGAAAAAAGGAAAGATAAGGAATGGCATGATTTAGACTGGGGGACTGGAGGGCACAGAAAATGAGTGACAATTCTGGAAGGAGAATTTGCTCATTCTGTGATTTGGATGAGGACTGGATATATATTTTGGCGAAATTGCACAGTGGGAGAACCAGCGAACAATTAAACTCAAAGAAAAATTCTTAAGTCCCTCAAGAAAGAGATTGGCATGTTGGGAGCTACTGGCTGACCCGAGGAACTGGCAAAACATGGGCAATTTCTTGGCTAAAGTGCGCGAACCTAGGTAAGATTTGTTCAGTTAGACAAAGGTAATTTATCTCCATTTTCCTTTTTCTTGTTCTTTTTGTTTTCTTTTCTTTTTCTGCTGTTTATTTTGTCACCATACTTTTATCTTAAATATGTATGTACGGTGAATGACCCATGCACTAAATACTTTTGTAACAACTTCAATAATTTGAAACCAATAAAGATATCTTATCTATCTTTCTATCTACTTTCTCTGCTGCTTACCTACAATAAATAGAGTACTACTGCATTCCACCAAAAAATTTGATATAGAGATTTCACCGGAAATACTAGCATTGAAGTAACCTAAATCCAAAAAGAATAACAATGGTCCGTGGGTGTGCGTGTGTGAGCGTCTGCCTGCCTGTAGTATCCAGCATAACTCAACAATCTGACGAGATAGATTTACACGATTTTCTCTGCTCAGTCTTCTAAAAACTATTTTTACGAATGTAATTTTTCTTTCGCACGAGCCGAGTGTAGGACAAGGTTGAAAAGGTAGGATCAGGCTGAAAATCAATGGCACAGCCAGGATTTGAACCACAGATCTTCCGGTTTCCACCCGGTTGCTCTAACCAACTGAGCTATCATAGCAATACACCGGCACAACATTAAATTCCCCAACTGACTCGCATTTTTCCCTCTAAACCCACTAGGAGTTTTCAAATTCATTTTCCGATGACATACCCCAACCGATTTACAATGTCTTCCCTTTTAAATCCTGAGCTTCATAGTTCAACGAACTATTAGGTCAATCAATGGCAATTTTTCTTTCACACAAGTGTGTAGGACAATACTGAAAAGGTATAATCAGATTGAAAAAATCAATACCATAGCAGGGATTTGAACTACGGATCTTCTAAGTGCCGATATGTTGCAATGGTAGCACAGTTGTTTAGAGCAACCAGACGAAAACAGGAAGATCCGTGATTCAAATCTCGGCTATGGCATTGAATTTTTCTGCCCGATTCTACCTATCCTAATTTTACGAAACCTTATTCTGTCTGATTCTTGTTAATAGAGATAATCTTTCTTTACACATACGTTATACAGGTGGACCATCTAAGCTGAGAACGTACAATATCTCCAAAACTAAGCATCGAGAACGAAATGTCTTTAATAGAAGTTGCTCGATATTATGGGGGAAAGTAAATGCAATTAGCCGTGTTTTTATTTGCTAGACGTTGTGATGGTAATTTTAGGGTCAATTTAAACTGACCCTAATTGTACAGGGAGAACCAAAAGACTACGAACCATCTGCGCGGTGTTTTTCCTGTCCTCGTCCTCAGCACTCGTTGCCGTCTGCCGCTATCATAGAAAGGCGCGGATGAAACCACACAACATTTTTAAAACTACTTTTAAAGCTTTACCTACCAATTTTATGAAAGGAGATCTGAAACTGGCCACCGTCGTTGTCCATACATTTTGGCACCTCTTTGGGAAACTATCCATCACTCGCCGTAGTTCACGTTGAGAAATGCTGGCAATTTCCTGAGGGAATTTTTGTTTTAATTCTTCCAGCGTGTATGGGTTTGTCTCGTACACGCAGGGGGGTTAGGTCGGGGGACCGGGGGGGCCACAAATCTCTACTAATAATTCTGTTCCCAAACACACTTTCATAAAGTTGTTAAGTAAAGCCTTTAAAAATAGTTTTAAAAATGTTGTATGCTTTCATCCGCGCCTTTCTATGATAGCGGCAGACGGCAACGAGTGCCGAGGACACGGACAGGAAAAATTCCGCGTAGCCGGTTCGTAGTCTTTTGGTTCTCCTGTAGGTTCCCATTTAAAAAAAATCTGATGTGTTACACTCACATGACTTTCTCTACCCTTGTACAAAATATTTTTACAAACACTTCTCCATATGCTACCTGTTAATCTAGATATCGAGATGTTAATCTTATTGCTAATTTTCTTGTAGATACAAGGGGAATTGGTAGGCTTTAAGCGATAGTCAAATATTTTAAGAGCTGGTCCATTTTCTTTGCATTACCAGGACAAAAAAGAAACTAGGAATGAATAAGGAATTCCCATTTGAGAAAAAGTATAAGTATTGGAGGAAAATTTAAGGGAATAACAAGCACTATCTCAAAAATGGTTCACTCAAAAAAAAATTGTATCCGATATAAATTGTGTATTTTAGCGAATTCTACATTTTTTGTGTAATAAAACTTTGTTTATCTCTTATGGTTTACCAGCCATGCAAAAATCGTTCACAAAGAAGTATACTTTTGGAGACATTCCCAGAAAATTCAAGATATACATTTTTTTGTCAGGAAAATATCTTAAACATATGATACTTTAATCAAAATCGTTACAGCCATTTTTGAGAAAATTAAAATTTTCGAAAAATGTTGCATGTAAAGGGTAATCTGGGGTGGGGATTTTCTTGAAAACCTTCGTGTCGCTGATACTGAAGATACTGAACCTAAACACCAAGTTTGGTGTTTATCCGACTGTTCGTTTCTGAGTTATGCTGTTCAGACACACACACGGACTTGTTTCCAAAAATGCTGTTTTTGGTTTCAGGGGATCTCAAAACATATATTTCCGGTGAAATCTCGTTATCAAATTCTTGGGTGGAATACAATACTTCCCCTACTTACTATACGTGGTAGAGAAAAAAATTGTACAGTCTCAACTGAAATGGTCTACTCTGTATATACAGCGGTTCGGGAATTCCCCTTACAGACTTTTTGGGCTTGTAGAGGGGCAGCTGAATACATCATGTTTTGAATAGGAATCCATTTCCAGAAACATACCGTTTCCGTGCAACAACGATTTGAGAACAGTGTTAAAAGTGACCACGTTTGCTTAACTATTTTAGTTAGGCGTGACTCGTTGCATCACTTTTCTTACGATTCAGCTCATTAGGTAATACTACTAAAGAAATAAACAGGAATCTTGATCAATTTTCACAAACACTTTTGTTTACAGTTAAACTTAACAATTTGTCTTCCTTACAGGAAGGTTACCATTCTGATTCACTACAATTGAGGCAGTATTCTTAACACTTAAATGATTTCAGTCTAATTATATAATATATAAATTCAATAACAGCCCGCCTTAAAGTAATTTGTGTATTTAACAATATATGAAAAGTGTATATTACAGTCATTGTGTATGTGTATACTATTGTATCCATGTTCAATAATGTTATGTGAATATATTACGTAATTTAATAATCTAGGAGCTGTGAGAATAATAAGTTAAAAGTTGCTAACAATAATGTAACCTTGAGGCAATAATGAGTTTGAAAGTTTAACAATACTACTTGTGATTCTTGGAGAGGCAATAATGTAATTTTAGTGACAGTTTATAATAATAGCCAATCAACAATCAGAAAAAGCTTTAGTTAAATGAAGTTATTCTATTGGATTACGAATAGCCAATCAGAGACTGGAAATCAGAAATTTACAAGTTTAGGCAGTTGAAATCAATTCAGTTGGTTGCAGACAGCGTTACTAACCAGACCCAAAGAGTGTCCAAGAGATTAATACGTATTCTTGAGAGACGAAAAATAGTTTGTGTTAAAAAGTGCAAATAATTAATAAAATAATCTCACAGCTCTCTATCAGTGAAATGCTATATAAATCGTATCAAGCATTAATAAAAGGAGTGAAGTAAAAATTATAATCTATGTAAACCTACATTCAGTCGCACCACAACCCTGCTAAGAGAAACGTGTCTCTAACAATAATACTGACGCAGACGGGCAAACATAAATATTAAATATTTAAAGAAACAGTTTAATTAATGTTTTTTATAAAAATTGGGGCGATGGCTACCGGAAACTGTTTAATATACGTGCGGATTGCAACTACTACAAGTTCGGCTCCCCAACAGTTGAAATACAATACAACTGCTACTTCAAATCGGCTTTTCCATACGAAACAATAACTTCTTCACAATCCATTGGGAAATAAGACCTAAGAAACCAAAAACAAATTTAATCATGTTTTACAAACACTTTTGTTTACAGTTAAACTGAACAATCTGTATTTCTCTTCGTCACAGGTTGGTTGGCATTCTGATCTGCTACAATGTTCGATGTGAGCGTCACTAAAGTTGTTGCATACATTGTACCTACGAATGATGTTCTGGTAAAGTCCCTCCATCATCCTGGTATCTCTGCAATTTGTTGTGCAGCGACCACAGTGGCAAATTTCTTCCCGATTTTATAGAGCTCAAACCAGGGTAGAGAGGTAGGATAGAGATAAAATGAAATCAGCCGCTTGTCTGACACATTCACCACTCGTCGTGACTAGCCGGTTGCATACCAGGCAAACCGACTTAAAATTGTTATAGCACAGAAGAGGTACGTTTCCAGATATCGGTTCCTGTTCAAAACATGATCTATTCAGTCCCCTCTACAAGTCCTGAAAAATTGTAGGGTGAATTTCCGAACATCCTGTATAGGAAGGATAAAAGATAGTCAGATTTTTAAAAAACGATCGCTATGTGATAACTAACTAAAATTCCATGCTCTGTACATGACTATTAGAAAAAACCAATAGCAGTTTACCACTTGAAAAAAGTAAAAGTATTCCAAAATTCAAACAAATAAAGCGTATCTCGGAAATGGTTAACATCACAAAACTGATAAATTGTGTGCTTTAATAAGATCTAGATTTTTTGTGTATCAAGATTTTGTATATGTCTTTGGGTCTAGCAATTATACAGGATGTAACAAAAATGCATGGCACAAATTGCAAGACACATTCCTCACACGTAGACGAAGAAGTTATGTTATATGAACATGGATCTGGAAACGCTTTGTTTCCATGTTACAACTCATTTTCTCCAACTCATTAATAATGGGAAACACACGAACAGAACGTTAGAATCATGAGGAACGTACACTCTTGGTTACGTTGTCATTAACGTAGGTGCACCACCAGTGTTTTGTTTTACATGTCCCTCTTGCCATGCGACTTGCATCATTGCTTGTTTACACGTAACATCAACTGTTCCAGTGAGTAGTACGACTTTGACAAACACACGGGTTACTACGACGACGACATTTGGCGGGCTGAGGGCAACCCGAAGGTGCGTTAGGCGTGTATCTGCCCTAATAAGGGCTTAACCACGTAGTGACGGGATAGGGGGGTTACAGAGTGGTGGTTGAGATTTTTATAGGGGAGACAAGGGAGGTAACAAATATTGTTCCTCAACGGTTGCCGGTCATGGTGGAACGGCCCTTCCGCACCGCTGATGTTAGTAATTTTGCATTTTCAAAGCGTAGGGATAGTAATTTTGAAGTCCAAGCTACTCTTGAAGCGATTGTATAGGAGCTCAGCCTTAGCTGCTGGTGGAAGTGCTCCGTTGTTACCGGATATGCCCTCATGCCATGCGGGGAAGCCGGTGACGCCTCAAGCGGCGTGTTCTGGGGTTATAATCCTTAAGAGACCGAACGAGGGCGCTCTGATGGTTATGGCAACTGGTCGTAAAGTTTTGCGGCCCGGCGCCTAATTTCATCAACCACTTAAGGAAGAGATGAGGCTTCGTGAAGCAGTCTCACGGAAAAGGAGCGGTTTACAGAATAAATAGCCCGAAGGCCCACCCGTTGCAGAAGCAGCAGACTGGAGTCTGCGACCATGCCCCAGATCTTGCAGGACTGTAGGCCCACCCGTTGCAGAGCAGGACTGGGATAATGAGCGCTACGGGCTACTACGTACTAGTAGAGTTGATTACAGACTTGGCTACTGCAATGACAGTAGGTATACACAAATGTAGAGATGGCAGATGCCATAATTAGCAGACGGCAATGGCACTTGAGCTCAACGTTTGTACCGGGACAGATTTCCAGAACGAAGGTGCCCCGACAGGAAAACGTTTGAAGCCATTGATCGTCGTCTTAGGGAACATGGGGCATTTCAGCCTTATACTTGCGACCGGGGAAGGTCTAGAAAGACGAGGACACAGCAACGGAAGGCGGCAATTCTTCAGGCAGTTGACGACGACCTTAGTGTTAGTACAAGACAAGTAGCTGCAACAATGAATGTTGACTACATGAGGTCCGGTCCCATTCATACCATTTACAGCGTGTGCAGCACTATCAGCAGCTGATTTTCCTGCACGGGTACGCTTCTGCGAATTCTAGCGCAACAGTGCTGTTTACAGATGAGGCATCGTTTCAACGAGATCAGATTATAAATTATCACAATCGGCATGTATGGGCTAACGTAAATTCTCGCACAACTGTTGAAACAAGTCATCAACAAAGATTTTCTATCAATGTTGGGGCCGGCATTGTTGATGACTGTTTGGTAGGGCCTCACGTTCTTCCATCAACGGACAAAGTTACCATAATTTCGTAGAGAATGTTCTACCTGATCTGTTAGCAGATGTGCCTTTAGCTGTGCGAAAAATCATGTACTTCATGCACGATGGAGTACCTCCTCATTTTAATGTTTATGTCCGTCGGTTTCTAAATAACGATTTGGTGACAGGTAAGGGTGGACCAATTGCCTGGCCTCCACGCTCCCGGACCTAAACCCACTGGACGTTTATTTGTGGGGGCATTTGAAAGCTCTTGTGTATCGAACCCCAGTACCAGATGTTGAGTGTATCCGTACCCGTATTATGGAAGGCTGCGAAACCATACGCAATACTCCAGGGATACATCAGCGCATCCGGGATTCACTACGACGGCGGGTTGATGCATGTATCAATGCTCACGGAGGGCATATTGAACATCTCCTGTGAGAAAGAGTTGCATGTGGTATGCTGGTACGTTCTATTCTTGTGCGTTGCCCATGATTAATGAGTTAGAGAAAGTGAGTTGTAACATGGTAACAAAGGGTTTCCAGACCAATGTTCATGTAACAATTTCGTCTACGTGTGAGAAATATGTCTTGCAATTTATGCCCTACATTTTTGTTACTTCTTTTATATGGCATTCAAAATGAACAGGACCATACCACAAAAAAATTCAAGACAAACTTGTCATGTAAATATTTTAAACGTAAGGGCTTTTAATCAAAATTGTTAGAACAAATCTTGAAAAACTAAGAAATAACGAACATTTTTCCATTGTTTGGAAAAAGAGAGATTTACTTGAAAATCTTAATATTGCATCCTTGGCAGATGCTGAAACCTAAATACCAAGTTTCGTGTTTAACAATCTTTTCGTTGAGTTATTCTGTTCACAGATAAACACACACAGAAGAATCTCTTCTATTTTTTTTCTGGAATGCAATATCTCCTCTACTCATTATATGTTAGCAGAAGAGAAAATATGAACAAAATGTCCGACAATTACACTTGGTATTCAAGTTCAGTATCTTACAAAGATGAGGCACCAAGATTTTCAAGAACCCTCCCAAAACAAACCACTATCCTTAGTACTCTGTGAATAACCTGTGATCATTCGGAACGAATTTTGTAATATTTTATACTTTGTACACCACAAGGGAGGAAAATGTTGCTACAAAATACATTTAGATCTCGTTAAAGCCAACAATTCATATTAATTTTTACTTTCCCTACTACGTACGGTAAGCAGGGAAAGTATTGTATTCTGCCCTAAAATTCGATACCAGCTTTCATCGGAAATACATATTCTGAGGCTTTCTGAATAAGAAAAAGAAGCATTTTAGAAAAGTCCCGTGTGTGCGTGTGCGCGTGTGCGCGTGTGCGAATAGCATAACTCAGAACAAAAATTCGGATAAATACTAAACTTGATATTTAGGTTCAGGCTTTTAAGAAAACCCCCTCACACCAGACTACCCTTTACATGGAATGTTTCGAAAATTTTGATTTTCTAAAAAGTTTCCAACGATTTCGATTAAAATTACCATATGTTTAAAACATTTTCAAGGCAAATTAAATGTATATTTTGAATTTTCTGGGAATGTCTCCAAAAGTTCTATTCATTCTGAATGGCTTTCTCATAGATGGTAAACCGTAAGAGATAGACATAATTTTGCTACACAATAAATGTAGAGCTCATTAAAACACACAATTTATGCCATATACGTTTTTTGTGGTATGAACCATTTCCGAGATATTCCTTGTCATTTGTTTGAATTTTCCAATACTTATACTTCTGAAATGGGAATTCGTTATTCTTTTTTTATGTCCTGGACATGCAAAGAGAATGGAATGCTCCACATAGCCACCAACTCTTAAAATATTTGACTATCGCTTAAAGCCTACCATATTCCCCTTGCATCTACAAGAAAATGAGCAATAAGGTAGTTTCTGCAAATGTTTATCTCGATTAACATGAAGTAGATGGAGAAAAAACGTTTGAAAAATAGTTTGTACAATTGTAGAGAAAGGCATGCGAGTGCAACACATCAGACTTTTCTTGTGACATTAACTACATCCGGGATATTTTTGTTATTGGTTGAAATTTTCAAATACCTTCTACTGTATTCCTCTCATACCTACAACGAAATGTGTAATGAAACCACTTATACGAGGGCAGTCCCAGAGGTACCCGATCTGACGTATATATAGCGGTTGTTTCAAACAAATGACTATGGTAGAAAGTACCACTCTTATGAAGCTTAAGTCTGAAGTTTGATGATGCTACGTTGTTTACTAATATTGTTTGGCAGCCATCAATAGTGAACGCTCTGACAAAATTTGTAAACATGCATAAAACTGGTCATCGTTGTGTGATACAATACTTACATTTGAAAGGTCTTAGTCCAACTATATTAAAGCTGAGCTAGATTCTACTCTAATGGGAGTCTGCTCCTTCGTTTATAACAGTAAAATATTGGGTGGTAGAGTTTAAGTGGGGCCGTATGAGCTGCCAAGACGAACATCGCAGTGGTCGACCAAATGAGGTGACCACGCCAGAAATTGTGAGGAAAATCCACAAAATGGTATTGGATGATCGTCGAACTGAAAGTGCGCGAGCTGGCAGACATCGTAGGCATTTCAAAACGTGCTGTACATCGCACACTAACTGAAACTTTGGACATGAGAAAGCTGTGCGCAAGATAGGTGCCGCGTTTACTCGCAATGGAACAAAAGCAGAGTCGTGAGGATATTTCTGTCGAGTTTTTAGCGATGTTTTGCTGCAATAATGCCGAACTTTTGTGTCACTTCATAACCATGGATGAACCATGGATCCATCACTTCAAACCTCAGACGAAGGAACAGTCAGAGCAGTAGATTAAAAGGGGAGAATCGGCTCAAAGAAGGCGGGACAGTTTCATCTGCAGGCAAGGTCATCGCGTCAGTTTTTTTGGAATGTGTGTGGAATAATTTTCGTTGATTATCTTCGAAAAGGAAAAGCAATCAATGGGGAGTATTATGCAAACTTATTGCAGCATTTGAATGATGAAATCGAACAAAAACGTTCGCATTGAGTGGAAAAGAAACTTTTGTTTAATCAAGACAATGCACCAGTTCACACATTCATTAAAACCATGGACAAAATCAATAAGTTCAAGTTCGAATTGCATCCTCATACACCCTATTCGCCAGATTTAGTCCCGTCTGATTATTTTCTATTTCCGAAGTTGAAGAAATATCTTGGTAGTTAAAGATTTACCAAAAATGAAGCGGTGGAGTTTGCAGTTGATGGCTGTTTTGCAGAACTCGACGGTTCTCACTATAAACAGGATATCGAAGCTATTGAACATCGCTGGGAAAAATGTATCGAGCTGAAAGGAGACAATGTAAAGATGTTTTTACCCAAACATTTTGTGTTTTCTTTGTTAGGTCGGGTACTTCTGAGACATCCCTCTTACTTTATTAACAAGAAGTAGAGACCAATTTTTACTTTCTCTACTACGTATAGTAAGCAGGGGAAGTATTGTATGCCACCCAAAAATTGTATACCGTGATTTCATCGGAAATATATGTTTTGAGACCCCCTGAATCCAAAAGGAAGCGTTTTTGGAAACATGTCCGTGTGTGTCTGTGAACGGCACAACTCGGAAACGAACAGTCGGATAAACACCAAAATTAGTATTTAGTTTCAGTATCTTCCAGAGATGCGACACGAATGTTTTCAAGAAAATCCTCCTACCCCAGATTATCGTTTACATGGAACATTTTTCAAAATTTTAATTTTCTCAAAAACGGTTCTAACATTTGGATTAAAATACCATATGTTTAACATATTTTTATGACAAATGAAATGTATATCTCGAATTTTCTGGGAATGTCTCCAAAAGTATTCTTCATTGTGAACGACTTTTGCATAACTGGTAAACCATAAGAGATAGACAAACTTTTACTACAAAAAATGTAGATCGCGTTAAAATACACAATTTATGTTATATACATCTTTTCTTTTTTGAGTGAACCATTTTCGAGATATTGCTTGTAATTCCCTTAAATTTTCCAATACTTATACTGTTTCTTAAATGGAAACTTGTTATTCATTTTTTATGTCCTGGACATACAAAGAGAATGGAATACTCCACATAGCAACCAGCTCTTAAATATTTGACTATCGCTTAAAGCCTACCAATTCCCCTTGTATCTACAAGAAAATTAGCAATAAGATTAACATCTCGATATCACGATTAACATGAAGCATATGTAAAAATAGTTTGTGCAAGAGTAGAGAAAGTCATGTAAGTGTAACACATCAGATCTTTTGGGGTAGAATGCAATACTTCCTCCACCTATTATGGGAATGTGCTAGAAAAAATAAAAATATTTATTTTCTTCTGCCTTCAGCACTTTTGCAGCCTCGATATACATCGACATTAATTTTGATTTATCTGGTTCGTTATTTGCCCAACATGTAACGCTTCATAATATATCGAGGTGAAAGATATCATCTAAAATTTATTTGTATTTTAAATCACCAGAATATTTCAGTCAAAAGCTGAATCAGCACATTATTGATGTTTATAAATTCAACGCTTTCACGTAGCATACGAGTACCATTACAATTTCAAATAGGACCTAACAGGGCGATAAATTAAAAAGGCTCCGAATGTCAAGTTGGTGGTTTTAGTGCAAAAGGGGTACAATTTAAACAGCTGTATCTTCATACCAAATGACTACCAGGTTGCATATTATCGACTACTAGACCCTGGTGTCATGACCAAGTAACAGTTTCTGAAGGATTAGCAAGATGTCATTAAACCTAACGTTGAAACTGGTAGCCATGTTTAAAGCGGGCGGAGTATGAGAATCTACGATGAGCGTCCAATAGTAAGTTTCTCTATTTTATAAAAAACATTACGCACAGTTGATCATATTGAATTAATTTTATTTATATTGCACAATCCTTCTGTTACTTTTCTAAATAATCAATATGTTTTCCCAAGCATTCTTGGGGATGCGACACAAGTTTCTCCAAGCCAGTGTTGTACCAGGTCGGGTCGTGTGCTCGCAACTGTAACGGTATCACTTACAAATGCTTGTTTACATCAGTGTTGAAGCCATCTTGTGACGTCATTCATTTGTTCGGTTTGTAGCTCCATCTAGTGTTAGCAATTTGTGGCAGTGTTAGCTTCTGTTTGATTTCATTTCAAATATCCTCCCGCTAGCTATTATCCTGTTGGCTTGGGCACGTATCTCTATACAGGTTGTGAAACGGAAAGGAATCTTTTATCCAAAAATTACACTGATGAAGAAATTTGTTTTATAATTTTTATTGTCGAACACGTCCACTATCACTTTTACATATTGATCTAGATACTCGCCAAACTGAAACTGTTATAATAACTTCTTACTGATCACTTTTAATCCACGTACTTCAATCTTTTGTATAATTAACTTTACCATACTTTAGATCTTTCATAATTCTGCTGCGCGTAACTTGTGAATCTATATCCGATGTATGTCGAACTGACTGACTGAAGACGACGTGTAGTGTACACAGATTTTTGATGAACTGGACGCGATCTACCTCTGACTTGGCTTATTTATACTCCTGCAATCAGATACGCCTAAAGATTATAACTGAACTGCAATTGGCTAATAAAACGCGCCAACATTAGCGTCTATTTTAATATCCAATGAAAACCACGAATACATATTGCTTTTAGGGAGAAAATATTCCAGAAGTTTCTACCGAAAACGCGCCAACATTACGTAACTTCCTTGTTTCCAATAATGATAAACAGCTCACCCCCCTCGCTGCATTATTGCGCTATTATTGACAGTTTCAGTAAGGCCATATAAACTTATTTCCCAATAATAATTACAATTAATAAACATCTGAAATCAATGTCACATAAAAATGCTTATTCATATTACAATCATTATTTACATTTAAGTAATTTGTGATACAAATTACTGCATCACAACCAGCTGTTCACTGATATGACTTCATCATCGGGTGTTAAAAGTGCTTACCTTTTGAGTTGGAGGAACAAGTGAAAATCACTTGGGGCAAGCTCCAGTGAATATGGAGGATACGAGAAAACTTCCAAGTTGAATCTTGACCCAGGCGGAGCTCAGAAGATTCAACTGGAAAGTTTTCTTGCATCCTCCATATTCACCAGAACTTTTCCCCAAGTGATTTTCATATGTTCCCCTGACTCAAAGGTCATCTTGGAGGTAAGCACTTTAACACCGTGTCGAAGATCAATCAGAAATGAACAGCTGGTTATGAGCACAGGACCCGACTTCTGGTTCTGAGCTCGGCCTGCGTCAAGATTCAAGTTGAAGTTTTCTCGTATCCTCCGTATTCATAGGATTTTCACATGTTCCTCCAACTCAAAAGGTAAGCACTTTTAACACCGATGATGAAATCAAATCAGTGAACAGCTGGTTGCGAGCATAGGACCCTACCTGGTACAACACTGGATTGGAAAAACTTGTCACGTCCGCAAAAACGCTTGGAAAACATGTTGACTATGTAGAAAAGTAACAGAAGGGCTGTACAATACAAATAAAATTAATAAATTAATGATCAATTGTGAGTAATGTTTTTTTATAAAATATTGAAACTTATTTATTGGACGCCCCTCGTATATATAGGAGGTACGCGAGTTCCCAACAATATTTCCAGTAGTATTATGTGAAACGAGGGGCCTAAAACCACGGTTTTAGCTTTTGGTTACTGATTATTCAGCTTGAACAATAGTAATTATCAAAAGCTGTTATAATAATAATAATAATAATAATAATAATAATTATTATTATTACTACTACTAATTATGATTATTATTATTTTTTACAAAATATTAAATCGCCTTAACTGTTGTCTTACAGGCAACTTTTCTCAATCACCAATTTATTTTGTTTATGTCCTGGCAATTATTCACGCGCAAGTTCGTTTTCGTAACTCTTTTTATAGATATGATGTCAATACACATTTTCTACACATACAAGAGCACATATCAGGCAACTTTTTCCTTTTTGCCTTCAGACTGTTATGTCTTTGTACCTCCCTAAACCACTGAGAGGTGTCGAAGTGGACCCCAGACAGAAAACTCGAATTAACCCAATATAATTATCTTATGTGCTACTTAGAACAAATAATACCATTTTAAAACAATAATTCTGATATATCAAAAATATTTACCTACAATGTACCTCTAAATTAGCATTGTGAATCAAACAACTGAATTAGAAATTACAAATTACAATATTTTTATTTTCCAGCACTATCTCATAAGATCAAACAATTTATTTTCTTATTTTTCACTGGGATTCAGAACTGCATTGTAACATTTTTATAATGTACTACTAGTACCGTTTAAGTCTTTTACCTGGATGTTTACAATTCATGTTCACTAATTATAACATCCAAGAGAGACTACTCTATGAGTTTTCTTACAGTAATTATCGCAAATTAATTTCTTGCAACTATCACACTTTGTTCTATCATTTTTACTTGGACATAACCGACATCTGTCTTTTAAAGGTTTCGCCTTTCCGTTTCAACATGACCTTAAAATGCTCACTAAGAGAGTACCGAACTGTTCCACACAATTCAAAGCAACAATGCTTGCTAGAGTAACTGAAAAACGCAAGACAGCCAATATAAAACTCTTCAAGATACAGAAAAGTTTGAGACATGCACTGCTATAGGGCGAAGTGGACCCCAAGTTGCGTCTTATTTTTTTACCATTGTATTTACCTAACATTTTATGTAACTATTTTGTGGCAGTAAAGCTGATTAAATTTGTAACACTTTACACTAACTCCAAAATTCTAAACTAGATATTTCACTCCTAAAAACTAAAACGTTTAATACTGGAGTCCAGCTGGACCCCGCATAGCAGTCTGAACGTTAACATCCGTTCGAGATATATAAAGAAACTGCACATGAAAGTTTATTACCTAAAACGCTGGAAAATTGGAAGTAACAGTGAATGTTTCGGAAATTACTTATGCTACGAAAAAGCTTTACATTTTATATTTTAACCTGCAGTTTTCCTGAAATAAATCTTTGTCTACGGGTGATTTGCAGACAAAAAAAATTATCAGTGAAACAGTTCTCATGTCAAAGGATAAACGGTTAATGAATTCAAAGAGGCCAATACCATCACACTCTTGTGTAGGGGCGCTTCCTGTCTACTACCGGTTATATTACTGTTTTTCAGAGATGTTTAGTTTGTTGGCTTGAGGAGCTGTACACAGGGGAGGGAAAGCGGTATATTTACCTACAAGTTCATCCAACGCTCTTTGCCGCTAACTATTCTCTTAGCACTTTCGTTTCTCCCATTCCATTCTAGATACACCATTTTGTGACTTTGTTGAGAGATTTTGACATCATTCTCTGCAACCCCACACGAATAATACTTCATTACACAGAAGCAGCAGAACATCCCATTAAGAATTACTATGTCTTTATGTTGCAGGTTGAGCGGAGGTCCGTGGAATGGCTGTACCGCAGTGGATGGCGCTGCTGGTGGTGCTGGCGATGACCGGCCTCCAGATCGTAGCTGGCACATCTTGCCGGGTATCTCAGTTCTTCTGTGACACCGGACAGTGCGTCGCCCTCGATCGGTACTGCGACGGTGCCGACGACTGTGGGGATAAGTCTGACGAACCTCGCTACTGCTCACGTAAGTACGAACTTCAATACTTATCACTTCATGTCTGCCTTAAGCCGGGTCTCTATTGGCTCAACACTCGACGCTAAATGTAAACAACTTCAAAATCATATAGTGCGATAAACACTAGTGTACAAAACCTAAGGACGAAAGTAATCTTCGCATGCTGTGACACTGCCAAGTAACATAGCTCGATGAAACTTGAATCATACATAGAGGGAACTGCTACGGTATGCTACAGTAGGCAACTAAACGAAATATACAATGAGACGAACAGAAATGCCACATTTATTCACAGACCATAAGCTACACTAAAGTCAATACGACATATGATGGCTCTCTAGATTTACAGAAACAGATACATGGTGCTTAAAAGGGAGTATGAGCACCACGGAGAGCAATGCGTGCTCTGCATCGTGCTCCCATGCCGGCCACAAGGTTGGCAAGCAGTTCTTGTGGTAGGGCGTTCCATTCTTCCACTAGCGCTGTTGACAACTGTTGGATGGTCGTTGGTGCATGTGGATGTGCTGCAATGCGCCTCCCCAAAGCATCCCACACGTGTTCGATGGGATTTAAATCGGGGAAACGGGTAAATCTTAAGAGAGACAAAAACTTACAAAAAGAAAGGAAAAACAAATTTATGTCTAATAAATATTTTGAGGCGCTAACCATTTCCGAGATATTCCTTTATTGGTATAAATTTTCGTATACTTATACTTTTCTCAAGTGGTTAGTCGCTATTCGTTTTTTCTCCTGATCGTGCAGAGCATGGAATTTGAAAACCATCTCGTACAGATACGCTCTTTAAAAATCCGGATATCGCTTTACCTACCGTATCCTACAATGTAATGCGTAAATGTGTATTGAAAGTTTATTTTTATTAAAAAGAAATAGAGTAACAAGGTTTTGTAAGCATGCTTATAGATGAGTGATTAGAGAAAGTCGTAATGAATAATTGTTCTCTGATGGAGCCAGTTTAATTCTGGGTACTAATTCCAAAAGGCATTTACAACTTTGTGCCCTGATTGATTAATTAGACAGTCACAGCATTCAAGTGAAACAAACAACTTCAGAAGTTGCAATAAACATTGATCGGCAAATTAATTCTTCAGTTATGCGTCCTATACTGTAGATATCTTGTTTATCCGCAAACCTTTTGTTCAAGCAAAATCGTATGCATTTAAATCATATTTCAAAACTAAAAGATGCACACCCCAAAAGCTTCAGGAAGCAGTGGTCTGTAAATTTACTGCCATCAAAATTATGCACATTTTATAAGACCAGAACGATCTACACTGGAGCTTTACTGGGGCAGAGCCGGCTCCATGTTTAGTAAGAGAGGACGAGCGGGATGGCTCAGGCGGTTTCGTCTGTGGCAAGCATTCGGGAGGTCGTGTGTTAGATTCCCGTGGCTGAACCTCCTGATCCATGGTTTTTGCTTCGGGGTGTTTCCCGGTTCGCCAGGATAAGATTCTCACATCCTCCCAGTTTCCTGTCCCTCAATTTCATCTCCATTCTCATTTCACTTTATCCTTCGTCCGTTGGTCTCTTTCAGGGCTGGAAATCTCGGGGTAATGTGGCGGAAGGAAAGGATACTCTTTGTAATTATCAGGTACTCGGCTTTCGGCTGGTTATTGGGGTATCCGAACTCCCTTGAGGGGCGTGGGACCCCTCTGTGCGGGATGGGATTCGCGGTCTGCCTATCTGTCTGCCGAGGCGTCTCTATCTGGAAACTTAATGACCCTGCCATTTCTGTGCCGTCTCCTGGTGTTTCCTCTCGTCTCATCCTTCCTCCCGGGGTCGCCCCCTAGTGGGGCGAGGGTACAATAACCCTTCTATGGATGAGTGTCGCGTCCCCTCCATAGCCAATTCAATCCAATCGAATCCCATTATTAGCAAGAGAGTCTATTAACAACTAATCCAAAGTAGCAAATCATAAAACATCGCTTAAAACTACGGGAAACAACCATGCTAAACTATTTATAAAACCATGTAAGGAAACAGCTGAAAGCTTACTTAAATGTAACAGAACCAGCAGGATGATTCAGGCTGTTACGTCTGTGACCCACATTCGGGAGATCTGGGTTCGATTCCCTGGACGACCTTTCTGGACTATGGGTTTATTTTATTTTTTTTTTTTTTTTGAGGTTTCCTCTGTTAGTCAGGCGAATGAAGGAACATTGCATCCCCCGAATTTCCTGTCCCTCCATTTCACTTCCATTCTCATTTCACTTCACCTTTCATTTGTTTAGTCTCTTTCAGGGTTGCAAGTGTCGGCGAGAGGTCTCGGCGTTAGCAGGGGAAACGGATGCTCTAAAGAAACCTTCCTCCCCCAGACTGCGAACGGTCTCCGGTGTCGGGTCCCACAGGGGACCAGTACCCAGGAGTTCAAGTCTGTAAATAGACTCCGTCTGTCCTGCCTCTTGGTCCGGTTGACCTCTATCTCTCATATCATCCCTCCCTCCCGGGGGCGCCCAGCCAGGGGCTTAGGCACAAAAGTTCTGCGTAGATTGATGTACTGAATCCCCATCCGCTTCTAGTCCTATCCTCTCTTAAATGTAATAGACTTCAGCTGAGAATGTTCATGTTCCTGTGAAGCATCTTAACACGATGGGAGTGTTTCAGGATAAATTAGATTGTGCAAGAAAGAAACTGAAACAGCCCAGCACATTGTATGCTCCTGTGAGGTCCGGGCCCAAAGGAGATATCCTGTTTTGGGACATTTTTTTAAAACCAGAAGAATCTGAAACCATATTCTGATATGAGACTATTCCTTGTTAAAGGATGCAAGCATAATGAATTGGTTTTAAAACGGTACAGGTAGGGCATTAAGCTCAAGGCTGAAGTGCGTTCGGAGCAATGACGGAAATGTGTATCGAACAAGACAAGCTCTTTTGGAGCTAGTATTCAAAATGCTGTTCATGCATCAATTCCAAATCTTTGGAGTTGAAGTACCAACCTTGTAAACTGGTGTATTACATTGGGAATGTATATCTTAAACAATTATATTTCGCTCAACAAGAAAACCTAAGCACACCCTTCGTTGTTTGGCCTTACAGATGAACGACCGAGGTTGGAGAATAGATAGGGTGGTCAGTGTTAAGGAAGGATCGGTGTACAGGGTATGTGTGCGTGAGTAGTTACTCAAGAGGTATCTTCTACCTGTGGACTGTATTTTCCATACTCTACGAACGCTTCATATTCCTCGGTTCTTTTTCCTCACTGTCTTAAACACACACTCGGGCACAAAACTTTTACAAATACTCTCTAAAACAACTGCGTGTCGGACTTAACTCGCCGAAAAATAATCCTTTAGAAGCGTAATAATAAAGTCCAGATAGCAGTGATCAATTCATACGAACTTAACAGGGTTTTAAACAAAATAATGATTATAAAAAACAAGTATAAACCACTATTATTTATTTATACATATACAATTAATTGAAACTAGCTATACTTTTTAGAGACCTTAGCATGTTTTTACTTTCTCTACTACGTATAGCAAGTAGGGGAAGTATTATATTCCACCCAAAAATTCGATACCGAGATTTCACCGGAAATATATGTTTTGAGACCCTCTGAATCCAAAAAGAGCATTTTTTGGAAACATGTCCGTGTGTGAATCTCTGAACAGCAGATCTCAGAAACGAACAGTCGGATAAACACCAAAATTGGTGTTTAGGTTCAGTATCTTTCAGAGATGCGACACAAAGGTTTTCAAGAAAATCCCCCCACCCCAGATTACCCTTTACATGGAACATTTTTGGAAAATTTTAATTTTCTCAAAAATGGGTCTAACGACTTTGATTAAAATATCATATATTTAAGATACTTTCATGACAAATAAAATGTATATCTTGAATTTTCTGGGAATGTCTCCAAAAGTATTCATTGTGAACGACTTTTGCATAACTGGTAAACCATAAGAGAAATACAACATTTTACTACACAAAAAAATGTAGACCGCGTTAAAATACACAATTTATGTCATATACATATTTTTTGTTGAGTGAACCATTTTCGAGATATTGCGTGTTATTTCCTTAAATTTTCCAAACCTTATTACGTTTTCCTAAATGGGAATTCGTTATTCTTTTTTTTGTCCTGGACATGCAAAGAGAATGGAATACTCCACATAGCAACCAGCTCTTAAAAATTTGACTATCGCTTAAAACCCCTTGCTTCTACAAGAAAATTAGCAATAAGATCAACATCTCGATATCTCGATTAACATGAAGTATTTGGAGAATGATTCATTCATTCATTATCTGTTTACCCTCTTATGTAGGACTTACACCCCCCAGGACTTACAAGCGGGTGCCTGGGGTCAGAGGCCCGTCAAGGAGCAGACACTCATGGATCAGACAGAGCATCCAGGATGGGTGATCAGCCCGATGCCTGGTATGGGATGAAGGAAGTAGATGAAACGAAATTTTGGTGAAATGGATGAAAGGAAAGGTGATGATGGAGCAGTTGGTGGAATGAATGGCGGGGGAAACCGGAGAACGCGGAGAAAACCCGCCCAGACGCCGCTTCGTCCACCACAAATCCCACATGCAGGTCCCTGGGATTGAACCCGGGCCGCCTCGGTGGGAGGCGAGCGGTCTGACCACTCGGCCACGGCGCCGCCCATATGGAGAATAAGCGTTTGTAAAAATAGGTTGTACAAGAGTAGAGCAAGTCATGATTTTTTAATATAGAATTAACAATTAAGCCTTAAGAAAGCCATAAGCACGCAGTAATAAAGCACTTGTGATGGCAGGTCGCCATTGAGATTGTCATCTCTAGTGAAATACCTTGGTGGTCTGTCTGGGAAACAACGAGTCAGCATCTTGTCACAGTATCTCAAAGGTTAGAGCAACTGCATGGAGAGTGGGAAAACAGTGTTGAAATCCCGATTGTGGCGCTGAATTTTCCAATTGACTCTGCATTAAAAACATGCCTTAGACCAGGCTTAGTCTCTAAAATATAATTAATTTCAATTAATTACATATAATAGTAAATACTACACTACAAAGAGAAAGAAACCCAGTAATAATGTACTTGCGATGGCAGGTCGCATTGAGATTGTCATCTCTAATGAGATGCCTTGGTGGTCTGTCTGGGAAACAACTTGAGTCCAATGGGGAATTTAATGTCCCACCGGCATCTTGCCACAATAGCTCAATAGTTAGAGCAGCCGCACGGATAGCCGGAGGAGCGTGTTTAAAATCCGGCTGTGGCATTGAATTTTTCAATTAACTCTATATTAAAATTTCATTTTTATGTTAATCATAACGAGTATTTTAGTGCAATATATTCCTTCTCATACTGTTGCTGAGATTTTGCTAGCTCTGATTCAATGTTTCTGGCTTGGATTGAAATTGCCTCGGTGTTTTTACCCGTATTTTCAGTCACAGCTTGTTTAGAATACGACACGAAGATTTTCAAAAGAATCATCCCACATCTGGCTAGTCTTCAAATGCATGAATTTTTGTTACTTTTTCAATGATGGCACTAACGTTGCAATAACAACATATTTAAGATATTTGCGTGGATAAATTCTATACGTTGAATTTTCTCCAAATAGTCTGAAATCCTCCTCATTCTGATTCAATTTGGTATAATTTTGTGTAATTGGTAAACCCTAGATAAAAACAAGCTTACTACACAAAAATGTAGATCTCTCTGTATTTTGTGAAAATTATGTGGCTTCTTGTAGTTGTAGTTTGAAAAAGGGGTGGGTTTTATGCCCAAGCACTGCGACCTTAAAGATCTATTGCGCATCCCCCCTTTCATCAGTTAAGTAGTCTGTTGCTCGTTATGAACTTAACCAGACTGCTAACTGAGGCTTTTGATAGTTCATCAGTGATTGCCAAAATACTTGCTCTTTGATTCGCAAGAGCAGGGTAATCACAGCAGATGAGTAACAGTCTCATCTCCTTCTAGGCATCTACTACAGATATGGTTGTTAAACAATCCCATTCTGTATAGATTAAACTTTAGGGCATAGTGTCCTGTAATGAATCCTGTTGCCAATGCAAGCCTTCTTCTACTAAGACCGCGCAGTTACTTTGCCCTGCTGTTATCCAGGTCTGCAGGAATGTCTGCAACCCTCAATGGAGTTCCAGTAGTTCTTGTTTTCTGCTTGAGCCCAGCACTATATAGCCTGTTTCACTGGTCTGTAGGACACCCCAGTACAGGCTCCGGGCCCAAAAATGGGATTTCGCTGCCAATATTGGCTGCTTCATCTGCTTTCTCATTGCCTGGTATACCTGTATGTCCTGGCACCCACATAATTTTAACCTTATTGTGTTCAGCCAATGTCCTTAAGGATTCCCGGCATTCTGAGACGAACTTTGATTTTATTTATGGTAATTCAAGTGCTTTAAGAGCAGCTTGACTGTCTGAGAGGATAAGAACACTTATATTATTATATCTCGTTTTAATGCTTTGCATGACACGGCTAGGATTGCATAAACCTCAGCCTGGAAAACTGTAGCTAAGGTACGCAGACTATAAGAAATCTTGGTGCGATTACCGTAAAACCCAGCCCCCGTTCCTGATTTGCTTCTAGAGCCATCAGTATACCAGATTGGGCCTTTGTTATTATGAGGTTTTACCCGTCTTTCCCATTCACCCCGCTGTGGATAGGAGACCGTAAAGTTCCATTCGTAACTGCGAAGGTGAACCAGAAGGCTGCTGTAATGACATCTCTTGTTGTGTGGTGGAACTTGAAGTCGGATGGGCTCCATATTGGTCTAATTTCTTCTGAAATTGAACCAGAAGGCGGGTGACTTCATCCAATGGCGGAATTTTAAAGTTTAAAAGCTGTGAATGGTTTTTAACAATGAATATTTTTCCCAAGCATCCAACATTGATGAGTTATATATAGGTTTTAACAGTTCAATGTGTAGATCAATTTCATGGTCAAAACTACCACCTGAGGTCCTTCCAATCGACTACATGGGTACGTACATCTTGTGTTTTTGGAGCAGGGTTCAGTCGTCTCTCCCGCTGATGATGAGGCCTTGATAGCCTTGAAACGATCGTCCATCTTTTACCATCATGATGTAAGTGAAGTCTTTTAATATCATGTCGACTCATTAATTTTATCAATTGACACTTCACTGTTAATATTGTCCCAATTTTAACATTGATATCCAAATATCGACCTTTCTGTCACAGGGCACTTACAGGCTATATAGCATTTCCAGGACTCGGGAGGAGGTTCAGGAAGTCAGACGTTCCTCCGAAGTTTCACATCCTTTTGCGTGAATATCAGGGGAGCTTTTTCACCCGTTATTAGGAACAGACGGTCCTGTAAGAAATTACAATTATAAGGGGTCAATGGTGGGATTCACAATAAAACTAGTTTAGATCATTGTACACTCGGCGATTTAAAACTGGCCGGGCTCAGACACGAAGCTCGAATCGGGTACTTTCGTAAGCGCTCGGTAGAGCCAGACAGTTCAAAGGACTGCGTACATTCTTGTAGTAGTTATAATGGGAAACACAACTATAATGACAAATGCCTTCCGAGAAAATAATTCATATAAGAGGTTTGAATCAGACAGATGCTTCAGTATTTCAACACTGAATATTTGTAACCAAAACATATTTATTATTTATTTATTTATGACTTTCAAGTGCACCATGACTAAAGCTCGTTACAATACCACGCTTACTGCAGCACTCTTAGCTTACTGTTCTTGAGTTTGCAAGTTCAAGTCCCCCCCCTTTTCTAGTAAAACCATGACATGTTTTCTATGTATGTCGTGTTTATCTGCCAGTCCGTCATACCGGTACATGGCAACCATGACAGAGGAGGTTTCACACTCAATTTAATTTTATAACCAGGAATTTCACAATTATTGTGTAATTGTATTTGTAAAAATCTTGATGTGTTGCACTCACATGACTTCCTCTACTCTTGTACAAACTATTTATACAAACGCTTATTCTCCATCTACTTCATGTTAATCTATATAAAAATTTACAGAAACTAACTTATTTGCTAGTTTTCTTGTTGGTACAAAAGGAATATGGTAGGCTTTAAGCGATAGTCAAATCTTTTAAGAGCTGGTTGCTATGTGCAGCATTCTATTCTCTTTTCATGTCTAGGACACAAAAAAAACGAATAACAAATTCCAAAGTATTGGAAAATTCAAACAAATAACAAGGAATATCTCTGAAATGAATCACTTGAAAACAAAAAATTATATGAGAAACTGTGTTTTAACGAGATCTACACGTTCTGTGTGTAGTAAAATGTTGTCTATCTCTTAGTTTACCAGTTATGCAAAAGCATTCAGAATGAAGAGGACTTTTGGGAACATTCTCATAAAATTCAAGATACAGATTTCATTTGCCATGAAAATATCTTAATCACATATATTTTAATAGAAATTGTTAGAGCCATTTTGGAGAAAAAACTTTTTTTTTAAATGTTCCATGCAAGGTGTAGTCTGGGATAAGGAGACTTTCTTGAAAATCTTCGTTTCGCATCCTTGGAAGATACTAAACCCCAATACCAAATTTGGCATATATCCGGCTTTTCGTGATTGAGTTATGCTGTTTACAGACACACACACGCTTCGCAAAATAGTTTATTTGGATCCAGGGCAACTCAAAACATGCATTACCGGTGAAATCTGGGTAGCGAATTTTTGTGTGGAATGCAATACTTCCCCTACTTACTATATGTAGTAGAGAAAATAAAAATTAAGTAACACAAGCAATATTACTTAATTATATTACAGTAAAATAGTTGTAAAAGATAACAATCCGCTACGAGGAATCGAACTCGAGCTGCTTGCGTAGAAATTAAGCAGGTTAACCACTGCTCCATGTCAAGCACAGTCTGAAAGGTAAACCAAATCAGTATTAATTATTGTTATTATTATTATTATTACTATTATTATAGAATTAGCCAAAGCAGCGCACAGAAGTTGACGGTTGTGAACCCGTGCTCACTTGAAGGGACTTCGAAAATATTTAACTGCTCAACATACCGAACACTTTTGGTTTAACCGACTGTATAATAATTTCATAAAGATCGCGGGAGGGGTGCAAATTAAATTTATTAAATCGTCATTGGAATTTAAATAGCTACTACCCTGCAACTTCGGGGAGCCAGCTAGTGTGTAATAAAAGCATTTTTGCTAAGGTTTATCCCGATTAACATGAAGTAGATATGATAAGCTTTAAGTTTGTAGAAGAGTAGGAATAGAAAGTCCGTGAATGTAACATTAAGTTTTGCTGCATCTGAGGTGTAGACGACCAGAACACTAAGCCGAGAACAAATGGGTGCTTCATGAAGACAGTGTACCTGTTCATAATGTACTGCTTTTGCCCTCATACTACGACAGTCGTCTCTGCACATATTCACTAGATTTGAACACCTGCGAGTCTCCACGACCCTTGTTTTTGTTTCCGATAATGAAGCTGAAACTGAAGGGTCGTTTTGACACCGTATTTAACAAGCATAAAAAATCTGATGTGTTACACTCACACGACTTTCTCTAACTCTTGTACAAACTATTTTTACAAACGCTTATTCTCCATCTACTTCATGTTAATCGAGATAAACATTTGCAGAATCGTATCTTATTGCTAAGTTTCTTGTAGATGTAAGGGAAATATATATATTTACAAGGGCAATTTGGAAATACAGTAGCCTTTAAGCACATTCATATCTCTTAATAGCTGGTTGCTAGGTGCAGCACCATTCCCTTTGCCACAGATTACTACTCTTTGCATATCCAAGTCAAAAATATGAATAACGAATTCCCATTTGAGAAAATAAGTATTGAAAAATTTAAGGGAATAACAAGCAATATCTCGAAAATGGTTCACTCAACAAAAAAATGTATATGACATAAATTGTGTATTTTAACGCGATCTACATTTTCTGTGTAGTAACATTTTGTCTATCTCTTATGGTTTACCAGTTATGCAAAAGTCGTTCACAATGAAGAATACTTTTGGAGACATTCCCAGAAAATTCAAGATATACATTTTATTTGCCATGAAAATATCTTAAACCTATGATATTTTAATCAAAATCGTTAGATCTATTTTTGAGAAAATTAAAACTTTTCGAGAAATCTTCCATGTATAGGTAATCTGGTGTGGGGGGATTTTCTTGAAAACCTTCGTGTCGCATCTCTGGAAGATACTGAACCTAAATACCAAGTTTGATGTTTATCCGACTGTTCGTTTCTGAGTTATGCTGTTCACAGACAGACACACAGACACACACACGGACATGTTTCCAAAAATGCTTCTTTTGGATTCAGGGGGTCTCAAAACATATATTTCCGGTGAAATCTGCGTATCGAATTTTTGGGTGGAATGCAATACTTCCCCTACTTACTATACGTAGTAGAGAAAGTAAAATTACATTGCCAGGTAAGCATTCAAAATTTGGCAGAAGAGTGGGAGCGGTGTGCAATTGGCCAAGGGCATTGCTTCTAAGGGGATCACAGCTGAATATTAAAAAAAAGAATAGTTTTAGGATTTTTAGTTATAAGATGTGAACAAGAATATGCAGTCAAAATGCTAATTTTAACTACATATGATACTTAATTTACATATTAATCGAATCATGTTCATGTAGAGGACACGCTCCCTGAAATACAAAAAGATATTTCTGAAGTTGCCTGAAAAGGAACCACAAGGAACCCTCATTATGGTTTTGGAACCTTATAAAATAACTGCTGGAATTTTTTTAAACATCTTTAAACCTATTTTCTCAGCTTAATAGCTTTTGGCATTCAAGTGTTCATTATTACTTGACTAATGAAGTTATAGTTTGAAGGTTTTACTGCTTATTAATATCACCCTCAAGTCATACTATGATGAAATTTAATTCTAAACGATTTATTTAAAAAATTAATTTTGATTTTCTTTAAAAAAAGGCAAGTTTATTAAAAATTATAACTAAAAATTAATAAACAACTGATTTATATATAACCTATACCAAATTAAGGAACTTAGCATAGTTAATAAATAAACAAATGAATTTCAAAACTTAATCCACCCCACTTTAATGTTGTAAGAGAATCACTACATTCATAGTCGCTGTTTAGCGGTACTAAATATCAATCCAACTGAAGAAAACGAAACTGTTTCGGAGCTGAGGAAACTTCTTTGAGAACTTCCTGAATGAGGAAGGTCTGTCAAGCACTGAATGGTTGTCTCCAGCAAGATTCCTCATCGGACGCTCCACCGGCACAAACCATTGCAGACGTGGCTGCACGAATACGAAACCCTTCCGCATGTACGGAAGTTATCCTGGGGGAGAGCTACTGGGAATCAAGAGACGTGTACACACGATGCTGGAAAATGCTCTCCGGATTAAAGGTCCGGAAGTTCAAGAAGTTCACTGCCTTGCTGACAACGGTAGCAGTAGTCCACATCGTAATTTCAGCATCTATGTAACACTTCGTCCCTCGGAATGGGCCGGTCTCCGAGTCTCGGGCCCTCCAGTGGGATGTGCAAGCATACAGGAAGGCGGGAGGGAGGTAGGGCAACCGGTGCATTAGCTGCCATCCGGGGAGTTTCAATCTGCAAATGGTAAACACCTTGCCCTCTGCCCTGTTGTGGACCACCTGCTGTCTCTTCTCGCCTGAGCTTGTAGGTCGAGGTGCTAAGTTCCCTTTCTACCTAGGCCTACTCCTAAGGATGCGACACGAAGATGTTCAAGTTTCTCAAAAACCACTAGCGATTTTAATTAAAATACGATCTTTTGACATGCAAAGGGAATTACATTTTACACATAGCGACCAGTTCTAAAAATATTTGACTATCGCTCAAGGCCTGCAATGTTCCCCTTGTTTTGTATTTGTATTTGTGTTATATATCTTAATAGCTGGTTGCTATGTGCAGCACCATTCTCTTTGCCACAGATTAATACTCTTTGCACATACAAGACAAAAACATGAATAACGCATTCCCATTTGAGAAAATAAGTATTGGCAAATTTAAGGGAATAACAAGCAATATCTCGAAAATAGTTCACTCAACAGAAAAAATGTATACCACATAAGTTGTGTATTTTAACGCGATCTACATTTTTTTGTGTAGTAAAATTTTGTCTATCTCTTATGGTTTACTAGTTATGCAAAAGTCGTTCACAATGAAGAACACTTTTGGAGACATTCCCAGAAAATTCAAGATATACATTTCATTTGTCATGAAAATATCTTAAACATATGATATTTTAATCAAAATCGTTAAGAGTCATTTGTGATAAAATTAAAATTTTCAAAAATCTTCCATGTAAAGGGTAATCTAGGGTGGGGGGATTTTCTTGAAAACCTTCGTGTCGCATCTCTGGAAGATACTGAACCTAAATTCCAAGTTTGGTGTTTGTCCGACTGTTCGTTTCTGAGTTATGCTGTTGACAGAAACACACACACACGGACATGTTTCCAAAAATGCTGTTTTTGGATTCAGGGTGTCTCAAAACATGTATTTCCGGTGAAATCTCGGTATCGAATTTTTGGGTAGAATACAATACTTCCCCTACTTACTATACGTAGTAGAGAAAGTGACATTAAAGTGACTGGTCTTTTTTCAGTAATACACTGGCTTCCACTTATACCGTCTCACGCAGCTTTGGGAGGCTTTCTACTAATCTTCACAGGTGTGCATAGCAAGTGCGTGTATCCGTTTACCTTTTAGCGCATGCAGAGACATCCAGTTTTACGTGCACAATTCTAGATTATTCTCATACAAATATAAAACTTTGAGCAGTAGCTTGACTCATCACTTACATATAATAACCATATTGAAATATATAACCAAATAAAACCCTGTATTGCAACATTTCTCAATGAAAAAGTATTTTAATGGCAACATAACCTAAAAATGAAATGCACAAATTTTTCTCTCAAATAGAATACATTTACTAGACAGTATGTCAATAATCCGCCCACTCTCCAATCTGATTTGGCCGCCTACACACCGAATGATTCGTCGCCCTCTGGGAACAGTAATGAAATGTGGACATATATGCGTTTAGAGTTGAGTTCTTCCACCACCTAAGCGATTAGGTTCCTAGAGGGCTAAACCAGATATCGAACGAGAATGGGGATTGGACACATTATTAAAAAAAATCTGATGTGTTACACTCACATGACTTTCTCTACTCTTTATTTTTACAAACGCTTATTCTCCATATGCTTCATGTTAATCGAGATATCGAGATGTCAATCTTATTGCTAATTTTCTTGTAAATGCAAGGGGAATATGGTAGCTTTTAAGCGATAGTCAAATATTTTATCGCTGGTTGCTATGTGGCGCATTTCATTCTCTTTGCATGTCCAGGACATAAAAAAATGAATAACGAATTTGAGAAAAAGTATAAGTATTGGAACATTTAAGGGAATAACAAGCAATATCTCGAAAACGGTTCACTCAACAAAAGAAATGTATATGACATAAGTTGTGTAATTTAACACGATCTACATTTTTTGTGTAGTAAAATTTTGTCTATCTCTTATGGTTTACCAGTTATGCAAAAGTCGTTCACAATGAAGAATACTTTTGGAGACATTCCCAGAAAATTCGAGATATACATTTCATTTCTCATGACATTATCTTAAACATACGATATTTTCATCAAAATCGTTGGAGCCATTTTTGAGAACATTAAAATTTTTGAAAAATGTTCCATGTAAAGGGTAGTCTGGGGTGGGGGGATTTTCTTGAAAACCTTCGTGTCGCATCTCTGGAAGATACTGAACCTAAATACCAAGTTTGGTGTTTATCCGACTGTTCGTTTCTGAGTTATGCTGTTCACAGACACACAGACACACACACACGGACATGTTTCCAAAAATGCTTTTTTTGGATTCAGGGAGTCTCAAAACATGTATTTCCGGTGAAATCTCGGTATCGAATTTTTGGGTGGAATACAATACTTCCCCTACTTACTATACGTAGTAGAGAAAGTAATAATGTCTAGTAAATGGGTCCTCTTTGAGAGTAAAAAGTATAATATACTTCAGTTTTACATTACGTTTACATTAAAACTATTATTTTATTTAGTTATGCGTTATTGTAACATGGTTATTATAAATGTACTATGTATTTCAAAAGTTTCTGTTAAATGCAGACTCTTACAACACTTATAGGCTACTACAGACTAACATTGTAATCTGCATTACAAAATATTCAGTTGTTCTTCAAAACCATTTATATGGTACTAAAGTTCCTAATTCTGCTCCTATTTATTGCATCTGTTTTTCCTTTTTATGTTATATTCAATTTATAACTTAGTTCAAGACTTTTACATTCTGCTTGATAAACCTACTTTAATGTATCCTTTCTGTTAAGCACTTTTTAATGTTATTGTTCTGTGTGTTAATGACAAAGCCATTTATGGTCAGTTCTTAAATAAAGTACACCATAAATTTATAAAAATAACACGAGGATATAGGGAGGTTGTTTTACTTTAATGTAAAAAAAATCAAAGTATCAGAATATTTTGGGTTTTGTTATGTGTATAGATTTCCTTTTGTATTCCTGTTTAATGAGCGAAACGTCCAGAATACATTTCTGGATTGTTTGTTCTGGCTTACAAAAGCCTCTCTTGATTATATGTCATTCGACCTTGTTGATCCAACGCCCACTGATACTCACGAGGTCAAACGTTAGGGTTAAGCACTTCAACCCACCTACGTTGCATACCTTGCTTCTACCTCACATCCCAACGTTCGGGTATCACATTACTCACTGAGCGACTCTCCCATGCTGTTGCAACGTACATACCAGTTGTTCAAATTATATCCTTGCTATCAGTCATTGGATATTGTTGTTTAGTTGAAGGAAAACTATTGTAGTTACTGTATTATGCAGATATCCTCCTTGATTCGCTTTTTAAAATCATTTCAACATTTCATTAATTACGAGCTGGCTTATGTGATGTTGCAACTTAACTTTTTAAATTATTGTACACCCGGTCAGTTCGTCTGGAAGACAAAGCTCGAATCGGCTATTTCCGTGAACGCTTTGTTCACAAGATTGTACATTCTTGTAATAGCTATAATGGGGAACACAACTATAATCACAAAACTCTTCCGAGAAAATAATTCATATACGAGATTTCAAACAGACAGATGTTTCAGTGTTTCAACACTGAATGTTTGTAACCAAAACACACTTTGATTTATAGTCCTCAAGTGGAGTATGACAGAAGTTCGTTACAATGCCACGCTTACTGTAGCACTCTCAGTTTAGTGGTAGAGAGTTATCTTACTGGAATTAATTGTTCTTCCACACAAGCCCTGTATTGGACAAGGTTGGAAAGGTAGAATCAGATGACTGAAAAATCCAGTAATCCATTCTCTTTGCATTACCATGAAAAAAAATGAATAACGAATTCCCATTTGAGAAAAGGTATAAGTACTTGAAAATTTAAGGGAATAACAAGCAATATCTCGAAAATGGTTTACTCAATAAAAAAAAATGTATATGACATAAATTGTGTATTTTAACGATCTACATTCTTTGTGTGGTAAACTTTTTCCTATCTCTTATGGTTTACCAGTTATGCAAAAGTCGTTCACAATGAAGAAATGGAGACATTCCCAGAAAATTCGAGATATACAATTCATTTGCCATAAAAATATCTTAAACTTATGGTATTTTAATTGAAATCGTTAGAGCCGGTTTTGAGAAAATTACAATTTTCGAAAAATGTTGCATGTAAAGGGTAATCTGGAGTGGGGGATTTTCTTGAAAACCTTTGTGTCGCATCTCTGGAAAATACTGAACCTAAATACCAAGTTTGGTGTTTATCCGACTGTTCGTTTCTGAGTTATGCTGTTCACACACACACACACACACACACACACACACACACACGGACATGTTTCCAAAAATGCTTTATATGCATTCAGTGCACCTCAAAACATTTATTTCCGGTGAAATCTCGGTATCGAATTTTTGGGTGGAATACAATACTTCCCCTACTTACTATACGTAGTAGAGAAAGTAAAACTGAGTATAAACCGCGTGTTTTAACACAATCTACAGTTTTGTACAATAAGAGTTTACTCTTACGGTTTACCAATTATACAGAAGTCATTGAGAATGAAGAGGACTTCACAGATTAATCCCAGAAAGTTAAAACAAGATTTTTGTTATGATAATATCTTAAGCATATAATGTGGAATTAAAAACAAGCTTTCTACATGTAAATGGTAGCTTGGTGTGGGGGGGATTTTCTTGTAAACCTTGGGTGTCCCATTCTTGGAAGGTGTTAAACTAAAACACCAAATTTGGTATTACCCGACTTCTTATCTTTATGCTATGCCCTTCACAGACACACTGACATGTTTTTCCTGGCATGCCTTTTTTTTTAAACCAGTGAGACTGAAAACCTGCATTTAGTGTGGTATCGTTGTATCGAATGTTTGGGTGGAAATAGTAATAGCAGTTTGAGCGGCGCAAAACTGCGGCGGTCATCAGCGCCACTCTTTGGCTGTAAATTTGGTCAAGTCAGTACATCAATACCATAAAAACAAAACAAGTACAATTTAAACAACTCAGATTACAGAAGCAGAAAGAATAAACAAAATAAACATACAAAAGTTAAGACAAAACAGCTCATAAATTAAGAGGTACCAGAACTAATTCTCAGCAAATACAAGCACTTGAGTTTGTACTGACACAGTTGGAAAGGCAGTAACGCACCAGAAACTACACGATTAAATTTTATGTAGGAAACCACTGAATTTAATGTAGCGATAAAGCTTGGCGATAGAGGCAGGGTCATCCCCTAAAACCTCAACTAAACTAGGAGAGAGTCCAAATCGTTCGGGAAGGGCTGAATAGAAACAACACTGGGTAAGGAAATGCTACACTGTGAAGGGCATATTACAGTGGAAACAGCGAGGCGGGGGTTCACCCCTAAGAAGGTAGCTGTGATTAAAATAACAGAGGCCAGTACGAAGCCGAACAAGCACGGTCTCCTAGTGACGTGAAAGACGAGAAGAACAACGCCAAGGAGGCATTGTAGCCTTGGCCTCTCCGAATTTCGCGTTAGACGTAAGCCACTCCGCATGTCATTGAGAGAGGACTGTTGGCGCAAAGAAAACCCTTCAAATCCGTACAGAGGCAGCGGAGAACCCTTTCGTGGTCTGATCTGCCAGTTCGTCTCCTACAATGCTACAATGTCCAGGAACCCAGACAAAGACCACTCAAAAGCCATTAAGAGTGAGAGAATGCAACTGTTCATGGATTATCTGAACAATTGGGTGTTGGCTATAGAGATCCCGTAAACTAAGTATAGCACTAAGGGAGTCAGAACAAAGGACACTAAAGCGCAGGGAAAAGGAGCGGATGAAAAATGTGGCTTTAAATATAGCATACAGTTCGGCAGTATAAACAGAAGCGCTAAAGGGGTAACAAGTCTTGTGTACAACATGTGAATCAACAACCACAGCGCAGCCTGTCCCTTGATCCGTCCGAGAACCATCAGTATGTAGAAAATGGTATCCAGGAAAGTCGTGTTTCAAAGCCGCTAAATGGGCTCATATATAGGAGCAGCATTAGTGTCCTTGGGCAACCGAGCCAGATCAAGACGCCACAGAGGGGTGTGGCATATCCATGGAGGAAAACGATGAAATCCCCCACGGAAAAGCAAAGGAAGGACATTGACTTACACCCCGCGGGAAGCAGTGCAGACGGAGTATTACAATAACGATAAATCAGAGCGGCACCAAAGAACGTAGAATAGGTGGAGTTAGAAGGCAGTGCGCGCAAAGCGGAGGCATAATTACAAAGAAGAATGTCCCGACGTATCCAAAGGTATGGTTCACCAGATTCCGCGTACCAACTACAGGTGAGACTACTACGAAAAGCTCCCAGGGCTAGTCTAAGGCCTTGATGATAGACAGGATCCAATCGGCGCAGAATAGATGGCCGAGCAGAAGAATAAAGCATACACCCATAGTCAAGTTTGGAAGGTATCAAAGCCCGGTAGAGATGCAATAAGAGGACACGATTGGCACACCAAGAAGTGACACTAAGGACAGGAAGTAATTGCAGGAAACGAGCACAATGCCCGCGAAGATATAAAATATGAGGTACCCAGCAACTTTTACGGTCAAAAATGAGCCGGAGAAATTTAGCTTCCTCAAAAAACGCAGTTCCACTCCACCAAGGGAGAGACAGAGAGAGAGAGAGATATAGGGGCAGGAAACTCTTTACGACGCCAAAAATTAAGACCGTGGGTTTTCTCCGCTGAAAGTTTAAACCCGTTCTCCAAACTCCAAGTATGTGTTGGATAAAGCGCGTACAAGAGCTACAACAAATTGCAAAATCATCTACAAAGAGAAACGGCGTGATGCCCGTTGGAACGTTCGACACTATGGGATTAATGACTATAGCAAATAAAAGAACACTCAACACCGAGCCCTGCGGCACACCGTTCTCCTGTCTAAAGATCGGGGAGAAAGAAGATCCCACCCATATTCGAAAAGTACGGGCATCCATAAACTGCTGCAAAAAACAGGAAGATTACCCCGGAAATTCCAATGGAAGAGCTGGCGGAGTATACCCATATGCCAGGTGTCGTAGGCCTTTTCCAGATCAAAAAGGACAATGATCGGCTGCTGTCTGCGCAGAAAAGAATTATAAATGTGAGTCTCCAAAGAAATCAAATGGTCAACAGTAGACCGCCATTTACGAAAACCGCATTGTACAAAATTGAGAAGAGAATACGTTTCAAGACGCCACATCAATCGCTTAGCGACCATCCGCTGCATTACTTTACAAACACGGCTTATTAGAGAAATGGGTTGGTAGCCAGCTAGCAAACGTGGGTCTTTTCAGGGCTTGAGAATAGGAAGGATAATGGAATCACGCCACTGAGAGGGGAAAGCACCATGTAGCCAAATATGGTTAATCGTATCTAAAAGAAAAAGCCGACAACTTGGAAGCAAGTGCTTAAGCATTAGTGAATACTATCCGGGCCAGGGTCAGTATCAGGAGTGACCGACAAGGCTAACTCCAATTCAGCCAATGAGAAGGGCAGATAAGCTTCACGATTCTGAGAGGTGAAATCAAAACCAGAGGACTCTACCCGATCTTTGACAACCAAGATTTGGGGATTATAGTGAGAACTAGAGGCAGAAGCAAAGACTTCACCCAGGGAATTGGCGATATGATGGGGATCAGTCACAATGTTGCCAGTCACAGGTAGCTCAAGGATAGATGAAGGTTTACCACAAAGTCGTCGGATTTTATCCCACACCCTGGAGGAGGAAGTGTAGCGTGACAAAGGGCAGACAAAATTCCTCCGACCACCAGGGTACCAGAGTACGTCGTCCAGTAAACGACATTCGAGGAATGGAAAGCTCAGCACCGTCTAGTATCATTTCCCGAAGATATTGGACAAGAGCATCAATATGAGGAAAGGAGGCAGTGTTATCTAGGGCCACAAGTTCCAAATAAAGGGGTCGGTGTGCCGTACTAAACACCCACTTTGGTGGGCAAGTAGGGTTAACTACGCGAACAATCATATGAAGCAAAACAAGGTAGTGGTCACTGTTGTAAATATCAGAAACCACAGACCAGTGAAAAGAGGTAGCGAGCTGTGGCGAACAAATGGAAAGATCAAGACAAGAAACAGAGCCAGAAGAATCGCAATCAAACGTGGGAATCCCAGAATTGAGTATAACTAAATCGTGGAGATCTGCAATTCCAGCAATCTGGATACCCCTAGGACACTCACGAACTGAGCTCCATAAAGGATGATGGGAATTGAAATCACCTAAGATAAGAAACGGTTGGGGGAGCTGGGGAAGCAAATCTACAAAGCACTCCGCAGCCCCGGAAGAATTAGGTGGGAGATACAAAGAGCAAAGCGTAAAAGAAAGAGATGGTAATGTAATACGCAGAGCTACCGTTCTTAAATCAGTAAATAACTGGACCGGAGTGCAGTAAAGTTCCCTACGCACCAAGATGCAAGTCCCCATGGGCATGACCACTGTCAGGATAGGGAGATCGTTACGAAAAACCATATAGAGAAGAAGGTGCACATGATCCGCAGGGGGCAGTTTAGTCTCCTGAAGGCACAAACACAAAGGCTGATAAGTAGAAAGCAGAAGATTCAGCTGCTCCTTATGGGAACGGTAACCACGCATATTCTACTGCAAAAAAGTCATAAAAATAAAGGAAAAAGGGAAACTAGTAACAAATGAGGAAAAAGGGTAAACGCCCTTAAAAGTCAGTCTCCTCAACAGTTCCAAACGATTTCGATACACGTTTGTTTTTGCGTTCAGGAACCTTAGATGTCGAGTTGTTCTTTCTGGAGTTTGGTGACAAAGATGGTTTAGAAGGATTCTGCTTGAAAGATTTATCCGAAGCGCTGGCAGTAGTGGTGGACTTCACAGCAGCTTTGGACTTCTGAGACGGTAATTTAACACTGGTCACCGCCGGTAAAAACTTTGCTATAGAAATGCCGGCGGTGGCCTGGGACAGATCCACAGAAGTGGCCGCGCACGACTCCTTGGAAAAAGGAGACGGCACAACAGGAGGTGTGGAAGAAATGTCCCTATCCATACCACTAGAGAACGGATGCCCTCAATGCTGCCAGAGACGGCAGAAAGCACTGGTGGATTAGAAACATTCAACGTGTCTAAACTTCCAGAATTGCTGGATGTCGATGACGGAGTACCGGAGGTGGAACGCCGTAAAACTGTAGCAGAAGGAGCACCCCTAACACACTGCGGGGTTTCCCGCCGTAGTAATTGTGGTGAACAGGTAATTTTCTCGAAGAAGCCAGGAGCAGCGTCCTTCAGGTCAATATCCATTGATGGGTCTGCAGGATTGAATATCCAAGGGTAAGGAACTAAAAATATTACCCACTTTAAGTGACGGTCGAATTGTCGAAGGTTTACGACGCTGATGAGTTGGAGAATTAAAACGCTGACGGGGAGGCTTGGAAGATTTCAAAGGAGGGCAGGGATAGTAGAACTACCATTATGGCTAGCTCGCGGAGTACAGGTACAAATGCAAGTACAGTTCAGCTTCGAAGACACAGGAACAGTAGTAGCTGCAGACTGAAGAAATTAGCGGAAAGATCCGCGAGCTAACTTTGTGGGCAAGTTTTTCCTTAACTCTCAGTTCTTGAATGGCGTATTCTTCTTTATACACAGGGCAGCTGCGAGAGTATGCAGGATGGGCACCCTCACAATTCACATATTTGGAAATGGAGGTGCAAGGAGAGCCGCGTGTCAATGTGTTCCACACCGAGGACATAAAAGCTACCGCTTACAGGATAATGCCATATGTGCGAATTCTTGACAGGAGAAACAATATAGAGGGTTGGGAACATGAGAAACACGCAGTATCTCATAGCCAGCCTCAAGTGTGGGAGGAAGCTGCGTTAAGGCAAAGGTCAGAAAGACTGTTCTGGTAGAGACCTGTTCTGCACCTTTCCGCCGCAGGAGCCGTTTAGCTACACTCACACCTTTGCTGGAAAGGTAGGCAACAACTTCGTCTTCAGAGAGACCATCTAAGGCAGAGGAAATCACAACACCTCGGCAGACATTCAAGGAAGCATGTGGCTCAACATTAACGTCTTGGTTTCCAAACTGATGTACCTGGAGTAAACATTATCCTTAGTCAATATCAACAAAGACCCATTGCGTTGCCGGGTAAATTTTGAACTGGGCCAGTTATTTTGTTTAAGGCGGCCTGAACCGCGAAGGGGTTTAAAGAGCTATGCGGTGTTTGGTCTGGCGTAGCATAATTAAATACCGGGAAGTGTCACATTTTCCTGGTTTAGAAATGTTTCTTTCCGAGACAAGTTCCATCATATGTATCTTATTAAAGGTTACAAGACGAAAATCTTTGGTAGTGTCCATAGCTCCAGTGAATACCAAGCACGGAGAGACGTCACTGGACTCGTCGATCTCCATGCCAGGTCGAACCTCATGGCGGTTCTGAAAGGGGTCGACCCGAGACACCGCGCCGCCCCGGCTATCCTCCAAGGGAGTGGTAACAGTTTCTTTACGGGCAGGGTAGTTAACCCTAACCCAACACCCAAAAACCCGGAGGACCAGTGGCTCGGGATCCCGGCAGCGCCAATCACGTACTTACCGAAGTAAGCCCCTGAGGGCATGTTTGGATGGAATTCAATACTTCCTCTACTCATTATAAAATTAAACTATACAGCGGAAACAGCCCAAATGGGCCAGAGCCTTCTCTCCGTATCGCCCACCGAATCGAGGACTCTCACTACCCAGGACGTACGACATCGCCCGGGTCAGGCGCCAGACGAGAGCAGGGTGGGTGATCAGCCACACGCCCGGTATGAGAGCGAGAAAGTGGGTGATAAATGCAGATGAGAGACGAATGATGAGCACAGTAATGATGGAGCACCGGTGGAACGAAACATGGCGGAAGAAACCGGAGAAAACCCTCCCAAACGCAGCGTTGTTCACCACAAGTCCCACATTTGTGGTGGTCCACCCCACATTTAAGCCCGGGTGTTACAAGTGCTTACGAGACTAAGTCGCCATTGAGTATGTTATCTCAAATTTAATTTGAGATTTTCTTTTGGTTTACCAGGAATAAGTGATAGTCACTTCGGAAATTTAATGTGGTACCGGCATGTTGGTTAGAGCAACTGGACGGAAACCGGTAGATCCGTGGTTCAAATCCCGGCTATGCATTGAATTTTTCAGTCTGATTCTCCCTCTTTAATCTCGTCCTACACACAAAGAACAATTAATTATCATAGAAATGGAATGGAAAATTTTTGCTACGTTAGTCACCAGTGATGGAACAATACCACTGTTTCTCGACACCGATACTTACTTTATAAAAAACTGTAAAGGCAATAGCTTGTTCACCGAGTTATGTTATTAGCAGGTTTTTGTGTATAAACCTATGTAACCAATTCTGTATTGTATGCCAATTCCGAAATTGTTCCTGTTATACATTCCCCAATTGGCAGCAATTTTTTTATGCTGATAATGCCACAGGTTATATCTCTCCTATTGTTAGTCAGTCTAAAATAATAAATAATAATTATAATTTATATGCTTCCAGTATTATTTTTATGTTTTGAACTGAAAACTTTCTTTTAAAGGATTTTATGTGCATATAAAAACAAATACTACCAATTCTCCTTTATTCTGCTATGTGGTAACAAACCCATACATGTCGTCCTCCGTGGACTAGTGGTATCGTGCTAGCCTCTAGTTACCAAGGTCGCGGGTTCAGAACTGGCGGAGGGCGATGGATTTTTTCGGGCGTAAAAATCCTTAGCATGGCTTCCTTCGGAAGGGAAATAAAACCGGTGGTCCCGTGTCGTAGATTTACGGCATGTAAAAGAACCTCAAGCCTGACAAAAGGCCTCTGAGCAAAATTACCGATCATTCACGCCCAATATAGAATGGGACGCTAAAGACCATAGTAGTTACAGTGTGTATAAATAAAACTCAGTTTAATTTAAACTCATACATTACATGAAACTCAAACTACTAAATTGTTACACCATTCTACCACTACTCAGTACTACCACATAACATAGGTATTTTTTCCATCCAGTAATAATACATTAGTCATAAAACATTCGGAATCATTAAGTTTGTGGATTAAGTCTTAGTACCCACCCGCATACATACATTGGCATATACATGTTTCATACATAGACATATTAGACAATAAAAAATCTGAAGAAAACATGAAAGAATTGTTGTATGAAATGCAGAGATATAAAGGAAACAAAGATTTTTAAGAACACGAGTATTCTTGAGGGCGGCGCCGTGGCCGAGTGGTTAGACCGCTCGCCTCTCACCGAGGCGACCCGGGTTCAATCCCAGGGACTCGCATGTGGGATTTGTGGTGGACAAAGCGGCGTCTGGGCGGGTTTTCTCCGGGTTCTCCGGTTTCCCCCGCCATTCATTCCACCAACTGCTCCATATCACCTTTCCTTTCATCCATTTCACCATCATTTCGTTTCATCTACTTCCTTCCTCCCATACCAGGCATCGGGCTGATCACCTATCCTGGATATTCTGTCTTCTCCCTCGACGGGCCTCTGACCCCAGGAATCTGCCTGTAAGTCCTGGGGGTGTAAGTTCTACATAAGAGGAGGTTAAACAGATAAAGAAGAAGAGTATTCTTGAGAGTGTAAGTATTTCTATGCGTTTGAAAGGGTTATTACTGTCCCACGTATGGGAGATATGTTTCTTGTAGCAGTTACACCACGTTTTGCAGGAGAGATGTTTCTTGGAGTGTTCGCCCAACGTACGATAAAAAGTTTCCGGTGGCCTTCGCCTTTGCATTTTAATGTTTATTTAAATATTATATATGTATGCCTCGGCTGCGTCAGTAGTAATTTGCAGAAATACGTATCTCTTATCAGAGCTGGAACGGCTAAAGAATGAGACTTACACAAATTATAATTGTATTGTACTTTGTTTATTAATCCTTCACACGATTAAATAACACTTCACTGATATATCCTACTTTAGAGCTGCGAGATTGTTATTTGCACTTTTTAACACGTAACCTTTATATTAATCTGGCCGTAATGAATTTTTTTATGTCTCACACTGAATATGTACCGAGCGAACTGCTCGGGAACGCTAGCTTCTGTCGTCTACCGCCTAAAATCGTATATTTCCACTATTTCAATTTCTGATTGGCTAACCCTACTCAAATAGAATACTTTTATTTAACTTTTAGCCTTTCTAGTTGTTGATTTTTTATTTATGAACTGTTTTAAATATTATATTATTACAAGAATTATTAGTAGCCTTTATTAAACTTTCTAATTTATTGTTGCCACAAGGTTAACTCATTCTTAGCAACTTTCGGCTTCTGTTCTCATAGCTCTTAAATTGTTAAATTACATAATACATTCACATAACATTATTATCTTAATAAGAATAAACATAATGCAATGACTGTTGCATATATTTTATATATTATATTATACACATATTGCTTTAAGGCGGGCTGTTATTAAATTTTAATATTGTATAATTAGACTGATATCATTTAAGGGTTAAAAATACTGCCTCACGTCTTAAATTCTGGCTGTTTCTGCTGGATTCACAGAGTTTGGACACCGGAGTAGGTAAATGTAAAGGGAGGGAGAGAGAGAGAGAGAGAGAGAGAGAGGGAGGGAGGGAGGGAGAGAGAGGGAGGGTGAGAGAGAGGCTATTGTAGAAACGTGATTCAGTGTGTCAGCTGACTTCATTCGCATCTAGTTAACGCTGCATATTATATGAGTAACTCTACTCCTTCCCTCATTGTTTTGTATGTTTTTATTTTAAGTCAAGAGTCTTCAATATTGCATTTATTCAACCACAGGAAACGCAGTCAAGGTGTATGAAGAACTATAGCCAAGCAACAATTTTGTAGACCCGTGCAAGGCAACAACGAAGTCTGGATACCTTTCATTCCTTATCTAGCATAAAGTTAAACGCAACAACGTTCAATGGTGCAAACTTTAAAATTTAGAAGTATCAAAAAAATATCGAACATTAATCCATACTTCGATACCACCGAGTATCGATATCTCGTCCCTAATAGTCACAATTACTAAGAACAGTGTGGGTATTGTTTCAATAAAGTTGTCGCGCCAAATCCCACTTCTAAGTATAAAATTGAAATAGTCTCAATAGTATTACTACCGCAACCGCCACTGCTAGATATAAAAGAAACTTATTTAAATAATGCTACTACATTAGCCATCACTGCTGTGCACAAGATGAAATCTGTTGCAACACTGCCGCCACAGCTAGGCATGAAATGGATTTTTTTCAATAACGCTACTGTACGCCAAACCAATGCTAGCCATAGAATGAAAATCATTTCAATATCGCTACTATACCAGCTGCCACTGCCAGGCATGGAATGAGAACTGTTTCATTAACACCTTATACTAGCCTCTATTGCTGGGTACAGAGCAGAAATAGCTTCCAATAACATTACAGCAGTCACCACTGCTAAATATAGTGGAAAACTACTTCAATAACACTACTACACCAGCTGCAAATGCTAGAGACAGAATGTGATGTTGGATCTTTGTGATGCAGCAACGGTGCGACAATTTGTAGCAGTAACGTTGGTCTTCTGCTGCCGTGATCTCTTAACCTGTTCTGATGTCACGTGCTGCTTCAGTGGTAAGCTATGAGACCTTTCTCCCAAACTATGCGCGGGCGTATTACTAAATACCAATTTAAATTCAATAAGAAATTTAATGTGATCTAATACGAGAGCGGATCGAAAAGTAAGGCAAAATTTTTTTTTACAAAAAAGTTTAATAGTTAAAACAACAAAAATCACAAACTAACCTGCACCTTTTACCTACTTATCGACATAGCCACCATTTTTCTCAACATTTCTCCCATCTTGATACCAGTTTCAATGTACCCCGTTCGTACAAGTCCGTTTCCTTGAAGTATAGCCATCTGCGGACTGCTGATTTCACTTCCGCATCTGTCGCAAAGCGTTGGCCGGCCAGGAATTTCTTCATGTGACCAAACAGATGAAAGTCCAACGGTGTATGCTGGAGCACCTACCAACCAAATTTGGTTATTTTCTGACGAACATCGTCAGCATTCATGTTGTGGCGTTTGTCACGAAGGACGCGACGCAACTTCACCAAAGTAGTCATGTAGACTGCAGCATTCATAGTGGTCCCATGTTCACCAATACAACACCATACATGACCGTCACAAGTACTTTCCTAGCAGATTGAGCCACTTTGTATTTTTTCTTCACTGGGGAACCAGCATGTTCCCACTCCCTACTTGGTTTCGGGCGTGTAGTGGTATACCCACGACTCATCACCAGTGACGCTTCCTTTTAGAAAGCCATGCCCTTTGGAGGTGTACCATGTTAGGTGAACCAAAATCATCATTCGCTGACCCTTGTGGTTGCCTGTCAGGTACTTAGGCACCCAGCGAGCACTAACTTTATAAAATTTCAATGCGTCGTGAACAATATCGTACTCTGCGTCATAGTAAATGTTGAACTGTTGCGATAAGGTTCGCGGTTGCATAGGCCGGTCATTCAAAATTGCCGCCTCAATGCCTTTGACATTCTGCTGGACTGCAGCAGTTACCGGCCTCCCGGAGTGTGGCGAATCACTAACGTTCATACGGCCCTCTAGGAAGAATGCACACCACCTGGAAACATTGTTACGGTCCATATAATCATCCCCATACACGCCACCCATGTTCCTGTGAATATCACTCGGTTTATGCCCTTTGGCCCACAAATATCGAACCACACCTCTATGCTCTTCACACATGGACGACAGTAACATGCGCGTCATCTTCTGTTGCGTAGTTCACGCTTCTTTCCCTAGAGCTGCACATGAAACAAAAAATACCCTATGTATTGAAAACTTCAAACTATATCTGTGTGAAATTGCAACATTGCAGCTGCAATACCAAGGCAGAAAAAATTATTGTCCGTTACTTTTCGTTCCGTCCTTGTACTTCAGCTTTTGAAGTTGAGTTGTCCACCGTTTGAGGATAAAGAATAAAACTGATTATGAATCACAGCACTCGAAATTGTAACAACTGAATTATTATATATGCTACTTCTGCAGTATCAGTTTTACTATTTGAAATAACTTTTTCTGCAAAAAAATAAATTAGTAGAGTAACTTGCCGTGAGTCGCTAAAATGCCTATCGGCGAGACCTCTCGCAATAACAGCAAAATCTTACTCACACAAGTGCGTCCCTAGACGTTTTAAATATCACACGCGCAGTATGTACCGGTGACGGCACCATAATAACTCTCCGATTTCTATTTCACGAACATTTATTAATTTAGCTCCCCTTACGTATTATTCCCCTTTCAACTTTACATCTTTCCTGGACCAATACTAACCCCTCGCCATGCACTTCTCTTACTTTGATGTTAACTAGGCCTTTCACTTTTTTCGCAATTTTCTTTTGGCCTCTCTGGTTTACAGAATTGCCCTACGTGACTCAACTTGTAACCTAACGGAATTCCCAGAATTCTTTAAGCTAATGCGTTTTCCACTTCGACTGTTACTAATGACTTTCGCTACCTGACTTCCTAATTACCTTCATCCTTTCGGACAAACTTTCAACTCAAAACTTGTTACTTTATACATTCATCTATATACAGAAATTATTTATTGTAATTATTTCTTTATTTTACTGTTTATATTCCCATCAATAATTACGGTATCAAATGGAAATTGTTACGATAGTATTACCGCAGCCGCCACTGCCAGGCAAACAAAGGGAGTTTTCATTAACGTTACTACTGCTATGCGTAGAAAGGAACTTGTTTCAATAACGTACTACAACACCCACAACTGCTAGGCGTACAATAGGATTTGTTAAATAAAGCTTGTGTCAATAACATTACTATTCAAGCTGTCGCTGCAAAGTACATAGTAGGAACTGTTACGATAAGTTTACACTTCAGCCGCTTTACTGCTCCAACCTCCAATGCTAAGCATATTTGTTTCACTAATACTACTACATAAACCGCCACTGCCAGGTACACAATGGTAATTGTTTTAACAACATTAATACTAGTCGCCACTACTAAGCATTGAATGAAATTTGTTTTAATAACATTACTACACCAACTGCCATTGCCAACCACACAATGAGAATCTTTTCAAAAACATTACTACTCCAGCCGCGACTATCAAGAACAAAATAATGCCATGTATCAGCCGTCACTGCTAAGCACACAACGTTCCAATAACATACTATATCACCAGTCATTGTGGAACAAAGAATGGTAACTTGTAATAATGCTACTACACTAGCCGCCACTGCTGGGCACAAAATGAGAATTGTTTCAATAATATTACTGCAACAGCCACCACTGTCAAACATACAGTAGGAAGTGTTTTAATAAGTTTACTGCACTAGCCGCCACTGCTAGGTACACCATTAACATTACTACACCAGGAGCCACTTTGAAACACACAGTAGGAAGTGTTGTAATAATACTAATACACCAGCCGCCACTGCTGGGCACACAACGGGAATTGTTTCAATAACTTTACTACACCAGCCACCACTGTCAAATACGCAGTGGGAACTGTTTCAATAACTTTACTGCACCAGCCACCACTGCTGCGCACACAATGAGAATTGTTTCAATAACATTAATGCACCAGCCGACACTGCTAGACACACCATTAAGATTAGTACACCAGCAGCCACTGTGAAACACACACTGGGAACTGTTGTAATAACGCTACTACACCAGCCGCCACTGGTAAGCACACAATGGGAATTGTCTCAACAACATTACTACCCCAGCTGCTACTGCCAAGCACACAATGGGAATTGTTTCAATAACATTACTACCCCAACCGCCACTGCTAAGCACACAATGGGAATTGTTGAATAATGCTACTACACCAGCCGCCACTGCCAAGCAGAAGAATAGACGCTCTAGTGTTGTTTTGGCAATGCTACAGATCTCCCTATGCGACCAAATCAGTTGGAGTGCAGAAAGCCTCGTTTTAATCCCGGTAATGAAGCGCTCAAGTTGGGAGTCTGTCCCGGTATGCAATCTGCTAATTAGCATCGTCATACTCCCCCTGCCAACTTTACATTCATATCGCTTCCACATAATTGGTATTACACATAAGTTAACAGCTACACAAAGTGCGCCCAACTGAATGGTCTTTTCAAAGCTGCTCTCGATATGCAGAAATTCTATGCTGGTCATATTATCAAAATAATTAGTCGGCAAAGCAGAGTTTCCGCCAGGAATGCCAGAGACTAATTTACGAGAATGCATTTCCTTCTAAAGCATCAAGTAATTTTCTAACTGTTTAATATGGGCACTGCACAAGCCGTGGTAATGAGGGGCTCAGTAAAATCAGCGAATAAGTTTCTATCTCGTTTCCATAGAAACGGCATGTAAAAGAAGGCCTGCCTGTGTAACAGTCCTTGTTGCCGCGGCAACTGTTCGCTACCCTTTCATGGAAGCTGATTTCATAATACTAACAGAGTAAACCATGCATTTCTATGCAAAATCTTTTGGAGTATTACGCCTCTTGCCTTATTAATTCTGGAATTTTAAGTGTATGCTTCTGGAAAATGATGAAAGCGAATTAAAAGACTAATATCCACTCGCAGGTGACATGTCTGAATTCTGAAATATGACAGCGACGATTTAATTAGAGGAGTCAGAAAATTCTGCTTTTCAAAGTGAAAATTTCTGGGACAAAACGGCTGCGAAAAATGTGGAGAATTCAGGCTCAATTTTCCCAAGATAGTAAGTAGTCAAGGAACCAGAATACGCAGCAAAACAATTTTTCTTTTTCATAATGAAACTCTAAGCATATCACTGGCTTATACCAAATATGACCAAATAGAGGATGGTCAATAATTTGAAGATGGAAACTGCAAACTAGTGAAACGTTTCAGACGACGTTTTCAGTTTTTCACCATTGATGAGGTGAACTGTACCGCAGAATAAACGTCTGGTATAAGGCAACGCTTCTCTGCTGAATGTTGTATAGTCAGAAATGCAGGCTCACTTTTAAAGAAGGGTAGGGAAGGCGAATGCTCACAAGTAAACAAACAAGGCTTCTGATATGTACATTTTACATGACTTTCTACACACACCATTGGTTTTCATGGCTACTCTAGAGTTAGTACCCACTATAAAATCTTGGTTTTCTATGGAGCAGCAATGTTGGAGCTGGGGAGAATAGGTAGCAAGGGCATGATAGTAGAAAGGGTACTTGATATTGGCATAGATTGAAATCATTGGACGAGCATAATATCTTGAAGCAATGTTTAATACAACAAAAATCCAATGATGGGATGAACTGGGCTCAAGGAATAAGGAGAATTTTACAGGAAATAGGAATGGGTAACTTATGGAAGGAGAGAGAGGGGTTAGTTAAAGGTTTCTGGAAAGAAGTAGGGAACAGAGTAGAAGATATAGAGAAACAAGAATTATTTCAAACTCTGGAAGGAAAGACAAGTTTGGAACTATATAGACAATTAAAAATGGACTGGGGAAGGGAGAAGTACGTGGATGTAGGTAATAAGTTAGTGAGAGAAGGGTGGGCCTGGTCCAGATTAAGTGCACATAGGCTAAGGGGCGATAGGAAGGGAGCGAATTTGGATAGATGTCCTCTTTGTGGAGAGGCAGATAATGATTTGCATCATATAATTGAATGTGAAGAAACTAAGTTGTGGAGAGATCAGTTTTTACCTAAAGAATGGGAGAATGTTAACAAAGAAGTATTGAAAGTTAGGATAATTAAAATACAAAAGGAGAGGGATATAAAAAGAATAGGAGAATATATGTGGAGAGTAAGAGAAAAATGGTTTAGAGAAATAAAACAATATGAATTTGTTATGACCCACCTTGCATAAATAACCACGGTGTTAAAATGCATGATGAATCAAACAAAGAAAAAATACAAACTCAAAGTAATGTATTAAAAATTTTTAAGAGTTTTGTATAGCATTATGGAATTGAAGTACAAAAAATACAAATGCAGGTGAACATACTTGCTACTAATCCTCACAAAAATTATAGGGCGAACACATCAAACTAGCCACGATACTACGTGAGCTCACAGGAAACAAAGTGGGTGCATAACATTTCAAGGTATATTGAAATTGGAAATAACGTAGATATGGAATAAAATGACTATTTGAATTATCCTACCAGCATGCATAGTCTTCCTGTTGCAGTTTTTAGTCTATGCCTAAAGTTTTGCATTGATGTAAGATCTAATGAGTCTAAAGAGCACTTCAGAGACTATTATTTGAATGTTGAAGACAAACGTTTTGTCGATTTGTCCAGTACCTGTAAAGTATCCTACTTCAATCGATATCTTTAAAGCCACTTTTAAAAGATAAAATAACTTTGCACTTCCAAGACCACTGGGAGAAAGGGATGACCCGAAGCGCGACCAGATTGGGACAACGATGTGCGCTATTAAGGGCGGGGCCCTTATCGGTTCCTAAATGGCAACAATATGCGGGTAGTCCTGCCTTAGCCATCTGCAACCCGGAGTTTCCGCGAATAGGGACACTCAACCGAAGGAAGGAGTCCCGAGTAGTGCCGCCAATTACCATAGAGAAATCTTTCCAACGCAGATAGCTGAAGCAGATGAAAATAAATTATGGACTGGAAATTGGGGGTAGAAAAGGAACCAGCATCTGCATTCGCCTAACGATCGGGAAACCCACCAGAAACCCCATCGTTAGAGTGGCTGGCCCGAGATTAATCGACCCGGGACCTCCTGAATACGAGCCTCACACAATACCGCAGAGCCATCTCGACCGGTTGGTATTTCTTAAGATCTGCCTACACAGAGCAACTGCCTTTTTGCGTTGAAGTAAGACTGAAAACGGATCTTGATATTGCATTTTTAGGTCAAACGCAACATTATCCTCTACCTTAGTTACTTAAACTGTAGGGAAAGTAAACACGATTAGTAACCGAGAACTCTTATTTAGTTAGATACCATCCTGTGTTTGTGCAATGAAATATCGTTTGGTAAACAGCATTTTGGTATCTGCCCACGCACAAAAGTTGGTCTGCAGACGTTGCAGTAATTCTTTCTTGAAGGCAACTTTCCACTCACTGCCCCCCCTCAAAAATGTAGGGGAATTGTGTAGGAAGTGAATGTTTTTGTTTTGTATTTGTACTTCAGTCTAAAGAAATAAAAAATATCGTTATTGATCTCCGCTCTTATATTCAATATCGTGCACGTATGTACATGTAGGATATTTCCGTCCTTATATCAACCTTTGTAAAGCACAGAGGCTACTTATAAGAGTAAACTACAAATTAAATGTCACAAACAGGTCCATGAAAAAATGCTATAATGAAGCTATAGACCGTCTGATTACACAGCAGGGATGTGACTTAACAGTTATTTTCGATTAAGATTTATAACTGTCGCATTCAGTATCCATGATGCATGAGAAGAGATTTTTTACGTTGTTATTTTAGCACCACGTACGGAAGCCAATTTGAAGATGGTGGTTTGTTACGTTATTTGCACCACGCTTTGGGCGTCAATTTTAAGTAGTTTGTATTGTAGTTCAACTGTTGGGGAGCCGAACTTGTAGTAGTTGCAACCGCACGTATAGTAAACAGTTTCCAGTAGCCTTCGCCCCAAATGTACTTTCAGGTGGCCTTTGCACCTAGTTTAAAAAATATTAACTTTGTAATTAAACTGTTTCTTTAAATATTTAATATTTATGTTTGCCTCGGCTGCGTCAGTGTTTATTTTAGAGACATGGATATCTTGGCAGGGTTGTGATGCGACAAGAATGTAGGCTTTACTCCTTTTGTTAATGCTTGATACGATTTATATAACACTTCACTGATAGAGATCTGTGAAATTCTTTTATTAATTAATTACACATTTTAACACCTAAACTTATTTTTCGTCTCACACCAATACATATTATATTTCTTGGACACTTTTGGCATCTGGTTAATAACGCTATCTGCAGGCAACTGACTTCCAGATTTGTAAATTTTGGTATATTTCAGTTTCTGATTGACTAATCCTACTCCAATAGAATACCATCATTTAACTAAAGCTTTTTCAGGTTGTTGATTGGCTATTTTTAAACTGTCTCAAAATTTACATTATTGCTGCTCTAGTAATGACTAGTAGCATTTAAACTTCCTTACTCATTATTTCCTCAAGGTTATCTCATTGTTAGCAACATTTAACTTATTAATCTCACAGCTCCTACATTATTAAACATGGTTACAATAATATAAATATGCACAGATTGTTACATACATTTTACAAATTATTACGTACACATATTGGTTCAAGGCGGGCTGTTATTGAATTTACTTATTATATAATTAGACTGAAATCATTTAAGTGTTAAAAATACTGCCTCAAATTTTATGACTTATCCTATGGCTTACCAGCTCTACTAGATAAAAATCTGTCTCTGTCTCTGTCTTTCTATCTATCTATAGTGCCTTAACGCTTACCCGTAACGGTTAAGTTATTTGATTTCGTGGTTACCGTTCGCAGTTACATTATATTACCGGCTACTAGTAACGATTAGACTCGTTAACGAAACCTCGTGCACCTATAATCCTATGTATATAACCATCTTAATGCAATGCATACAGCTTTGCTACCTGACCTGTCATCTATGACGTATATATTATAAGTGATAGCAACAAGCTGTAATAAACAGATATATACAGGGGGAGCCAAAAACTACGCACCGGCTGCGCGGTGTTTTTACTGTCCGCGTCCTCAGCGCCCGTTGCCGTCTGCCGCTATCATAGAAAGGCTCGGATGAAACCATACAACATTTTTAAAACTACTTTTAAAGGCTTTACTTATAAACGTTATGAAAGGATATGCTGAAGCTTCCCACTGTCGTTGTCCATACATTTTTGGCACTTTTTTTAGGAAACTATCTATCACTCGCCGTAGTTCACGTTGAGAAATACTGGCAGTTTTCTGGCGGATATTTTGTTTTAATTATTCCAGGCTGTTAGGTTATTCTTGTACACTTTATGTTTGAAGTTGCCCCAGAGATATAAATCGCAGGGGGTTAGGTCGGGGGACCGAGGGGACCACAAATCTGTACTAAGAATTCTGTCCTCAAACATACTTTCAATTGTTCTCATCGAAATATTGGCCGCATGAGCTGTTGCAGTCTTTTTGAAAAAAAAGGCAAAATCATGCACCCTGTCTGTTAATACTCTTAAGAAAAACGGGGACAAAGTTGTAATAACGTATGTACGGGCGTCAACTGTTGACTCGAAAATAAATTGGCCCTGTAACTCTGTCTCTGCTCATGGCGCCCTATACACCAAGGAGTACTTCATGAACAATATTAGGTTTGTCAGAGCTACAATAACGATTATTTTGTGTACCCACATATCCATGAAGGTGGAACCAAGCATCGTCCGTGAAAAATATTAAATATGGGTCTATTTGGCCATTGTGTACACTATCAGATTCCACTCACTTAATATGCTCCTAATTTCAGGATCACCAGGTTAAAGAGCATATGCCAGAGTTATTTTATATGGTTTTAAATTCAGCAATTTGGAAGCTCTTCCCGCAGAGTCATAAGAAATGCCTGCCTGTTGTGAAAGACGCCTAAGTGATTTTTGGGGGGAATTCTCCAAACGATGATCGATGTCGTGTAATGTTTCTTCGGTAAGAACCAAAGTGTTCTTAGCCTGAACACTTCCTGTTGCCTGAAATTTATTCCAAAGTTCATGGATTGTTGCACGGCCCGGAACTTTTACCCCTGGAAATTTTTTTGCAAATCGTACTTTCACTTGGCGATCTGGCTGAGTTAACACATACTAATCATAAATAAATACACGCTGTGAAGTAGAAAACATATACTGAGCCATAATATACTTTGTGGTCAAGTACAGGAGAAAATGATAACTCCTAATAACTGAACTACATCACATCACCGTCAACTCAATACTGCACTTCACACTGCAGAGCAAAGCCACGTCAACAGTGTGACCTTGTTTATAGCATCAGTGCATTAACGTGTTTCCACACGCCCAGTAGAAAAACACCGCGCAGCAGGTTCGTAGTTTCTTGGCTCTCCCGTTACCTACAACTCCGTGCGAGGATGACTCAGGTTGTAAACGAATATTGAGATAACTAGTTCCCGATAAGCGATGCCTATGACACGCACATGCAGTGAATGATGTCATCCAGGGTCGGTAACCGTCTCGTTTATTCAGTAACCGTTAACCGAAACTTTTGATAAGTCATTGGGTAAATAGTTACTTTGTATTCGTTATTTTCGTAACCATTACATTGAGGTAAGAATGTAACGTTACGTTATTTTTTCCATTCCTATTACACACTCAGTGGTTGTGTATTTCAACCGGTTGGATTTACATTTGGATCGAATGTAACAAACAACCAAACGAATGTTATGTTAATGAACGCGTCTAAGCTTGATAAACTGCCATTGATACAACGTCCGACGGCATTAGGAGTAGATCCTGTTACAACACACGTCTACCGTAGAAAGCTTCTGCCTTAAACACAACAATAACAGTATGTCAACAAACCTACGAAAGGTTATTCGTCGAGTTTCAGGTGTATACTTTATTCAAAAGATCGCGAGAATGGAATTTCACTGTATTTAGTGCCTATAGACTGACAGTGAAGTAAACGCAGCTTTAACATTTGCACGTTTATTCGAAAGTTACATAGACTATTTCACTCTTATACGTCATAAAACTGCTGACCAATAAAACGGTACGGAACGACGTGCTTCAACCAATCATGACTGCTTATCCTCACAATTTTTATCTCATACCTATTTAGCATTTGTTTCTTTCGTGCATTGAGTTCAATCAAACTTGTATAGTAGGCATATCTGGTAACAAGAAAACGGCCGATCATAACATGTTACTGTTATCTAGCAAATATTTGTAATGATGACGTGGTACAATACATTTCCAAGAGAGTTTAATATTTTAGTAACTCAATATTTTTGTGTATTTATTTCTTTTAAATTACGTTATTCTAATCCTGAAATCTCAATTATCCGTTTGCAGGCAACTGAACATATTTCAACCGTCAAAACCCTTAAGCTTCTGTATTTCAAGTCTCTGATTGGCTAATCCTAGTCCAATAGAATACCTGCATTTAATTAAAGCTGTTTCTGGCTGTTGATTGGCTAATTTTAAACTGTCACAACATTTACATAATCGTTTCTCTAATAATGACTAGTGGCATTCAAACTCTCAAACTCATTATTGCCTCAAGGTTACCTCATTGTTACCTCATTGTTAGGAACTTTAAACTTATTATTCTCATAGCTCTTACATTAGAAGTTTTGATTATCTCTAAATAAATTAAAACTACTATTGCGATTACCGCTAAAAAAAAAACATACTGTCACTTCTGTACTAGTATTCATAATTCCGAAGAATATTCTTAGATTAAGCAAAAAGAAAAATCGACCAGAGGATAAGGGAAATCTGGCAGATAAATAGTACACAGAAATATAACCGAGCGAGATGGCTCCGGCGTTACGTATGTGGCCCGCATTCGGAAGGCCCGGGATCGATCTCCGGCGACCGTCCACTCTGGCCCATGGGTTTTTCGTTGTTGTAGGACCAGGCGACGGTGTTCGGCGGGTTGCGGCTGGGCGATAACTTGTGCTCTGTAAAGGTTTTTTCCCTGGCTTCGCTGCGGTACCGCTCAGTTAGGTCTCTCCTCAGAGTGGGGCTCCGCTCCGGGGGGTCCTGGAGGTTGGTGGCTTGTGGTCAGGTACCGTGCGGCGTAGGATGCGTTCTATCTGGAAACGTTAGAGATCCCGTCCCTTCGGCATCTGGATCTGGTCGCCCTTCGGGTCTCTCCCTTCATGCTTCCCTCCCAGGGTCACTTGGGAAGCACAATGGGCCCACTGGCCTGCGTGCGGTGCTTGCCCCGGCTCCGGGGGCGCCTCCGTAATGCGTACGTTTACCTTTACACAATACAAACTGGCATACGCATAACCTATAAGCCTTAACAAGAAGGCAATTTTATGGGCATTGACTAATATTTCAAAAAAGTAAATAAAGATTTTGAGGTTCCGATTTTAACAAATCATTCGTTTTCCTTTTTCTAGTAGCTATTTACGGTAGATAGAGGAAGTTTTGCCTTCCACAAAAACATTATATATCGATATTTCACCGAATAGGCGAAAATACATGAGGCCCCTGAATCCCATACATCGTGCGTGTGTGTGTGTGTATGTGTGTTAAACATCGAAAACTCGGATAAATACCAAACATGAGGCAGTATTTTATATCACAACACTGAAAATGCCAGAGTGATTGTAGTGTAAATTAGCATTATTGTATGACAATGATTTGAGACGTTTGTTAACTATAAGCTTTGTTAGGAAATAAGTTTACACGGCCTCACTGAAACTGACAATAGAAGTGGATAACAATGAAACGAGGGGGCGAGCTGTTTATCAATTAGAAGAGACAAACAAATGACGTCAGAGTAGCGCGCTTTTCTTTAGAAATGGAGGGAATATCTTCCCTAGAGCATATGTATTCGTAATTTTGATTGGATATAAAAACAGACGCTAATGTTGGTGCGCTTTATTAACCAATAGCAGTTCGATTATAATCTTTAGGCATATCGGGGTGAGGGAGTATAAATTCCGTGCCAGAGACAAGTATCGCACAGTTTAAGAGAATCATTCGCGGCTTATACGTCGCACAGTTTAAGAGAATCATTCACGCGTTACACGTCGCACAGTTCTACATAACCATTCACAAGTTACATGTCGTTCAGTTCAACAGAATCATTCACGAAGTACACGTTACGCCATTCTACAGAATCTCTCGCGTCATGAAGTTAATTACAAAAATGTGAAATACGCGAATTAATAATGCGCGGCAAATAAGTGATTATAGTTACATTCGAAAATATAACAGTTTCAGTCGGGCGTGTATCAAGAGTAATATATATGAAATTAATAAAGTGTGACGGCAATAAAAGTGTAAAAACAAATTCTTTAATCAGTGTTATCTTTTAGTAACAACTCCTTTCCGTTTACACACCCTGTTCAAGAGATTTACTCGACTGGGTAATAATAGCTAGCCGAAGGACAAAGAACCCAAAATTCAAAATAGTAAAACAATAACAGGCGCTCAGTAAATAAGATAACATGAAAGATACCGCGACAAACATGATATTTAAGTTCAGCATCTCCTAAGGGTGCAAAAAGCTTCTTTAAAAAATTCCCCATCCCAAACTTCCCTTTACATAGAAAATATTGATTTTTTTTATTTTCTCAAAAATGGTTTTAATGAGTTTCATTAAAATACCATATGTTCAAAATATTTACATAACTAATAAAATGTATATCTTGAAGTTTCTGCGAATAGCCTCCAAGTCCTCTTAAATCGGAATGAAATTTGCAAACTATGTTTAAATTGTAAACCATAAGGGATTGTTAAAACTTCCTTCACAAATATACAGATCTGTTTAAAATAGAATTTATTTAGCGGCATAACCTATTTCAGGAGTTTTTATTATTGCTTCGAATTGTTCAATAGTTTTGTAATTTTTGAAGGATATCACCACTCAGTTGTTTCTCATGATCCCACGCGAAGAATATGAATTTTCAAAACTGGCATATAACGAACCGCTTTTAAACAGTTGTCTATTGATTCAGCCCCCTATATCCTCCAAGTAACAACGAAATGTAATGAAACTTTTTCTACAAACGTACATCTTGATTAACACGAAGTACATAGAAATCGATCGTCCTCTGTGGTGTAGTGGTCACCATGCTAGTGAGTAGTTCCCGAGGTCGCGGGTTCAAACCCGGCGAAGGGCGATGGACTTTTTCGTGCGTAAAAATCCTTAGCATGGCTTCCTTCCGAAGGGAAGTAGATTTACGGCACGTAAAAGAAACTCAAGCCTGATAAAGAGGCTTCTGATCAAAATTATCGGTCTTTCACGCCCAGTATAGAATGGAACGCTAAGGACCACAGCAGTTAAAGATCGCCCAGAAATACATTTTTTTTAGTACACAGAAAAATAAAGCTTCTGCAACAATAATTTGTAGAAGGTACATAAACAATATTGGGTAGAGAAAGTAATACATAATGTTGTTTACTTTAATTACTTTCGTCCCGAATTTTAAGTGTACGAGCGAAATATCATTCTTGGGGTTGTGAGGAAACAACACATGATTTTCTTAGAATTAGGGATAATTTTGCCTTTTCAGCTTCTATTAAAATACCTTCCAGCAAATCCATTTCAACTTTTAATGTCAATAGACAAATTAACTACAGGACCGCTTCATTGATGTATGAGCAGCATATCTACCTCACATTCAAAGATCCCGAGTTCATTCTTGGTTAGGTCGAGTTAAACTGTAAGGTTAAATTACAAACTTAACAAATAAATAAATAAATAAATAAATACAAAAAGCTCTAGTTACAATGACAACATAAAAACAAAACATATGCACTCATTTCGACAATTCCTTAGATAATATTTTATTTCTATTTAAATTTTATAATTTTGTTTTAATAAAAATTGCATATACATTCGTTTATAATATTATACAATTATGTTATAAAACTATTTCATAATATATTATTTCACCAATAATTCGGTTATCAGGAGTTCACTGGAAATTCACGTTTCCAGGTCTAATAAACAAACAATACATGTGAGTATATGGGTGTGATTGATTGAGGGAAACAGAGCGAGAGAGAGAGAAAGACAGAGGGGGAGAGGGAGAGAGAGAGAGAGAAAGTAACGCAAAAAAGAAAAATCGGATACATATTAAATTTCTTATTTAGCCATCAAGAATGCAATATGAAGATGACATCATAAAAACAGAACATATGCACTTACTTTATGGCAGTTCCTTAGATAATATTTTTATTTAAATTTTAGAATTTTGTTTTACCAAAAATAGCGTACGATATCCGTTTATAATATCATACAATTATTATATTTTAAAACTATTTCATAATATACTTTTTTACCAAATATTTTATCAGGAGTTCACTGGAAGTTCAAGTTTCGAGGTCTAATAAACACACTGTGTGTGTGTATATTGAACGAGGTGGCCTGAGGGAAGGAGAGAGACGGGAAAGGAGGGAGGGAGGAAGAGAGAAGGTAACTGGAGAAAGAAAAATCTGATACATACTAAATTTTTTATTTAGCCTTCAAGAATACATAAAGATTATCTCCAAATTTCCCCACTGCAAACTATCTTTTATATGGAATATGTACGTTTTTTTTTATTCTCTCAAGAGCGGTCTCATTGGTGCTTAAAAATTTAATATTTGGGATACTGACATGAACAAAATGTATGTTATATTGAATTTTTTTGTAAACATCATATGCAGTCGTTTTAAATCTGAATTTGGTACACTATTGTATAAAACGTCACCCTTGAAAATCACCGCAGTAAAACAGAACCCTTAAAATCCATTTATCAATTTTTGGTAGGTAGTCTTAGGAGTATTCAAAGCCTATTGTATGCTACACGTCCTGCTTTTCGCTCTGTAATTGGACTCATGTCAGCATTCTGTAGAGCATACGTATAAGTAAACTTAAACAAGTAATGCTTGCACAAAATCCACATAAGTAAATTTATTGTTTTTAGGAAAATCCAAATTTTATCTGTATCCAAACTAAAAGCCAAAAAAACTGGAATAGAAACCATAAACACAGTGAATCCCAGAGCACACAGATGACCTCACGAGAGAGGAAAAATAAACTTAATCGCAGATGGCAGCCACGAAATTAGAAAACGCTCCGAGTATATAGGTAGTTAGCTGTGAAAGGCTTAAGTCCACCGTAAATTCCAGTTTATAAAAAATGTTCATAACCATGGCCTACAGAGGCGCTTAAGTAACAAATATGAAGATGATAAAAATTGTAGACCAACTGTAGTTCTGTCATTATATTTCAATAAGTATAGAGTAGGAAAGTTTCGAATAGCCTAATGTCTTTTATGTTAAATGACCATTTTAAGACTAAAATATTAATGCTTTTATTTTTCTCTTAAAGAGATAGAATCTATTATATTTCATACGCTGCACAGTAAACTTCAAAACAATGCCCTACTTCATGAAATTTTGTTTTTGCTTTCTCTACAATGTATAGTAAGCAGGGGACTATTGTAATCCAGCTAAGATTCTATACCAAGATTTCACAGGAAACACGTGTTCTGAGGGCCACTGGATCAAAAAAAAGCATTTTTAGAAAAAGGTCCGTATACATGTGTCTGTGAACAGCATCACGAAAAACGAAAAGTTGGATAAGCACCAAACTTGGTATTTAAGATCAGTATCTTCCAAAGATGTGACGCAAAGACTTTCAAGAAAATCCCCGCATCCTAACTACCCTTTACATAGAATTTTTTTGGAAATTTTCGATTTTCTCGAAATGGCTAACGATTTTCATTAAAATACTATACATCAAAGAAATTTACATGACAAATAACTTGAATTTTCTGGGAATAACTTTTCAGATCTGTTCATGAGGAAGGAATTTGTATAATCTTGTATTATTGGTAAACGTTAGGTGATGGACGAAAATGTCCTACACAAAAAAACTCTGAAATGTTACACTCACCTGACTTTCTCTACTCTTGTACAAACTATTTTTAAAACGCTTATTCTCCATATGCTTCATGTTAATCGAGATGGTAGTCTTATTGCTAATTTTCATTTAAGTGTAAGGGGAATATGATAGTATTTAAGCGATAGTCAAATCTTTTAAGAGCTGGTTGTTATGTGGAGTATTCCATTCTTTATGCATTACCAGGACAAAAAATGAATAACGAATTTCCATTAGAGAAAAGGTATAAGTATTGGAAAATTTAAGGGAATAACAAGCAATGCCTCGAAAATGGTTCACTCAACAAAACAAATGTATATGACATAAATTGTGTATTTTAACGCGATCTACATTTTTTGTGTAGTAAAATTTTGTCTATCTCTTATGGTTTACCAGTTATGAAAAAACCGTTCACAATGAAGAATACTTTTGGAGACTTTCCAGAAAATTCGAGATATACATTTCATTTGTCATGAAAATATCTTAAACATATGATATTTTAATTAAAATAGTTAGAGCCATTTTTGAGAAAATTAAAATTTTCGAAAAATGTTCAATGTAAAGGGTAATCTGGGGTGGAGGATTTTCTTGAAAACCTTCGTGTCTCATCTCTGGAAGATACTGAACCTAAATACCATGTTTGGTGTTTATCCAACTGTTCGTTTCTGAGTTATGCTGTTCACAGATAGACTCGCACACGGACATGTTTCCAAAAATGCTTTTGTTGGATTCAGGGGGTCTCAAAACATGTATTTCCGGTGAAATCTCGGTATCGAATTTTTGGGTGGAATACAATACTTCCCCTACCTACTATACGTAGTAGAGAAAGTAAAAAATGTAAGTCTCTTTAACAGACACAATTTATTTCAAATAATTTCTTTTTAGTGGCATAAGCTATTTCTGGGATATCCGTCATTAATTCTACAATACGTTGTCATTCGCTTAAAATTCTGTAGATATTCACGGTGCTACATGGAAAGACTATACAGGCCATCATATAGTATCCAGTTCTGAAACATTTGACTTTGGCTATTCTCTTTGCATTTATAACGAAATGTGTCATGTAGCTATTTCTGCAATGGTTTATCTGAATTAAAATGAAGTAGCAAAAAATAAGCTTTCGTATGATAAGTTTTAATCCATTAATAAATTATATATAGTAGAGAAAGTCCTGTGAACGTAACAAAACAGATTTTCTTAATGTCTCTAGCACTTACCTAGAATAGCAGAGACAGTATTGCATTCCACCAATTTGATATCGAGATTTCCGTATTGAGGCTATATAATGCAAAGTCGAATAAGTTTTAACATCTTCCAAAGGTGCAACACAAAGATTTCCAAGAAAATCCATCATCCCACAATACTTTTATATGGAAAATTTTAATTACTTTCTCTACTACGTATAGTAAGTAGGGGAAGTATTTTATTCCACCCAAAAATTCGATACCAGATTTCACCGGAAATACATATTTTGATACCCCCTCAATCCAAAAAATGCATTTTTGGAAACATGTCCGTGTATGTGTATGTATGTGTGTGTGTGTGTGTGTGTGTGTGTGTGTGTGTGTGTGTAGAAAATCCCCCCACTCCAGATTACCCTTTAATTTTTAATTTTAATTTTCTCAAAAATGGCTAACGATTTTGATTAAAATATCATATGTTTAAGATATTTTCATAACAAATGAAATGTATATCTTGAATTTTCTGGGAATGTCTCCAAAAGTATTCTTCATTCTGAACGACTTTTGCATAACTGGTAAACCATAAGAGATAGATAACATTTTAATACACAAAAAATGTAGATAGCGTTAAAATACACAATTTATATCATATACGTTTCTTTTGTTAAGTGAAGCATTTTCGAGATATTGCTTGTTATGCCCTTAAATTTTTCAATACCCATTTTCTCAAATGGGAATTCGTTATTCATTTTTTTGTCTTGTATATGCAAAGAGTATTAATCTGTGGCAGAGAGAATGATGCTGCACATAGCAACCAGCTATTAAGAGATGTCTATGCTTAAAGGCTACCGTATTTCTATATTTCCCTTGTAAATACAAAAGAAAGGGAACATAGTACGCCTTAAGGGATAGTCAAATATTTTTGGAACTGGTCGCTATGTGTAAAATGTAATTCTCTTTGCATTTCAAAAGATCGTTTCTGCAAATGTTTATCGCGATTAATATGAAATAGATGAAGAATAAGAGTTTGTAAAAATAGTTTGTACAAGAATAGAGAAAGTCATGTGAGTGCAACACATCAGATTTTTTTTATTGGTTCAAGAATTATGAATAAAAAACTTGTTATCTGTCCGACTAATAAAATGTATATCTTACATTTTCTGTCGATAGACTGTGAAAGCCTCTTCAATGTGATTGAAATTTATGTAACTTTGTGTAACTGGTAAACCAAACCCATATGAAAATGGGTCTTTTGTAAAAATACATCATTTATAACCACCTTGTTACAATATTAACGTTTTTGTGGTATTCTTTGGTTTAGATTGCATTTTACAATACTTTATAACACATTTTTTGAAGTGTTAAATCAACAGTTCTTTGTTTCTCACGATGTTATGGAATATGGAGTTTCAAAATCAGCATGCAGCTAGCCACTTGTAAAGAAAATTTACTATTTCTTCCTCTATTCCCTTTGTACCTACAAAGAAATACATAATAGAACCACTACTGCAAATGCTTTTCCTCGATTAACATGAGCATACATTCACATGACCTTCTCTACCCTATGGTTATTAGAGGGTATACAAACTGTTATTACTAAAGCTTATTTTTCTGTCTAGTACATTTTAATCCAAGTAAGCCTTTACAGAAATAGCTACATTACACATTTCATTATAGATACAAAGAGAACTGGACGCTATACGCTGGCCTTAAAATTCCACCTGTTTCCATGCAATCATGAGAAACAATAGAAAGTTGACATAGCTTTAAAAGAATGATCACATAATGAACCATTTGATCCTTTTATAACTGATCTAAGATACGATTTATGCTACAAAAATGATTTGAAATAAATTAAGTGTTTTAAACAGATCTACATTTTTTGTATATAACATTTTCGTCTATCATTTAACATTCACAGTTATATAAGATTATACAAAATTCCCTCTGAATGAACAGGAATGCACAGGCTATTACCAGAAAATGCAATATTTATTCTTATTTGTCATGTAAATATCCTTAATATGTGGTATTTTAAACAAAATCGTTATCCATTTTTTAGAAAATAAACATTTTCGAAAAATGTTCCATGTGTCGCAACTTTGGAAGGTACTGAACCTAAACAACAAGTTTGGTATTTATTTTGCATTTCGTTTTTTAGTTATGCTGTTCACAGGCGCACACAGACAGCTCTTTTTATAAAAATGTCTTTTTTATTCAGGGGCCTCAAAACGTGTATTTTGAGGCAGTATTTTATATCACAACACTGTAAATGCCACAGCGATTGCAGTGTAAATTAGCATTATTGTATGACAATTATTTGGGATGTTTGTTAATTATAAGCATTGTTAGGAAATAAGTTTACACGGCCTCACTGAGACTGACAATAGGAGCGGGTAACAATGAAGCGAGTTGTTTATCAATTAGAAGAGACAAACAAATGACGTCAGAGTAGCGCATTTTTCTTTAGAAATGGAGGGAATATCTTCCCTAGAGCATGTGTGTTCGTAATTTTGATTGGATATAAAAATAGACGCTAATGTTGGCGCGCTTTATTAACCAATAGCAGCTCGATTATAATCTTTAGGCATATCGGGTGAGGGAGTATAAATTCTGAAGCCAGAGATGGGTAACGCGCAGTTCAACAGAAGCATTCACAGGTTACACGTCGCACAGTTCAACAGAAGCATTCACAGGTTACACGTCGCACAGTTCAACAGAAGCATTCACAGGTTACACGTCGCACAGTTCAACAGAAGCATTCACAGATTACACGTCGCAGTTCAAGAGAATCATTCACAGGTTACACGTCGCGCAGTTCAACAGAATCATTCACAGATTACACGTCGCGCAGTTCAAGAGAATCATTCATAGGTTACACGTCGCGCAGTTCTACAGAATCATTCATAGGTTACACGTCACGCAGTTCTACAGAATCATTCATAGGTTACACGTCGCGCAGTTCAACAGAATCATTCATAGGTTACACGTCGCGCAGTTCAACAGAATCATTCATAGGTTACACGTCGCGCAGTTCAACAGAATCATTCACAGATTACACGTCGCGCAGTTCAACAGAATCATTCATAGGTTACACGTCGCGCAGTTCAAGAGAATCATTCATAGGTTACACGTCGCGAGTTCTACAGAATCATTCATAGGTTACACGTCGCGCAGTTGTACAGAACCATTCATAGGTTACACGTCGCGCAGTTCAACAGAATCATTCATAGGTTACACGTCGCGCAGTTCAACAGAATCATTCACAGATTACACGTCGCGCAGTTCAACAGAATCATTCATAGGTTACACGTCGCGCAGTTCAACAGAATCATTCACAGGTTACACGTCGCGCAGTTCAACAGAATCATTCACAGATTACACGTCGCGCAGTTCAACAGAATCATTCATAGGTTACACGTCGCGCAGTTCAACAGAATCATTCACAGGTTACACGTCGCGCAGTTCAACAGAATCATTCACAGATTACACGTCGCGCAGTTCAAGAGAATCATTCATAGGTTACACGTCGCGCAGTTCTACAGAATCATTCATAGGTTACACGTCGCGCAGTTCAACAGAATCATTCACAGATTACACGTCGCGCAGTTCAAGAGAATCATTCACAGGTTACACGTCGCGCAGTTCAACAGAATCATTCATAGGTTACACGTCGCGCAGTTCAACAGAATCATTCATAGGTTACACGTCGCGCAGTTCAACAGAATCATTCATAGGTTACACGTCGCGCAGTTCAACAGAATCATTCATAGGTTACACGTCGCGCAGTTCAACAGAATCATTCATAGGTTACACGCCGCGCAGTTCAAGAGAATCATTCATAGGTTACACGTCGCGCAGTTCTACAGAATCATTCATAGGTTACACGTCGCGCAGTTCAACAGAATCATTCATAGGTTACACGTCGCAGTTCAAGAGAATCATTTACAGGTTACACGTCGCGCAGTTCAACAGAATCATTCACAGGTTACACGTCGCGCAGTTCAACAGAATCATTCATAGGTTACACGTCGCGCAGTTCAAGAGAATCATTCATAGGTTACACGTCGCGCAGTTCAACAGAATCATTCACAGGTTACACGTCGCGCAGTTCAACAGAATCATTCATAGGTTACACGTCGCGCAGTTCAACAGAATCATTCATAGGTTACACGTCGCGCAGTTCAACAGAATCATTCATAGGTTACACGTCGCAGTTCAAGAGAATCATTCACAGGTTACACGTCACGCAGTTCAACAGAATCATTCACAGGTTACACGTCGCGCAGTTCAACAGAATCATTCATAGGTTACACGTCGCGCAGTTCAACAGAATCATTCACAGGTTACACGTCGCAGTTCAAGAGAATCATTCACAGGTTACACGTCGCAGTTCAAGAGAATCATTCACAGGTTACACGTCGCGCAGTTCAACAGAATCATTCACAGGTTACACGTCGCGCAGTTCAACAGAATCATTCACAGGTTACACGTCGCACAGTTCAACAGAAGCATTCACAGGTTACACGTCGCAGTTCAAGAGAATCATTCACAGGTTACACGTCGCACAGTTCAACAGAAGCATTCACAGGTTACACGTCGAAGTTCAAGAGAATCATTCACAGGTTACACGTCGCGCAGTTCAACAGAATCATTCATAGGTTACACGTCGCGCAGTTCAACAGAATCATTCATAGGTTACACGTCGCGCAGTTCAAGAGAATCATTCATAGGTTACGCGTCGCGCAGTTCTACAGAATCTCTCGCGTCGTATAGCTAGTTATAAAATGTGAAATACGCGAATTAATAATGTGCGGCAAATAAGTGATTATAGTTACATTCGAAAATATAACAGTTTCAGTCAGGCGTGTATGAAGAGTAAATATGTGAAATTAATAACGTGTGACGGCAATAAAAGTGTAAAAACAAATTCTTTTATCAGTGTTATCTTTAGTAACAACTCCTTTCCGTTTACACACCCTGTTCAAGAGATTTGCTCGACTGAGTAATAATAGCTAGCCGGAGGACAAAGAACCCAAAATTAAAAATAGTAAAACAATAACAGGCGCTCAACAAATAAGATAACACGAACGATACCGCGACAATTTGCGTTGAAATCTCGATACCAAATTTTTGGGTGGAATACAATACCTCCTCTACCTACTATTTCTATGTCGTAGAGAAATTAATAAACGATATACAAAACACAGATTCTTCTTTATATAGTTCTACAGGATTGAGCATCAATATTTAAAAAATTTAACTATTTAAATATATATTGATATCCACCCTTATTCAGAAAAAGCAGCACCGTTACTAATTTTGGACACACTGTGTATAGAAGAGAGATGCCTTGTCAATCGGTGGGATGAAACTGACGAGGCTGCGAAATCTGCCAGTTCCAAACTAAAGGTAAAGCTCCAGATCTCGACACATATATACCATCCTGCAGGAAATTATGAAGTTGTATAAACCATAGCATTTTGAAGCAATGGACAACTTACGAGCTGGATATAAACCATTGATATTTTTTGGTCGTATTTTGTTATTTGATTTTGTTTACAGTGTCGCAGTATTGATGCTTTCCCGATATGACATCTGATGGCCCAGTTGTTTGGTTAACAGCATTATAAATGTGATTTATGTTAACTGATAGTGCATGAAGATAAACTCGACAGAAATTTTCTCTTATCAGATTTAGCATTTCACACGTGATGTGCATCCATCAGGGCTTTTGAACTAAAAGCGCAGTTTCCATTAGTAAAATCGTCACGCGGTGCCCGAGAAAAACATTTAGATAGCAATATATTTTAAATGATTGCAAAAAAAATAATTTTAGTTCTGTTGTGAGTTCATATCAAGTAGTACTAATACCATAAATTCCATCACATATCGTTACGTATCGTTAAATTAAATTAAAATTACAATCATGCGGCTGTTCACGCTAATGATAGCTGTTAAATTTGATGTTCATGGAATTTTAAATCATTGAAATTTGGAAACAAAAGTAGAACTACAATTATAAGCAAATGGTTTCTGTTCAAACAGTAACTTTAGTTTAGGTATGGACATTACGTGAGAGAGTACACTTCGGCGACGTAAAATATGTTTTGTATTTATACGTTATCTCCTGTCTTCACAAACGGGACGAGTTTTGTAAAAAGTGGGTTACATAATGAAAAGTATTTGCTATGAAAACTGAAAAAAAGTTCTGTGTTCCATTCATATAACTTTGTCTACTCGCTCTAAACCTTTCTTGTATGTGTTTACTTCTTGTTAATAAATAAGCTTTCAGTATACATTTCATATGACTACGTGACAAGGCATGCAGGCGATTTGTGTAGACCAGCAAATAGCTTAAAGCTGTTCCAAAAAGTATGTTACTATTCTGCAATAACAATTTATAATAACCTTCCATGCTACTTAAAACTATTAGGCAAGCCTGATCAACATAACATTTTTAAGATAGAGCTGAAGTCTTTCTTATATACTCACTCCTGATATACTATGGAGGAATTTTTACTTTCTCTACTACGTATAGTAAGTAGGGGAAGTATTGTATTCCACTTAAAAATTCAATACCGAGATTTCACTGGAAATATATGTTTTGAGGCTCACTGAATCCAAAAAAGCATTTTTGAAACATGTCCGTCTGTGTGTCTATCTGTCTGTGAACAGCATAACTGAGAAACGAAGAGTCGCATAACACCAAACTTGGTATTTAGGTTCAGTAAGTTCCAGAGATGCGACACGAAGGTTTTCGAGAAAATCCCCCCACCCCAGATTACCCTCTACATAGAACATTTCAAACATTTTAAATTTCGCAACAAAGGCCATAACGATTTTGATAAAATATCATATTTAAGATACTTTCATGACAAATAAAATGTATATCTTGAATTTTCTGGGAATGTCTCCAAAAGCATTCTTTTGTGAAGGACTTTTGCATTAGCTGGTAAACCATAAGAGAAAGACAAAATTTTACCACACCAAAAATCTAGATCGCGTTAAAATACACACACTATGTCGTATACATTTTGTTATTGTTGAGTGAACCATTTTCGAGATATTGCTTGTTATTCCCTTAAATTTTCCAATACTTGTACTTTTTCTCAAATGGGAATTCGTTATTATTTTTTTTGTCCTGGTAATGCAAAGAGAATTGAATACTCTACATAGCAACCAGCTCTTAAAATATTTGACTATCGCTTAAAGCCTACCAATTCCCCTTGCATCTACATGAAAATTAGCAATAAGATTAACATCTCGATTAACATGAAGCATATGGAGAATAAGGTTTGTAAAAATAGTTTGTACAAGTGTAGAGAAAGTCATGCGAGTGTGATACATCAGATTTTTTAATATGTCGTGCAACATATAAATATTCAATACATTGGGCAGATGGCATATGATGGTGAATTTGTTATTGTTCTACTGTAATGTATGTTGAGATTTTTACTCTTGGAATGGTGATGGTTTTCATATTTTCATTTCTTACATAAATGTGGAGGGAGAGGGGGAGAGTGAGGTGAGGAGTGGGAAGGGAGAAATGTTCTTGGTACAGGGTATGTTTATTAGGCATGCTGCATATTTCATAATTGTATAAGCATAATTGTAATCAATTCAAGGTCCTTGAGCACTGCTTACAGTAGGACCAAACAAACAAAGAAACATACAATGTATAGTGTGTCCATAAAAATACTGTCATACTTGAACTGGTATTGCGTCGCTTTGGATAATCTTGTTGGGTGAATTTGGCGACATTCGTAAGTAAAACTGAAAATATTTTTTTACCATACAACATAGACATTGAATACGGCCCCCAGGCGTGACGCTGCAGACATCAGGGCAATATTCCCATTCATGCCACACATTTTTAATTATTTTTTTTCCGACACATTTTCATTATCCTCCATTAGTACCAACAAACGTTCAGATAAATCTAATCGTTTTGCAGAATCATCAGGTTTCAACTTATGCAGTAATTGCAATTTGTAGGACAAACTTGAGGCACTATTTTTAACACATGAATAATTTCAATTAAATCATATAATATATAAATTTAATAACAGCCCACCTTGAAGCAATATGCATGTAATAATTTAAAAAGATCGATGTAACAGTCATTGCATATGCTTATATTATTGTAAACATGTTTAATAATTGTATATGAATGCATTAGGTAATTTAATAATGTAAGAGCTGTGAGATTAATAAGTTTAAAGTTGCTAACAATGAGGTAACCTTGAGGCAATAATGAGTTTGAGAGTTTAAATGTTACTAGTCATGATTAGAGCAACGATAATGTAAATTTTGTGACAGTTTAAAATTAGCCAATCAACAGTCAGAAAAAGCTTTAGTAAACTGCAGGTATTCTATTGGACTAGAATTAGCCAATCAGAGACTTGAAATACAGAAGCTTACGGGTTTTGACGATTGAAATATGTTTAGTTGCTGGCAGACTTTGGTAGTGACTGGATGGAAGATGTGTTCTCTAAAGAAATATTACGTATTCGTGTGTAACGAAAATTAAGTATACGCGATAACAAAGTGCAAGTTTTAAATTAAAGAATCTCACAGCTCTTAATATCAGTGTAGTGCTATTTAATTTGTGCCAAGGAATAATTAATTAAAGAAATGAATTTAAACTTAAAATCTGTGTAAGCCTACATTCTTGTCACACCACGCCCTGTCTAAGAAATACACGACTCTAAAGTAAGACTGACGCAACCGAGGCAAACATAAACATAAATACTAATTATAGAAGCAGTTTAATAGCAAAGTATATTTTTTAAACTTGGAGCGTAACAACAAAGAAATGCATCTTCAAAAACAAGCTTTGTATACGTAGAGCATATTACGCAACAAACAATATTCTTCAAAATTGACGTCCATGCGTGAAGTTAAATTACATACTCCTAAGGAAAATATCTTCTTTAAACCGAAGCCCAAAGTGTGGTGCAAACTTAAACAACAATAAACTACAACAGTTGAACAATAACTACGTCAAGTTGGCTTCCCAAGCGTGAGGCTTATAACTTACGTAAATAAATTACGTAAACAAAACAAATACTTCAAACTTCAGTCGCGTACGCAGGATGCATTTAGGGATGTTTAACTGCTGACTAGTTCTACGGACAGACTTGTTAAGACGACGTACAAATGCCTGCCGCACTTGTTCCATAATTCCCACATTGACAGATGGTCTCCCTGTATGGCCTTTCCTTTGATGACATATGCAGCCACGATGCACAAAATCACAGTAGCACTTCAAAACTGACGTGTGTGTAGGAGCTTGATGTTGAAACTTTCGCCTAAAAGCACGCTGAACCTGCACCACACTCTGCGTGCTATGATATTCCGAAACACACCAACTACGTTTTTGTGGATTCGCCATAACTGCTTAAAACTTCTTTAATAACAACACAATTTTAAAAGCAAACATTCACATGTAACCTGCCTGTTAAATATCTAACAATGAACCCATATCGACTAATCACAAACTTAAGTGTAGTTTCTGTGTTTGATTCTCGCGGTCCCGTCCATTGTTGTCCATTGTTACGTACAAAAGCATTTCAATTTTCTTTCGAAGGTCACCAATTTCATTTAAATACATTATACAAGGCGGCGTGGTGTCAGTTTGGACTATGACAGTATTTTTATGGACGCACTGTATAAGAAGGTTGCATTAAGTTAAAGCGAGTCAGATTTTTAAAACGTGGATCGCCACGTGATGACTTTGAAATTCCATGTTGTTTGCATGATCACGAGAAAAATGAATAGCAACTTGCCACTAGCAAAAGTAAGTATTTGAAAATTCAAACTAGTAACCAAAAATATCTCGGAAATGGTTAATGCCATAAAAGTACTTATTTTATAAACTGTGCATTTTAACGAGATCTACCTTTTTTGTGTAGTAAGATGTTTTTACTTTCTCTACTACGTATAGTAAGTATGGGAAGTATTGTATTCCACCCAAAAATTCGATATCGAGATTTAACTGGAAATACATGTTTTGAGACCCATGGAATCCAAAAAAAGCATTTTTGGAAATATGTCCGTGCGTGTGCCTGTGTGTCTGTCTGTGAACAGCATAACTCAGAAACAAACAGTCGGATAAACAACCAAACTTGGTATTTAGGTTCAGTATCTTCCAGAGATGCGACATGAAGGTTTTCAAGAAAAATCCCCCACCCCAGATTACCCTTTACATGGAACATTTGTCGAAAATTTTAATTTTCTCAAAAATGGCTCCAACGATTTTGATTACAATATCATATGTTTAAGATATTTTCATGACAAAAATTAAATGTATATCTCGAATTTTCTGGGAATGTCTCCAAAAGTATTCTTCATTGTGAACGACTTTTGCATAACTGATAAACCATAAGAGATAAACAAAATTTTACTGCACAAAAATGTAGATCGCATTAAAATACACAATTTATGTCATATACATTTTTTTATTGAGTGAACCATTTTCGAGATATTGCTTGTTATTCCCTTAGATTTTTCAATACTTATAATGTTTCTCAAATGGGAATTCGTTATTGATTTCTTTGTCTTGGATATACAAAGAGTATTAATTTGTGGCAAAGAGAATGGTGCTGCACCTAGCAATGAGCTATTAAGAGATATGTATGTGCTTAAAGGCTACTGTATTTCTATATTGCCCTTGTAAATATATATTCCCCTTACATCTACAAGAAAATTAGCAATAAAATAGAGTCTGCAAATGTTTATCTCGATTAAAATGAAGTAGATGGAGAATAAGCGTTTGTAAAAATAGTTTGTACAAGGGTAGAGAAACTCATGCGAGTGTAACACAGATTTTTTTTATGTCCTGGTAATGCAAAGAGAATGGAATACTCCACATAGCAACCAGCTCTTAAAATATTTGACTATCGCTTAAAGCCTACTAATTCCCCTTGCATCTACAAGAAAATTAGCAATAAGATTAACATCTCAATATCTCGATTAACATGAAGCATATGCAGAATATGCGTTTGAAAAAGTAGTTTGTACAAGTGTAGGGAAAGTCATGTAAGTGTAACACATCAGATTTTTTTCATCTTTTACGGTTTACCAGTTACAGAAAATTCATTCAGAATGAAGAGCACTTCATAGGCTTTTCTCAGAAAATTCAAAAGGATAAAATTCTGTATATCTCAGTAAGCATCTAAGATGCATAATACTTACTGAGACGATTCATAGTAGATGTCTTGACTAATGGAAGGGGCTCCCAACCGTCCAGAAAAGTTGTCTTGTTTATATAGGCATATCTGGCGACATTTGGACGTAGCTTCTGCCAACTAAAAAACGCGAACTTTGGTGAAGTAATGCAGCCAAAGTATGAAAATGTATCGAAATGAGGGTAGAAAACGCGGCAAAGTGTAGCGTAAGATTGATTAAACTTAAACTGAGATTCAGAACTAAGAGAATAGATTGTGAACTTTGAGTAACATATGTAGGGGTTTACTAGCATAGTTTGGGAAAACGAGATGAATTAGTGGAGTTATTAATACAACACGGTGTATTCCGAAGGGCAATTCGTTACAAAAGATGTGAAAACCAGGCACATAAAAAAAACAAACTTAATCTAACCTAACCTATCGCTCCCGGAAATCAGAAGCCAAGTTTCGTATATAAAAGAACTAAACTAAACCTAACCTATCATATCGCTCCTGAGAATCGTAAACTAAGTTTACATATAAAAATAACTAAACCTATCCTCCCGTGAATCACAAACCAAGCTATTTTTTCCCCCACTTGAAGGTGTACCTTGACTGTGTTTTTATTTACAAAATATGAAGGCAATATAAGGAAAGCTCCATAATGTCTCGGGTGCAATGTTTGTGTGACGCTAATAGTGGATATTTTTTCGTTAAAGAGCATATTTCTGTTGATTTTGTTGTATTGCAATGCGTTAACGTGCGTTGAAGATCTCTAAGAAGTGCGTTAAAAATCTCTAAGAAGTGCGTTAAAGATCTCTAAAGAGTGCCTTAAAATCTCTAAAGAGTGCCTTAAAAATCTCTAAAAGGTGCGTTAAAAATCTCTAAAAAAAAGTGCATTAAAAATCTCTAAAAAAGTGCATTAAAAATCTCTAAAAAAGTGCGTTAAAAATCTCTAAAAAAGTGCGTTAAAAATCTCTAAAAAAAAAAGTGCGTTAAAAATCTCTAAAAAAAAAAGTGCGTTAAAAATCTCTAAAAAAAAGTGCGTTAAAAATCTCTAAAAAAAAGTGCGTTAAAAATCTCTAAAAAAAGTGCGTTAAAAATCTCTAAAAAAAGTGCGTTAAAAATCTCTAAAAAAGTGCGTTAAGAATCTCTAAAAAAGTGCGTTAAAAAATCTCTAAAAAAGTGCGTTAAAAAAATCTCTAAAAAAGTGCGTTAAAAAAAATCTCTAAAAAAGTGCGTTAAAAAAATCTCTAAAAAAGTGCTTTAAAAAAATCTCTAAAAAAGTGCGTTAAAAAAATCTCTAAAAAAGTGCGTTAAAAAAATCTCTAAAAAAGTGCGTTAAAAAATCTCTAAAAAAGTGCGTTAAAAAAATCTCTAAAAAAGTGCGTTAAAAAAATCTCTAAAAAAGTGCGTTAAAAAAATCTCTAAAAAAGTGCGTTAAAAAAATCTCTAAAAAAGTGCGTTAAAAAAAATCTCTAAAAAAGTGCGTTAAAAAAAATCTCTAAAAAAGTGCGTTAAAAAAAATCTCTAAAAAAGTGCGTTAAAAAAAATCTCTAAAAAAGTGCGTTAAAAAAATCTCTAAAAAAGTGCGTTAAAAAAATCTCTAACAAAGTGCGTTAAAAAATCTCTAACAAAGTGCGTTAAAAAAATCTCTAAAACAGTGCGTTAAAAAAATCTCTAAAAAAGTGCGTTAAAAAAAATCTCTAAAAAAGTGCGTTAAAAAAAATCTCTAAAAAAGTGCGTTAAAAAAAACTCTAAAAAAGTGCGTTAAAAAATCTCTAAAAAAGTGCGTTAAAAAATCTCTAAAAAAGTGCGTTAAAAATCTCTAAAAAAGTGCGTTAAAAATCTCTAAAAAAGTGCGTTAAAAATCTCTAAAAAAGTGCGTTAAAAAAAACTCTAAAAAAGTGCGTTAAAAAAATCTCTAAAAAAGTGCGTTAAAAAAATCTCTAAAAAAGTGCGTTAAAAAAATCTCTAAAAAAGTGCGTTAAAAAAATCTCTAAAAAAGTGCGTTAAAAAAATCTCTAAAAAAGTGCGTTAAAAAAATCTCTAAAAAAGTGCGTTAAAAATGTCTAAAAAAGTGCGTTAAAAAAATCTCTAAGAAAGTGCGTTAAAAAATCTCTAAGAAAGTGCGTTAAAAAATCTCTAAAAAAGTGCGTTAAAAATCTCTAAAAAGTGCGTTAAAAATCTCTAAAAAAGTGCGTTAAAAATCTCTAAAAAAAGTGCGTTAAAAATCTCTAAAAAAAGTGCGTTAAAAATCTCTAAAAAAAGTGCGTTAAAAATCTCTAAAAAAAGTGCGTTAAAAATCTCTAAAAAAAAGTGCGTTAAAAATCTCTAAAAAAAGTGCGTTAAAAATCTCTAAAAAAAGTGCGTTAAAAATTTCTAAAAAAAGTGCGTTAAAAATCTCTAAAAAAAAAGTGCGTTAAAAATCTCTAAAAAAAAAGTGCGTTAAAAATCTCTAAAAAAAGTGCGTTAAAAATCTCTAAAAAAGTGCGTTAAAAATCTCTAAAAAAGTGCGTTAAAAATCTCTAAAAAAGTGCGTTAAAAATCTCTAAAAAAGTGCGTTAAAAATCTCTAAAAAAGTGCGTTAAAAATCTCTAAAAAAGTGCGTTAAAAATCTCTAAAAAAGTGCGTTAAAAATCTCTAAAAAAAGTGCGTTAAAAATCTCTAAAAAAGTGCGTTAAAAATCTCTAAAAAGAGCGTTAAAAACCTCTAAAAGAGAGTTAAAAACCTCTAAAAGAGAGTTAAAAATCTCTAAAAAGAGCATTAAAATGTCTAAAAAGTGCGTTAAAAATCTGTTTTTAAAATGTGCTGAAAAATTTAAAGAATGTATTAAAATATTTAAAAAGTGTGTTAAAATGTTAATTATGAATAAAACATCTATTCAGTTGCGTTGGGTGTTGGATCCTTGACGTAGGTATAAGGAAAAATAACGATTCAAAATGTACGTTTTGTCATGCCAACGTATAAGACATATGGCAATTTAATAAAAAGTCGCTGGACCATTTTTGAGGTAAAAATAACAAACTCTTCATTTAAAGAGTAGTTTGCGGCGAGATAATTTTCTATAAAATTCTCCTGTCCCATCCTTGGAAGATGCTGTACTAAATTATCGAGTTTGATATTTTAGACTTTTGAGTTACATACGATTCCCTGAAAAGGCTCCTTTTTCTTTTTTTATTATTCAGGGTGTTTCAAAATGTGTATTTCCAGTGAAATCGAATTTTAGGTTAGAACGCAATACTTCCTATACTTAATATAGTTATGTAGAAGATAAAGTACAAATAATATGATTGGTCAAGTTTGTTTGCTGTATCACTGAGGTCTGCTTTCTGTGGGACTCATGAAAGAAGCAAAACGTATTAATTCAGAATAAAATATGAAGTACTTCACACGTTTTTCACACCAATCATCGTTAAACCGTCTAATGATTAAGGGATTTTTAGTCCTTGCTGATGTTTTGCCAATCTGTCTAGTTTCTAAATTTTTAAAGTGATAGTGTGTTTGAATTTCATAAAACTTATAAGAAAAATATTAACACGAATAATTTGCAAACATTTCTCGGCGTTAAATCAAACACCTTTACTCACACACTACAATAATGTAGTGTACTTATGGATTATTTAATATATTTTTGTAAAGTCAATTTAGAATAAAACACTTCCAAAATTTCTATTGATTTTTCTGGCCACGAAATTGGTATTTATTGTGCCCCATTTGACGGTTAAGAACACTTGTGAAACCGGAAGGATGCTTCTATAAGGTATCGCGCTATTATTTTACAAGAAATTCGCAAGTAGAACAAATAGCTCCATTAATAAAAGCACTTAAAGGCCATATACACTTACGTGAGATATTTACGATGTTAATAGCACATCCTTTCCACAGGCAGGCAAGAAATAACAGCACACTGAAGCTCTCGTTGGAGGGGTGGGGAGAACTCTGAATTGATTACCAACTAAAGTAGCTCTGAAAACACAAAATTGTCAATTCCAATTTAAGGGATATAGCATAACTGGCGCTTGCTCACCTATGCAAGTATAAAAGACATAAAATATTAAAATGATCACAAATGTTAGTGTCATTAAACACACTGACCTCCAGTCTTCTAGAACTGAGGTCCGGCATTTGCTAGAGGAATGGTTTGAGGTACCAAGACATGATTGGATGAGGATCTAGTAAGTATTAAGGAAAGGGAGGGGGAAATTATTTCAACTCGACGGTCTGTAATGCATTAACAGTTGAAGCTGAACCGGACAAATCCTCATCACTTCAGTATTATATTAAGATTTCTAAACCGAGGTAGGTGGCGTCACAGTAACGCGTGCGACTCGTATTCCGGAGGTCCCGGGATTGATTCCCGGCGACCTCCCACTCTGACCCATGGATTTTTTCGGGTCGTCAGGCGAAAGCTGGAGAGGTTTTTTCTGAATTTCGTTCATTCATCCTTCACCCCGTTAGGCCTGTTTCAGGGTTGGCAGTGTCGGTGATGGTGTTTCGGTGGAACTTTCTCCGTCCCTTGGCTGGTTGCAGGGGGTAAACGGACCACGCATTCGGAGTGGGGTGTTGGGCCCTCCTTTGAGGCAGGGGTCCCTGGTCTACTTGTCCGATTGTCATGTCGGGACGTCTCAATCTGAAAACTGTACGGGCCCTGTCATTGCTGTGCCGTCACCCCTGGTTCCGGTCGGCCGGTATCTCCTCCTCCCTCCCAGTGACGAACCCTTGTGGCATAGGTTACAATATCCTCACTGGAATACTGCAGAGGCCCCTCTGGTATTCAGGAAAAAAAAAACGATTTCCGAACTAGAACTATCGGTCAAAGTGTTTTTAGGTTGTCTTCAACAGCGATGGAAGTGATGTTTTTTATGTCCTACAGATGTCATTCTATGTCATTCTCTAGCTCTAACGCAATGCTGGCAAAATATGAATAACTAATGCCGCCAAAGCCGGTAAGATACTCAGCCTCAAGCGTAGCCGAGGGATCTGCACGTCTAAAACTCGAATGATTCACGTCGGCAGAAATTCCTTCCAAAAGTCAATACAAAATGAAGAAGTATTAACAACATCGCTTATTTCGCGGATTTCACTTCTTACTTAGGTTCGCAATATATGCATTAGCGGGAACATGGCTACGTTTGTTGTGTTCATATCGCAATTTTCCTATAAAAGTAAAACACCTAAAAGGGGCGGCCAGGTATTGTCGAGAACACATCTGTTTATAATTCACTCTTAAGGTATTTTACTCCATTCCTTCTTGCTTTTTTCAGCGTTTTCAATGAAGACCACCTAAAAGCACAATAGCCGAACTATCTCCAAGTAGTACTACTTGGAATTAAAAAACTCGGATTTTGTGTTTATCTGAAATCCATCCTGAACGCAAAGAAGTAGTTTATAAATATGTATGTACGTCTGTCTGTTCGTTGAGAGCATAGTTGAGAAATTCTAAGACGTAATTATATCAACTATATATTTTTCTAAGCCAATCTTCGGAAGGTGCAAGGCGAATGTTTTCAGGGAATTCTCCTCAACCAAACTAATTTACCGATTTTGCTGATGTGTTCCATTCACATGACTTTTCTACCTACTATCGTTTATTTGCATATATCTTTCACAAACTGTTCTTACGAAAGCTAACTTTTCTGTCTACTTCATATTAAGATAATCTTTGCAGAAATACAGAAATGTAGTTTCATTACACATTTTGTTGAAAGTACAGCTGGATAGAGAAAACTGAGCCGATACCAGGATGTTTAAAACCGGGTCCCGAATATTACCTAGAAATTCCATACTCTTTGCACGACATCGCGAGGAACAACTGAATAGAGATGGTTTATGCCAGAAAAAGGTCATTTGAAATAAATTGTGTGCTTTAAAAAATCTACACATTTTGTGCAGAAAGCTTTTGTCTATCTCTTATGGTTTACCAGTTATGCAAAATTATGCAAATTCCCTTCCGAATGAAGAGGGCTTCAGAGGCTTGCACTCAGTAACGTGTCTCGTACTCACGTTATATAAATGGAACTGCCAAAAGCCACTATGAAGCGGCCAGAACGATACCAGGTGAGACAGTATTTTTAACACTTAAATGATTTCAGTCAGGTTATATAATATATAAATTCAATAACAGCCCGCCTTAAAGCAATATGTGTATGTAACAATAAATAAAAAAGTGTATATTACAGTCATTGTATATGTTTATATTATTGTATACATGGTAATAATGTTATGTGAATATATTACGTAATTAATAATGTAGAAGCTGTGAGAATAATAGGTTAAAAGTTGCTAACAATGTGGTAACCTTGAGGCAATAATGAATTTGAAAGTTTAACAATACTACTTGTAATTCTTGGAAACAATAATGTAACTTATGTGACAGTTCATAAAATAGCCAATCAACAACCAGAAAAAAACTTTAGTTAAATGAAAGTATTCTATTGGACTAGGATTAGCTAATCAGAAAGTAAACTGAAGGAAAATTTACAAATTCAGAAGTCAGTTGCTTGTAGACAGTGTTCCTAACCGGACACGTGATGCGTCCTCGAGAAATTTAATACGTATTCAGTGTGGGACAAAAATAGTTTACGTGTTAAAAAGTGCAAGTAATTAATAAAAAAAATCTCACAGCTCACTTTCTATATCAGTGAAGCGCTATTTAAATCGTGTCAAGCATTAATAAAAGGAGTGAAGTAAAAATTATAATGTGTGTAAGCCTACATTCTTCAGTCGCACCACTCGCTGCTAAGGCATTCATGTCTCTAAAAAATATAAATACTGACGCAGCCGAGGCAAACATAACATTTAAAGAAACAGTCAAAATTACAAGGTTAATATTTTTAAACATTTTTTGGGGGGCAAAGGCCACCGGAAAGTACATTTGGGGCGAAGGCTACCGGAAACTTTTTTTCCATACGTGCGGTGGCAACCACTTCAAGTTCGGCTCCCCAACATTTGAACTACAATACAACTCCTACTTCAAATCGGCTTTCCATACATAGCAGCAACAAACCTTCTTGAAATTGGCGCCCAAAACGTGGGGCAAACAACGTAAATAACAATACAACAACAAAAAAACACTTCTTCACAGGTAACAGGGATGCACCCCAAGCACTTACTGAAAACAGGCAAAGTATTACGTACGGCGTTGGTTTAACAAAGACTTTAAACACAAAACAATATTCACCGTCACATGCAGCATGAATTCCAAAATTATCATAAACTTGGGGATAGCTGCGCATTATTATACGAGTTTACTTATTACAGAAGTGAAGATATGTCATTTATGCCTTCGCCCCATTTAACTGCGTATCTTAAGCTCTCCACCTCACGCTAGCCTGATCATTAAAAGATCAACAACTGTAATGAAATTCCCATGATGCCGTAAATAAGAAACTCACAAAATAGATCATTAAATAAACTTTAGACACATGGACAATTAAAACTGAGATAAACAATATACTTAAACTCTAGAGAAACTAACAATTTACGTGAACTCCAAACTTAACAATTCATATAAAGCTTATAAAAAGAAGAGCTATTTAAAATAAATAATATTCTCTAAAACAGACAAAGGAACTCAAGTGTTGAGGCCGCAAAGAAACAATTATAAAAATAGCAGAAATAAATCCCGTCTATGACTCCGCGACAGAATTACATTTTATAGCAAACAGCAGGTTTGTGAAAATAGCAACGGAGGAACTCGTATGAAAACTTCGGTCAGAAAACCCTCTACAAAATAAAAAATTCACGACTTACTAAGCCATTTGGAGAACTCACCTGACAGATATGTGTTCCTTAGCACTGCTAGAAAACGAACTGTTGACCACCGGCACAAGCCACCCGAACCAAGCAGCAGAAACAACCAACACGCCAAGTGCGAGGAATAATGGAAATACAGTGGAAAAACAATGCCGCCTGACGGCATCTAGTGAAATTATTTGGAGTGCCTAAAACAGTTTATGGACAATCAGCAAAGGCTATTCCAGAAAACTCAAGACGCACAATTTATTTGCCACGCATATATCTTAAGCATATCATATTCTAATCAAAACCTCAGTCAACTTTGAGAAAATCGACAATTAGAAAAACAAAATCTGATGTGTTACACTCACATGACTTTCTCTACTCTTGTACAAACTATTTTTAAAACGCTTATTCTCCATATGCTTCATGTTAGTTGAGATGTTAATTTTATTGCTAATTTTCTTTTAAGTGTAAGGGGAATATGGTAGTATTTAAGCGATAGTCAAATCTTTTAAGAGCTGGTTGCTATGTGGCGCATTCCATTCTCTTTGCATGTCCACGACATAAAAAAATGATTAACGAATTCCCATTTGAGAAAAACTATTGGAAAATTTAACGGAATAACAAGCAATATCTCGAAAATGGTTCACTCAACAAAAAAAATGTACATGCCATAAATTGTGTATTTTAACGCGATCTACATTTTTGTGCAGTAACATTTTGTCTATCTCTTATGGTTTACCAGTTATGCAAAAGTCGTTCACAATGAAGAATACTTTTGGAGACATTCCCAGAAAATTCAGAATATATATAATATCTTAAACATATGATATGTAATCAAAATCGTTAGAGCCATTTTTGAGAAAATTAAAATTTTCGAGAAATGTACCATATAAAGGGTAATCTGGGGTGGGGGATTTTCTTGAAAGCCTTCGTGTTGCATCTCTGGAAGACACTGAACTTAAATACCAAGTTTGGTGTTTATCCGACTGTTCGTTTCTGAGTTCACAGACACACAGATACACATACACAGACACACACACACACACGGACATGTTTCCAAAAATGCTTTTTTTTATTCAGGGGTCTCAAAACATGCATTTCCGGTGAAATCTCAGTATCGAATTTTTGGGTGGAATACAATACTTCCCCTACTTATATACGTAGTAGAGAAAGTAAAAAAAACCTTCCATGTGAAGGTAGTTATAATGGGGGGTAGTATCTTGAGAACCTTCGTAACACATCTTTGCTAGATACTACGTCAGACACTCCTATGGACAGTGACTAGTGCTGTAAAGGTAAAGGTAAAGATACATATCACGGAGGTTCCCCGGAACCGGGACAGAGCACCGCATGCCGTCCAGTCGGCTCATTGTGCTTCCAACGTGAGGAATGAGGGGAGAGACCCGAAGGGCGACCAGATCCGGATTGACGGGGGCAAGCTTGGACGGGGTTCCTAACGTTTCCAGACATAACGCATCCGACGCCATGCGGTCCCTGCCCACTAGTCACCAACCTTCAGGATCCCCAGAGCGGAGCCTCACGCTAAGGAGAGACTTAACTGAGCGCAACGACGCCAGAGCAACGCCAAAGTAGAAACCTTTACGGAGCACAAGCCACCGTCCAGCCGCAACTCGCCGAAAACCGTCGCGTGGTCCTACAATCCTGAAACATATGTCAAGAAAGATGATGGGTACACGAAATGAGAGGAAGGAGAGTCGTGGTAGAAGATGAATCGCCCCAGGATTTGCGTCGTGACCCGAGGAAACCACGAAAAAGCCATGGGCCAGGGTGGGAGGTTGCCGAGGATCGATCCCGGGACCTCCCGAACCCGAGCCATAGACGTAACCGCCTGGGGACTAGTGCTGTACAAGAGTGCATTTTGTTTACGTCTGACACGCCACAAATCGGAGACTAACATGACCGATTTAATGTTGGCGCATGTAGCGCAATAAGAAGCTTGCTGCGATTCGTTTTTCCGAAACTCAAATGCTTGTTTTGGTACTAACTCTCTACTCTACAAATTTTCCACTCCAAGTATATAAAGGTTTTCTCAATAGCTCACTCAATCACACATTTTCTGTTTGATTGGAGAGGGACTTCAGCGAACTTCAGAATATTTATTTCCCATAAAATCTCACTGTCGAACTATTAACTGGAGCATAAAATTGAATCGCAGGAAGGCTACTACAGTATAAAAAATGAAGCGTTTATTCACCTTCAAACGCTTTATAAACTGAAAGTGATAGTTTTGTATATCGTATCCATCATGGTCCCGATCCACTTTGAAGATTGTATTCCTCAACTGGGCCTCTGTGTATCCCGTATTACACAAAGTGTGCTATCAGGTGCGGGTTCTCTTATTTATGGGACACCCCATAAACCAAACGCTTCTAGTTAACCGGCAGCTGTTATCAGTGGTAAAACAATGCCATCTATGTGTGGCATGGCCTTCTGTGATATTCACTCCCTTTAAAACAACGTCAACCGGCTTTGGATGTACTGAGAGTTTATCAAATAGCGTTTTTTGCAACGCTGGCTTAGGGTCTAGTAAAATATTTACTCTTACCTTTATGGTCACTTTACCAGCAGTTCTATTTTACAATATCCAGTTAAAACATCATGTGAGAGTAAAGTTGGCTCTGACGACAGCTAGCTTACCGTAGCGTTGTCTTCCAGTAAACTATGAGGCAGTATTTTTAACACTTAAATGATATCAGTCTAATTATATAATATAAAATAAAATAACAGCCCGCCTTAAAGCAATATGTGTATAATAATATATAAAATGTATGTAACAGTCATTGTATTATGTTTATATTATTATGTACATGTATAATAATGTTATGTGAATGTATTACGTAGTTTAAACACTGTAGGAGCTGTGAGAATAGAAGCAAGCTGCTTTCCGTAGCAAACAGAATTACAAAGTAAAAGCCGAAAGTTGCTTACAGTGAGGTAACATTGAGAGAACAATAAATTAGAAAGTTTAATAATGCCACTAGTAATTCTTGGAACAATAATGTAATATTTATAACAGTTTATAAATAGCCAATTAAAGACTAGAAAAACTTTAAGTTAAATAAAAGTATTCTATTGAGTAGGATTAGCCAATCAGAGGCTTGAAATAGGGGAAATGTGCAAATTCAAGCGGGAGACGCTACAAGATAGCGGACCCAGTCAGTTAGATTTGGTACGTGTTCAGTGTGAGACATGAAAATGTATTGCGGTGAGAATAATATATAGTTCATATGTTAAGAGTGCATTTAAACAATAATCTCACAGCTCTGCAGTAGGATATATCAGTGAAGTGTTATTTAATCGTGTGAAGGATTAATAAACAAAGTACAATGCAATTATAATTTGTGTAAGCCTTGTTTTTTAGCCGTTCCAGCCCTACCAAGAGATACGTGTTCTGAAAATTACTACTGCCGCAGCCGAGGTATACATATATAAAATTTAAATAAACATTAAAATACAAAGTTAAAGTTTTAAACGTGGGTGAAGGCCACCGGAAAAGCGAACGTGGGGCGACGGCAACCGGAAAGTTTGTATCCTACGTGGGGCGAACGCTCCAAGAAACATATCTCCCGCAATACGTGGTGCAACCACAACAATTAAACAACTGCAACAAGCTGAATGATGTTTTGAGGTTAAGTTCACGTACTAGTGCATGAAATATCGGAAAGCAACTATTTTGGTTTCTACCAAAATAATACTGATAATAATGAGCGCTGGAGATACGTGTAAAAGCGTAGAATAGTGAAAAGGACAATTATAACGAATCTTTAGATGACGGGTGCTTTTAACTCTTGGCCTCGCATATTAACAAATTTCACCTTCTACAGAACAGTTAATTTGCATTGCAGGATAATTACTAAATAATTAGTAATATTACGTTTGTATACTCCTATATTTATCCAAAATTTCACCTGATACTCATAAAATAAAATTCATTTTAACATTCTCTACTACATATACCATTTAGGGGAGGTGTTTAGGAACAGAAAGGCTATTTTTCTATAGTCCTAGCTAATGCAGCCCCGCCTAGCAAGGTCATCTGACATGTTCTCATATTTCTCAGGGAGGTTCTTTACAGGTCTTTTCGTACCACTCACTGCTTCAAAATATTTCACTGATTTCATTCCAGGCTTTACTTTTTTCCTGCCATGAAACAGCATCTAATTTTTATTTTCTCTACTACGTATAGTAAGTAGGGGAAGTATTGAATTCCACCCAAAAATTCGATACCGAGATTTTACAGGAAATACATGTTTTGAGGCCCCTGAATAAAAAAAATTAGAAAAAAGTCCGTGTATGTTTCTGTGTGATTGTGTCCGATGTGTGTCTGTGAATAGCATAACGCAAAAACAAAAAGTCGGATAAATTCCAAACTTGGTATTTAGGTTCAGTATCTTTCAAAGACGCGACACGAAGATTTTCAAGAAAATTCACCCACCCCAGACTACCCTCTACCAGCCACATATTTGTATATCTGTTGTATGTAATGGTATTGCTATAAAAAGTTATTTTTCTATCCATCCATTACTCACTATATACATTTTTACTTTCTGTATTACGTAAAGTAAGTAGGGGAAGTATTGTATTCCACCCAAAAATTCGATACCGAGATTTCACCAGAAATATATGTTTTGAGACCCCCTGAATCCAAAAAAAGACCTTTTAGAAACATGTCCGTGTGCGTGTCTGTGTGTGTCCGTGAACAGCATAACTCAGAAACGAACTGTGGGATAAACACCAAACTTGGTATTTAGGTTCTGTATCTTCCAGAGATGCTACACAAAGTTTTTCAAGAAAATCCCCCCACCCCAGATAACCCTTTACATGGAACATTTTTCGAAAATTTTAATTTTCTCAAAAACGGCTCTAACGATTTTGATTAAAATATCGTATGTTTAAGATATTTTCATGACAAATGAAATGTATGTCTCGAAATTTCTGGGAATGTCTCCAAAAGTATTCTTCATTGTGAACGACTTTTGCATAACTGGTAAACCATAAGAGATAGACAAATATGGAAACAACATTCAAACTAACATTCTTGCTAACAAACTGTTGCAATGCAATGAAAGGTAAAGAAAAATAAAACCTGATGGGTTACATTCGCATGAATTTCTCTAATCACCATCATTTATTATTGTATAAGTTGTACAGACTATTCTTGTAAAAGTTTGTTTTTCTATCTGCTTAATGCAGTAATAGTTTAATTACAAATTTCGTTGTAAGTACAATCGGGATAGAAGGGAAGGTCACCAGGAGATTGCGACCTATACAACCCTGGGAGGAGGGAGTCATCTGAGTGACTCTCCCTCCCCCAGGAGCTTTTCCAGTGAGCCGGCACCTGAAAATTAAATCCGCCCCCCATTACAGGGTGGAAGTGGATACACCACTTACTCGCATCAACCCCCATAAAGGGGAAGACCGGAGGACCTTGGGGCGTCCTACCACTCGCCTGGACGGAAAACCGTACAGACGTACCCAATCTCCTGTGCGTATCGGGAACCACTGCCCCGCCGAGTCCAACCCAATCCAAAGAACACTCTCACGAGTTGCGCTGGATGTTTGACCCAGCGTTCTTCTAGTAATGTCAGAAGTACACGAGTGCTCAGGGTCCGCAGCACCCGCACCATGGCAGCTGAAGGGGTTAGATTAGGGCGGGGGATGGCCTTACAGGGAGACTGAAGCGACAGTTAAATCTTCGAAAGCAGGTTGTTATATGCTCACCTTGAAATTCCACTCTTTCCATGACTATGAGCAACAACTGAATGGTGCCATGACTTCAAAAAATTACAAGATATTGAAAAATACAAATGGTTGATGTCGAAAAAGGTTTATTTGAAATAAATGGGGTGTTTCAAAGAGACCTTCATTTTTTTATGTGGCTATGGGTTACCCTTATACAATTTTATAAAAAATTCACAGGATGTTCGCAGAGAATTTAAGATATACATTTTGACATGTAAAAATATCTTAAACATGCGGAAATTGAAAATTAAATTGAGCTTTGTTTTATGGACGCTTTTAACTGCTGTGATTCTTAGCGTCCCATGCTATATTGGGCGTGACGGACCGATATAATTTTGCTCAGAGGCCTCTTTATCAGGCTTGAGGTTGTTTTACGTGCCGTAAATCTACGACACGGGACCACCGGCTTTACTTCCCTAAGGATTTTTACGCCAAAAAAAATCCATCGTCCTCTACCGGGTTTGAACCCGCGACCTCGTGAATCAGAGGCCGGCATAGTAACCACTACACCACGGAGGACGACTTAAACATGCGGTATTTTAATAACAATCGTTAGAACCATTTGTGAAAATAAAAAATTCAGAAATATATTCTCCATGTAAATGTTAGGTTTGCGGTTGGGGTGTTTCTTGAAAATCTTTGTCGTATCTTTGTAAAATGTTAAACTTTAATAACAAGTTTAATATTTATTCGGCTTTTCCTTCTTGCTTTCTCTACAACGTACATATCAGGTAGAGAAGGTATTGTATTACACCAAAAAATTCGATACCGAGATTCACAAAAAATGTATGTTTTGGGGGCCCTTGAATCCCTCCCAAAGCATTTTTAGAAAACAAAAATTCGTGCGGGTGAGTGTGTATGTGCCTGTAAAAAGCACAAACAAAATAAAATTGGGATAAACAACAAAATTGGTATTTAGATTCAGTACCTTCCAAGGATGCGAAACGAAGATTTTCAGGAAAATCTCGCTACCCCAAATTACCATTTAATGAAATATTTTTAAAAAAAATTTCTAAAAAATGGCACTAAGGATTTTTATTAAAGTACCATACACGAGATTTGCATGACAGAAGTATATCTTGAATTTTCTGCGAATAACCTGGGAAGACTATTCGGAGGACATTTTGTATAACCTTGTATAAGTGGTAAACGTTGAGAGATTGACAAAAACCTACTATACAAAACATCCAGATGTCTTTAAAGCACACAATATTCCATATAACTTTTTTGTGGCATTAGCCATTTCGTTTATTAATGGTTCGAATTGTTCAATACTTTTGTCATTCTTTTAAAGTCCTGTCGATTTTCAATTGTTCCTTCTGATGAATATGATGGAAACAGTACGAAATTTTAAGGCCAGCGTATATCGTCCAGTTCTAAAACATTTGACTATCGCGGTTTCCTTTGCATCGGTAACGAAATATGTTATGCAACTATTTCCGGAAAGGTTTACCTCGGATAAAATGAAATAGATAGGAATTACTTAGTTTCGTAAGAATAATTTGTACACCCAGTAATAAGCGCTAGAGTGTAGAAATTTTTAAGTTATACTTTTCACAAACAGACATACACACATAAACAGACACAGTTGCAATAAAAAGGGGGAGCACCTTAATGCTGCTTTTATGCTGCAGAGAACCTCAAATAATGCATTTCCGGTGAAACCTTGATATCAGATATTTGGGTGGAATACAGTGCAATTAGGGACACTTTAATATTTTTATTTTCAGAAAATAAGCGAGCATAGGCAAATTGTGGATAATTTATACAACGTGTTTTGTCGCAAATACCTGTAAAGTAATAAAGGTATTAACAAAAGTTGAGTTACAGATATAGTAGTATTGAATTTGCTCCAACCAAAACATATTTTACAATTATAATAGCATTCATTGATATTTTGTAAAAGGCGGCGCCGTGGCCGAGTGGTTAGACCGCTCGCCTCCCACCGAGGCGCCCCGGGGACCTGCATGTGGGATTTGTGGTGGACGAAGCGGCGTCTGGGGGTTTTCTTTGGGTTCTCCGGTTTCCCCCGCCATTCATTCCACCAACTGCTCCATCATCACCTTTCCTTTCATCCATTTCACCAACATTTCGTTTCATCTACTTCCTTCATCCCATACCAGGCATCGGGCTGATCACCCATCCTGGATGTTCTGTCTGATCCATGAGTGTCTGCTCCTCGACGGGCCTCTGACCCCATGCACCCGCCTGTAAGTCCTACATAAGAGGAGGGTAAACAGATAATGAATGAACGATATTTTGTAAAAGTTGACATCTGAAGCTAACGTTCACACATACCGACACAGGTAGCTGAGGGCGTTATGGCACGGAGTCGTGAACGGGAGGTCTGCGGTTCAAATCCTACCAAGGCTATCTTCCCTAACTGAGACTTTTTCCAGATTTTCCTGTCATAACTGCCAAATACCTGGAAGATACCCTAAATTTACACCTGGAACATTTTCTTTCCAAATTTCCTTTCCAAATTATTACTTCATTTCATGCATCATTAGTCGCCTGTGGTGCCGTATGAAGTAATAGCGCGTGCTAAACACTATTTTAAAAGAACACCGACTTTTCTCTAAAAATTCCTTTTTGAGGATTTACGGATCACAAACGTGTATTTACAGTGTCATCTCGTTTTCTAATTATTGCATGGAATACAAAAGATACTTCCTGTTACTATAGGCAGGTGGTAGAGAGCGTGCAAAACATTTGAATGGACTCCAAACACCAGTTTAAGACATTTCCAGCACAATAGTTGTTTCATTAGACATTTCTAGGCAAAAACATTAAAATAGACGTCAACCACCCATTTAGGACACATTCCTTGTATAAAGTATATTGAGCAGACTTGTTTTTTCATGATTCGTAAACATATGCAATTATTTTTCATATGTTCCTAAAGGAATTGATTAAAATACAAAGTTTATGTAATTAACAGAAAGTAGGTGGAAAATAAGACTTTTGCGACAAATGTATAAAACATTGCGACGCAGCGGCTATGGGTTAAGCTAATCGGTGGGGCAGTCGGAGAGAGATAAGTAGCGCTCTCGGCCAGCGTAAACACCAGAAGCACTATCTCGGATGACGAGAACCTTCTGTAAGTTTCCCTTCTTCCCACTTCCAGAACACGCTAGAAGGATGTGTGGAAACTTCCGCCGGTAAGTGGGTTTGCTAGAGTCAGTTTAGTTAGTTTTTTTCTAGTACGACAAAAAGTGCTGTTCTCTGAGCAAATTTATTACTCATAAGTGAGTGTTGCACTGTAAGAGATTAGAGACGTCTTGTGTTCGACTTCCCAGCGAGTGAGGTGGACTAAAGAAGAGGCTACGTCTTGCGCATTTCATTTACGTCACGCAGAAAGTGAATTATAGGGAAAGGCAAACTAGCTCACATTAGTGAAGTGGCAGCGAAACCTGGAACTAAATAAAGTTGTTAAGTGACAGTGCGAACTTAGTGAACTGAGAGTGAAAACTAGACAGTCAAGTATCTATGAAAACAAATTATACTTATACCATCTTATCTTCTGCTATGGAGGGGATTCGGCGCCGGATTCAGGAGCGACAGTACAGCAATGACAGGGTCCCTAAGTTTACAGATGATACACTGGGAGACGGGCAGGCAAACCGGGAACCCCCACACAAAGGGGTCCTGCGTCCCTTAAGGAAGTTCGGATACCCCACCGAGAAAGCCAAGGAACGAAGAGAGTTTATACAGAGTATCCTTTTACGCTGCCACACTACCTGAAACACATCACCGACACTTCCGATCCTGAAAGTGTCTAACGGTATGAAGGATGTATGAAATAATGAATGGAACGAAATGAAAGAGCAGGGAATTCGGGGGTTGAAAGAAACCACCACAGCATTCGCCTGACGATCCAGGAAAACCCCTGAAAAAACCCATGGGTAAGATTGGTCGGTCGCTGGGGAGCGAACCCGGGGCCTCCTGAATGTGGACCGCAGACAATGCCGCCTGAGCTCGATATACTCATACGATAGTCATATGTCTATTTTCCTGGAGTATTTGCTCGCCGCCTTTGCTCTCTGGACTCATCTGCGCAAACATTCATTTATTTCATTTATCGCGTGGAAAATCTGCAGCAATCGACATTGGATGTTAAATGCTTATAAAAACAGCAACAATACGAACGGAACATTGTCGCTTTTTGCACAGCTTTTTTGTTTCTGAATCGCAATATTCACAGAGAAAACTCGTTTTAAAAATATCCGCGGGACACTGTACCATAGGCGATTGTATCCATTAATGAAAAGGCTGGCCACAGGTGGAGTGAAAAATAATTTCACTAAGTACAGCATGTAAAATACATGTGTTGGTAATTTCACGAACATTTATCCCGGGTGTGTTTTTTCCCCCCTCTGGAAATTCGGAGCTCTCCCAAAATTTACAGTTGCAGAGGGACTAGCAGAGCGATAAATACACTCCATATACATATGATGTGAATGTCCACTAGCCCGGGGTCTAATCCCCAGATTTGGAGGCTTTTTGGGCTTTATCCCTCCACTCCAAGATGCATAATTATAATGCACTTGCGCTGCGTCCTCCCATTGCTGTTAAGAAACTTGTAAAATTGCTGTTTCCATGGTAATGCACCTAAAGCTTTGTTTTTAGCACAAATAAATTCACGAGAGCTTATGCATTTTTCTGGAAAAATTACATTCATTAAAAGCTCCACAAATAAATTGATATTAATTGTTAGCTACAATAATAATTATTAGATAAAGTACAACTACGTACCTCTAATGAGATTACCTTTATTTAAAAACAAAACGTTAGAGAAATTAAAGTATTTAAATGAGAGACAGTAAAGGAAATTCTGTAAGAATGGTATTTTCAAATGTAAAAGCTTAAACAAACATTGTTTAGTAATCTTGGATTCAAATAAAAAAATCTGATGTGTTACACTCACATGACTTTCTCTACTCTTATACAAACTATTTTTACAAACGCTTATTCTCCATATGCTTTATGTTAATCGAGATGTTAATCTTATTGCTAATTTTATTGCAGATTGTAGGGGAATTGGTAGGCTTCAAGCTATAATCAAATATTATAAGAGGTGGTTGCTATGTGGAGAAGTTTATTCTCTTTGCATTACCAGGGCAAAAAAAACTAATAACGAATTACCATTTTAGTAAAAGTATAAGTATTGGACAATTTAAGGGAATAACAAACAGTATCTCGAAAATGGTTCACTCAACAAAAAAAAAATGTATATACATTAATTGTGTATTTTAACGCGATCTACGTTTTTTGTGTAGTAAAATTTGTCTATCTCTTATGGTTTACCAGTTATGCAAAAATCGTTCACAATGAAGAATACTTTTGGAGACATTCCCAGAAAATTCAAGATAAACATTTTATTTGTCATGAAAGTATCTTAAATATATGATATTTTAATCAAAATCGTTAGGACCATTTTTTTGAAAATTAAAATTTTCGAAAAATGTTCCATGTATAGGGTAATCTGGGGTGGGGGGATTTTCTTGAAAACCTTCGTGTCACATCTCTGGAAGATACTGAACCTAAATACGAAGTTTGGTGTTTATCCGACTGTTCGTTTCTGAGTTATGCTGTTCACAGACACACACACACACAGACAGACAGACACACACGGACATGTTTCCAAAAATACTTCTTTTTGGATTCAGGAGGCCTCCAAACATGTATTTCTGGTGAAATCTCTGTATCGAATTTTTGGGTGGAATGCAATACTTCCCCTATTTACTATACGTAGTAGAGAAAGTAATCAAACTTCAGCTTTATTTGCGGAAGCTGTTTAACTGCTGTGGTCCTTAGCGTCCCATTCTATATTGGGCGTGAAAGATCAGTAATTTTGCTCAGAGGCCTCTTCCTCAGGCTTGAGGTTCTCTTACGTGCCGTAATCAACGACACGGGACCACCGACTTTACTTCCCTTCCGAAGGAAGCCATGCTAAAGAGTTTTACGCCCGAGAAAATCCATCACCCACCACCGGGCTTGAACTCGCGACCTCAGGAACTAGAGGCTAGCAGTGTAATCCCTACATCACGGAGGGAAATCTTAGATTTCTGATGAATAACTGATCCTAAAGTGAAAATGGGATGGCCTAAAGCCAGAAATGCCATTTTAAAAATGTGTTTGTGTGTATTATCACGTAAGAATGACAAAGCGGTTGCTATAACATACCATAGGGTCCACATAGAAAGCAGCTATAGTATTTTAAGGGTACTTGATCTGTCTGCTGAGGCCTATAGCCTCCTCTCCGTTATCTTGTCATAGTCATAAGGATATGTAGTACAAATTTGAATCAGCTGATCTAAACCTTTTATGATATATATTTTCCACCTCCTAACGAGTCTCGCGTCAAATGTGATATAAATTTGAAAAGTATCAACTTTTAAATTTCGCTTATTATTCCTCAAAAAATACCACCTTACAGTCAAATATGACATTATGTGTAATATTCAAACCTTTTCAAAAAAAATAAAACTACTTGATATTAAAAAAAAGCTGTTTAAATCCATTTATCAGCCTTCAAAGTGAGTTTGCTGACAATCTGAAAGAAATTGGACAAAATTTACATCACAAGCAACATTTTAAAGTTAACACAAGATTACGTGAAAATCATGTTTTCAAATCTCACGCACTTTTGGAATGTCACAAACAGTACAGACCGCCAACTGTTGCTAGGAAGATTCTCACGTTCAGACAGAACGCCATGCTTTCTAGGCAACTTCTCCGACACTTGAGTCATACGCCTCTACGAAAGTATTGTTTGTTCAGAGTCTTTTGAGACAATGGATGGGGAAGGAAGGAATGGAAGGAATTCGTGCAGTCGGTGCAGTAGCTAGAACAAAGAGCAGCCACACGAAGTCCAACTTCCTGATTTTGTCGCGCCTTCCAGTGCAACTGTGGAAAGTTCTATCCATATAATTCACACAACGTAAATCTGTAATTAAGAGATTTAAAGTAAGAATAGGTCTAGTTTGTTAAAATCGTAACCAACAGTTTTAGCTGAGGCCTAATGTATAAGTTTGAAGTTGTTTGTTGTATTGTACTTCGACTGCTGGGGAGCCGAACTTGAAGTAGTTGCAACCGCACGTATGGTGAAACGTTTCTGATAGCCTTCGCCCCAAATGTACTTTCCGGTGGTCCTTGCCTCAAATGTTTAAAAAATATTAACTTTGTAATTTTTGACTGTTTCTTTAAATATTATATTTATGTTTGCCTCGGCTGCTTCAGTATTTATATTTTTTAGAGACATGAATGCCTTATCAGGGAGTAGTGCGACTGAAGAATGTAGGCTTACACAGATTATAATTTTACTTCACTCCATTTTATTAATGCTTGATAACTATTTAAATAACACTTCACTGATATAGGGAGAGCTGAGAGTTTTTTTTTAATAATTACTTGCACTTTTTAACACGTAAAAGTATTTTCGTCTCACACGAATACATATTAAATTTCTCGAGGACGCATCTCACGTCCGGTTAGGAGCACTGTCTACAAGCAACTGACTTCTGAATTTGTAAATTTTGCTATATTTCAGTTTCTGATTGGCTAATCCTAGTCCAATAGAATACCTTCATTTAACTAAAACTTTTTCTGATTGTTGATTGGCTATTCTATAAACTGTCACAAAAATTACATTATTGTTGCTCCAAGAATGACTAGTAGCATTGTTAAACTTTCAAATTCATTATTGTCTCAAGCTAACCTCATTGTTACCTCACTGTTAAGGACTTTTAACCTGTTATTCTCACAGCTCCTACATTATTAAATTACGTAATACATTCACATAACATTATTACACATATATACAATAATATAAACATGTACAATGACTGTAATATACACTTTTTATATATTGTTACATACACTATTGCTTTAAGGCGGGCTGTTATTGAATTTATATATTATATAATTAGACTGAAATCATTTAAATGTTAAAAATATTGCCTCAAATTTCAAAATTCTGTTCTGACTGTTCAAATGGTATAGATTTTGAGGCGTCTCCTCTCACCACTAACCGGCGGGAAAGAAGCCTGCTGTGTTCGATCCCCAATGCTTGTTTTGAGGACCATCCGACGATGGCTTCTGCTTCTTCGCTTATCTCCGACACTATGCTAGTACGAACCTGCTGAGTAATTCTAGATTTTGTCGTGGTTTTCTAGTGTTATTTTCCTGGCTATTTCATTGGAGTGCTCAGCGGTGATGTTGGACTTTGTTTGTTGTATAGATGTGCTGTCAAGTGGTAATTAGATCCCAGGCGTTCAAGTTCTGGAGAAGGCGAAAGATGAAAACTAGGAAAGCTACTATCACTAAATTTATTCTTCTTCTTCCTCTCCATCAAGCATTAAACTTTCCAAGGCTTGTTACGTGCTACAAATGTTTAATTTATTGATTTATCCATCGTTTTCTGGGTCTTCCGACATTTCATTTTCCTTTAGGTATATAGGAGAGTATTTTCCTTGGATAGCGTTCTTCATTCATTCCCTCTACGCGTTCTAGCCACTTTTGTCTGTTATACTCAATTTCTTCATTTAGGTTAACGATCCTTAATTGCTTTCTTACGTCATCATTCTTTACTCTATCTCTTCTAGTGACTCCTAATACTGTTCTTAAAAAATCTCATTTCCACAGTCTATAATCTGCTTTTATGTCTATTTGTCATTAGCTACTATATAGAGCAACTGGAACTGCCATGGTTTTATAAAACTTCATCATCGTATCTTTTCTCACTTTATTTCTTAAGGTTCTTTTAATTGTTCCACATATTTTTGAAAATTTTTCTATTTTAATTCCAATATATACTTTTTTAATGTATGATACTGAAGATCCTAAAAATTCAAATGTGTTTACTTGTCCAATTATACAGAGTGTTTCAGAAATACTTTTAGAAACTTCGGTATGGGTTCCTTACACCACAAGAAGGAAAAAAGTTCATATGAACATATGTCCAATAATGCTTTGTTTTCTCGTTAGGAGGTGTTCAACACAGTGGTACACTTATAACACACAAAACTCATAATAAATGCACGAAATGTCCTCCTCTTGCTTCTATGCATGCCTGTACTCGTCGAATCATGGAATGTCGCACCCTGTCAAAAACTCCGGGATGATGTCGAATGGTTTCGCAGGCTTCCATGACACGTCGATGAAGCGTTTCAGCATCCGGGATGGCTGCTGCATAAACCAATGATTTAAGATGCCCCCAGAGGTAAAATTTCACAGAATTGAGGTCGGGAGAACGTGCAGGCCATGGAACTGTTCCGCCTATCCCTCCATGCCTTCACGTGTGATGTACCAGATGCCACAGCCGATTGTCTTGTACTGATACCTGGATCGTCTAACATCTGTTCTTCGCGTTCCGGCGTACGAACAACTCTTGGTCTTCCTCGATCAATAGTTCGTGGTGCAACGGTTCCTGTCTCAGCAAGGCGACGATAAACAGCGACAAAGGTTGGATGACTCGGTTGTCTTCGGTCTGAAAACTTCAACTGATAGAGCCGTGCAGCCTCGCGTCCATTACCATTCGCGCGACCATACATAAAAATGTCTGCCTGTTCACGAAATGAATATCCAGCCATGGTGGAACGAAACACGTGCAGTTAACTCACTACATTTACACAATCGAAACGTTGAAGACAGACTAATGACAAATGACAAATGACAAACGTAAACAAGTCTCCATGGCAACACTTCGCTATCTACCGTATGTAGTACAATGGGGCAACGCCTTCTATGAATGCATCGAGAAATGAAGTTTTGAGGTTGATCCCTGAAGGCCGTTGAACTCACACTTTCATTGTGACAGGAATAACGCGAAAACCAAGGATTATGGGACATATGTTCATATGAACGTTTTTCCTTCTTTTGGTGTGAGAAACCCATACCCGAAGTTTTTAAAAGTATTTCTGAAACATCCTGTATTGTTATCTAATACAAGTTCACATCTCAAAGGATGGGTTGCGTGAAAAACCATGAATTTAGTTTTAGTTTTTTATATGTCTAAATTATAATTAAAAACTATTTTATGTAGTTCAAATAGTGCTCTTTGTAGCGAATCTTCGTTATCAGAAATGATTACTTGGTCATCAGCATATAGGAGTGTCACCAAATTTATTGTCTATCAATATTACCACACGTTTCGGACGTTATTGGCGCTATACTTAAATATCGGACTTCCACGCGCAATTTTCGTATTCAAAACTATCCTTTTTCTTATTCAAACTCGTCGGCATACCATTCGGCTACACTATTCACGCACGCGACGCTTGTTCTCCAGAAGTTGTCTTTATAAACTTCGCGGGAATATTCTCGTTTATATCTCGCCGGCGATATAATTCGGCGGTCGTTTATACGTATTGCAAGTTTCGCCTGTAACTGACTTCGGCTACTTTTAATGCTATTAAGCACTTAGCTTCCGCGGAACCATAAAACTTAACACCACCATTGTGTTGCCGGCAAAACCTGACGTCCTGGAGTGTGGATTTCACTTTAGTGACATTTCGAGTGTGGTGCCTGAGTTCAAATCACACTGCTTTTATACATTATATCCTTGCTTTACGCCTATAACTGAATATACCTCTTATTGGGTACTATTTCGTGGTCTTGAATGCATGGCTTTTAAATACTGTCATCTTAGAGATTACTTATGTAACTCACATGATAATTTTTTTACGTCAAGCAATGATTTTCCACTGTGTTGGCCTGTCTCTACTCCTCCGCCTGCTACGGCGTATGTCCTTGAATAACAAAGAACAATAGAAGTTTCCCCTTGCAAGATCAAACAAAGCGATGCAGACATCTTGGGTCAAAAATAAACAAAATTATACCGAAAATTCACTTTCTAACGTAGAACAAAACGATGCAGGCATCTTGGCCCAAAAATGAACAAAATTATACCGAAAATCCACTTTCTAACATAGAACAAAGCAATGCAGGCATCTTGGCCAGAAATGAGCAAAATTATACCTAAATCCACTTTCTAACATTAAACGAGCCCAGGCAGGAACATCTTATACATGGAAACAAATAAATGCATATAAAAGTATTAATAACTAACAAGATACAATAGAATAATTCAAATTCAAATAAATCACAATATACAGGATTATTCAAACAGAAGTAACAGGTTTTAAATATTTATTTCTAATGAGTGACAAAGATAGCGACACATGGTATACATCACTGAATAGAGAAAAGTTCAAAGTTTGATTTTATGTGTTCAAAATGAGCACCATTTGCTATACAAGGACGACCAGTGCTTTTCCGTTGGCATACGCAACCATCTTGTACGAATTTATCGTATGGATTGTAATTTTTTTATGACGAGGCGCTCGTTGTTGAACTTGCAACGCAATGCACGCTGCAATGAAACAATGGATTCACTCTTTGCATAATGCAGCATACAAAACGACTTTCCCTGTGGCGTCGCCATTTTCTCGTAAACAAACATAGCGTCGCTGTAGCACTGAATGGAACTATTAGGTGGGGCTTAAAACTTTGAACTTTCCTCTATTCAATGATGTGGGTATGTGTCGTTATCTATTGTTCATTAAAATGAATATTTAAAATATGTTCCTTGTTTTTGAATAACCCTGTATAATGCATAAGTATGTATTAATTTTGGGGCGGTAGGTAGTTCCTGTCCCAATTTGCACGTAAGGATTGAAAATTTAATAGAGGTTTTTTTGGAAGCAATTTTCGCTTGATCCTAAAGCTCAAGTGCACAAATTTGTGGCCAGTTTTGTATGCAAAGGATTGAAAATAAGGGTTAAGGGTATATTTAATGGTCTTTAATATAAACACATTTTAGTTGGATATCTAGATTAGCTAAATATATCTAAATTATATTGGTCAAATTTGGGCTCATAAGTGGTATCTGTTTTTTTCACGAAGTATTTCTTATAGGATTTTGCTATTTTAACGCCCTATACAACTCCATAAATTTCATAACACATGGTTCTACACGAAAGTATTATAAATGCGTAGAATTTAAAGTTTCTAGTGTTTACGGTGTAATCTGTGCATTTCGGACATAACACATATGGCTTTGTGTATGTCGAAAGCAACTTCATACACAGATGTAGTCGTTTACCGTATTTAGTTACATCAGGCGTACATACACTTTACTCTGAGGCAGTATTTTTAACACTTAAATGATTTTAGTCAAATTATATAATATGTAAATTCAATAACAGCCCGCCTTGAAGCAATATGTGTATGTAATAATTTGTAAAATGTATGTAACTGTCATTGCATATGCTTATATTATTGTAAACATGTTCAATAATGTTATATGAATGTATTACGTAATTTAATAATGTAGGAGCTGTGAGAATAATAAGTTAAAAGTTGCTAACAATGACGTAACAAGGAGGTAACCTTGAGGCAATAAGGAGTTTGAGAGTTTAATAATACTACTAGTCATTATTGCAGCAACAATAATGTAATTTTAGTGACAGTTTATAAAATAGTCAATCAACAACCAGAAAAAACTTTAGTTAAATGAAGGTATTCTATTGGATTAGGAATAGCCAATCAGAGACTGGAAATACAGAAATTTACAAGTTTAGACGGTTGAAATCAATTCAGTTGCCTGCAGACAGTGCTCATAACTGGTTGCGTTGCTTGTGTGTCCTCGAGAGATTTGATACGTATTCGTGTGAGACGAAAAATAAGTTTACGTGTTAAAAACTGTAATTAATTAATAAAAAGAATCTCACAGCTCTCTATATCAGTGAAGTGTTATTTAAATTGTATCAAACATTAATAAAAGAAGTGAAGTAAAATTATAATCTGTGTAAGTCTACATTCTTGTCGTATCACAACCCTGCTAAGAGAAACGTGTCTCTAAAATAATACTGACGCAGCCGAGGCAAAAATAAATATATAATATTTAAAGAAACAGTCAAATTACAAAGCTAATATTTTTTAAACTTGGGGCAAAGGCTACCGTAAACTGTTTACTATACGTGCTGTTGCAACTACTACAAGTTGGTCTCCCCAACGTTGAAAAATAATACATCTACTTTAAATTGGCTTCCATAAGTGTTGCCAATAACAATACTCCTACAACAAAACACCTTCTTCAACTCCTCTTAGAAATTAATTACAGGTTGAAAATTCTGAGGAAGGTGGCGGCCACAGTATTTCGCAAACCGTTCGTTTTTCAGAGAATACATCGTGGAACCGCTGCAGGGGAATGTGAGATGTCGGCCCGCCCTGCTGAAAGAAACAGCTGTCTTTTCACTCGTGGGAGTTGAGCACAAAATCTATTTAAAAACACCATGCCCACTTACCTTTCATGTCGAAAAATATTATTCCAATGATAGCGTCAATTTTTTTTTTTTTGGGGGGGGGAACCTATCGACAGCCTCATAACTCTCTTTGCTGGTTTCACGGTTTCCATACACTAAGTTAGGTTAGGTTAGGTTGGGTTATACAATGGAGGTGGGCACCTCGCGCTACGACCTACATGGATCCATTGCAGCTATCACCGCCAGAAGGAATGAAGAAAATAAAAGAGTCACAGGAGGCAGGCAGGTAGGCCATACAGAACGCACGGCTTATGCCATAAAAAGCTCATTTTAAATTAATTAACGTTTACTAGTTATACAAGATTATACAAAAGTCCTTACGAGTGAAGAGGACTTCCTAGCCTATTCCCAGAAAATTCAAGATATACATTTTATTTATCATCTAAATATATTTAATATACGGTATTTTGCTCAAATCCTTGTAGCCATTTTTTAGACAATCAAACATTTCGAAAATTCTTCCATGTAAAGGGTAGTCTGGTATGGGAAGATTTTCTTGAAATCTTCATGTTACATTAGGGGGCCTCAAAACATGCATTTGCGTTGAAATCTTGGTATAGAATTTGTGGGTGGAATGCAGTATCTTCTTTACTTACTATGTACTTGGCAGAGAAAGTAAAAATAAGTAATTAATGAAAATCTGCAGTATTAAAACCCGTGCATCTAGACTCTATACCAACGTGTAGAATCTGCAGATTTTATTTAACTTTATACTTCAAGTTTTATAAATTTTATGCATTTCAGTTTTGCAGATATGGATCCACTATTACTAAAAAACTAATAGCTCACAAATACATACACTAAAGTCTTAACTAACAGTCCAAAGTCAAATTCCAACTGAAATATAATATAACTATTTCTTTCAAACAATGTATCAGGAAACTCTAAAAAACTTCTATTGACGTCTAAAACCTTTAAAATCAAACTAGTTTTAAAACACAATTCTAAGTTAACAACAAACTTCTAACTACTCAACTAACATATTATGTATTCTCAATAATTTAAATAGACATCCTCATCTATGACTCCTGTTTTAACATCGCGTTAACTATATAACTCTTACACCATTCTTCCGGTCTTCTTGTATTCTTCTCCTCCTCCGCCTTTCTGCCACTTCGTCTCTTTCGTTAAAATCCAGTAACAATCTTCTCCTATTCTACCTAACCAGTAGTACAGCATCTACTTCGTCTCCTCTTGACTACTGTACGGTCTACAAACCGTGACTTGACCTTGTGACAGCGCATGCAGTAGATTCACTTATATCTACTGGACTACAGACCAGTGGCCTTCAACAAGAAGTCAGATAAACTCGAAAGGATCTGGCAGGTTACCATCCTTCTATAAATCAATATATTATTTATTATGTTCAGGCATAGAAGTTTCTATGCACTAAATTCATAACGAAAGGGAATGCAGTTGAATTGTTTCTAGACTTCACGCAGTAAAGTTACAATTACAAACCACCCCATCCCTCGTAGAGTCTATTGGCATTTGCAGATAGCACTTTCCAAATCATGTTTCTCTGTCGATCAGTGACTCATGGCTGCTGTTGTTTACACTCTTTATACGAGGTGTGTTTTTAAAATAAGTATCGAAAATTTCAAAAAACAAGAAGCATTATTTTCCAAACACTTTATTATCATTTATTACCTTTCACTACTTCTCCGTGTAGTCACCACCGTTACTCAGGCACTTATCGTAACGGAATTCAGTTTTTCTATGCCTTCGTCTAAGAATGATGCCGCCTGTGGCAAAAGCCAAGTTTAGTCTGCATTATTGTTTCGCAACATCATCGTCGTTGAAATGCTTTCCACCAAGGATTTTTCAGAAGCAGAAACAATTCCAAATGTAGGGAGGGTGGTCGAACTGTTCCAAACCAAGTGATGCGATCGGATCTTGAGTTTGTTTGGCTGTGTGTGGCCGGGCATTGTCACTCATTATTGTTTCCCCATATACCTCACACAAATGGTGATGGATGTTTGTTGGCGTAACATTTTCGCATTCAAAAAATGAATCACGTATCTGACTTCACAATCGGCGGGTTATTCGATTGTTTTGAACATTTAGACGCGCTATAACAACAGGAAAACACAATGTGACGATCACTCACAGCTACAACTGGCTTCCTAGTGAATGGAGGAAGTGTTAGGCATGCTCAAAATTGCGTCTGCAGCGCTGCAACGGCAAAATATTAATAGTAAGACTTGGTTTAAAAACACGCACACATAATGGTTTGAGCGCAGCTAACGAAGCCAACTGCTGGTAGGTATTCTTTACTTCATTAGTTTAACTGCATTTGCTGATTACACCAAACTTATACCAAACAAGAAAGTGAAAAAAAAGATAATAGCATTGATACACAGTACTTCCGACGTCACAGCATATTCATAAAAACACCTTACCATTTATTTTACATGGGGCCATTCCGTTACCATAGATTTTAGTACCACTACAACCAGACTCTATCCCAGTTAACGTAAAACATTGAAACACAGGGCTTTGTCGGTAATAACTTGCGACCGCAGTAATACCGGATTTATTAAATGAGACACAACCGACAGCTCGCATTTAGCCTACCCGTGCAGTAAAGGAGGACTGTCCTAACAATTTATTGTTGTTTAATGCGAAAAATAAGAATAATTATGAAGCTTACCTTAAGCATAGCTCTTGTTATAATTTAGTTCCACTACTGCCGATTGGCGGCGCTGAACGCCGGCCATTGCCCGTCCAATGACTCACTGTTGTAACGTTATAATCGCAGAACTTTCCTACTTTGAGGCCTGATATTGAAGTATTTGGCTTCTATGTAATTTCTGTTGAAGCCGCAGCAATGTTGCTTAGAATAACGGGAATGAAACGTTTCCATATTAGTTCACTAATCGTGTGTGAAATAACTGGACACAATAACTTCACACGCAAGTAAACTTGTTACGGACAATACTGGTAATGGATACATTTCCAGTGTCGTTGTGGCATAGAATTTTGACATTTTTACTGTAGCAAAAACATTACAAATCTTGGAGAAGGAATTGAATATTCATTCCGTATAATATAGCCTTATATTTTAAGGCTTACGAGGGAAGGTACTGTATTGCTACACAGTAAGCACGCAATTTCTGCAATTATTTTACTCATTATAAAACCTCCTGCATGTACAAGCCAGAGATGAACGATAAATTAGTATTTCATTTGGAGCTATAAAAGAAAAGTGCATATTTACTTGTACATAAAAGAGATGATAATAATAGTAATAGGTAGTAATAATGTTATTGGCTAATTACTATTCAAACAACACAGAATTTCTCTTTACTGTCGTATTACTCCTGCTTTTACAATTTCTTTCCTTGGTGTTACTGCTTTGAATACTTTATAGGCTAGATAATTATGAAAAAAATCTGATGTGTTACACTCACATGACTTTCTATACTCTTGTACAAACTATTTTTACAAACGCTTATTCTCCGTATGCTTCATGTTAATCGAGATGTTAATCTTATTGCTAATTTTCTTGTAGATGCAAGGGGAATTGTTAGGCTTTAAGCGATAGTCAAATATTTTAAGAGCTGGTTGCTATGTGGAGTATTTCATTCTCTTTGCATTACCAGGACAAAAAAATGAATAACGAATTCCCAATTGAGAAAAAGTATAAGTATTGGAAAATTAAAGGAATAACAAGCAATATCTCGAAAATGGTTCACTCAACAAAGAAATGTATATGACATAAATTGTGTATTTTAACACGATCTACATTTTTTGTGTAGTAAAATTTTGTCTATCTCTTATGGTTTAAAAAGTCGTTCACAATGAAGCATATTTTTGGATACATTCCCAGAAAATTCGAGATATACATTTCATTTGTCATGAAAATATCTTAAACATATGATATTTTAATCAAAATCGTTGGAGCTATTTTTGAGAAAATTAAAGTTTTCGAAAAATGTTCCATGTAAAGGGTAATCTGGGGTGGGGGGTTTACTTGAAAACATTCTTGTCGCATGTCTGGAAGATACTGAATCTAAATACCAAGTTTGGTGTTTATCCGACTGTTTGTTTCTGAGTTACGCTGTTCACAGACACACAGACACACACACGAACATGTTTCCAAAAATGCTTTTTTTTTATTCAGGGGGCCTCAAAACATGTATTTCTGGTGAAATCTCGGTATCGAATTTTTGGGTGGAATACAATACTTCCCCTACTTACTATACGTAGTAGAGAAAGTAAAAATTGGATGTAATGTTTGGTTCGCAGTCTAACCGGGAAATTGCTTTTAACCACAACCGCCTTAAGGCGTGATTTACAGCAAATTCGTGATAATTAACGTAAGGTTGTTTATTGTGTATAAACCTTACGTAACGTAGGAAATAAAAGGAAAGGTTATTAAAAAGAAATGATATAATAAACGTAATGCTAAAGTGCTGGGCCCATTTTACAAATACCTCAAAACATGAAGTGTCCCAGAGGTTGCAATTATTTAAATAGTACGAGGCGCATCCAAAAGTAAGTTTCCCGACCTTGTTTTCTTTACAGTAACGTATTTAGCTGGAAAAATTGCGATGCCTAACACATCTATGACGTATCATTCATATGCCGGCCGGACAGGTCCCGCCCGGTGCCAGTAGCGCGGCAGCAGCGGCCCGAAGTTGCGGCTCTTATTCGTTCCCCGCGGTTCGAGGTTCAGTCAGTGATAAATTTCCTTACTGCACAAAACGTAGCGCCGATCGAAATTCATCAGCTCTGTCAGGTCTACGGGCCGAACAAACTGATGGTGCGTCGCTGGTGTAGGCAGTTTTCCGAAGGTCGTGAAAGTGTCCATGGTGAAGAGCGCAGTAAGTGACCGTCCCTCAGCAATGATGACCTTGTTGAGCTGGTGTGGCAGTGCATCGTGGAGAACGGTCGCTTCACTATTACGGAGCTCAGCAGCCATTTTCCTCAGATATCGCGATCCTTGTTGTATGAAATTGTCACTAAGCATCTGCTGTTCAGGCAATTGTGTTCCAGATGGGTGTCGAACAAACATGACGCCCGAGCACAAAATGAAATGCTTAGGAGCAGCACTGACATTTCTGCAGCGGTATCATGATGACGGCGACGAGTTCCTCGATAGGATCGTCACGGGCGATGAGACGTGGATTTTGCACTTTACCCCGGAACCAAGCAGCAGTCAATGCATTGGACTCACGGAGGATCCCTGCTCAAGACAAAAGTCAAACAGGCAGTGTCGGTGCAGAAAGTGATGTGCATGGTGTTCTGGGACAGGAAGGGCATTCTGTTTATTGACTTCCTGCCTAGAAGTGAAACAGTGAACGCTGACCGTTACTGTGGAACACCGCGGAAATTGTGATGTGCCATTCAAAACATGAGACGTGGAATGCTTACTGCAGGTGTTGTGCTGCTTCATGACAATGCTCGTCCACATACGGCTCGGCGCTCAGCAACTGTTCTGCAGGAGTTCGGCTGAGAGCTGTTTGATCATCCACCATTCAGTCCTGATCCTGCACCCAGCTATTTCCATCTTTTTTTGCACCTCAATAAATTCCTGTCCTCCGGTCAGCGTTTTCACAATGACGAAGCGCTGAAGACGGCTGCCACACGCTGATTCTGTACACAGGCGCAGACTTCTACGACACAGGAATGCAAAAGTTCATCCCACGATATGAGAAGTGTCTCAATTCTTGTGGTGACGATGTCGAAAAATAGTTCGAGTTTTCATGTAATTATGGTTTCTTTGTTTAAAAAAAATAGCGAATCTTACTTTCTGGATGCACCTCGTATGATCAAGCACGAAAGAAATTAAATTTCAAGACTTCCAAAAGTAAAATCAATAAATTTTTTTCCTACAGCCACAATATAATAATATATTCTTTACGAAACCCAATCATTTAACAAGTTTCCATATTATAAACTGGCTCAAATATATTAACAGTTTCGCTTTCAAACTTTTTAATTTTTCTTGCAATATTGCTTTACACTGCGAATTTTTACAATAGTAATTTAGAACAACTTATTCTCACTCTCGTCCAAGAAACTAAATTAACTCGGCACACGCCCTGAATGTTAAATTTTGCACATTACTTGCATAAAGATATTTTAATTAGAATTTAGACAAAGGCCAAAGCTGTCGTGTGTCTAATGGCGATTCGCTAGACCTGCTGTTGATGCGTTGCTTTCCGACTACTGGTTCCTCCATCGGCTCGTCCTCTTGATACCCGGGGTAGCTCCAGTCTTCCTCCACGTGACCTGACGTCAGAAACTCAAACAGCACCACAGCAGTGCCTTTTATGGTGCCATCAGTTGACTATGCAGAGCTCCAGCGGATAATGCAGTAAGCTGTAACATGCTGGCAGTATTTCCTTCTAGACAGACGCAAGGAAACATCAGGTATAATGGTGCTTCACTGCAGAAATCAGGATTACTCGGCAGGGGTAAGGAGGGGAGGGAGCCAACTTGCCTCACTAATTCTTGTTACAAAACAGCACACATCAATGGAATGAATGTGAAAAGTATCTTGTAATTTGTAACTTATTACGAATATTGTGCTGCAAATTTATATTTAGTGCGTTTTCTTCTATGCCTAATTTATGTTAAAAGTATATACTAGCAAAGTATATACTATAAAGCAAATCTGGAGTATCACTAATTAAATTACTATTTACGTCAAATATATCGACATCAAAATCGCAAGAAGGCCAAGAGAGCAATCAACCCCTCTGCCGTCAGCTATGAAACTTCTTTCTTTCGTTTAGTCTCGTAAGGAACCGAAATTTATCGAGGCTCTTAAGCATATTAGTGGGCTATGTCTTAAGTACAATACAGGTTTAAAATGGCGTCTTTCAGCTTTTAGAAGTCTGGATCACGTTATTGAGCACTTTACCACCTAAACACACGAGAAAAATATTCAAAACCCAGAGCAGTAACTCCCTTCGGATGCATTGTATGCGAACTTATTCAAATTTTGGCAATTACAATGTAATTCGTTGAGAATATGAAAGTATTTTACAACAGAGGGCTCCGTTTTTTCTTATCTTCCACTACAAGATACAGAACGAAATATTTCAGTTTATTTAAGTATACACTCGTAAAAATTCAAAACCATCGGATAATAAAAGAAGAAATCCATTATTTTTATTTTACAGCTTTCATAATATTATTATGTAAAGGTTAGAATAACTTGCTAAAAGTTTTCGCAAAAGGTCACATATTACGCAAGCAGAGCTGGCATACGATATATGAACGTTACACGAAGTTATTATACAATCGAATGGGCACATAGCTAAAATACCACAACGTTATACTACATGCGAGATGATGAAGTACTGTTAAGTTTTTAATTACATGCCAGGCCGCCCTCGTGACCGAGGGCGCTGTTCTCGCGGCTAAATTAGAGAATAGTTATACAACTTATATGCAGACCTTGCTATAAATCACGTTGGTTATGCAATATCCGGATTTCAGCAGGCCATGCCTCTGTACAGACATTACCATAGTTACACTTCGAACTTTCTTGCTATTAACAATGTTTGGTATTGCCTTTTCATTTCCCTCTTTCTAATCGAATTAGTGTACAACCTTAAAACCTATATTTCATCATTTACAGCTCCCTGCTGTTTTTGTGCAGCAAAATTATTAAAATAATCGTCACTGGACTTAACACTAACCTACACCCCTCGAGAAAGTGTTCGTCTGCAGTTTAAAAAAATCCAGCATCCAAATTAATGTAGAGAAAAATCTAACTTTTTTTGAACATAAAGAACAAATGGTAATACAGGTTATGTGTTTTGGCGGTTTTTCAGATGGTTCAGTTTACTAGTTTTATAAATTTTTCAAAATATTTGCTAAACATATTTTGTATACGTTTTTTCAAAATTATCTTACAAGCATTGAGTAGATCAATTTTTGTGGTTTTCTTGATTTTGCGGTGAAAATAGGATTTTATTTGACGGAGGAATAAAATGTCAAAGTTGAAATTTTCAACGTATTTTCCTAAATTCGTAATTTTCGGCTCACTTTTTACGACTTCGGGTATTTATTTCTCTACCTGTTTAAGTCAGATATCGATGAAAGTGTGTGTATCTATAGCACAAAAAGAAAAAAGAAAAGTCCTACCCAATGCATGAAAGATAATTTTGAAAACACTACCTACAAAAAAGTTGCAATTTTGGCATATATTCAAAACGTTATAAAGCTAATAAAATGAACGATCTGTAAAACGCCAAAACACATAAACTGACTACCATTTGACCTTTATGTCAAAAAAAATTAGATTCTTCACTCCATTAACTTGGCTGCTAGAATTTTTTAAAGTTCTGAGGAATACTTTTTTGACAGCTTGTACCTTATGAAAACCAAAATGTACTTAAGTTTTTCTAAATTTGTTACACAGGATGGGTTCTTAAACTGCTAGCAATCTATTCCATCATTTGTATTTTGACTATTTATAAAATCAATTTCAAGTTCGGTGGTGAAATAAAATGCTAATTAGCGAACATTTTGGTATTTATACCTTATGCAATTTTAAATACATTGAATTATACTTTCCATATTGGACTCCTTGTTCATTTAAGAGGATCACAGTTGAAATTAAGAGAATAAGTTAAAATGTTCCAAAAACATTTTTAATTGAAACTTTTAAGACTTTATTTTAAAAAACGTTTAAAATTTTGTGCTAGCAATCATTTAAGATCCCTTTTGGGATGGTCAGTAGTATTGGGAGAGCATTGTTTACAGCTTTATTTTCCCGTTTAATTTTTTTATGAATTTTAAGGGGAGGAACCACTGCAAATTGGAAATTTTGTATTTTTAAAGCGATTAGTTAGATTTTGTAGTGTTCAGTGTTTAAGTACTAAAATTTATTACTACACAAAATACATATTTTTCGGAATTTTTGCAAGTTATGCCCATAATATGCAACATTCTGTGCATAGAAATTGTGTGTGGTTGTTAAAATGCTCAAGATATACATAGAAATAAGTAATGGAACCTTGAACATACATTTTTTTCGCCTAATGCAAATAGTTTTCGAGTTATTCAAACTAAAACTGTCATAATGAAAGTCTATTTGATCTTAAACCACACCCACACACACTCATGCAATCATTGACAACTTTACTCTCACTCACTCTCTCTCTCATATTTCCAGGCTCTACCAGGAAATGGACATAATAATGCTAACTAAAGAAAAATTCCCCCTCAACACGAACCTGAAGACACCGCAGGTCACGTCGCAATATCGTTAGGTGTTCGTTTGTGAGAAAGACTTGACTGACGCCAGATAAAAGACCTTAGAGGTGCCTTGTGCACCATTTATTTTTTCTTGTTTCTGCTGCTGACCGGAATTAGTGCTTACTCTTAATGATTTAACGTTAGTTTTATAGTAATTTTGCTGCCACGTCATAATTTTAACCTTAGTTCCCATTACTGTCAGCACACTTTTTTTTCTTAATCGCAGATGTCATGAGCGAGAAGAAAGCCTGTGGTGACGCTCGGATCACGGGAATGGAGGATCAGAAATTTTGAATCTTCTGTACGTAGGAAACTAATGCTTAAACATAGAAATTAGAATATGTGATACTATAATTATGATTCAATTTAGCATAAAAATTCAGCGACAGTAAATCAAAGAAGCCCAAAAAAGAATTACAAAATTTCTGTCAATTACTTCCGAAGGGAGTATTTAATTTAATTTGCGAACGTTCCTAATACAAATCCATATTTTTTCTAAAATGCTTCCACATCCTAAACATGACTGGGCCGTATTTTTTTAATTCCCAACTGAACATCCGTTAAATCCGGATGCGATGTGCATTTTGAAAAGATCCCGCTGTGAACAAATGAATAAATAAAACAGGAAAACTAGGGACGTCATTTACATGTCTGGGGGGAGAGCCCATAAATTGATCTTAAATGGGGCGCAGTGGACAATAAACGGGTCGTGATGATGAGATTCCAATAGCCGCCGCACCTCTCTGATGGCGCCACTGGTTGCTTAATGGCAAGTAGACGATACACAAATCATTGCCGCATAATTTAGCAGTTGGCAATCCTGTGATGGAGCCACTGACACCACATTAGCATAATGGTCCACTGCCTCAGTGCTGCCAACAGAACCAATCGCAAGGGAACAGCTGCGCCCACTATTGGCTGGAATAGCCTACTTTCTTATAACTTACAAAGGGTCGATTTCCAATGTCATATATCTATTCTCGTATAATGTTTGCGTATCATTAAACATTTAAGGAAAGGCAAAAGGACATTTTAATCCAAAACGAAACATTTCGTATTACTTTCTCTACTACGTATAGTAAGTACGGGAAGTATTGTATTCCACCCAAAAATTCGATACCAAGATTTCACCGGAAATACATGTTTTGAGACCCCCTGAATCCAAAAAAATCAGTTTTGGAAACATGTCCGTGTGTGTGTGAACAGCATAAGTCAGAAACGAACAGACCGATAAACACCAAACTTGGTATTTAGGTTCAGTAACTTCCAGAGATGAGACAGGAAGGTTTTCAAGAAAATCCCCCCACCCCAGATTACACTTTACATGGAAGATTTTTCGAAAATTTTAATTTTCTCAAAAATGGCTCTAACGATTTTGATTAAAATATCATATGTTTAAGATATTTTTATGACAAATGAAATGTATATCTCGAATTTTCTGGGAATGTCTCCAAAAACATTGTTCATTGTGAACGACTTTTGCATAACTGGTAAACCATAAGGGATAGACAAAATTTTACTACACAAAAAATGTAGATCGCGTTAAAATACACAATTTATGTCATATACATTTTTTTGTTGAGTGAACCATTTTCGAGATATTGCTTGTTATTCCCTTAAATTTTTCAATACTTATTTTCTCAAATGGGAATTCTTTATTCATTTTTTTTGTCTTGGATATGCAAAGAGTATTAATCTGTGGCAAAGTGAATGGTGCTGCACCTAGCAACCACTATTAACAGATATGTCTATGCTTAAAGGCTACTGTATTTCTATATTGCCGTTGCAAATACAAAACAAGGAGAACATAGTACACCTTAAGCGATAGTCAAATATTTTTAGAACTGGTCGTTATGTGTAAAATGTAATTCTCTTTCCATGTCAAAGATCGTTCCTGCATAGTTTGTACAAGAGTAGAGAAAGTCATGTGAGTGTAACACATCAGATTTTTTCTTTCTCTACTGGTTGCCGATAGTAACTAGTGGAAGTATTGCATTCCACCCAAAAATTTGATACCGACATTTCATCTAAATATTCGTTCTGAGACTCCCTCAATCCCCAAAAAAGAATTGTTAGAAAAAGATCCGTATGCGTTTATGTATGTGTGTGCCTGACATTCTGTCTGCCGGATAGCTCCAAAACAAAAAGTCGGTTAAATACAAAACTTGGTACATAAATTCAGCATCTTCCTAGGATGCGATACAAAGATTTTCAACAGTCTCCTTCCATCCCAAACTAACCTTTATATGGAATATGTTTTGCTGCTTATCTTCTTAAACATGGTTCTCATAATTTTTAATAAAATACCGTATGTTTAAGATAGGTATTTGCTTGACGAAATGGATATCTTCAATTTTCTGGAAATAGCCCATGAATAGGATTTGAATAATTAGTAAACCGTAAGAAATAGGCAAAATCATACTATACAAAAATGTATTTATTATTACTATTATTTTGAAAGTTTACAGTCACTTTAACGTATTAGTCATATCGCGACTTTACAAGTTTTTATGAAATAAATATTTAACAATAAAGCAATGAGATTATTTAACATACTGGCAGTTTTGAACCATTACAAGGAACTAGTATAAAATTGCGATACTATAATCAAACTGATTGAACATTATATACTTTTGTATAAATTTATGCTTTTGAAAAATTCAACTATGTTAGAGTAGATCGAATAGTTGAGTGCTGTTCGTATATCATTGGGTATCTGGTAGTGTTGTCTCTATTGATCGTATTGTGAACATTCCACGATTATGTGTTTCGTCGTTAACAGTATGTTACACTGGTGACAGATGGGTGGTTGTTCCTTTGAAAGAAGATAACTGTGCGTGATCTTGGTATGGACCATTCTCAGTCGGGATATTAAAACCTGATCTTGTCTGGAAAGAGAATTACTAGGAAGATGTGTCGAAAAACTCGATGTTATATCACGGAGTTTGCTTCTCGTGAAGTCAAGCCATCCTGTCTTCCAATGTTGGTAGAACTTCTTTTTAATGGTTGAGATAACATCATAGGTTGGTATAGTTGTAGTTGGGTCACTTAGTGGATGTTTACAGACATCTTTTGCTGCCTGATCGGGCAATTCGTTGCCTTATATTCCAGTGTGGGATGGAAGATCTCGTTAAGGAACACAATTTACACAAATAAATTTTGTGTGGCTTAACAATTTCCGACATATTCTTTGTTATTGCTTAAGACCTTCAACTATTATACTTTTTCCGGTGGTAGGTCTCTATTCACTTTTTCTCGTGGTCATACAAAGAACACAGAATTTTAATGTGACACACTCTTTGAAATGTGAATAGGCTTTAACTTTGAGGCAGTATTTTAGCACTTAAATGATATCAGTCTAATTACGTAATATAAAATATAATAACAGCCCCTCTTAAAACATATGTGTATGTAATAATCTATAAAATGTATGTAACAGTCATTGCATTATGTTTACATTATTTGTACATGTATAATAATGTTATGTGAATGTATTACGTAATTCAACAATGTAGGAGCTGTGAGAATAGAAGCTCTAAGTTGGTAACAATGAGGTAGCCTTGAAACAACAAAAAATTAGAATGTTTAATAATGCTCCTAATAATTCTTGGAACAATAATGTAATACTTAAAACAGTTTATAAATAGCCAATCAACAACTAGAAAAATTAAATGTTAAATAAAAGCGTTCTATTGGAGTAGAATTCGCCACTCAGAGACTTGAAAGATAGTAAATGTACAAATTTAAGCGGTAGACTCCAGACGTTAGAAGACAGCGTTCCCGAGCAGTTCGATTTTATATGTATTCAATGTGAGACATAAAAATTCATTACGGCGAGAATAATATAAATTTTAAGTGTTAAAAAGTGCAAATAATAATAATCTCACAGGTCTATAGTATGATATACCAGTCAAGTGTTATTTAATCGTGTGAAGGATTAATAAAAGGAGTGAAGTAAAAAAAATTATAATTTGTGTAAACCTTCATTCTTTAGTCACACTACCCCTGCTAAGAGATACGTGTTTCTGCAAATTACTACTGACAGCCGAGGCATACATGTATAATATTTAAATAAATATAAAAATAAAAAGTTGATTTTTAAACGTAGGGCGAAGGCCAACGGAAAAGTTGAACGTGGGGCGAAGGCCACCGGAAACTTTGTACTATACGTGGGGCTACTCAGCTACTAATGTGAGCATTCTAAAACGAAGTTTTAAATCTGAATTAAAAGTTTATCTAGATTGCCACTAACAGAAATATAAGCTGTTGTTAGAATTGTTTGTAAAGGAGTGAGTGAGGAAAGTCGTGTGAATGTAATAATAATTTTGTTTTTAGTTTATGTGTATCAGCTTTCACAATGCATCTCAATTATTAAATATGGCCGCTTTAAATGTTGCAATGTCAATGTTTAAATACCGCATGCGCAGTATTTTTCAGTGCTTCATAAACCTAAATTTCTCATTACGAACCTTCTGGTCTGGAATTAGCGTGTCTGTCCTCCAACCTAGGGATCCAGAACTCTAATTTAAGTTGAAGTGAGTTGTCTCGATATGGTTTATTTTTTTCTCCGATGTGATTCCTTATTAAAAAAAAGAAGGAAATAAAATGAAAAAAACCCTCGGATAATTCTCAGCTCAGTGGACAGTGGCACTTGAACCTTCTTCTTCCAGCCAAGGTTTAGATCGAAGCCTGTTCCGTTCTCACATTTCCCATCGTTTCCTTGGTCGTCCGATTGATCGTCGTCCTGTAGATTTGTTGCTGAGGGCTTTTCTAGCCTTCTGTCGTTCTTTGTGAGTATCTAGTCCATTTCTGTCTATGTGTAGCAATTAAGTCTAACATGGGCTTGCGCCTAATTCTTCTCTAATTCTCTCATTCCTTAAATGTTGTTCTCTTCTGCAGCCTTTGACTTAGCGTAGGAATGTCATTTCACCTGCTTGAAGTCTGCTTTTATGTTTTTCTTTATAATTTTCTTTAATCTCATTAAGTTCGTCCGTTTTTCGTTACGTTTCAATCACTAAGAACGACTGGGAACACACATCACCCGCAGCACAGCTATGACAGAATAGTCGCCGAACTTTCTGTTTACAAACTTTAAACACAAGGTGTTTAAAGAGATAAATAACTACGGCAGTTATGTTTTGTAAACAAACTCTTTATTTCCTGTAGTATACATCATTATTGTCGACAATATACTGCCTTTTCTCTGGAAGCTTATAAATTCCATTTCTCCAAATTCTAGGGGTTTTCTGGTTGATGAACTCTCCAAGGTTCAGTCTGCACTCCTCCAAGGAAGTAAGGCGGTTGTCATTCAGGAAATTCTGCAGGGAACAGAATAGATGAAACAATGGGACAATGTCTGGAGAATACGGCGGTTGGGATAACGCATCCCATTCAAAATTACAGAACCTTAGAGGTATGTGGTCTGGCGTTGTCGTGGTGAAAGAAGACATCGTTTCTAAATTCCGGTTTTTCTCTTCAATAGTTGCCTTGAGACAACCCAACTGAGAATAGTATTTCTCGGAATTGATAGTCTCATTATTCGGAAGAAGCTCGTAATACAGGATTCCTTTGCAATTTTACCAAATGGATAGCATAACCTTTCTTGGATGCAGCCCTGGTTTAGGAACCGATAGCGGTGGTTGCCCTTTCTTACGTCTTGATTTACTCTTTCGGGTGCTGTTGTACACAATCCACTTCTCTATCCAGCTACCAACTGTTCCAGAAAAGGATCATTCTGATTGCGTCTCAGTAAGGAGCCACAGATGGAAACGCGCTGAATCAAATTCGCTTCACCCAGTTCGTAGGGAACCCATAAATGGCGAATAGTTACGTAACCCAATTTTTCCAAGTTCCTGGCTACAGTAGCGCGAGCTAAATTGAACTCCAATGTCAACGCCCAAGTTGTCATTCGTGGATCGTTGACTATCATTTCACGAATTCTTTCTACGTCCGTAATCATTGGCCGTCCAGATCGAGGTTTGTCTTTTATGGAGAAATTCCCAGATCGAGATCAGCTAAACCACTTTTGACATGCTCGATCCGTTACTGCATCTTCCCCGTAAACAGCACAAATTTTCTGCCGGCATTGTGACACTGTTTTACCCTTACGATATTAAAACAGCACATAAGATATTGGAAATGTTCCGTTTTACTTTCCATAGTTTTTAAACACAAGTTCGCGCTGTTCCATCTAACGTCAATCACAAACACACTAGCATATCCAATAGCGAGTTTGGTTGTTGTTCTCTAAGTCGTAGGGGTGGTTAGGCAACTAGAATAACTTGAGTGTACAGAGGGTTCAAGGTTTTCAGCCGCTATAGATGGAACTTGCGAGCAAAAGGAACGAACTTATGAGACATCCCAATAGAATCACAGATATGGCAATATTTGAATAAAATCTTCGTTGTAGACTTAATTTGCTAAAAAGGACACTAGCACTTCTTCTTTGCACGAGAGCATTTACTTTATCTTCTTTTTATCTACATTCCAGAGGTCAGACCTATAGCTGTTCTGTTCTCACTCCATCATTCCCAACTCTTCTTTGGGTGACCGACATCTGTGTTACTTTGAGGTGTATAACTACGTACTATCCTGGGTATTCTAACTTCATTCTCTTCATAGTTCCTTCCAGCTGTTGTTATTTTCCTCAATCTTTCATTAAGTCATGTATCTTTAATTCATCACGTATAACTATATTTCTAATTAAGTCCCTTCTGTGCAACCTTTCACACCTGCAAGTAATGGGTACACAAATATTTTATGAACTGGAAAAGAATTCTAGATATAACTTGATTTAATTGGAATACTTGGAGGAATTTTCTAGTCAAAATCCTAAACCATTTATAAAAATTAATCTTTTAAAATTTAATAAAGATGAAACATCTTACACAAAGCTTTTATTCAAGCATAGAGAGTATACTGAAAAATATCAAGAATACTGAAAAAGACTTTCAGATTTTGCTAACTGCAACCACAGATTTTAACAATCCATCTTCCTCGTGGACTAATGCCGACAAACCTGTTCACAACATACAATGGAAGTAAACTTTAATTAAGTGAAGGATTTATCGAATTTTGACAATACATATATTATACAAAAATAACAAATTTCAAAATGTTGGTTATTTTAACAAGTGTGTCATAATTCAATGATATCTTTAAAACCATTTTTTATTACTTAAGAAAGTAACAAACATGTCCTTACACGTTTTATTTCGAATTTGTAAGTAAAATTAAATCCCTGAGCTAGGTGGCGCCGGAGTAACGCGTACGACTCGAATTCGGGAGGCCCGGCTTCGATTACCGACGACCGCCCACTCTAACCCATGGGTTTTATCCGAGTTTTACCGGGTCGTCATCATTTCATTCATCCTTCACCTCTTAGGTCTGTTTCAGGGTTGGAAGTGTCGGTGACGGTATTTCGGTGCGGCGTAGCACGGTAAAAGGTTGCTCTCTGTGGAACTTTCTCCGTCCCTTGGCTTTCAGCTGGTTGTCGAGTAAACGGACGGGGTCCCCGGTCAGACGTCTCAATCTGGAAACTGTGGGACCCTGTCATTCCTGTGCCGTCACTCCTGGTTCCGGCCGTCCGGTATCTCTTTTCGCTTACTTCTCCCCCCGGGGACATCCTCTTGTAGGGGCATAGTTACAACGTCCTTACTAGAGTAGTGCCAAATCCCCTCCGATCCTGAGAAGAAAAAAAACATTTAGAAGGCAAAGCTCCAGAGCTTTATGCAGCCATTAATTAAAAATATTCATTTCTTGTACATACGTTCTAATTTCGAAATTATTTTCTACTGTAATTCACGGATATTAAGAATATAAGCAACTCAAATATGTATTTTCATCCTCATTTTTGAGGACTGAAAAGACATATTCTAAAGGAGTGAAAGAAGCAATAAATGCTTTTGAAAATAGTGAGAATTCTAAGTAGAGCATTTCCGTACGAATTAATCATATCAACGATTTTAAAGCAATACTTATTTCTTCGTTATTAAGAAAAATGAAAATGATTGTGCTCTTAACGAATGCATTCATTTTTCGTATTAACGAAACGTTAATTATTATTAATTGATGGTCATAATGCCCAGCAATGTATAATTAGTCCAGTCATCTGAATTCAAAGTACTTCTTTTCATGTTACATTTTGTGTTAACCTTTCTTCTGAAGAGAATCTCAACTCAACTAGAATAATGGGTGCATTATATGTTGCCTAGAAAGAATGGCGTCATGGCACCCAAAACCTGTAAAACAGGAGTGATGGAAAGGCGATGTGGGTTTATATTTATATTCTGCCACCATTTCTCCTGAGAACAAGCAGCCCGTCTGATTCCCATTTGTATTGTACATGCTGCAAGCTGCTGGTTTGAAGCCTGCATGTACCTGAGTCTCAGAGATGTAAGCTGGATGCTACGGCTAACGTTGAGAAAATAATACGGGCCTTACGGGACGTAAAGTTTTTTTTCTGATGATCGGAAGGGACTCCGCACTGCTTATGTGAGCATACGGTACCTATGGATCACAAGGAGATGCCTCCGGGAGGGAGTTGGAGTTGAGAGGATATACCGGGCGGCTGAAACCAGGAATGACGGCACAGTAATGACAGGGTCTCTACAGTTTCCATATTGAGATGCCCCGAAGTCAGACAGCAGACCGGGAACCTCCGCCCCACAACTAGGTGAAAACCAAGGGACGGAGAAAGTTACACAGAGAGCATCCTTTTCCCCCTACCAGGCATACCGAAACACCAGCGCCGACACTTCCAACCGTAAAACAGACCTAACAGGGTGAAGGATGAATGGAACGAAATTGAGGGACAGGAAACTCGGAGGCTGAAGGAACTACTCCAGCATTCGCCTGACGACAGGGAAACCCCCCCAAAAACCATGGTTCCCTGGAATCGAACCCGCGTCCTCACGAATGTGAGTCACACGCGTTACCAACCAAAGCTTTTACTGTACAAACACCGTTACATGCAATTCTGGATTTAATTTATATGCAATTTGTATGCAAACCAAGTTGTAGTTTGTTCTTATAATAACAGATTTAAAATTATAATATACTGAGTAGGTACATTAGATGTAACAGCCATGCCCTGTTGCTAAGTGCTGCCTGCAATGAACAGAACTCTCCATAGCATTCGCTAGTTACCCACAAGTTGCTTAGTGCAAAGTAAAATAGGTTACAATAGAAACAAAAAGCAGGGAAAATAGAAAATAAACGGGTGTTACAGCCGTGTATATCATGACACGTGGCAACATTGTTTCCAGCTGCACTCTAGTTCATTTGAACAAATTCTCACAATTTTCGCGCTGAATATATCCACATTTGACTGCCTAATGGCGAGTAAGTGTACTAACAAACGATAGTAAACTGCCCCTGTAGCCGAGTGGTCAGTGTTCTAGCTTCTCACCCCAGGTCCCGGATTCGATTCCCGGCTGGGGCGTGGGAAATTTCTTTAATTTGAACCTTTTTCTACCTTCCGGAGAGTCTGGAAGTATGCAGTGAATGTGAGTGTGTTTTAAGTTAGAAATGATTACAACCCAACAACGAAAGGACTTACACTCAATGAATTGTTTCTCAAGTCAGACCATAGAAGTTGAAGGTGGTTATAGGATAGGACTACGGAGGGGACTCGGAACCATCCAGAGCGGATATTGTACTTACGCCCCACGGAGGGCGTCCCCGGGAGGAAGGGCGAAGCGAGAGAAGACACCGGACGGGCGGAACTAGTAGCGGCGGCACAGCAATGAAAGGTCCCTAAGTTTCCAGATAGAGACACCCCGGCAGACGGACAGGCAGCCCAGGGATCGCACCTCACACAGAGGGGCTCCAATGCCCCTCAGGAGGTTCGGATACCCCGGCAGCCAGCCGAGGGATGGAGAGAGTCACAAAGAGCATCCTTTTTCCCTACCACGCTGCACTGAAACACTATCTCAGGCACTTCCGACCCAGAAAGGAACCAACGGGATGAAAGATGAATGAAAAGAAGAGTGGGACGAAATGGAGGGACAGGAAATTCGGGGGATCAAAAAAACCACCCCAGCATTCGTTTAACAACCTGGGAAACCCCTGAAAAACCCATTGGTCAGAGTAAGCGACCGCCGGGAATCGATCCTGCGACCTCCTGAATGCGGACTAAAGGTGATTATACAAACTAAACACTCTATAAACAGTTTTACAGTCACATGGTCTTCTCTACTCACTATTGTTTATTTTCACATAGCTTCGACAATCTAATTTAACGAATGCTTGTTTTTCTATCTACTTCATGTTAATCCAGATAAACCTTTACAGCAGCAGTTACATGTTTCGTTGTAGGTATAAGGGGATTAGAGGCAACCGAATCTATAGTCAGATGTTTAAAAGCTAATGGGCATATGCTGGCCTCAATTCCATACTCTTTCCATTACATTCCGAGAAGCAAGTAAATAGCGACACCATTTAAGAAAATGAAGTTTGAAAAATTCAAACCAATAATAAAGATATCTCGGAAATAGTTGGTGTTACAGATAAAGTTATTTGAAATAAATTGAGTAATTTAAAAGAGCCCCATTTTTTTATTAGAGCTTACACGTTATATAAAATTATAAAAAGCTTCCTGCGAATGAAGAGGACTTCACAATTCCAAGAAAATTTAAGATGTGCATTTTTTTATCATGTATATAAAAATCTTAAACATATGGCATTTTAATCAAAACTGTCATTCTTTTAAAAATCAAAAGTTTCTAAATTTTCTCCCAATAAAGGGTAGAAAATTCTGTTTTTTGGATTCAGGGGACCTCAAAACAAAAGAACTTTCTTTCCCTTAATTTTACAACTATATTTTTTAAGGTGAAGAATGCCTTCTGGAATATTGAATATTACTCAAATTTGTTATTTTAGAACGATTCTTCAAATTCTTATAAGAATTATGTCCCGTATGTGCAACTATGTATTAGAAAATTGTAAAATTGTTCTAGAATCTCCATATAAAGTACACATCCATCATTTTTCCGTATTACAATCACATTTGAAATTTGTGAAAGTTTTCTTTAAATACATATACAAAACTATGTGTGTGTTTTGAGGTTCACCTAGAAATATATAATTGCCAAAACGCTCTCCTATAAGCTACCCTTAATTTTGCATATGTCTCCAATTTACTTCATACTTCTGTATACGGAGTGTATCTTTATTGGTGTCATATGTTTGGGGGACGAGTTCCTGACATCAAAACAGTAAAAAATGTTTCATATGAACACGGGTCTGAAAATCATTTATTTCAGAGTTGCAACACAAAATCGAAAGTTACAAAAATTGCTCGAACTGGCTTCCTTTTGTTTCGATGCATACAGTAAGCCTGCGTTCCATGCTCTGGCGTACTCTGTTGAAAATTCCTGGTGTATTTCGTATTTGGTCAAATCCAGTTTGGATACATCCTCACAAAATGTCAATATCAGGTACAGGAGTAGCACAGACCAAGGATTTCAAATGTCCCTAGACGAGGAAATCCATTGGATTCAAATCAGGCGATCGAACAGGCCATACAATGGGTCCCCCTCGACCAATCCATCTTTTGATGCAGTAATTTGTGTCATAAATTATTTAAATGTAAAGAATGATTATAATATGAATATGCATTTTTATGTGACATTGATTTGAGATGTTTATTGATTGTAATTATTGTTGAGAAGTAAGTTTATACGGCCTTACTGAAACTGACAATAATAGCGTGCAATAATGCAGCGAGGGGATGAGCTGTTTATCATTATTAGAGACGAGGAAGTTACGTAATGTTGGCGCGTTTTTCTTTAGAATTTGCTGGAACATTTTACCTAGAGCATATGTATTCATAATTTTCATTGGATATAAAAATAGACGCTAATGTTGGCGCGTTTTATTAGCCAAAGGCAGCTCAGTTATAATCTTTAGGCATATCGGGGTGTAGGAGTATAAAAAGGGCTAGGTTAGAGGCAAAGTCCTTCAGTCCATCAGTTCATCGAAAATCTTTGTACACTACACGTCGTCTTCACGTCAGTTCGTCGAAAATATTTGTACGTTACACGTCGTCTTCAGTCCAGCAGAAATATTTGTACAGTACACGTCGGCTATCGATTCGCAAGTTACGCGTAGCAGAGTTATGAAAAATCTAAAGTGTTGTAAAGTTAATTATACAAAAAGTTGAAGTACGCAAATTAAGAGTGATCAGTAATGAAGTTATTATAACAGTTTCAGTTTGGCGAGTGTCAAGATCAAAGTGTAAATGTGATAGTGAATGTGTTCGACAATAAAAAGTGTAAAACAAATTCTTTCATCAGTGTTATCTTTGGATAAATGACTCCTTTCCGTTTACACAATCTGTATAAAGAGAAGTGCTCGACCAAAAGGATAATAGCTAGCCGGAGGACAGTGAACCAAAAGTAAATAAAATAACAGTAGCATTCTTTCAAACAAACACTAATACTGCCGCAAACTGCTAACACCAGATGGAGCTAACAAACCTAACAAAGAATCACGTCACAAAATGGCTTCACCACGTGGAGTAAACACAAATACACAAATAACATTAATAATACCGTCGCAAATTGGCTCCCAAACGTGGGGCTCAACAAATAAAATAAAATATTACAAGTACACCACTTTACTTTGCAGCAATCGATCATTCAAAAACTTAGAAACTATCATGTTGAAATGAGCTGGAGCACCATCTTGTAGAAACCACATTCGTTGTATGATGCCCAGAGGCACATTATCAGTTAAGTAATGCAACTCATTTTTGAGAAACTGGAGATAGATTTGTCCATTCAGACGCGGAGGGAAGAAGTAGGGACAAATAAGGTGATCAACCCCAAACGTTGAGAGAGAACCTCTGTTGATGGTTGTCCTGCCGTACTTCATTAGGATTTTCAAATGCCCAGTAATGCGTGTTATGAAAATTTAAGATGCCGTCGCGCGTAAAACCAGCCTCATCCGTGAATAAGATACAGGCTAGGAAATTGATGGACACAACGCACTGCTGTAACATGCGTTGACAGAAACTCTTTTTGGCTCCAAGTCCGCCTCATTTAATCCTTGCACACGTTGAAGGTGATACGGGTACAGAAGATTTTCATGCAGAATTCTCCAGATAGTCATATGACTAACTCTTTACCTTACAGCCATACGTCTTGTGCTTTGTGATGGGTCTGCATCCACAGCACGAAGAACTCGTTCTTCAAGCTCAATGCCTCGTAACGCTCTTGGTCTCCCAACATCCCTATTACTCCTCTCAAATGCGCCATTCTCTCTCAAACGTTGGTGAATTCGTGCGAATGTTCTTGCACACGGTAACGGCCTGTCAGGGTACCTTTCTGCATAAAGTTCACGTACTCGTGCTGCATTGCCGTCTGCACGCCATACGTGTAGTGCATATCCGTCTGGTCATTCTGGAATACATCTTCTTTGACCTATAACAACGTAACGGTTGATTTTCAGACCCATGTACATATGAACCTTTTTTTTTTTTTACTGTTTTGATGCCAGGAAGACATCCCCTAAATATACGATACCAATAAGGATACATCCTATACTACGGTTTTACTGAAAATCGTAAAGCTTTAGGAGGCTCTGCTGGTAAGATTGTGACATTTCAGCCAAATTTGAAATGTCTCCAAATGTTCTTAATATTCTTATACAGAATTGTTAAAGTCCACATGTGCAGCAATTCAACTAAAATCAACTAATTTTGAAATTTATAGACAACTTTTCTTCCAGATATAGCAAATATATTTTTACATGTGCAATGATTTTTTTAGTTTCAAGAGGCTTAGGATATACACTACCCTTACTTTTGGGCCGATTTTTGAATAAATGGTATATTTATCGACAAATTTTCTCCAGCTTATTATACTAAAGCTCAGCCTTTGTGTGTGCAGGATTTCGCGAAACGTACTATGGATTAGGCACACAACGCGATGAAAATGGACACCCCAAAGTAGTAAAGATGCAAAACTAATAAATTCATAAGAAAGCGTGTTTTAAGCACTACGATAGAAGTGCGGCAAGTGCATCTTTGCAGAACGAAAAAGAAAGTTTGAAAGTACGAGACGAAGTCGAGTTTCTGCTAAACGCTTAACGCATGTGTATTGGATGCTACCTTTTTGATGATATTACACAATAGAAATATTTATCCGAAAATAAAATTAATTTCAGCTGTTCAAAAGCAGTATCAAGATTTAATACAATCTGACTGCTTGCGCCGAAAGAGTTATATTTAAATGATGCATGAATTAAATCATAAATAAATATTAACAAATAAAACAAGTAAAGACTGTAAGATTCAAATGGAAAGTTCAGCTATAAAATATGATTACTAACATCTGCTGTAAAAATGCAAAACTCACGGATTGCAGGAATTTCAACTTCCCACACGTGGTGGTATGAACGACAAGTGGATAAAACACGCATTACAGTAACTCATGTTTATTTCTATCTTGATACAAGACGATGGTCGTCAATTTTGTTAACGTACTACGTTACCCACTTCTGATGTTGTTATCGTTATCTCATAGCTCATTCTGTTGTCTCTTGCGCCTGCTGCTCCAGTGGTAGAGCTATGAGTGTTTTCTCTCAGGGTATGTTGGGCGTATTGTTAATGGACAACATCATTTTAAATTGACTGAGAAATTTAACGTGATCTAATACTTGAGGTACTGAAGCGAGTTTCCAACCGTTTGAAGATAAATAATGAAACTGATAATGAATCGTAGCACTCGAAACTATAACAATTGAGTTATTCTACCTGCTAACTCTTGGAGTATCAATTTTACGGTTTGAAATAACTGTTTCTGCCAAAAGAAACTGGAAGAGCAATTTGTCGTGAGTGGCTAAAATGTTGCTCGGAAAGATCCCTTGCAATAGCCGCGAAATCCTACTTACACAAACGCGCCTCCAAGCGCTTGAAATAATTGAATAAACCTAAGAGACAGTGTGTGCCCAACTGCGAATGTGTATCAGTACCAGTGTCGCTCTCTGATATAATTTACACTAAAGTTTATTAACTTTAGCTCCGCCTACTTTATTGCTCCCCACCAACGTTATTTCATGCCCGGATCAATATTTAAAATCCTACCGTCTCTGTTACCTGGTTACTAGTGGGCCTGGCTAAAATCTCAGAAACACCTTTCACTTCTCTTCTTCAGAATTGGCCTACGTGCCTGTTCACACCCGCCTTGAACTATAACTTAACAGCCTTAGAGGAATTTTTAACGCTAATGTATTCTATCCTCGGCTGATGCTAATGTCTTCCTTACGTTACTTGCTAATTACCTTCTTCTTTACGAACAAATCTTTCAACTCAAGCTTATACATTGATTTAATATATGGAAATTATTTATTGTAATTATTTATTTATTTTACTGCTATTTCTTTATTTTATTATTTATATATTCCCGTCAATAATTACGGTACCAATATATTTTTTTAAAAACACAATATAATGTTTTATAAATATCCGTAATAGAAACGAATATTATTCCACAGTTTCTATGCCTGCATTCTTTTACATTTTTACTTTCTCTACCACATACATAGTAGGTAGAGAAAGTATTGCATTCCATTAAAAAATTCGATACCCAGATTTCACTGGAAATACATGTTTTGAGACCCCGAATAAGAAAAAGCATTTTTATAAAATGGTTTTATGTGTGATTGTTCCTATGTCCGTGTGTGTGTGCGTGTGTGTGTGAGTGTCTGTCAGTGAATACACTCAAATCAAAAATCAATAGTTTGACAAATACCAAACTTGATATTTGTTATCCTTCAAAGATGTGACACGAAGATTTTCAAGAAAATCCCCACATACCAACTACTTTACATGAAATATTTTTCGCAAATATTTATTTTCTTAAAACTATTAAATATTAATTCAAATGCCATATATTAAGGATATTTACGTAACCAATAAAATGTATATTTTAAACTTTCTAGGTATAGCCTGTGAAGTCCTCTTCATTCGGAAGGAATTTTGTATAATCTTGTGTAACTGGTAAACATTAAGCAGGAAAACGTACTGCATAAAAAAAAGTTTCTATATCTTTAAAACACACAATTTACATATCAAAGAACGTTTTTTGTGGCATACTTCATTTCCGATATACGTTACTAATGGTTTGAATTGTAGGATTCTTTGTCATTCTTTTAAAATCCTGTCGATACTCAGTTGTTTCTCGCCGTTGCAGGGAAGGGGTATGGAAATCGCTTGCTGATTATCGCTATTGCTTTTGCATTTATAACGAAATATGTAATGTAACTACTTCTGCAAAGGTTTACTTCGATTAAAATGAACTAGGTAGAAAAGCAAGCTTTCGTAAGATAGAGGGTAGAGAAAGTCGTGTGAATGTAACACATCAGAATTTTTTTCTAGGTAAGCGTGTCGTTTCCTTCCTTATACTGTCTTGGTTTGAATTCGTATTTGTTCACTTTCGTTGATATTCTGTATTGTAACAATGACAACGTTTTAAATATTATCACGATGGACAGTTTCGTATGAAACATTACCCTCTGAATGGCCTTAGAAATGGTAAAAAACCTTGCGGGCATTTCATTTCCCGCCTCACGAGGGGAAATTGGTTGACAATGGAGCTATTGTGTGTGACTCTCTCCCCAAACATTACGATAGATAATACTTCTTTCATTTCCCTGTTGTCATGGAAACCATAAAACTATGTCATTATCGGTAATAGAAAAAAGATCAGGAACCCTTTCTCTACTAGATTTATACCGTTACTATGGCTACTACATACGATGTACTTTCGGTTGCCGTCCTGATATCGACTTCTGAACGTGTTCTTTTTTCAATTTCTTTCCCCCACGGGATCGCTATTTGAAAGTCATTCAAACAGAAACTTGCAATGCAAAGTTATTCTAGGTTCGAACCTCTGAATAACTTTCTTCTCGAACAGCTTCCTCAGTACGAAAATGTAAACGCTCGGGAATTGTATATATGACTTGAATGATTTTCAAACTGTGGGTGGGGAGCCTATGTAGGATCCTAGTGCACTAACACATAATATAAAAGTAAAAAAAAAGAGATCAATCATAATTTTATGAGCCAACGGTCTGTAAAGAAAAACTACATATTCATTCAAATAAATTTGTAAGAAGGTTTTACTGGCGATTCAATGCTCGCTAACTTGCATTACAAAATAATACATAAAAATCTGATGTGTTACACTCACATGACTTTCTCTACTCTTGTACAAGCTATTTTTACAAACGCTTATTCTCCATATGCTTCATGTTAATCGAGATATCGAGATGTTAATCTTATTGCTAATTTTCTTGTAGATGCAAGGGGAATTGGTAGGTTTTAAGCTAAATTCAAATATTTCAAGCGCTGGTTGCTATGTGGAGTATTCCATTCTTCTTGCATTACCAGACAAAAAAATGAATAACGAATTCCCATCTGAGAAAAACTATAAGAATTGAAAAAGTTAAGGGATTAACTAGCAATATTTCGAAAATGGTCCACTCAACAAAAAAATGTATATGACATAAATTGTGTATTTTAACGCGTTCTACTTTTTTGTGTAGTAAAATTTTGTCTATCTCTTATGGTTTACCAGTTATGCAAAAGTCGTTCACAATGAAGAATACTTTTGGAGACATTCCCAGAAAATTCGAGATATACAATGGTATTTTATTCAAAATCGTTATATACAATTCATTTGCCATAAAATGTCTTAAACTTATGGTATTTTATTCAAAATCGCTAGGGCCATTTTTGAAAAAAATAAAATGTTGCATGTAGAGGCTAATCTGGGGTGGGGGGATTTTCTTGAAAACCTTCGTGTCGCATCCCTGGAAGATATTGGACCATACCAAGTTTGGTGTTTATCCGAGTGTTCGTTTCTGAGTTATGCTGTTCGCAGACACACACGGACATGTTTTCAAAAATGCTTTTTTTGGATTCAGGGGGGTCTCAAAACATTTATTTCCGGTGAAATCTCGATATAGAATTTTTGGGTGAAATACAATACTTCCCTTGCTTACTATACGTAGTAGAGAAAGTAATAATTGAAACACTATTATTTCAATTAAAATACATCTTTTATGTTAGAAACCAATTTAAATCTAAAGGCATATAAGTTGCAGTACAATATCTGGATATGAAATGAAATTTGAAGCTTCATAGTACCACTAGTTAAACCAAATGGTTCCTTACCGAGTGGACGCGAAGCGATTTCACTTGGTACTTACTCCACATTAATGAAAACAAGGGCTGCGCATTGGCCGAGTGGTTAGACTCCTCGGCTCCCTCCAAGGTTTCGATCCCAGGAACCCGCATGTAGGATTTGTGGTGGACGAAGCGGCGCCTGGCGGGTTTTCTCCAGTTTCCCCCGCCGTTCATTCACCAATTGCTCCATATTCACCTTTCTTTTCCTTCATTTCACCTTCATTTTATATCATTTTCTTCCCTCACTCTCATGACTATGGGCCGATCCTCCCTTCCGGGTTCTTTATTCTATAATTTAGTGTTTATCTGATCCTCTATAGGCCTTTTACTCTAGGTACGGTCGTAAGTCCTAAGGGGGTGTAAGCCCTATATACGAGGAGGGTAAGCCGCTAAGTAAGTAAGTGAAGAAAACAAATCTCACTGTAGACATAGCCCATTTCTATACTAGCATGTCCATTAGAATGTCAGATATCATTTGAGAGGTTTTAATATTGAGGCTGTCTTGCTCAAATGCCCAATGAGTAGCTCTTATCTGCAGGGTAACTAGGTTTACCACGTTGGAATGAAAAGTACGATTTACGTTGATTCACAGTTTATTGATGATTCGTTTTAACAGGCAAGAATGATCTCGGAGCAAAGGCTAACTAAGGGCTTTACGGGAATAGTGGCGTAAACTTATTTTCCCGTTCACTAAATAAAAGCAAAACTCGCACCCAATTATCACGGCGATATATAAAATACTTAAATGCTCGCGGAATATTAGAATCTTTAACTTATGCTCACATCTTGAACACGTGCTCGTGGGAGCGTCGATGAATATATGTCTATTCGCCGAAGTCAACAAAATACTAGAGCACGAGCTTCACGTTTCTCCTTAATTTATACAAATTTTTACCCACGCACTACGGGGTTTACAGTTAGACTCCAACCCAGCCAGTAGACGCTATACAGGGCTTGGCTCTCTTTTGTATAGGGGGTGATGACCTCGCCAAAAGCTTGACTTACCCCTTCCGAATTCACGGAAATCTTCAGTTAGCCTCGCTCAGAATCTAAATTATATTATAAGCGATGAAATACTGCTTCAATATGTTGAATACCACCAATGCTACTGCCACCGCCACCAGTATAATAATAATAATAATAATAATAATAATAATAATAATAATAATAATAATCGTGATATTATAATGGTTTTAAACTCTTTACTTTCTCCCCTAATTACCTTTAGTAAATATATGAAGTATTGCACTCAATATAAACATTCAATATCCATATATTTATGTTCAGCATCTTTCAAGGATGCTGTACAAAATTTTTAAAAAAATATCCCCCCGCCAATCTACTCCTTGTATACATGTTTCTTTATTTTTTATTTTCTCAAAAATGGGTCTAACGATTTTGATAAAAATGTCATAGTTCAATATATATCCATAAAAATAAAGTCTGTATCTTAAATTTTCTGTGAATTCCCCGAGAAGTCCTCTTCATTAGGAATGAATTCTATATTATTTTGTTTGGTTGGAAAACTATAAGAGATAGGCAAAAACTCTTCTACTTCTTCCTTAACTGATTACCATTCTCTTTGTACGATTTACACCCCCAAGAACTTACAAGCCAATGCCTTGTGTCAGTAACCTGTCGAGGAGCAAGCAAACTTTCAGGATGGGCGATCAGATGGGCTGCGACATCGGAATTGTTACGTTTGTTTAAAAGCGTCCTGTAGCCGAGTGTTTACAGTGAGAGGGTTGCCTGTAGAATTGAGTCAGTGTATTGCCGCACGGTATTCACGTAGACGAAATGTCAAAGGAAAAAGTAAGAAAGTCAACAACGCTACAAATCTGTATATTGTAGTATGGGAAAACGTTTTCTGTATTATTAATGAAAACCTTATTGCAAACCGTGCAATAGTACAATTGCTTCTGGGCATAACACATCGAGTAACGTGCAAAGACATGTCAACACAGAAACACAAGGGTTGTATAGCAAAATGTGAGGATAAACACTTCTATCAAAGTAAACGTTTAATGAAGAAATATGCGCGGCATTTATTTTTGGCGATATTCATTATATAATCTATGGGATACAATGTTGGGGGTTGTAATTTATTGCCATAAATTGACATATAATCTTATTGAAGTGCGTTTTGCATTAATGATTTAACAAAGGCATTTCATTTTAAAAAGTCAGCTGTATGTTATAAATAATGAGAAAGTATTTTTGTTGTATTGAAGGAGTTGTATTATATTTCAACTGTTGAGGAGCCGAACTTGTAGTAGTTGCAACCGCAGTATAGTAAACAGTTTCCGGTAGCCTTTACCCCAATTTTTAAAAATATTAACTTTGTAATTTGACTGTTTCTTTAAGTATTAAATGCCTCGGCTGCGTTCAGTATTATTGTTAGAGACACGTTTCTCATAGCAGGGTTGTAGTGCAATGAAGAATGTAGGCTTACACAGATTATAATTTTACTTCACTACATTTATTAATCCTTGACACAATTTAAATAGCACTTCACCGATATAGAGAGCTGTGAGTTTCTTTTTATTAATTAATTGCACTTTTTAACATAAAACTATTTTTCATCTTACACGAATGCATATTAAATCTCTCAAGGACGCATCTTGCATCCGGTTACAATCACCGTCTGCAGGCAACTGAATTGATTTCAACCGTCTAAACTTGTAAATTTCTGTATTTCAAGTCTCTGATTGGCTAATCCTACTCCAATGGAATACCTTCATTTAACTAAAGCTTTTTCTGGTTGTTGATCGGTTATTTTATAAACTGTCATTAAAATTACATTATTGTGACTCCAAGAATCACAGGTAGTACTGTTAAACTTTCTTACTCATTATTGACTCAAGGTTACCTCATTGTTAGCAACTTTTAACTTATTCTCACAGCTCCTAGATTATTAAATTACGTAATATATTCACATAACATTATTACACATGGATATAATAGTATACAATAATATAAGCATATGCAATGATTGTTGCATACATTTTACAAATTATTACATACACATATTGCTTCAAAGCGGGCTGATATTGAATTTACATATTATATAATTAGACTGAAATTATTTATGTGTTAAAAATACTGCCTCAATAAGAGTGCAGAAATAAAGTAAATGTTCACGAGACATGTATAATTCTTCTTCTATAAACTGTATACCGCGCGGGGTCAACATCAGCACTTCACTCTTACCTTCCTAACCTATGCGCTTTCCTCCATGTAGCGGCTCCGATGTCGCAGCCCTAGTGTTCAGCCCAACGCCTGGTATGGCAGTGAAGAAGAAGGAAATGAAAGGGATAGTACGAAAATTCACCGATCAAATTATATAAGCCAGCATTCGCCTAGCTACCGAAGAAAACTCCGAAAACCAGGGGGTTTGAAACCAGGATATCACGAATGCTTACCATAGGCCTTAGCGCCTGAGCCATTTCCCTCGGTAGGCAGAAAACTCATTATATAAAAATGTAGTTCTCTTTAGAATATGCAATTGATTACAAATTTTAGGGGCATCAGCCATTTTGTTATCCTGGTAGCAGTGGAGAAAGTAAACATTGTAACTTGCAGATTACCGAGCGAGGTGGCTCCATGTATGAGGCTCACATTAGGGAGTTTCCGGGTTCGATTCCCGCCCAATCTGACCTTCGGTTTTTGTAGTTTTCCTGGTCTTTAGGGCGAATGCTAGGGTGGTTTCTCATCCACCACAATTTCCTTTCCTTCATTTCCCTTTCACTATGTTTCCTTTTCATGCTTCAGGCGTCCTTTTATTTTCGTGGCGTGAGGTAGTGCCGGAAAGATGGTGCGGATGCTTGCTCAAAGGAGACACTAGAAAGTTGTTTGGTCTATGGGACGTTCATCGCTATCTCTAGACTGCTCCAGCAGTGGGTCTTCGAGCCAGGAAGTATTAGGTACTTCCTCGCTTCTCTGTGGCCTATCTACCTGCAGCCTCCTTGGTTCCTTCACTTCATCCCTTCTTTCTGCGGGGTGGTAGCCGCAACTGATCTCACGTAGGTCGCAGTGCACGAGGTATCCCCCTCCGCTGCATACCCTATACTCTATACACTATAACTATTACTTATTTTTAAAGGCTTCTTCACTTCCTAATGGTTGCCTTGTAATCCCTGCCTCCAATTGGACGTCTTCCCATGATCCCTGGTGCATTACTCTGGATCTCATCGCTTCTATTATGCCTACTCCCCAGGTATATCGTGGATGTCTCTTTTTCTTACACTCAGGAGGGTACCGATTAATTACTTTCTTGGGCCAAGTATACCTGCTCAAGCACCAAAAATAACATATAATAAAACACCAACACATTAAACGTATTGGTAAAAGTGAAGTTAAAATACAACAATATTTCTTGAGTTGACCTGCTAACACGACTTCACTTGCGTCAAGCTCTTAAAATTCAAAATGGACAATTGTTTCAGGTAGCGTCCTACCTGAAACAATTGAGTTGATTCAACTGCTGAAGATAGGTAGGACACTACCTGAAAAAATAGAGTCGACTCAACTGCTGAAGATAGGTAGGACGTTACCTGAAACAATTGAGTCGACTCAACTGCTGAAGATAGGTAGGACACTACGTGAAACAATTGAGTCGACTCAACTGCTGAAGATAAGTAGTACACTACGTGAAACAATTGAGTCGACTCAACTGCTGAAGATAGGTAGGACACTACGTGAAACAATTGAGTCGACTCAACTGCTGAAGATAGGTAGGACACTACGTGAAACAATTGAGTCGACTCAACCGCTGAAGATACGTAGGACAGTACGTGAAACAATTGAGTCGACTCAACTGCTGAAGATAGGTAGGACACTACGTTAAACAATTGAGTCGACTCAACTGCTAAAGATAGGTAGGACACTACCTGAAACAATTGAGTCGACTCAACTGATAAAGATAGGTAGGACACTACGTGAAACAATTGAGTAGACTCAACTGCTGAAGATAGGTAGACACTACCTGAAATATCTGAGTCAACTCAACTGCTGAAGATAGGTAGGACACTACCTGAAACAATTGAGTCGATTTAACTGCTAAAGATAGGTAGGACACTACCTGAAAAAATTGAGTCAACTCAACTGCTGAAGATAAGTAGGACACTACCTGAAACAATTGAGTCGACTCAACTGCTGAAGATAGGTAGGACACTACCTGAAATATCTGAGTCAACTCAACTGCTGAAGATAGGTAGGACACTACGTGAAACAATTGAGTCGACTCAACTGCTGAAGATAGGTAGAACATTACCTGAAGCAATTGTCCATTTTGAATTTTAAGAACTTGACGCGAGTGAAGTTGTGTTAACACGTCGACTCAAGAAATATTAATAAAATATAATGTTCTAATGTCTTTGTGATTTGTTGAGAATAATCATCGTTACAAAAATAAATAATTAAATAAAGGTAAAATCTCACCTGTGACATTCACTGTACATGTCCATACCACTTTAGATATTTACTTTCTAAGCGATCTATCACTATTTCTTCAAGGTTTCCGTGATCTATCCAGCTCAACAACTCTTATCCAAATTTTCTGTCTTTCAGTTAGCGTCCAGATTTCTGCGCCACAGAATAAAATGCTCTCAATAATCACTTTGAGAACCATCTGCCTTGTTTCTTGTCGAATGTTTCGGCTCCACAAAACCTCATTTAATTGTTTAACTGCTGAACGAGCCTGGATTATTCGACTGTCCACCTCCCTCTCCTCCTATGATTCAGCTCCTATTTACAGACTTTGTATCTCACTGAGGAGGATTGGTGTGATTGAATCACTTGTATTGATCAAAGGAATATACGCAAAACTCAGAGCAGTGATTAAGTCTGGGAAGTATTTATCAAATGAGTTTGTAGCATCTAAAGCCCTGAGACAGGGATTCGGGATGTCTCCTGCTGTAACGATTGAAAATAAACATAACTGGCTTTTTACTCGTATACGTTGAAGTTTGAAGAAGTATTATTCTTGGAGTTTAACTGTCCCACGTATGGGAGCCAACTTGAGAAGGTTGCTTGTTTACGTAATTTATTGTTACATAAGCTATTAGCCTCACGCTGGGAAGCCAATTTGAAGAACTATATTATTCTTCAACTTGTTTATTTATTTATTTCCACACCTGGGAAACCAATTTGAAGAAAAGGTTCTGTTGTTGGAGTTTACACCACGCTTTGGGCGTTAATTTGAAGTAGATGGTTACGTAATGTGCTGTTACGTATGTAACACCGATTAGAAAATGTATTTTTTTGTTACACTCCAAGTTTAAAAAAATATTTAACTTTGTTATTAAACTGGTTCTGTAGATATTATTTATGTTTGTTTTTGCCTCGGCTGCTTCAGTATTATATTAGTCATATATCTCTTAGACAGGGCGTGGTACGACAAGAATGTAGGCTTACACAGATTTTAAGTTTAAATTCACTTCTTTTTTATTAATCCTTAGCACAAACTAAATAGCACTACACTGATATTAAGAGCTGTGAGATTCTTTTATTTAATACTTGTACTTTGTTAACGCATATACTTAATTTTCGTTTCACACGAATACGTAACATTTCTCTAGAGAACACATTTTCCATCCGGTTACTATCAAGTTCTGCAGGCAACTGAACATATTTCAACCTTCCAAAACCCGTAGGGTTCTGTATTTCAAGTCTGTGATTGGCTAATCCTAGTCTAATAGAATACATGCATTTTATTAAAGCTTTTTCTGGCTTTTGATTGGCTATTTTAAAAACTGTCACAAAGTTTACATTATCGTTGCTCTAATCATGACTAGTAACATTTAAACTCTCAAACTCATTATAGCCTAAAGGTTAGCAACTTTAAACTTATTATTCTCACAGCTCTTACATTATTAAATTATATAATGCATACACATGGCATTATTAAACATGTTTACAATAATATGCGGGTGTATTACTTATAATGTTTGTGTATGTGTGTTTACTCAACGTGTTGAAGCCATCTTGTGACGTGATTCTTTGTTAGGTTTGTAGCTCCATCTGGTGTTAGCAATTTGCGGTAGTATTAATGTTTGTTTGAAAGAATGCGACTGTTATTTTATTCAATTTTGGTTTACTGTCCTCCGGCTAACTATTATCTTATTTTGGGTCGAGCACTTCTCTTTATACAGGTTGTGTAAACGGAAAGGAATCTTTTATCCAAAGATAACACTGATAAAGAAATTTGTTTTGCACTTTTATTGTCGAAACACAGTCACTATCACATTTATACATTGATCTTGACACTCGCCAAACTGAAACTGTTATAACAACTTCTTACTGATCACTTTTAATTTGCGTACTTCAATTTTTTTGTATAATTAACTTTATAACACTTGAGATTTTTCATAACTCTGTTACGCGAAACCTGCAAATTGATATCCGACGTATGCCGTACAAATGCTTTCGACGAACTGACTGACTGAAGGCGACGTGTACTTTACAAATATTTTCGATGAACTGAGGGCGATCTACCTCTGACTTGGCTTTTTATACTCATACACCGCGATATGCCTAAAGATTATAAATGAGCTGCAATTGGCTAATAAAACGCGCCAACATTAGCGTCTATTTTAATATCCAATGAAAATTATGAATACATATGCTCTAGGGAAACGTTCCAGAAGATTCTCAAGGAAAAATGCGCCAACATTACGTAACTTCCTCGTTTCCAATAATGATAAACAGCTCACCCCCTCGCTGCATTATTGCACGCTATTATTGTCAGTTTCAGTAAGGCAGTATAAACTTACTTCCCAACAATAATTACAATCAACAAACATCTCAAATCAATGTCACATAAAAATGCATATTCATATTACAATCATTATTTACATTTAAGTAATTTGTGATACAAATTACTGCATCAAATAGAAGCATATGCAATGACTGTTACATACATTTTTTTAACAAATTATTACATACATCATGCTTCAAGGCGGGTTGTTATTGAAATCATATATTATATAATTCAAGTGTTAAAAATACTGCCTCATGTTTTAGTCCTGAGAAGTCCTCCTGCACTACTTTTTCATCGATATCAATAGAAGTACAGGACAGACAGGGTGTCCACAGTGAGACTCCAACACTTTGAAAGCCTGTGTCTTTTTCATTTCAGGATGCACAGTTGTGATTCAGGAATGAGCAGACGCGGTAACTCAAAACGTTTATGTAACAATGTTTTACTTCCGCAATAGCTATAGTGACGCTGCATCAATTTGTTGATTCCAAACGGGCGCGCACAGGTTGTATAGTGGTATGCAGAAACTAAGTCAATTGAAACTTTCGTCGCGTGTACAATGAGGATCCTCCGACATTCAAGACTATAAAGAAGTGGTTGTGATCAGTTTCTGGGGACCGGTAATGCTTTGAAAGGATATGGAGGTGGTAAATGCAAAATCCAGGAACAGGTTGTAGAAAGGGCGCGGAGATCATTCAAAAGGAATTCACAGAAGCCAGTAAGACAAGTAGCGAGGGTACTTGGTATGAAACGGTTGACGGTTCACAAAGTTCTTCTGCGTCGACTGCCCTTGTACGCATACAAGGTATAAATTGTACAACAAATCAACTGGCTAAAGCGAGAAGCATTTGCAATCACTATGCTGGATCGCATTGCTGAGGACGGGACCCTTTTAACACGAGGGATGTTTCCAAATGAGGCTACCTCTCACGTTTCAGGGAAAGTGAATCGCTCAATGCTCGTATTTGGGGTGCAGAAAATCTCCATGCGTTCATGAAACACGCACTTGAAGGTCTAAAGGTGAATTTTGGTGTGGTAGTTTAGATCATATTATTGGGCCGTTTTTTTTCAAGATGGTACTTCACTGGTAACAGCTACTTGGATATGCTGGAAAACTTTGCCGTGACACAGATAGCAGCCATGCTGCCAACAATAATTTTTCAGCAGGATGGTGTCCCACCCCACTGGAGCCCTGCAGCCCGACAGTTTTTAAATGATACATTTCTATGTTATTGGATTGACCGTAGCGGTCCAACTCCTTGACCACCGCGTTTCCCCGATATTACCCCATTAGATTTCTGCTTGAGGGGTTACGTCAAAGACAGGGTATACACTACAAAAGCGAACAGTATGACTTGAAACATCGCATAAAGGATGTCATAAATACTGTCGCGAAGACATTTTCCGCAACATATGGCGTGAAATTGGCTATAGGTTACACATTCCTCGCGCCTACCCAGGCGCCCATGTACAAACAGCGCCAAGGAAAATCTTCGGCGGATTTGGTATCGTTTTCTGGGGTCTTTTGAGGCGTGTCCTTCACCTTACCTATCGCAGAGCGTGGTGACTTGATAACACAGCAATAAAGGTGAAAAGAGTTGATAACACAGCAATAAAGGTGAAAAGAGTAGAGGTTGATGCCTTTGCTTTTTCTGGTGTTATTAAAACCAAAACATCTTTATTGTCTCAGAACCAGTCATGCCATATACTAGCGAAATTAATCGTGGATGTATCATGGGTATTTGGGAGGCTGGTCATACTGTTACAGCAATTGCAACGGCAGTGCATAAAAGTGTTTTTATAGTAAATTACTGAATAAAAATATTCCAGGAATGTGGGGAAACGGTCAGAAGGTGGGCACTTCCCGTGATATTCGTTGACTAAATGCAAATTACTCTTCTGTTATAATTGACTGATCATGTTTAGAAACTGGAGATAAATATGTAACTGGTTTACCGAATATTACATACATATTATGGCAATAAAATTGGGTTATATTTTTGTCTATAATTCTGTTGTATTCCTATGACCAGCAATATGTTAGTAAAGGTATATCGACCAATTGTAGTTTGAATTACATGGATAAAATGCTGCTTTATTATTTATTGTTTAGTTATGTTTGCTTCTATGCAGTAACAAGCACTGATACCGCTGTTTATTTTTGATTATAAAGTCCTGCCTTGTTATATATTTAATGAGTACCATTCAAGCTATAATTTGCACCCCCTGAAAATCTTCTCATACTACACATTCTACATTTCGTTAACTTGGGCGCTCATCAAGTTTTCCCCTTAGCTTTTAGCCCTTTCAAAGGCGTGTCCTGCACTAGCCGATAAGGTATGGACTACCAATCGCGATAAGAGGTCTGTACGACAAACTGAATGCACTCACTCTGCCTCTTTCTCTTTTAGCCAATACGATCGAGAACGTAAACATATATTTCGTTTCTACGCCATTTTGTAACCTTTTCTGTGGTTATTGGTGTAACTATTTAGCAGGAGTGGCAAACCCTTGCACCGTGGCCTAAAGCAACCAATGAAATGGCCATGGCTTCGCAGAGGCCAATTACAATGATAAATAATGTGACATAGACGCAAGGTGCAGTGAGAGTTTCTTTGGCGCTCTTTGTACAAGTGCATTGAAGTATTTTGTGAGTTTAACTTAAAACTTGATGAGTTACTTTACGATTTTCATGTATAGTAATTATAGTATAATAAATTTCCTTTCCGCTATGTTTGTTTAACATGTTGGAGTCTCATTGTGGACAACCTGTATTTAAAGTGGCAGCGCAGTACCTTGCCTGTATTTTAAGATAAAGTTTAAACCTTCTCTGGAGTTTACATCTATTCCTACACATCTGTTTACTTGAAAGAGGTATTTACAATGTTTCAGAAATGCAAATAGAGGTCTTAACGTTAGGGCTGTAGCGCTAATCACGTTAAATAGTTTTGAGCAGCAACTCTCTGCTTGAACATATCCCACTTCTCGTGTACAAGACCTCATTGCAACATAATAAGTATCAGTACGGAAGATTTATAGCGAGAAAAGTTTCCCGTGAAAGGATGTAGCTTAATGGCGCGGAAGCTCCAGCGTCTCGCCTTCGGTGTACCTGATGTTGTAACTTTCGTTTCTGCACTTCGATTAAACCTTTATCTCTGCATAGAGAGCGTTTTTCTTCGCTAGGGTTCACTTTCCTGCCACAAACTTTTCCAACAGCGGATCGATTTGCAAATGTTGGGAAGTAAAGGGTTTGCAGGAAATAAAACGGAACTGCTAGGAAATGCCAAGAATACTTGGACACGATGTTCATCTTGCTGGTCTCTCTGCTTGAAAATGTGTAGCGTTTTTCGGTAACAACTTGCTGTAAACCAGTGCTATCAAAGTAGACTTTATGTCCTGGTTCTGCTATGCGCTAAATCCAAAGATGTGTTAATGAATATGTCATACAGAATCGTATTGTAGAAGAAGTAAAGTATTCCATACAAAAATTTAATATCGAAATTTCACTGGTCTTTTGAGATCCACTGACCACAAAAAAGGGCGTTTTGTAGAATGAAGATTCATATATGTTACATATAAGATGCGGAAATAGCATTCCAAAGTTTAGCTCAGTAACGAGCTCTTAATATAGAAAGAAAAGGTTTTATCTGCTAAATTTATATGACCTGTCTACCCACTCCTTTACAATAGAAACCGAACCTAATGTTTTACTTATATCCTGACACTTCGAGGACAAAGACGGGTTAGGGAATTGAACTATTGAGGCAGTATTTATAACACTTAAATGATTTCAGCCTAATTATATAATATAAATTAAACAACAGCCCTCCTTAAAGCAATGTGTGTATATAACAATATAGAAAAAGTGTATAATACAGTTATTGTATATGTTTATACTATTGTATACGTGTCAATAATGTTATCTGAATGTATTACGTAATTTAATAATTTAGGAGCTGTGAGAATAATAGGTTAAAAGTAGCTAACAATGAGGTAACCTTGAGGCAATAATGATTTGAAAGTTTAAATGCTACTGCAAAAATAATGAAAATTTGAGACAGTTTAATAAATAGCCAATCAACAACCAGTAAAAGCTTTAGTTAAATGGAGGTATTCTATTGGAGTAGGATTAGCCAATCAGAGACTTGAAATACAGAAATTTACAAATTTAGGCGGTAAAAATCAAGTTAGTTGCTTGTAGACATTGCTCATAACTGGACGCGAGACACGTCTTTGAGAAATTTAATACGTATTCGTGTGAAACGAAAATAGTTTTACGTGCTAAAATGTGCAAGTAATTAATAAAAAAAATCTCACAACTCTCTCTATATCAGTGAAGTGTTATTTAAATTGTGTCAAGGATTAATAAATGTAGTGAAGTAAAATTATAATCTGTGTAATCCTACATTCTTCAGTCGCACCACAACACTGCAAAAAGAAACATGTCTCTAACAATAATACTGACGCAGCCGAGGCAAACATAAATATATAATATTTAAAGAAACATCAAATAACAAAGTTAATATTTTTAAACATTTTTGGGGGGCAGCAAAGGCCACCGGAAAGTACATTTGGGGCGAAGGCTACCGGGTACCATACGTACGGTTGCAACTACTTCATGTTCGGCGCTCCAACAGTTGAAATAGAATACAACTCCTTCGATACAACCTACTTCAAAATTGACGCCCAAAGCGTGGTGCAAATAACGTAAAAATATTATCTACTTCAAATTGTCTTTCTATACGTGGGGCAGAAACTTTCTACTTCAAATTGGCTTCCAAAGCGTGGGGCAAAAATAGTAGTACAGCAAAATAACTACTTCACTATGGACTCCTTTCTACCGTCAAACAAAGTTTCTCTCAGCGCAGCGGTTAGTCTGACCGTGACTTGCGTTAGCAGCAAATCGTGTGTCTGAGCTGAAAAACGCTGATTGCTAAAGAAGAACGTGTTTACATTGAATTTCTTAAAAAACTCTAAAAATCTGTCACAGAAACTTACAAGTTTATGATGCTAAGTACGTAAGTTTACTAGTGGTTTAAGAAATTTAAGGAGGCTAGGGAAGACGTCGAAGGTGATCCAAACTCGGGGCGTCCTTCTACTATGAAAGCTAAAGAGAATCTGGAGATGGTTGCTAAAATTGTTCGACGAGTCCGCCAAACTTAGCTTAACTTAGCAATGTCAGTAAGAAAGTGTTACATTTTGCACGACTGTCTGATGAAAAATATTAGTGCTAAAATTGTGCCAAAAATTGTCACATCCGCACAAAAGGAACATCGAGTGAATGCTGTGTTGGCACATTGAAAAGAATCCTTGAATTTTCCAAATCGATTCAGAGACCAAGCGACAGTCCAAGAGACCTCAATCCCCCAGAAAGAAGAAAATGCGCATAAGCAAATCAAAATTCAAAGCAAATACTGTCTTTTTTTTCGATATAAGTCAGACTGACAATCAGGTTTCTTATAAAATTGTTTTCTAGACCCTCCGTGAACTTGTGTGACGAAGAATACTAGACTTGTGGAAGATACTCCTCCAGGACAATACCCCAGACCAGTACGCGCTATCTGTGAAGGGTTATTTGGCGAAAAACAATGTTCCTGTGATGGAAAATCCACCGTATTCACCGATCTAAACCTTGCGAGTTTTCTACCTTTACGAAAGTCAAGTTAACGCTTAAAGGAACCAGGTTCATGTCCGTGGTAGCAGTGAGAGCAGAAGCGACGCAACTGTGAACAGCATATGACTTTCTCTACTCTTGTACAAACTATTTTTACAAACACTTATTCTCCATATGCTTCATGTTAATTAAGATATCAAGATGTCAATCTTATTGCTAATTTTCTTGTAGATACAAGGGGAATTGTTAGGCTTTAAGCGATAGTCAAATATTTTAAGAGCTGGTTGCTATGTGGAGTATTTATTCTCTTTTGCATTACCAGGACAAAAAAATGAATAACGAATTTGAGAAAAAGTATAAGTATTGGAAAATTTAAGGGAATAACAAGCAATATCTCGAAAATGGTTCACTCAACCAAAAACATGTATATGACATAAATTGTGTATTTAAACGCGATATACATTTTTTGTGTAGTAAAAGTTTGTCTGTCTCTTATAGTTTACCAGTTATGCAAAAGTCGTTCACAATGAAGAATGCTTTTGGAGACATTCCCAGAAAATTCAAGATACACGTTTTATTTGTCATGAAAGTATCTTAAATATTTGATATTTTAATCAAAACCCTTAGAGCCATTTTTGAGAAAATTAAAATTTTCTCTAAATGTTCCATGTAAAGGGTAATCTGGGGTGGGGGGATTTTCTTGAAACCTCTCGCGTCGTATCTCTGGAAGATACTGAACCTAAATACCAAGTTTGGTGTTTATCCGAATGTTATGAGTTATGCTGTTCACAGACACACACAACGGACATGTTTCCAAAACTGCTTTTTTGGATTCAGGGGTCTCAAAACATGTATTTCCGGTGAAATCTCGGTATTGAATTTTTGGGTGGAATACAATACTTCCCCTACTTACTATACATAGTAGAGAAAGTAAAAATTTGCTTGGATTTGTCTGATTTTTTTTTTCACCGAGGTGTTAGAGCATGAATCCGGCTTCTTTATTGCCTCACCTAGTACATTCTTCTTGTTAATTGACATAAACGCTTGCAGAAATGCTTGTATTATACATTTCGTTATAGGTATAAAGGCAAAAAGTATACTTGAGTGACAGTTAAATTCTGAAAACGTGGTTCGCCATGTGATGGCTTTGAAACTGCACTCTTTGGATGACCAAGAGAGAGAAAATAACGAATAGCGACTTAACGTTTGAACAAGATTGCATTAAGTATTTCAAAATTCATACCGGTAACAAAAAATATTTCGAAAATAGTACAAATGCAACAAAATATATATTTGACATAAATAACATTTTGTAACGCGATCAACATTTTGTGTTTAGTAAGTTTTTGTCCGTTTCCTACGGTTTACATGTTATACAAAAATATACAAAATTCATACCCAACGAAGGGGACTTCACTGGTTATTCGCAGAAAATTCAAATATCTTAAACCTATCATTACAATCATAATGGCTAAAGACATTTTTAAGAAAATAAATAATAGCGAAATGTTTTCCAACAATGCGTGGTTTGGAATGGGTGATTTTCGCCAATTTTGTTCTTGGCGCATCGTTAGAATCCACTGAACTAAAACACCAGGTTGGTATCTAAGCAAGTTTCGTTATATTGTTCTCTCTCTCTCTCTCACTCAAACATACACACACACCCACGCGCGGGAATTTTCGTCTTAAGATGGATTCATTGAACTTAAAACTTGTATTTCTGGTAAAATCTCGATATCGAATTTTTGGGTGGAATACAATACCTACTCTTACCTACTACAGGTATTAGGTTGTAGAGAAAGTAAAATTCGTATTTTAAACTTCCACGGATAAAGAAACATTACTTACCACTCTCGTAGTGTACAATTTGAATACCGTATTACAGGAAAATGTTACCTCATTTGGTTTCCAGAAACTTGACGTTAGTGAGGACATACATATTGCAACATCAACATTCCCCTGCACATAATATTTCCCAGCATGCCTCTGTTCGCACTCGTCACGAAAACGAGGCAATACAGTTTGGATTTAAATGAGCGTTTTAATCAAATTTCAATCTGTGTTCAATTGGAAAATCACTTTCAGTACGTCGGTTCTGACAGCGACACGCGATTGTATTTTGTCTGATCATTATCATCCAGTGATTAAAAACAACTGCACTTGCTTTGCCTGTCAGCCAATAATTTCCTACGGAAAAAAATGAGCATTTAGTTTTTATGCATAAAATTAACTAAGTGTTTAATTAAAACAAAGCATTGTAAGCACTGGAATTTCATACCGCGGCCTCTGAAATTTGAATAATGTTCCATATTTTGATCGCTGCATAAATTGGACTATTATTATTTAAATTATCAATTGAATTCTCTCTCTCCAAGTTAAAAATTACAGAGTGTTTTTTAAACAGGAAATGTTTTCTTTTTCTATCATTCTATTTCATTTGCATGGTATGTTTTTAATGTCATTTGTGCACTTCATGCTTTATTAAAATTTATTTGTCTAGACTTGACTAGTAGGATTCACATAATGACGCTAACGTAGTCTGTCCGTCTGTACCCCTCCACCTCCTTTTCTCCCTCCACCTCCCCTCTCCTCAGGAAACTACAGAGTTATTTTTTATTATGCATATTTTAAAACATGAAATAATGATTAATAAATTTCAAAAGTTCAAATTCCAAAATTGATTGGATTTTTTCTTTTAGAAATATTCTGAAACTCAGTCCAACTTTTAAGTGTTATTCCAAAGGCGGTTGCATTCATCCACTTAATAAAGGATTTGATTCATTTTTTACTTTCTTTGCCAGTTACCTTATTAGGTAGAGGCATAATGTATTCCGTCCAAAATTCTGTAATCGAAATTCACTGAAAATATACGTTTTAAGGTCGCCTACACATTAAAAGACATTTTTAGAAAAATGTCCATGTGTGTGTGTGTGTGTGTGTGTGTGTGTGTACTATAACTCCAAAAAAAATTCGAATAAATGGAAAATTTAATCAAATGGATACTATTGAAGCAATCAGGCCCCCCTCCAAAAAAGGAATACACATTACATGGAATGATTTTTATTTTCTCAAAAATTACTCTAACACTCTTGATTAAAATAACATAAAATTTGTGTATGACGTTTCCGTGAATAGCCTATGAAGTCTTTATCATTCTAAACAAACTTTATATAATCTATATTAAAATTACAAAGAGAGAAAGTTTGTGCGTGTGTGTATGTGTGCGTGTGCAGAGTAATCTTAACAATAACTCAACTGATTTAGATATTTCTGTCACCATTGAAAAACCGAGTTCTTTCTGATGGGCATGTTTTATAAAATGCCTTCTAACTTAATTTCATAAATTATTAAAATATTAAAGATTTACAAAACCTTTTTACTCAAATACAAACACATTGGTGTCATAAAAGAACTTGCTTGCGAAAAAGCTTTGACTTTTAGTTGACAATGCCATGGAGTAGTAAATAGTTGTTAATCCATAGAATATACATGTAAAAGAAGACAAATGCCACGAATATTTCTTTACATGCCTTATACATATAGATGTTCACAGTTTAGCAAATAAGAACAACAAAACAAAGGATAACCGAATATGCCAATGCCAACATATTTTAGTAAACTCAAGTGAGAAAGTTTTTCTATGTCACAATTAAGATTGTTAGTGTTACGTCGTGTCCTGTAGAAGCAAACACTGACCGGGATAACACTGTCAGAATTTTTTGTTGCCCAGTATGGTGAAGTAGACTTTTTTACTGAAGGACTTGTATTGTATTTCGACTGTTGGGGAGCTAAACTTGAAGTAAAAAGTTTCCGGTAGCCTTCGCCCCAAGTTTAGAAATATTAACTTTGTAATTTGACTGTTTCTTTAAATATTATATATTTATGTTTGCCTCGGCTGCGTCAGTATTTATATTTTTTTAGAGACATGGATGTCTTGGCAGGGAGTGGTGCGACTGAAGAATGTAGGCTTACACAGATTAGAATTTGTACTTCACTCCATTTATTGTTTAAACGATTAAAATAACACCTCACTGATGGAGAGAGCTGTGAGATCTTTTTATTAATTAATTGCATTTTTTAACACGTAAACTATTTTTGTCTCACACTGAATACGTATTAAACTTCTCGAGGACGCATCTCGCGTCGGATAGGAACACTGTCTATAAGCAACACGCGAGGTTAGGGGCGCTGTCTACAAGCAACTGACTTCTGAATTTGTAAATTTTGCTCCATTTTAGTTTCTGATTGGCTAATCCCAGTCCAATAGAATACTTTCATTTAACTAAAGCTTTTTCTGGTTGTTGATTGGCTATTTTATAAACTGTCACAAAATTACATTATTGCTTCAAACAATCACAAATAGCATTATTAAACTTTCTTCCTCATTATTGCCTCAAGGTTACCTCATTTTTACCTCATTGTTAGCAACGTTTAACCTATTATTCTCACAGCTCCTACATTATTAAATTACGTAATACATTCACATAACATTATTACACATGTATACAATAATATAAACATATACAATGACTATACACTTTTTATATTTTGTTACATACACATATTGCTTTAAGGCGGGCTGTTATTATATTTTATATTATATAATTTGACTTAAATCATTTAAGTGTTAAAAATACTGCCTCAATGGGTGATCCTTGTTGACCATGAGAAGCGCGAGGAGGGGTGGAACTCAGAAACTGCTTTGTTTTAGACAGTCTGGCAGCCAAGATGTGACTGAAAGGAACGGCTCACATATAAAGCGTCTCCTCAACTTTAATACAAGTTCGAGCGAATCAAAGTTTGGAATGTTGCAACTGTTCAGTTTTTATTGTTAATATGTGTTAGTTGTTAAAAGTGTTAAAGTAAATATTTAAAGCAGTACCACGTGTTGCACGTTATTATTTAATGAGCTAACCCTGAACACTGTGGCAGTAATTTGTATCACATTAATGTAAATGCCAGAGTGATTGTAGTGTAAATAAGCATTATTGTATGACATTGATTTGAGATGTTTGTCAATTATATGCATTGTTAGGAAATAAGTTTACACGACCTCACTGAAACTGACAATAAGAGCGGATAACAATGTGCGAGGGGGTGAGTTGAATATTAATTAGAAGAGACAAACAAATGACGTCAGATTGGCGCGGTTTCTTAGAAATAGCGGGAATATTTTCCCTAGAGCATTTGTGTTCGTAATTTTGATTGGATATAAAAAATAGACGCCAATGTTGGCGCGTTTTATTAACCAATAGCAGCTCGGTTATAATCTTTAGACATATCGGGGTGTGGGAGTATAAAAAGCTAAAGTCAGAGGCAGATTTCGTCAGTCCAGAAGAACCATTCGCGTGTAAAACGTCGATCAGTTCAACACAAGTATTCGTGAGTTATACGTCGCGTAGTTCAACGGAAACATACATAAAGTACACGTTACGCAATTCTACAGAATCTCTCGCGTCTTAAAGTTTGTTATAAATGTGAAACACGCGAATCAATAATGTGAAGTAAATAAGTGATTATAGTGATATTAGAAAATATAACAGTTTCAGTCTGGCGTGTATCACGAGTCAATATGTGAACTTAATTAATTGTGACGGTAATAAAAGTGTAAAAACAAATTCTTTTATCAGTGTTATCTTTGAGTAACAAATCCTTTCCGTTTACACACCTTGATCAAGAGATATGCTCGACTTAATAATAATAATAATAATAATAATAATAATAATAATAATAATAATAATAATAATAATAATAATAATAATAATAATAGCTAGCCGGAGGACAATGAACCCAACATTCAAAGTAATAATACAATAACAGGCGCCCAGCAAAAGATAAGACGAAGTGACCGCGACAAATTGGCTCTCATACGTGGTGCATATAAACATGAAGCATCTTCCAACTGCTAACAAATATACTACTTCAACACACGCAGTCCGCTAGGATAGCAAACCATTTGCCGGTGCTATTCACACTACGAGAAACATTTTGGTCCTCTGGTCCGGATCTTGCGTGTTCAGTTATTATGCAGTTTAATAAGAAATTATACACGTGCTCTTTGTTTGTGTCCGTCATTGTTAAAGCCGTCTTTCGCGCGCTACACGCCGGTTTGTATTGTTCGGAAAATAGCGCTCGTGCCGAGATGTTACAATAACATACGTGTGCTGCAAGCGGAAGCTGATCTAACTTTTGAAGAAGTGGACCTTCTAGTTTCTAGCCCATCTAGCCTGTGGTTTCAGCAAACTGTTTCCAGGGAAGGGACATCACTGCAACAACAGCTAAGAAACTGGCTTGTCTAGACTGGCATTTAATTTTCCTTTGTTTGATTCCCAATGTGCTCTTAAGCCCTGTCCACACTGATTAACTTTTAACAAAACTTGTCAAGTGCAACATGTTAACAGTTTGCATGTTGGCCAAATTTCGATCACAGAATTGACTTAACATGTTAACCGAAAGAGTTGTGCTTGACACTTTTAACATGTTGGATGTTTTCCGCTTTTAATGGAAAACTTGTCAAGTCAATTCGCTCTCTGTTATGTGATTGGGTGAACTTCGGAAGTTTCCAGACTGTAAACGTGGCAGCTATTGTGATTCCTTCATGCTATTGTGTTCGGTAGTTCCATGTTGACTCGTTCTGTGCTTATATCTTTGATTTGGCTTGCTTCATGTGAAGTTATGGAATGGACGAAAGAAAAGACACTTTCATTAATAAAATCTTTGAGGCTACCATTATGGAACATTGTAATATATGTAATAAAAAGGATGGACAAATATACCAAACTATGTGCAATTTATTGTTGTTCCAGAGGCAATATAAGAAAACAAAATAATAAACTCACTTTACTAGAGAATTGCAAAAAGGCTCAAGTCTGGCAGCTGGAATGGCTGCTCTCAAATTGTGTCCTTTTTGTGAATTATAGGTAGAAACCTTGCTCAAAACAAAGTTGAAGTCACTTTGACTTGTTCTCAAGAAATTGAAGTCAAACCTGCCCCGAATTTTAAACTCATTCAAAATATTTTCACTCCTGTGCCGATTAACAAGATAGAGCCTCATCACCTTCCACTTTTCTTTTTATTACATATCAGGTACAAATAGCAATAGTCAAATACTGATCACTGGAGTCCATTTTGTTTTTAGTTGAGAGATTTTGTTGTCCCAACAAGTCAACTGGTGTGGATAGAATGTTAAACGTTCACAGTTACAACATGTTGAAGGCATTTAACATGTTGAATGAAACATTTTGTTAATTGTTGAATGTTAACTGTTGATATGTTGAACAGTGTGGACTCACCTTTATTCATACATTTGTCCCAGTTTAGTCTTCTTCCTAAACCTATAAGTTCTTAAGCTTCATTTGTTTGTGTGTAACTGATTTATTGTTCACAAAACTCCTATCCACATGGATGCGCAAACAAAGAAACGCTTATTAACAACCAGAGCGGTTGCCAAGGCAAGCCTGACACGATTATGTAAATTTGTAAATGAATTCAAACCAGAATCTGACATTCAGTTAGTAATTGTAAGAATGAAGCAATTAGATAACATACGGGTTAAATTTGAAAATGCTCAGTCCGAATTAGAAGTGAATGAGGACTTTGATACTTATGCTTTAGACAGGGAGAACTTTGAAGTAGCGTTTTTTGAGGTACAAGCCACAATGACCAACATTATAAACAAACAATGCGGAAGGGATCAAGATGTTCGTCCAGTCAGTCCTTCCCTCTGTCATTCAAGTACAGACAAAACTGCTATCAAATTACCTACTATAAAACTGTCAACTTTCAGTGGAGACATAACAACTTTCAAACATTTTTGGACACATTTTCAAGTCTAGTGGTGAATAATGACCATTTAGATAACATTCAGAAATTTCACTATTTGCTCTCTTCATTGATCGGTGAAGCACATACTTTAATTGCTAATATTCCAGTAAGAAGCTCAAATTTCGAGGTAGCATTTAATACAATATGCGATTGGTGTGATAATGTGAGGTTAATTGCAGCTGCTCATCTTGGTCATCTGCTGAATCTACCGATAGTACATAAGTCTTCTGTGAACGAGCTCAGAGCCCTTCTTAACAAAGTTATAAGCAACTTAAATGCACTAAAGGCTTTGAATTTGAGTGTTTCGTTGGATGAATTGATAGTGTCACAGCTCATTTTGGACAACCTGGACGTGTCAATAAGGAGAGAATATGAATCTAGCTTGAATTCAAAGTCCTTTCCGAGGCTTGAGGATATTTGTAATTTCTTAGAAAGTAAATGTAAAGCCTTAGAAATTGCAAACTCTAGTACAACGTCAAAGATCAGTACCATATCATATGCGAAGGCTTCAGATGGTTCAAACAAGAGCAATAAACTGAGTAATCAATCTTATATTAGCACTTAGGGGCAATGTGCCTACTGCAGTTCTTTGCATGTCATTAGTAGATGTAAAGCATTCGCCAGGGCTCCCGTCATGGAACGTAGGGACTTTATTAAGAGACTTAACCTCTGTTTTAATTGTTTGCAAGCAGGTCACAAAGTAAATACATGAAAATCAAGGAAGTGAAAGCTTTGGAACAAACAACACCACACGTTGGTACGTTGAACTTTCCCGGCAATTCGTCAGTAGCGAATAATGCCACAGATCACTCAACTCATAGCCCAAGTGCTAAACAGAGTGAGCCAGGAGCTAGCAGCGTATAAAAGAGAGACACGCAGACAGGTATTGTTGTCAACGGCTCTGGTTAATGTCCAGGATGGAGCTAATAATTGGCAGACGTGCAGGACTCTCTTAGATTCAGGTTCTCAATCTTGCTTTATGTCAGAGTCTTGTGCTCAACGCCTGAAACTGCAGAGGCAGCACAACCGCAAGCCCATACAGGGAATTGAAAGTAGTCTCACAAACCAAACAGTGTTACAGATCAGGTTGCTTCGCGTTCGAGTAATTCAGTTACCCCCGTAGAGTGTTTGATATTGTCAAAAGTTACGGAGGAATTACCATGTCGGCTCATTAATCCCAGGGAATGGAATCTGCCACACTACTTTCCACTGGCTGACCCAAAGTTTCATGAGCCAGGACAAATTGATATTCTTTTGGGGGGCTGAGGTTTGGTTCTATATTCAGAGACCGGGCAGACTATTCAGGGACGCTGATCACCCTGTTCTTCAGGAAATTGAGTCTGGATGGACGCTAGCAGGAAAGTACCGTGAATATGCTGATACATTACGGTGGCCGGTGGTTTTGGTGCTTTGCAAGTAATGAAATACATATTGCTAAACAGCTTCAGCAATTTTGGGAAGTTGGGGAGCTATCCCAGACTCCAAGAACTAGAATATGAAGCCCATTTCAAAGACAATACAATTCGGGATTCGACAGAATGGTTCGTAGTGCGATTGCACTTTAAACAAAATCCAAAGATATTGGGAGACTCATTGGCTGCAGCTAAGTCTTGAGAAAAAATTGGCTAAGCAAAACAACCTAAGAGAAGATTACGTAAATTTTCTCAAGGAATATGAAGAAATGGCTCAGTTCCGCCAAGAAGAGTAAGGTTTATAAGACCCTTTACCAACTGCGGCATTGATTATACCGGTCCATTTTATATTAAATCTGGACCTCGCAAATCAAAACTAAAGGTGAAATGTATTATGGCAATCTTTGTGTGCCCAGCAACCAGAGCAGTTCACCTAGAAGTAGTTAGCGACATGTCCAATAAGGCATTTTTAGCAGCTTTAAGACGGTTTCTGTCGCGTCGAGGCCGTTGTCAGACAATTTTTTGTGACAATGGAACCAACTTCTTGGGAGCAGAAATAAAACCGCGAGAGATAGAAAATGTCTTCAAATCTCGAGAACTTCAAACGGAATTAGATAAATTTACCTTTCAGGAAGGAATCACATGGAAGTTCATCCCTCCCAGAGCACCACACTTCGGTGGTTTATGGGAGGCAGGTGTTAAATCCTTTAAGTAGCATCTCCGACGTGTAATGAGCACCGAGTTCCTCACCTTTGAAGAACTCACAACCCTCACAGTTCAAATTGAAGCCTGCCGAAATTCCAAACCTCTAATTCCGCTTTCTAGCGACCCAAATGATCCTGAAGTCCTGACATCTGGTCATTATTTAACTGGCAGTACCCTTGCTAGTCTCCCTCAGCCAGATCCGGTCAATTCCAAGCTTAGTTTGTTGACTCGATGGGAGAGACTACAGCAGGAACTTCAGTTATTTTGGCGGAGGTGATCTGGGGACTATCTTAATCATCTCCAAGTGGACGCGTTACTCCAGGGGTGACTCCGGGTACAGTAGTCATTCTTAAAGGAAGATAACTTGCATCCACTGCTCTGGAAATTGGCAATAGTTCAAGAAGTACATGCAGGTAGTGACGGATTATTGCGTATGGCAACAGTTCGTACCTTGAGTGGAGTCTTGAAAAGACCTATTGTGAAACTTTGCCCGCTTCCTTCTGAAGCTGATTTTAACTAAGTTCTGATGAACTGTTGTTTTATTATGGCATAGATTGCAAAGTAGGGTTTCATTTGTGCAAATTTGTCTGTATAAGTGTTAATAAATAATATTTCTTGGCGGCCGGTATGTTACGTCGTGTCCTGTAGAGGCCAACACTGACAGGGATAGCATGGTCAGAATTGTTTGTTGCCAGTATGGGTGAACTTTGTTGGCCTTGAGAAACGCGAGGAGGGGTGGAACTGAGAAACTGCTTTGTTTTAGACAGTCTGGTAGCCAAGGTGTGACTGAAAGGAACAGCTCACATATAACCCGTCTCCTCGACTTTAATACAAGTTCGAGCGAACCAAAGTTTGGAATGTTGCAACTTCAGTTTTTATTGTTAATATGTGTTAGTTGTTAAAAGTGTTAAAACTAAATATTTAAAGCAGTACCACGTGGTGCACGTTATTATTTAATGAGCTAACCCTGAACACACGCAGTCCGCTAGGATAGAAACCATTTGACGGTGCTATTCACACTACGAGAAACATTTTGGAAAGGGATGTCATGGTTGCTACATGGGTTGGTGTCACCTTGTACACCGTAGCCCGGTATTGCCCTAGGATGCCGTGGGTCCGACGTGACCTCGCCCCACCTACAAGTTCAAAGCAGTTGCCGACACTAAAACTAACAGTTACTAATAAAACATGAACATTTGCACATCTAATGACAGCCAATCGAAACTCCAGAACATTCTGCTTAATTTGGTGCTAAAATTGGGGCATTCAGTGAATTTCAAACAGAATAATTAAAGAAATAAATGTCTCAGTTCTTCATTAATCACCCTATTTATTATAATTTTGAAAGCAGTACTAACCAACCGCATACAACCCTACGTCGTCGGTAAATACTGCAACCATTAAATAGAATGAGGCAGAAAAGCAACAGAAAGGAGCCTGTAAGTGCGACAAGTTAGCAAATATACGTAATTACCATGGCAACGCTACAAGTGAGTAACGCAGTTGTACTACATTAAGCGTGTCGGATGTTAGCATGCCTGCCTGAGCGACCCCACGCACGTCCGATAGCTCGTAAAGCGCGAACCCGATAGCCGTAGTACGCTCCGTTCTGCTATCGCTACTCGCTGCCTTTCTTTTGTTTTTTTCGTTGCCGGCCGACCGGCCCTTGGAGTGTGTAGATAGCAGCATGGCGCAATGAACTCGCCAGACGTCACTTGTTTTTAGCGTGCTTCTCCTGTCATAAAAGCTCGCTGTAAAAAGTCGTTGTCCCTTTACGGGCTGTCCCTAACTTTGTCCGCATTTACTTGTTGCCATGTACGTGGCTGCCATTTAGAAATTATATACGAACTCCACGTGCGCGGAATCGCTGATGATGTTGGCTTGCGTTTACCAGCGTAAAGATGGGTAAATGAAAAACCATGCCCCCTTCTTTATGAAGGGAGATGTTGCACTGTTTCATTAAAACTTCAAATTTTGTTATTACTTTCTCTACTACGTATAGTAAGTAGGGGAAGTATTGTATTCCAGCCAAAAATTCGATACCGAGATTTCACCGGAAATATATGTTTTGAGGCCCCCTGAATAAAAAAAAGCATTTTTGGAAACATGTCCGTGTGTGTGTGTCTGTTGGTCTGTCGGTGTGTGTATCTGTCTGTCTGTGAACAGCATAACTCAGAAACGAACAGTCGGATAAACACAAAATTTTCTCAAAAATGGCTGTAACGATTTTGATTAAAATATCACATGTTTAAGATATTTTCATGACAAATGAAATGTATATCTCGAATTATCTGGGAATGTCTCAAAAAGTATTCTTCATTGTGAACGACTTTTGCATAACCGGTTAACCATAAGAGATAGACAAACTTTTACTACACAAAAAATGTAGATCGCGTTAAAATACACAATTTATGTCATATACATTGTTTTTTGTTGAGTGAACCATTTTCGAGATATTGCTTGTTATTCCCTTAAACTTTCCAATGCTTATACTTTTTCTCAAATGGAAATTCGTTATTCATACTTTTTGGTCCTGGTAATACAAAGAGAATGGAATATTCCACATAGCAACCAGCTCTTAAAATATTTGACTATCGCTTAAATCCTACCAATTCCCCTTGCACCTACAAGAAAATTAGCAATAAGATGAACATCTCGATAGATTAACATGAAGCATATGGGGAATAAGCGTTTGTAAAAATAGTTTCTACATGAGTAGAGAAAGTCATGTGAGTGTAACACATCAGATTTTTTTACTTCCCCTGCCCTTGCATAGGATAGAGGAAATATTACATTCGATCAACGTTTCCGATATCAAAATATTATAACCAGCATAGAAATTCTTAAGCACTTTGCCTAAAGCTATCTACACTCAAACCATCATCACTACAAAGAATGAAAAACAACAGATACCATGGTTCACTGACAGGCAGGTAAAAACCAATCAGAGTACTGTCTGCAAACACCAAAAGACTACACGAAGATGGGGGATGGTTTGTTATCTCTGACGTCCTTGCCTATACTTGAGTCACAGTTCAACACTATTTCCTTCCGTCCTGACTTTACTGCTTAGAAATTCCTGTTTCTGATCATCACAAGTGTGTGTGCAGTTAAAAAACAAAGAGGTCTTATATCTCTCAAATTTGCCTATTTCTAGGACTCTTCGGTGCAAGTTACTCTGAAGATTAGCAGACCATTTATACAAAATCTTTACAATAATGATGATTGGGCATGGTAAACTAAGATCATACCTCTATATATTTTGGATTTCTGAAACTGCAGAGTAGCCCTGAGGTGTCCTGACCAAACGGTAACATCTCCTGTGTCAGTACAGAATTTTGGAACGGCAGCTCAGTGACTTCAAGGTGGTAACGAGGTCTTCGGGGGGGAGGGAAGGGGATAAACTGGCCAGTGGTTAATAAAAAGCATTTGAGGGCCTTTGTGAGTTTTGTTAAAAACACAGATTTGCACACATTTAATCTACAGGAGTTAAATATTAGTGAAACCAACAACAGCAGTAAATTGCAAGGCACTAAAAAGATGTAACCAAACATTGTTAATAATGCCGTGATATCATGTAATTTACTGCACGTAATGGGACATGGTGATAAATAAAATAAATAAAAAAAGTATTCACGAAGAAGATATTCAGAAACTATCGGCAAGCCAAAGTTTCTTAGAAGAATACTTCTTTATATTTTATTCTATCACAGAGGTGACCTACATATATCTATATATGAAATGAGGGGACCACAGGAAGCTACAGGCTTTAGGCAGACAGGCTACAGAGACGCGCGGAAGTCACTAACAGTTCCAGACTGGGACTCACTGCTGGAGCTGCCTAGATGAACCACACGTAGATCAAGCAGTGTCAAGATTTCCTTTGAGCAAGCATCCGCGCCATCTGTCCCGCACCGCCACACGCCACGAAATCTAGAAGCACAACAAAACGATAAGGAAACGGAATGAAGGGAAATTATGGAAAGGAAACCATAGTAGATGAGAAAACGACCAGGGAAAACCACGACAAATTCAAGGTCAGTTGACGGGAATCGAACACGGGATCTTCCGAATGCGAGCCCTACACGTTACCGCAGGGCTCGGTTATCATAAAGGACTCAACTAGTTTAGGATTTTATAGGTTTTAAATAATAACCGCAGTGAAAAACTAAAAAGGGTATGTTGAAATTCTTTGTAAACTGCCTCTTAAATACCGTTTTTCTCTATTAAAATAACACTAACAAAAAACCACGAAGCAATAATATATTATGAAATTGGTTTATGACGTAATAATTGCATAGCATTATAAATTCAATTCATCACAATATGCATACGTTATTTGTAAAACAAGATTATAAAAACTTAATAAAAATAAAGACACTGTTTTTTAAAGAATTTCTGTGAACCGCGTATGTATTTCATAATGACATTGTATCTATACTTGTTTTATTCGAAGGTTGAAGTGAATCGAAACAAACCTAAGCACGAACATCAGCCTTCAGTTTACGCGAGCACAAATAGTTCCCGCGCATATACGCAATTTATAACAGTTAACCAGGTAATACAGTTTGAATGTTAGTAAAATATTAACACAGTACTAAAGCACACGAATTAGGATTGAAGAAAAGGAACATTAACAATAAAATGGTTAGGTTAACAATTCCCTTTGCTGCAGTATGGTCAACATTACATTCTAATCAGTCTGGTACATGTGGATGTAAACATGTGCGGAAACGAGCAGGGTGCTTCTTCTACCGTAGCAAAACATATGCAGAAAAGGATAACCTTTAAACAATGTTGAGAAAACAATTGTTCTAAACGTGTTCACTAAGTTTTGTGAGAAGTGTTCAACCTCTACCATAGATGGCATTGTTACATTAAACTCAGAATCTACTGGTGCATCTAAGATGAGCACCTGCAGTGCGAGGAAAGAAGGAACTGTTACAGGTAGTCTACACTCCGGGAAAGAAAAGGAAACTGTGAGAAAGGTTGTGGATGTGATGTGATGAATTTGTGAGATCTGAGGTGCGTCGCAGAGTGCACGCATTTTACACAAAAAAGAACTAATCACTTTAAAAAAAACCTGATGTGTTACACTCACATGAGTTTCTCTACTCTTGTACAAACTATTTTTACAAACGCTTATTCTTCATATGGTTCATGTTAATCGAGATATCCAGACATTAATGTTACTGCTAAAGTTCTTGTAGATGCAAGGGGAATTGGTAGGTTTTAAGCGATAGTCAAATATTTTAAGAGCTGGTTGCTATGTGGAGTATTCCATTATCTATGCATTACCATGACAAAAAAAATGAATAACGGATTTGAGAAAAAGTATAAGTATTGGAAAATTTAAGGGAATAACAAGCAATATCTCGAAAATAGTGCACTCAACAACAAAAATGTGTATTGTGGATTTTAACGCCATCTAATTTTTTTTGTGTAGTCTATCTCTTATGGTTTACCAGTTATGCAAAAGTCGTTCACAATGAAGAATATTTTTGGAGACATTCCCAGAAAATTCGAGATATACATTTCATTTGTCATGAAAATATCTTAAACATATGATATTTTAATCAAAGTCGTTACAGCCATTTTTGAGAAAATTAAAATTTTCGAAAAATGTTCCATGTAAAGTGTAATCTGGGGTGGGAGGATTTTCTTGAAAACCTTCGTGTCGCATCTCTGAAAGATACTGAACCTAAATACCAAGTTGGTGTTTATCCGACTGTTCGTTTCTGAGTTATGCTGTTCACAGATACACACATACTCACGGACATGGTTTTTTTTTATTCAGGGGGTCTCAAAACATGTATTTCCGGTTAAATCTCGGGATCGAGTTTTTGGGTGGAATACAACACTTCCCCTACTTACTATACGTAGTAGAGAAAGTAAAAAGTGTTGACAGCTATAATTAGTGATCCGGAACTTGAAATAATTTTCTCTATATATTCTATTACAAGAAATAGGATTTTAATTTTTACGCAGAAATCGTAAAAATATGATGATATGACGATATTGTGCTGCAGCGAAGATGTTATTTATGTAAAATAGAACTAAAGCAGAAGAGAAATAAAATATATTATTTAGATGACACCTGGAATAATGGAGGTCACACAACTACTAACTCTTAAAACAAAGAAACGGGCATTTTTAACGTGACTAATCACCGTCTTAAGAATCCAAATGGAATAGGCAAGTGGTTGATTCTATTCCATAAAAGCACTGATTCTGATTTTGTGGAAGATGGGTAGTTAGTATTTGAATCCAAAAAAGTTGGGGACTACTATGAAGAAATGACTGGCAATGTTTTCAGATCCTGGTTCGAAAAAATTCTTCCTAAATTGGAGCCAGTGTCGTTATTATGGACAATACACTATACCATACCCTACCATTAGATCATGTTCAAAGTAAATCGTGGAGAAAAAAATCCTATAACGGGCTGAAAAACAAAGGCATCGAATGTAACGAAAGCTTGGTGAAGATTGAATTACTAGAAGTATTAAAACACTTAACAAGTGTGTATTTAAGGTTACGTTTTGGATGATTTGGCAGAAAGAGCACCATATAACAATGCCAGACTGACGTCTTATCATAATAATGCAACGTTGGCACAGTGTACTCCATATTATGCTCGCCACATGCGCGGCGGAGTGATGCCTTACTTCCTAGTTGTCATAAAACCAGGGTATACAGTGTAGTTCATTGGCTTGTTGACATTAAAAGCAGAAATGGATTTGCCGGAAGACGTTTTACTAAAACTTGAAAAAGCAGAATTATTCCTAATTTCAAGGAAATTATTTGTGATAGATGTGAAGAAGAATACGAACGTTTCTTAATTGGACGGAGAGTAAAAATGTTATGAATGTTTCGGAAACGTTGGTGTTGGCATATACCTAATAACAGGACAATATTATCAGTCATATTTTCTAATGTAATTATTTTATGTCGTAACCGTTACTATCATTTTATTAAATTATTAAAGCTTTTGACCAACAATAAATGATGAGTGTAATTTTTATACAAAAAAAAACATTTGAACATAGTTTTGGTATCTACTACTTTTATCGAAAAAATCGGTAGAGCGATTGTCACCGGCAACACTCGTTTTGACGCTCCTTAAAAAGTAAAAGAAGAAACAAAATAATGTAGAAGAGAACCGCGAATAATAAATGCCGCACTTATATAATGATACTAAAACTGTTAGGGCCATATCAGCATCACCGGTGGCAGAAGATAAATATAAACCGACAAGGGTAAGTGAGGCACGGAATCGTGAAGTCTGCGGTTCAAATCCCGCCAAGACCGCCCTCCCAGATTCCTCTCAGTCCTTATAACTGGCAACTGCCGGGGAGGTAACCTAACCTTAGGCCTGGAGCGTTTCTTTCCCAAATCACCTTTTCCAACTACAGGGAGACCAAATGAACTATGAACCGGCAGCGCGGTGTTTTTCCGGTTTGAGGTGGCGGCGCGCGTTGCCGTTTGCGGCTATCATAGAGGGCGCTGATGCAACCAGACAACAATTTCCTTAACTATGTTTAAAGGCTTTATTTATCAACGTTATGAAAAGAGGTCCTGAAACTGGCCACCATACATTTTTTGGCCCCCCTTAAGAAACTACCCTTACTCGGCGTAGTTCACGTTGAGAAATGCTGGAAATTTCCTGGTGGATATTTATTCTTCCAGGAAGTGTGAGTTTGACTTCTATACTTTATGTTTTAATTTATCTCAGAGATAAATGTCGCAGGGGTTAGGTCGGGCGACAGACGGGGGCCACAAATCACTACTAATAATTCTTTCTTCCTCAAACACACTTTCAATTGTTCTCCTTGAAACATTGACTGTATGGGCTGTGGCAAAGTCTTGATGAAAAAATCAAAGGTACGCTCCTTGTCTGTTAATTCTCTAAAAAAAAATCTGATGTGTTACACTCACATGACTTTCTCTACTCTTGTACAAACTATTTTTACAAACTCTTATTCTCCATCTATTTCATATTAATCGAAATAAACATTTGAGGAAACGACCTTTTGCCATGCAAAGAGAATTACATTTTACACATAGCGACCAGTTCTAAAAATATTTGACTATCACTTAAGCCGTACTATGATCCCCTTGATTTGTATTTGCAAGGGCAATATAGAAATACAGTAGCCTTTAAGCATCGACATATATCTTAATAGCTGGTTGCTAGGTGCCGCACCACTCTCTTTGCCACAGATTAATACTCTTTGCATATCCAAGACAAAAAATGAATAACGAATTCCCATTTGAGAAAATTTTATTGAAAAATTTAAGGGAATAACAAGCAATCTCTCAAAAATGTTTACTCAACAACAAAAAAATGTATATAACATAAATTGTGTATTTTAACGCGATCTACATTTTTTGTGTAGTAAAATTTTGTCTATCTCTTATGGTTTACTAGCTACGCAAAAGTCGTTCAGAATGAAGAATACTTTTGGAGACATTCCCAGAAAATTCGAGATATACATTTCATTTGTCATGAAAATATCTTAAACATATGATATTTTAATCAAAATCGTTAGAGCCATTTTTGAGAAAATGAAAATTTTCGAAAATTGTTCCATGTAAAGGTTAATCTGGGGTGGGAGATTTTCTCGAAAACCTTCGTGTCGCATCTCTGGAAGATACTGAACCTAAATACCAAGTTTGGTGTTTATCCGACTGTTCGTTTCTCAGTTATGCTGTTTTCACAGACACACACACGGACATGTTTCCAAAAATGCTTTTTTTTGGATTCAGGGGGTCTCAAAACATATATTTCCGGTGAAATCTTGGTATCAAATTTTTGGGTGGAATACAATACTTCCCTTACTCTACGTAGTAGAGAAAGTAAAAACGGGGGCAACTTTGTGTTCACCTATGTGGGAGCGTCAAATGTTGCCTTTTTTTCGTTATGGAGGAGTACGTATGCACAATATTACGTTTGTCAGAACTCTAATAACAATTATTTTGTGTACACACATATCCATGAAGGTGGAACCTCGTCCGAGAAATAATATTAAACATGGGTCTAGATTTCCGTTGTATACGCTATTGAGACTCTATTCAGAAAATGTGCCCCTAAATACAGGATCACCTGTTTGAAGAGATGTGCCACAGTTATTTTATACGGTTTTAAATTCAAAGTTCAGTAGCTCTTTGCAAAGTACCATACAAAATGCCTGCTTGTCGTAAAACAAGCCTAAGTGTTTTATGAGGGTGAAGCCTACAAACAATGACATCTAATAGTTCTTCGCTAAGAACCCTACACTGCCTGTTAGGTTGCTTAGACTGAACGCTACCTGTGGCCTGAAATTTATTATACAGGATAATATGGATTATAATACGGCCTGGAAACTTTACACCTCGGAATCGTTCTGCAAATCACATTTGAACATGACGAGATGACTGCCTTAACAATATGAATCAGATAAATACACGCTGGGCAGTATTAGCATATACTGGGCCATAATTATGGCTAAATACAGGACAGAATAATAAATAACTTGTAACAATTGCACTGCAACGACTCACACTGGACTACACCGCATCGCGGTCAAGCAGTACTGCAGAGCAGAGCAAAGACAGTGTCAGTAGCGTGACCCTGATTGTAGCAGCAGCGGAAAATACGTGTATACACGTGTCCACGGTGGAAAAGACTCCGCGCAGCTGGTTCATAGTTCATTTAGTCTCTCCGTATCGTTTCATTTCATGTAATCACCGATTAGGATTCACGGAATCACCGATCACAAAATGATTGAGTGCTAAGCCAAGACAAAAAAACCGATACAAAAAGATCTAATTAGCATACATGCTGGGGTTGCGAGTTTACGAGAAGCAAGCAAAATAACTGGAAAGATACGATACAAGTCCTTTTTGACTAAGGTGACCTCGAAACGTTTGATATCCACTCCTTTCACTCATTTTTCCCTAGTCCCCTACCAGAGGGACTGGTGATAAACTAGCTTCAAAGTACGGTCATCATGCGCAGACATCCGATTGGCGGCAACGGCAGAATAAATCTGAAAACTCCGTATATTTAATCGCACTGCATTTGTATTTTTACCTAAGAAAAGTTCCTTGCGTTTCGGAAACATTTAGCTGCTTCGCTTCGGAAACACTTGGCTATGAACGAGGGCGGATCAATTTGTTTCCAAAAAGTTTAATAGTTAAAACAACAACCGAAATCACAAATGAATATACACCTTTCACCTACTTTTCGACATAGTCACCAAGTTTCTCTACATATTTCTCCCATCATGATACCAGTTCAATATGTCCTGTTCGTAGAAGTATATTTCCTTGGAGTATTGCCATCTGCGGACTTCTGAGTTCACTTTCGCATCTGTCGCAAAGCGTTGGCCGGCCAGGAATTTCTTCATGGGACCAAACAGAGGGAAGTCCGACTGTGCAAGGTCCGGAGTGTATGGTGGATGCTGGAGCACCTACTAACCAAATCACTAAGGTTCACACGGCCCTCTAGGAAGAATGCATACCACTTGGAGACATTGTTACGGTCCATACAATCATCCCCATACACGCCACGCATGTCCCTGTGAATATCACGCTATCTTTTTTGCGTAGTTCACGCTTCTCTCGCTAGAGATGCACATGAAAAAAAATATACCCTTGTAGTGAAAACTTTAAGCTATATCTCTGTGAAATTGCAACATTTCAGCTGCAATATCAAGGCAGAAAAAAATTATTGTGCGTCAATTTTCGATCCGCCCTCGTATAAGTTACGAGATTTAAATCGATTTTAATACCTTAAGTTTCAATAATTTAAAATTTTGAATATTTTTGGACAATCTAAATTACAAGCCCTTTCAAAATAAGCCAAACGCTTATTATATTTTTCAGCAGAATGCCCTATGGGTCTCAAGAATCCCCATTTGAGATACACAGGAGCGGATTAAGCCTTTTGATAATGGCATTGTTGTGTTCTGCATCTGTTAATGTGCTCCAAACAAAGTTCATCTCCTTTTATTTATGACTAATGTACTTAGCCAACATTGACGATTCGCTTTTTAAACTCGAATAACGAATTAACTATTGCATTTACTTCCCCCGTTATTTATGAACTTCCGTACATGGATCTATAAGTTCTTTATGGTGAAGACTTCCCTTTACCTCTTATAGCTGTAATTTCATATAGACCTGTATCTCATATATACCATTCTTAATACGGTTTGAAAACCCCCATGATATTTAGCAAAAGATGCGAAGCATCGGCGAACGTCAGAGTTCCTTAACCTCTCCCTGACAGCGTTGCAAGTTCTGGAAATGTTGTATAGCCTATAAGTACCCTTTTGGCGTGAAAGAATCATCGGTCGGAATGATCGAGCAATTTTGCTTTCTCTCCCACGTATCTAGAAGGTGTTGCATTCCACCCAAAAATTTGATACCGAGGTTTCACCGGAAATACATGTTTTGAGGCCCCCTGTATCCAAAAAGGCCTTTATTACCATCTCATCTATTTACTTTTCAGGTAGAGAAGGTACCGCATTTCATCCAAAAATTCTATATCGAGATTTTGCTAGAAATACATGTTTAGAGGCATCGAGAATCCAAAATGAAACATTTTTAGAAAAAGATCCGCGCGCGTCTGTATCTGTGAACAGCTTAACTCTAAAACGAGAAGTCAGGTAAATACCATACTTGGTATTTAGCTTCAGTACCTTCCAAAGGTGCGAAGTTTTTCAAGAAAACCCCCCACCCCAAACTACCCTTCACATGAAACACTGTTAAAAATTTTAGATTCTCTAAAATGGCGTTAACGATTTTGATTAAAATACAATATATTAGAGATATTTACATGACAAATAAAATGCACATCCTAATTTTCTTCGAGTAGAATGTCGTTCGGAAGGAATTTTATATAAGATTGTATAAACTGGTAAACGTTAAGCGATAGACGAAAACGTACTGCGCAAATCTTTAAAATACATAATTTATTTCAAATAACTTTTTTGTGGCATTGGCCATTTCCAAAATATCCGTTATTAATGGTTTAGAATTGCTCAATACTTAGCCATTCATTTAAAGTTTTGTCGATTTTCGGTTGTTTCTCGTGGTTGCATGGACAGAGTATGGAGTTTAAGACCAGTATAAAGTGACCAGTTCTTAAGTATTTAACAATCCTGTTCTCTCTGTATCTATAACGAGATACATTGCAGCTATTTTCGCAAAGGTTTATCTAAATTAAAATGAAATAGATAGGAAAATATACTTTCATAAGAATAATTTAATATATAAGCGCCAGAGGGTAGAGAAAGTATGTGAATGTAACACTTCAGATTATTCACATAATTACATTAAATTTTGTACCTTCTTTTTGGTCCCATATTTATTTAATAACATAAAAGCTATGTAGTTTTTACATAATGCAGAAATCTCAAAATGTACAACGAAATAGTAGTGTAACTGGTGAATTCTGCGTCTTTGGAAAAAAACATATAATCTGCGACCATCGAAAGGTATAATATTTTAGTTTTTAATGTGAAATACCTTCCCACTGATTTATAATGTTAATTATTTGCTCTCTTTACTTACCACACACCGATAACAAATTATTAAAGCATTTTACAATTGATATCGAATGCGTATTGTACCGTTATAAGCATTTTCGATTCTCTTTTGTATTTCTCTGTCTCAGTTGCTAAATTATGACCGCCTTTGCTTGGAATGATATATGTACGGCATTTGTATTCTTTTATATGCATTTTCTGTGGAGTAACAATCTTATTTTCTACCCCACGGCGTTCTCAACGAGAAGTCAAATCCTTCTTCGCAAGATTTTCCTTTTATAACTCCAATGCGCTCAATCTAGTACGTAGTGATACCCTAATTATTTATAGGAAGATACAAGTAATTATATAAATAAATGATAGTAAGATAAAGATATAATTGCAATAAATAACTTCCGGATTATAAACCAATGTATAATGTATTAAACTTGAAAATACTTGTGCGGAGAAAAATGTAATTAGCGAGCAACATCATTAGTAATAGCCTGAGTTGGGAACGCCTTAGGCATAAGGATTCTTGGAATGCAGTTAGGTTATAAGTTCAGTACGTTTGAAACTGCACGTAGGCCAGTTCGGAAGAATTAAGAAAGTGAAAGAATTCTTAGAATTTGAAAAGTATTTATTAGCCCTCAAAGTACTTTCAGGTGGCCTTTGCCCCAAACTTTTAAAATAAAAAATATTAACTTTGTAGTTCGATTGTTTCTTAAAATATTATATATATTTATGTTTGCCTCGGCTGCGTCAGTATTATTGTTAGAGACACGGTTCTCTTAGCAGGGTTGTGGTACGACTAAGAATGTAGGTTTACACAGATAATAATTTTTACTTCACTCCTTTTATTACTGCTTGACACGATTTAAATAACACTTTACTGATATAGAGAGCTGTGAGATTCATTTTATTACTTAATTACATTTTTTAACATGTAAACTTATTTTTCGTTTCACACGAATACGTATTAAATCTCTCGAGGACGCATCTCGCATCCGGTTAGGAACACTGTTTGCAGGCAACTGAATTGATTTCAACCGTCTAAACTTGTAAAATGTTCTCCTTTTCAGTTTCTGATTGGCTAATCCTACTTCAATAGAATACCTTCATTTAACTAAAGCTTTTTCTGGTTGTTGATTGGCTATTTTATGAACTGTCACTAAAATTACATTGTTACTCCAGAATCACAAGTAGTACTGTTAAACTTTCTTACTCATTATTGACTCATTGTTAGCAACTTTTAACTTATTATTCTCACAGCTCCTACATTATTAAATTACGTAATATATTCACATAACATTATTATATGGATATAATAGTATACAATAATATAAACATATACAATGACTGTTACATACATTTTACAAATTATTACATATACATATTGCATCAAGGCGGGCTATTAATTTACATATTATGTAATTAGACTGAAATTATTTAAGTGTTAAAAATACTGCCTCAAATTTGATAGTCACAGCGTAAACGTTGTGTTTCATATTCGTAAGGTTTGGTAACGAGGTTTGGTGGGGTAATTCTAAAGTAGGCGAGCTTAAGTAATAAAAGAGCATGTATTGCTAAAATTAGCGTCTTGTCCTTTTTCTTCCTCGTGTACAACCCTAGTGGCTTACAGTCTTTTAGGATGATCGAAAGGTTGGCCGCGCTGGGTTATCAGTTGCCTAGCGGTAGCCGCGAGGTGTTTTGCCGGTAAGCATTTTAGCGCCCCGCGGCCAGTTATGCTTCTAGTTTCTTTTATTGCGCAAAGTTATTTCAAACGTAAAATTGATATTGCAGAAGTTAACAGGTATAATAATTCAACTATTGTAGTTTCGAGTGCTACGATTCATAATCAATTTCATTCTTTACCTTCAAACGGTTGGCAACACATTTCAGTAGTTCAAGTACTAGATCGCATTAAATTTCTGATCAATTTAAACTGGTGTTGTCCTTTCACACTCTCCCACGCATGCCCTCAGAGAAAGATTTCATAGCAAACCACTGTAGTAGCAGGCAACAGAATCAACACCAGATAATGAAGCAAAGGGTCTGGCTTCGAAAAATGACAATCATCACTCGATTTCAATAAGCATCTTATATGCCTTTTAGTCTTTTAGTATTTATGATTTGCAATTACCCAACGGGGTGGCTAAGGCGGTAATGTCACGCTGTGTGTCAGGTCCCGCTGTGAAACCCGCGGGGCCGACGACTCTAACCAAAGGTTTTTTCGCGATTTTCGCTTAGTTGGATAATTTGATCCTAAAATGTTCTTATCCTACATCTCATTTCCTTCTTTTTCACCGCTATCACATGCTATGATTCAGAGTTTGCTTGCTCCTCGACAGGCTACTGACCCTAGGCATTGGTTTGTAAGTCCTTGGGAGTGTAAGTCTCCAAAGATGAGGGTAATCCGAAGAAGCAGCTGATGATGATGACTTGCAATTAGAAGGTATTTATAGCCTATGTCCGTCAGAAAAACAGAGTATTTTAATACTGATGGAATTAACATATTCATATCTACATAAAAATTACCTATGTTTATTTATCATTACTTGATCTACAAAGCGCTATGAACCCTGTTTCCATGAGGCATGTTAGGATTGTAGTTGATACAAAGTATGCATTGCCGCGATGAAAATCAATACCTAAACAATAAAGTAAAATAAACAGGAAGAGAAATGGAACGATAAAAGTGTGATATTTACAATTCTTAACACTAGCTTACAAATGTTTAAAATGGAAGATCATTTTGCGAGCTTAATAATATGAAAGGGATAATCAGAAACTAAGGTTACAAGGCAGATATTCTTGTAGTTTCGTCCATTATAGAGAAATTAGTAATTGCTGTAATTCTAATACATGCGTTGTGCAACTTCGCAGAGTTACAACCACCCGCCTTGTACAGCGCTAGTTGTAGGTAAACACAAATGGCGACATTTAGAAAACTGGTTTCCCGAAGAAATCCCCTCTCCGTTATTCGATTTCTGTGGACGAAACATGTAACTGCGGCTAAAATTTACCGAGAGCTGACAGAGGTTCATGGAGAGACTAATGTCTCGTCAACAAGTCGCAGAATGGAGTCGAAAGTTTGCGGCCGGTAGAGAAAACGTCACCGACGAGGATCGCATTGGCCGACCCAGCACTATATCAACAGACTTGAACACAGCTCGCGTGGAGAAACTGATTCAGGACAACAGGAGGATCGCATTACGGCATATGACAGTAGAATTGGGAATGCCGTTCGGAAGCGTTCACATTGTTCACGATATTCTGCAGTACCGGAAAGTTTGTTCCCGATGGATTCCACAAAACTTGTCCAACCAACACAAGGAGTGTGCAATTTTTGCAACGGTTCTCCACGTAGGGAACAATTTTCTTCACCACATTGTCACAGGTGATGAAACAGGATCCACCACTACACCCAGTAGTTAGCGGTCGTCAAGAGTGGAAACACCCCTCCTCTCCAAAGATAAAGAAGTTTAAGGTGATGCAATATGCTGAAAAGGTGATGGCCACAGTATTTTGGGACAGTGCGGGTGTCATACTCGTGGAGGTTTTGAAAAGAGGGCACACAGTGACCGCTGACCGATACTGCGAGACCTTGACACGATTGAAACCAATCAGTAGGAAACGGTCAGGATGTCTCACCGAGGGCGTCATCTTCCTTCAAGACAATGTGCGACCTCATACAGCCCAGAAGACCACAACTGTTGAACTGGGACATCATCGAACACCATCCTTATAGCCCAGATCTCCCTCAAAGCGTTTTTCACCTTTTTCCTCACTTGAAGATGCACCCAAGAGGCCGACGATTCGCTTCAGACGAGGAGGTGAAACACTTGCGACAACGTGGCTGAACACGCAAGGACAGGATTTTTACCAGAAGGGAATATTCAAACTCATCCCACGAGGCGACAAGTGTCTAAACCGATATGGAGTCTATGTCGAAAAATAATCTAATGTATACACTATCAGTAACCTTAGTTTCTGATCACCCCTTGTTTACAGCCCCTCAAGAATGTATTCGTTTGCAATTTAAAACATTATAGCAGCCTACGTTTTATATAAAGTCAAACGGTAATAGAGTTTACGTGTTTTGAGAGTTTTTCAGATCGTTCATTTTATCAGTTTTATACATTTTTGAGAAATATTCCAAAGTTGCAACTCTTTTGTATGTGGTGTTTTCAAAATTATCTCACATGCATTTAGTAGAGTCATTTTTTTGTGTATTACTTGATTCTGCGGTGAAAATAGGATTTTATTTGACGGATGAATAAAATATCAACATTGAGAATTTTCAATGTTTTTGCCTTAATTCTACATTTTCGGCTCACTCTTTTACGACTCCACAAATTCATTTCTCCACCAGTTGAAGCCACATGTCGATAAAAGTGTGTGGATTCATGCACAAAAAATGCTCTACCCAATGCATGAGAGATAATTTTGTAAACACCATGTACAAAAAGTTGCAATTTTGGCATAAATTGATAAAATGAAAAATCTAGGAAACCGCAAAAACACGTAAACTGTATTTCCATTTCATATATATGTCGAAAAAATAGATATTTTCCCTCCATTCATTTGCTGATAAAATTTTCTGAAAAGCAGAGAAATACTTTCGGAGATGCGGAAATGGCCACCGTCGTCCATGCCTTTTTGGCACCTCTATAGGAAACTATTCATCATTCACCGTAGTTCACGTTGAGAAATAGTGACAATTTCCTGGCGGATTTTTTTACTTTCTCTACTACGTATAGTAAGTAGGGGAAGAATTGCATTCCACCCAAAAATTCGATACCGAGATTTCACCGGAAATATATGTTTTGAGGTCTCCTGAATCCATTAAAGGATTTTTGGAAACATGTCCGTGTGTGTGTGTCTGTCTGTGAAGAGCATAACTCAGAAACGAACAGTCGGATAAACACCAAACTTGATATTTAGATTCAGTATCTTCCAGAGATGCGACACGAAGGTATTCAAGAAAATCCCCCACCCCAGATTACACTTTACACGGAAAATTTTTCAAAAAATTTAACTTTTTCAAAAATAGCTCTAACGATTTTTATTAAAGTATCATATACTTAAGATACTTTCATGAAAAATAAAACGTATATCTTGAATTTTATGGGAATGTTTCCAAAAGTATTCTACATTGTAAACGACTTTTGCATAACTAGCAAACCATAAGAGGTGGACAAAATTTTACTACACAAAAAATGTAGATCGCGTTAAAACACACAATTTATGTCATATACATTTTTTTTTGTTGAGTGAACCATTTTCGAGATATTGCTTGTTATTCGCTTAAATTTTCCAATACTTATACTTTTTCTCAAATGGGAATTCGTTATTCATTTTGTTTTTGTCCTGATAATGCAAAGAGAATGGAATATCTACTCCACATAGCAACCAGCTCTTAAAATATTTGACTATCACTTAAAGCCTACCAATTCCCCATGCATTTACAAGAAAATTAGCAATAAGATAAACATCTCGATTAATATGAAGCATATGGGGAATAAGCGTTTGTAAAAATAGTTTGTACAAGAATAGAGAAATTCCTGTGAGTGTAACACATCAGATTTTTTTAATTCTTCCAGGGTGTGTGGGTTTTTCTTGTACACTTTGTTTTAAGTTACCCCAGAGATAGAAACCGCAGAGTTTAGGTCGGGGACCGAGGGGGCCACAAATTTCTACTAATAATTCTGTCGTCAAACACACTTTCATAAAGTTGTTAAGTAAAGCCTTTAAAAGTATTGTTAAAAATGTTGTATAGTTTCATCCGCGCCTTTCTATGATAGCGGCAGACGGCAACTAACGCCGAGGACGCGGACAGGAAAAACACCGCGCAGCCGGTTCGTAATCTTTTGGCTCTTCCTGTATATAGTTAATAAATTTTGATAACTGAATAGAGCAGCTTGTCTTTATAATATCACTACAGATATATGTTTTTCAATTCAAGTGCCTAGCTTTTACAACACCAACGTTACTGCGTTCTGGCGCTTAGCTCCAGTCATGCACTCATGTACATGTAATCAATGTTTATAAATCGTCGAGTCTTTTTGTAGCAATGATAGATACCTACATGACACAGCTCACAAATAAACTTATACCTCATTTCAACACCAATGGTAATAGGAATAAACATGAAGTTTACGATCTCACGTACAACACAAAAAGTCCGAAGGTGACTATCAAAAGCAAGGTATCTGGTAGGACAAGAAAACAGCAGTTCTGTGACAATAAAGTTGGCAGAACACGTTCTGGGTTTACAGCCAAACATGAGCAAGACGAGCGTTTCAACTTTATGGTCTGCTATAACAAATACGTCCTTCGGCGTGTAAGGTCAGCCGTCTTAGAACACGACCTCGAGTGATTCGCGTGAACGACTTTTTAAAACTTTAATCGCATCTCAAAAATTGTAGGTTTTCCGGAATAAATACTAGCCATATGTTACTTGTGTAGAAACTCACACATACATATGTTAGTGCGATCATTCCAATAATTTTCTTTAGCACCTATTTAGTAGTGAAAGAATTCGATGCAGAAATTTACCATAAATACACGATTCTTGAATCTCTGAATCTTAAAACAAAGTGTCTTTATAAAAATACAAAACAATCAGGTTTACCGCGCGCAGATTGTGTGTGCGTGTGCGCGCATGAACAGCATAACTCAAAAACATGTCGTAAAATTAAAAACTTGGCATTTAAGTTCACCATCTTTCCAGAATGTGAGAGTAAGATTTTCAACAAAATATCCAAACCACTGTTTAGATGTAAATTCCTCGTTATTTTTGATTTCCACTGATATTTTTCCAACAATTTTTATCAAAATACCTTATGTATTCACGATATCAATACCAAAATGTATCATGCTACAACACAGTCTGATAACCGGTCGAGTATTGTAATATATAACTAAACCTCACAATGTTTTATTCACTTTGATGTAAATAATTTAATATTGTTAAATCTAAAACCTTTACGGCCACGGTTAGGCACTATAGAAATTAGAAGTTAAAATTAATAATTCCGTTATCTCTTTGACAGAATCGACGAAAAATTTAGGTGTTATTTTTTAGAGTAAACTTAGTTGGGACAATCATATTACTGAAATTCGTAGGAAAGTAAATTCGTTAATTCACACTTTCAAGCGTTTGAATACGCCCCTGCCTAGGAACTAAAGAAAGACTTTGGTACAAACAATGGTGATGCCCCACTTTGATTATTGTGATTCCCTCCTCACAGACTTAAGATCTGATCTGTCACATAAATTACAGCTAGCTCATAATACACGTGTACGTTACATCTGCGATGTACGCCGTTACGATCATATAACACCATCTCTCCACGAGTTGTCATAGTTCCAAGTTCCATCTAGTTGACGTCGAGACATCCATTGTCTTTTACTTTTCTTTAAACTTATTCACACATCTTCCCCTACATACCCAGCTTCTCGGTTTAAAAGTTTGCCTTCGTCTCACAACCTTTATACACGCTCGGAAAATCGTCACTTACTTTCAATACCACTTCATCGAACATCTCTATTCTCATCATCTTTTACTGTGAAGGTTCTGGAATTCGCTTCCACAAGACGTCAGGGGCTGTCTTACTTTATAGGCTTTTCGTCACAGGTTGCAGATTTTATTTAAAAACAATTGTTAACTTAGAAGAAATATCATTTTCATTGTATATATAGTGTATATATGCCATATTTTAAAGATATTCATTACTATTAACTTAGTTTCTCTATATTTTCAATTAACTTAACTTTACTGCTCCTCTAATATTTGGGTTGTTTCTCTTTTGTGTTCCTTTAGATATTTTCTGTATACAAGGTTTGCTCTAGGTGGTTGAGCGAAAGAGAAGGCCAAGTGGCCTAGCTCTGCAACAGCAAATAAATAAATAAGTAAATAATAAATATCCATACATTAGTTATCTGGTTGATAGAGGCATGTACGAGCAATATTTGAACAATCTTATTAGTGTCAATATTGTTACCGTAAATAGGCAGCATATTAAAAAAGTCTTACATGATTCACTCATATGACTTTCTCTACCCTCTATCATTCATTAATGCAAATAAAAGCTATTTTAAGAAATTTTATTATTCTACTTTATTTTAATCGAGATAAACCTTTATATAAGTAGCTACATTACAAATTTCTTATAGATGCAAAGGGAATAGCGATAAGGTTGTGATAAACAGTTATTTTCGAGTAACGGTTATAACTGTCGCAGTTATAACACGATAACGGTTACATGTAACGGTTACCAGTAACGATTAGGTTATTTGTTTTCAGGGTTATCACATTCCCAGTCACATTAAACTATCGGTTACCAGTAACGATTAACCTTAACTACGTTTCAATACTAACGATGACGATACAGACTTATTTTCTTATTTGATGCCAATTAAAAAAATAATTTCTTTAGCTGTGTCAACACTTTGATATTACGGTGGCTCATAATTGCAAAATGCATTCGTACTTGCTACTACATTCCTGCACATACATAAGTACTACATATACACTAGTTCATACATAGGCTTCTCCCTATTGGCTAAGTTATTCATACCATAAGTGCGCCTCTCTTAGCACGTGCAGATGGGAACAGCCGGAATAAATTTAATAAATCTTATATGTTCCACCCGCATGACTCTCTCTACTCTTGTACAAACTATTTTACAAACGCTTATTCTCCATATACTTCATGTTAATCAGATAAACATTTTCAGAAACTTTTTTTATTGCTAATTTTCTTGTAGATGCAAGGGGAATATGGTAGGCTTTAAGCGATAGTCAAATTTTTTAAGGCTGGTCGCTATGTGGAGCATTCCATTCTCATTGCTGTCCAGGACATAAAAAATCGAATAATGAATTCCCATTCGAAAAAGTATAAGTATTGGAAAATTCAAACAAGGAATATCTCGGAAATGGTTCATGACAAAAAAAAGGTATATGACATAAATTGATTTTTAAGGAGATCCACATTTTTTGTCTAGTAAAAGTTTGTCTATATCTTATGGTTTACCAGTTACTCAAAAGTCATTCAGAATGAAGGACGTTTGGGGAAATTTCCCGAAAATTAATGATATACATTTCATCTGTCATCTTAAACATATGATATTTTAATCAAAATCGTTAGTCATTTTTTATAAAATAAAAATTTTCGAAAAATCTTCCATGTAAAGGGTAGTCTGGATTGGGGGAATTTTATTGAAAATCTTTGTGTGGCATCTTTGGAAGATACTGAAGCTAAATATCAAGTTTGGTATTTATCCGACTTTTGGTTTTTGAGTTATGCTGACACACAGACACACACGCACTTTTCTCTAAAAATGTTTTTTTGGATTCAGGGGACCTCAAAACATGTATTTTCTATGAAATCTAGGTATCGAATTTTTTGGTGGAATGCAATACTTCCTCTACTTACTTCATGAAAATCGAAGTCGGAAGCATTCTGTTGTACAATGTTAATAAAGAATATTCAACTTAGTTATGGTGTGTTTGGTGATGAGCCCTTTCAATTTCGAGGTTTGATTTGGGGAGTACTTTAATCCTGTCGTGTATCTGTCGGCCTTTCAGTGTTCTTTGTCATGCAAGGTTAAAGGCCTAAATATCCATGATAACAAATCCAAAAGAGCCGAAAGGCATACCTTCACACGTGCTTTTAGAATTCCAAACTTGGAGAAATTTCACGTATCTTCAAGAAATTTTAGAGGGTAGACGCTGAAATTGTACAACATTGGATCTTGATCCACCACTGTTAAAATTGAGCTTAGCGGCCCGCACATATTTTGTTATTAAACAGCATTAATTTTGTTCATAGTATTTGCTCGCAATGTATAAAAACTCGTGCAGCTATAATCGTATACACAGTGCTGACTGACCTCATATCTGAGGCCTCTGACCTATATTCGAAGCGATAATAAACAAAAATGTACTCTGTATTCACTCTTAGATTGGTCCGCAGCAAAACAAACCCACGTAGTCAGTGCACCATGGTGCAACACGGTAGCAATTATCCCAGGAAAGTAGTCCCATGCTAATCTCTGAATTTTAGAATGAATTTATCCTTAAATAGTATCATCTTCTATACAAATACCTAGAGTTTTATTTAACGCTGATTTATACCGTAAAACAGAGCTACAAGTCCCATGATTCAATTCGTTAGAGTCACCTGGCATCCGGGTAGGCGCAGAATATTGTTTACAGCCAGAAACCAGCAGCTGTATTTAGTATCATGGAGGACGGTGAATTTGCTCTTGTGTTTTCGTCGAATTACGTAAAGCATTAGCCGCGCAAACCATTGACTAGTGGTGAAAAAACAATAGTGTTGAATGTTTATTATAAGTTATGTGAAAAATATCCTACACTTTCCGCGAAAGAAATGGTGAAATTAACTTCTGAGTTCACTGGTGTTTCGAGTAAAAGTATAAACATTGCTTGTGCAGAAAAATCTAAACGAGAAAAGTGGTTACACCCGGGAAAAAAAAGCATATGAAATACGCGATGCAAGAATGTGGTGATTTTAAGAAGAATGCAATTCGCGTAACAGTGAACAATTTCTTTTTTAAAATGAGCCGCCAACAGTTAATAAAGTGCCGCTTCCAGAGAGCGAGTAAATTAGGTTATCGCATACCTGTTACTTTATTTTTCGATCATTTATTTTACAATTACCTATAATTATTATATGCGCAAACGTTTATTTTGTTGCAACTATGAATCTTATCACCTTTAACCCTTAACAGAATATGCTAGTCACCGTTTCAGTTGTCGAAATAAGGACTGTTCCTTTTTGCACTACGTGCCGCTTGTACTCGCCACATGGTCTGAAAGTGTGACAGTATTTCTAGTGCGAATGGCGGAATGATACATTATATCGGTGCACTGGTCACCTGGATTTTGTTTTGACGCGGATCAACCTAAGAGTGAATACGGAGTACCTGCAATTCTGTGCGGGGAAGACTCTACAAACGAAGAGACGACCTTGTTTGAAGTAACTATATACTTCCGCATAAGCGATACCAATGCTGCGTAAATACAGTAAATGATGTCAACCAGGCTCAGTAACCGTTAACGCGATAACTATAGTACTGTAGGCCTCCGACGAGAAAACGTTTGCGGAATGTTCTACTCTCCGGAGGTGTGAGGGGGGATAGTATCACGTGGTAGCTCACGATGATGTCATAAATAGATCTACTACATTTAAAAACGTTAGTATTCCAGCGTTTCACTTGGAGCATTGTGTAATTGTTTTCTAGTGATTTTTTTTAAGTTTCATTTACACCCCACCTTCAACTGCATTGGTCTTATCGGCGGCCTTTCCTTTGGAACTTACTGCCTATTGGCTATGGTGTTAACTCATGTAACTCTTGTCGTTGGGTTTCTTGCACTTTGGCTTTTTAATCATTAGATCATAGACATATTCACACTCTCATTCATACTTCCAGACTCTGGGGAGGATAAGGAATAATTCCCCCAACCGGGAATCGAACCCAGGACCCCTAGCACAATAGGCAGGTGCTCTACCGACTAGCTACGGGGGCAACCTTGTAGTAAGTATAAAGTTATTTACAATGCGGAGTAAGAAAGGAAGAACAATACACAGTCAAGTCCCAGAAATAGTTGTTAACGTTGTTCAAATCTGTGACGAGAAAGCAATAAAAAGCAACTGGTTATTCAACATTACTAGCAGAAGAGCGTATGTTTTCTAAGAGGCCTTAAGTCTTGTTGGTACTTGAAAGTAGAACCGTAATCTTTCTCAGACAGCGATAGAATTGTTGATGTCAACACATTCCTTACAGACACATCCTTGTGAGAGGAGCACCGTTATTGGGTAACTAGTTACCTTGTATTCGTTACTTTGGTAACCTTTATTGCGCAACTACCTACTTTGTAGCCGTTATAGCCGTTACTGAGTGACTAGTTACTTTGGTAACGGTTATAATGTAACCGTGACGTTATTTTCTGCTCATCCCTAATTAGCGATAGTCAAAATGTTTAAGAACGGATGCTACACGCCATTCTTAAAATTTCATACTCTTTCCATGACATCGCGAGAAACAATTGAAAATAGACAGGACTTAAAAGAATGGCAAATAATTCAATAATTCAAATCATTAATAACGGTTACCTCGGAAATGGCTTAAGGCACAAAAAAGTTACTTGACATAAATTGTGTATTTTAAAGACTCTACATTTTTTATGAAATAGTTTTCGTCTATAGCCTAACGTTTACCAGCTATACAAGGTTATACAAAATTCCTTCCGAATGAAGAGGAGTTTACAAGCTATTCCCTGAAAATTCAAGATATACTCTTTATTTGTAATGCATATATCTTTAGTATAAGGTATATTAATCGAAACCTTTAGAGCCATTTTTCAGAAAATAAAAAAGTTCGAAAAGCGTTCCATGTAAAGGGTAGTTTTGGGGGGGATTTTGTTGAAAATATTCGGGTTGCATTTTTGGAAGGCACTGAACTTTATCAAGTTTGGTATTTATCCGAGATTTCATTTTTGAGTTATGCTGTTCACAAATATACATACAAGGACCCTTTCTAAAAATGCATTTTTGCATTCAAGAGGCTTCAAAACATGTATTTCCCGCGAAATCTCGATATCGAATTTTTGGATGGATATCAATGCCTTCTCTACAAAACTATGTAAGTGGTAGAGCAAGTAAAAATATACATTATGTGTTTGAAAAGGTTTTTCTGGCATATTTTGCCGTGTAAAAGAGAAATGGAGTTCGTTGTGGACACATTATTCTATTCTGCGGAATCCAATCTTATTGAAGAAGAACGTGCACATAATAAATTTCCTTTGGTGTGTTTTGAAATTGTAATTGAACTCAGTCAGGGCTTAGTATCCAATTATAAATGTTTATTGAGTGGTATCACGTAAGAGAAGCTCCAATATAAATACTGCGGTTCTTCCAGCCAGCTGAACCTTCATCAAAGAGTCTTCGACCGCGCCACTAAAGATGTCCGAAGTTGTGAACGAAACATCTGGACAAGAAACTTCCAGTAGACCACAGAACCTTAACACAACTAAATAACTGTCTATTCCAAACCAGAGTTCAGTCTGATGTATACAAAAGCACGTGCTTCTGCTTGTCACGAACCTAAGCACACCCTTTTATGCAAATGTAAATAGTTTCTTAATAAATGCATTGTATCATGAAATATTGAGGTAGGAAAGGTATAGAACTGTATATTTTATTTTCATTATATAATAAATTGTTGCTAAAGGTAATGAGTATATAACTGACTGATAAAAGATTAAAAAATACGATTTTCTTAATGCCGTCTGCCATTGCGCTAACGCTGAGAGTGCGTAACACAGGAAAAATGATAAGCGAAGTCATTCATAATACGGTAGCAACGTATGCTTAGCTCAGGTCAAATCTTGTAATTTAGTCAATTGGTATTTGAGTTTTTATGGCAGAGGAAGTTGCGTATAGACTTTTCAAACACAAAAGCGGGAAAACCGTTAAAATGGCGAAAAACTAATAATACTAATGTATGCAACTCATTATTATAAAAATATCCGACACTTGCAGTAGTGAATATTACGAAACTAACATACGAGCTTACGGGCGTTTCAGTGAAAAGTGTAACTAAAGGGCGCAGTGAATATAGACATAATAGAAGAGAATATAATTTGAAAACTTTTTTGTGTGCGAAGTGTTGTGGATAAGCTTGTCATTAACTTGGAGAAAAGTTCGGGATTCCAATATAGCAGCTGAGTCATCTTTGGAGGATTGGATTTGGGTGTTGCACCTTTGTCTGAGGATTGTGGTTAACGAAAGTAAAATGTTCATTTCCGCATGCTTATAAAATCGATTGTTACTTCACACAGGGCACCGTTGTGTAGATTGAAACAAGTTTCAGCTGCATGTGATATGCAGCAAGCACTGCTACAGGATGAAGCAGCGTTAGGGGCGAAGATTCCAAACTACTTTCGTGCGGGTAATACAAAGAGTTTGTTTACAATAAAGGGCACTCTGGTTGTTGTAGTTCCGACTCCGGCCGTGAAAACCTGGCTTTACTCATTATACATATCAGTTATGTTCTATTATAGCATTCATGTACCGATCGAAGTGACTCCACGGTAAGTCTGAGACACTATTCGGGAGGACTTAGGTTGGATTCCTGTCGACCGCCCACTCTGACCTTGCGGTTTTCGTGGTTTATCCTGGTCGATAGGCGAATGTTGGTGGTTTCTCATCTAATGCAATTCCCTTTTATTTCCCTTTTATCTTATCATGTTTAGGTTTCCGTGGCGTATGGCGGTGCCCTGAGGATGGTGCACATGCTTGTATAAAGGAAAGGATATTCCCCTTGGACACTAGAGGGTACTTGGCTGATGTGGTGGGACGTTCTTCGAGTCAGGAACTGTTAGGAACGTCCGCACTTCTCTGCCGCTTGTAGCCTCTTGTGCTTCCTTCACTTCATCCCTTCCTCCTGAAGGGTGGTATTGCAATAGAACTCTCGTAGGCTGTAGTACGTGAGGTATACCCTATACCATATAGTATTCATGTAAAAAATCATTCTTCTATCCACGTTGTTATTCACGATATTTAAACTTTCTCTACTACGTACGTAGTAGGAAGAGAAGGTATTGCATTCCAACCAAAAATTCGATACAGAGATTTCGCGGAAATACATGTTTTGAGTCCCCTTGATAAAAAAAAGAGAATAACGTCCCTGTGAGAGAGAAAGAGAGAGAAAGCAGCAGAGTAAAAAATGAAAGGTCGGATAACTACCAAACATAGTATTTAAGTTCAATATCTTCCAAAGATGCGATAAGAAGATTTCCAAGAAAATCCCCCTATCCCCCACTACCCCTTACATGGAATTTTTTTTCCAAATTTTTTACTTTCTAAAAAATGACTTGTGATTTTGATTAAAAGCAATCAACATTTTAAAGATATTTACATGAATTACCAGGTGAGTCAGCTGCGCCTATTTATTTTTGAATTTATGCAACGTGCTAAGCGACATATGCGACATACGCCTTTCTTGAATGCCTTCTAATGGCTGATTTGCATAACACTTTATACAGGAGGGATAGATAACTCAGTGCATAAGTGTTTTACGGGGCAGAATGCAATCGCTATGTATGTCGATGCAAAAAACATTCCACTCTGACACTGGGAGCTAGAGCAGCACTTTTAGCCAATTTTACAAACTTTTATTCCTTAGCATACATTTATGCACCCCTTTGAAAACGCCCCCGAAGGAACAACCTATCACATTTATCGGTTGATAAAACCATTTGAAAACAAAATGGCAGATCTACCAGTGCGACCAATTGGATTTAAGCCGTTAGTCAATGTTGCACAGCCTTGTCAAAAATGCTAAGTATTAGGTAGATAACTTTGTTTCTGTCACAAACTATGGCATATTTATATTATAAAGTACTTTAATGACTGATGCAGTTTCTTTATTTGAGTTAAAACTACCAAATCGAGCTCAAAACACTGTATGAAGCTGCAAAAATCGTGTAAGGATTCGAAGTGGGGTCTAGTTCTACGATTACTAATTCGTATAGGAACCTAAGATCGCAAGGTAGCATTAACCGAATGGTATCATGTTTGCGTTGGCACAGTGCCACATCTGTTTGGGTCCAAGTTCAAACTTTTTCTTACCTTTCGTTTTCTCTTTTTGGGTCTATAATTTGATATTATTACACAAATAACCATTTTTGATAACATAAGCGTGTACAAAATGGAATAATCGACATGTTTTCCACAGCAAAGCCCAAAGCTGCTGGCACTCATACTTAAAGAATGCAGGCAGATTACACGCGCATGTTACAACATGCCAAGAGGTCTCTCCGGCAACGTACACAAATGTGCACTGATGAAGGGATTGTCATTTTGAACATTTATTTCGTTGATGAAATCCACATCCACGCTCTTTAACAATTTATTGTTCTGTTTACCCCTGAACTTAGCAGATTTACAACTCCTTTGTCAGTAAAAGTGAAACATAAGGTTTAAACATGAAACAAAAACTGTTAGATTTAATATTGTCGATATCCGCCCAAAAGAATCAAAGCTAACTACGTAGCGCGGTTTACAACACAGATATGGTACAGATTATTACGGTAAACATGATACACAATTATCTGATTGTAATTGCTGTGTCTTTGGCTCACAGGGGAGGAAATAAAAAAAATCTGATTTGTTACACTCACATGACTTTCTCTACTCTTGTACAAACTATTTTTACAAACTCTTATTCTCCATATGCTTCATGTTAATGGAGATATCGAGATGTTAATCTTATTGGTAATTTTCTTGTAGATGCAAGGGGAATTGGTAGGCTTTAAGCCAGAGGTGGCGAAAACGTGACTCGCGAGTTATTTTGACTCGCAGGCGCACGATCCCTCTCTGCAACCATAGGTTTGATTTTCACATGCTGCTTAGTGACGCCATGCGTGTTGCATATTTGGTGACTCGCGGAAGGAAGTCGTTTTCGCCACCCTTGCGTTAAGCAATAGTCAAATGTTTTAAGGGCTGGTTGCTATGTGGCGCATTACATGGACAAAAAATGAATAACAAATTTGAGAAAAAGTATAAGTATTGGAAAATTTAAGGATATACTTAATAAAAAAAATCTGATGTGTTACACTCGCATGACTTTCTCTACTCTTGTACAAACTATTTTTACAAACGCTTATTCTCCATCTACTTCATGTTAATCGAGATAAGCATTTGCAGACTCTATCTTATTGCTAATTTTCTTGTAGATGTAAGGAGAATATATATTTACAAGGACAATATAGAAATACAGTAGCCTTTAAATACATACATATCTCGTAACAGCTGGTTGCTAGGTGCAGCACCATTCCCTTTGCCACAGATTAATACTCTTTGCATATCCAAGACAAAAAAATGAATAACGAATTCCCATTTGAGAAAATAAGTACATATTGAAAAATCTGATGTGTTACACTCACATGACTTTCTCTACTCTTGTACAATCTAATTTTACAAACGCCTATTCTCCATATGCTTCATGTTAATCGAGATATCGAGATGTAAATCTTATTGGTAATTTTCTTGTAGATGCAAGGGAAATATGGTAGCTTTTAAGCGATAGTCAAATATTTTAACGCTGGTTGCTATGTGGCGCATTCCATTCTCTTTGCATGTCCAGGACATAAAAAAATGAATAACGCATTTGAGAAAAGTATAAGTATTGGAAAATTTAAGGAAATAACAAGCAATATCTCGAAAACGGTTCACTCAACAAAAGAAATGTATATGACATAAGTTGTGTATTTTAACGCGATCTACATTTTTTGTGTAGTAAAATTTTATCTATCTCTTATGGTTTACCAGTTATACAAAAGTCGTTCACAATGAAGAATACTTTTGGAGACATTCCCAGAAAATTCGAGATATACATTTTATTTCGCATGAGAATATCTTAAACATATGATATTTTCATCAAAATCGTTAGAGCCATTTTTGAGAAAATTAAAATTTTCGAAACATCTTCCATGTAAAGGGTAGTCTGGGGTGGGGGAATTTTCTTGAAAACCTTCGTGTCGCATCTCTGGAAGATACTTAACCTAAATACCAAGTTTGGTGCTTATCCGACTGTTCGTTTTTGAGTTATGCTGTTCACAGACACACACACACACACACACACACACACACACACACACAGACACACACACGGACATGTTTCCAAAAATCCTTTTTTTGGATTCAGTGTTTCTCAAAACATGTATTTCCGGTGAAATCTCGGTATCGAATTTTTGGATGGAATGCAATACTTCCCCTACTTACTATACGTAGTAGAGAAAGTAAAAATAAATACATTAGTATACTAAAATACAGAAAATAAACACAAGGAGAAAAAAAAGAACCAAAACCATATGATGTTTGTATTAGATTCGAACCTAAGAAGCTAACCTTTGCTTCACCACATTCCTACAGCTAATCCACTCGGATAACTCATTCTTTCCCACTGTTTGGGAGAACATTCCTCTACCTCCTTGCAAGCATTATATCCATAAAAAAACGCTTTGTTTAAGCCTTTTGCAGCTTCTTGGTTCTCATTCAGGCCTTTAACCATAATGCTGGTTGCGTATAGTACCGAATAGAAGGGCAAAGCTACAATAACAGTTTGTTTACTAAAGGGGTCTATGTTTTCACACTAGACTACAAACTGCGGGGTGCATAGATACGAATACCTAGGGGCAGCTGACTCACCTGGTGTATATATATATATATATATATATATATATATATATATATATTGAATTTTCTGGGAATAGCCTATGAAGTCCTCATTCCGAAGGAATTCTGTATAACCTTGTATAACTGGTAAACATTAACCGTTAGAGGAAAACGTACTGCACAAAAAATACAGAGCTCCTTAAAACACACAATTTGTTTCAAATAACCTTTTTGTGGCATCAGATATTTCCGAGGTATCCGTTATTAATGGTTCGATTTATTCAATACTTAGCCATTCTTTTCAAGTTCCATCGATTTTCAGTTGTTTCTTGCGATTGCATGGAAACAGTAATGAATTTTAAGACCAGCATATAACGTCCAGTTCTTAAATATTTGACTATCGCTGTTCTATTTGTATATATAACGAAACATGCAATGTAGCTACTTCTGCAAAGGTTTATCTCGACTAAAGTGAAGTAGACAGAAAAATAAATTGCATCAGAATAATTTATACAGTCAGTAATAAATGATAGAGGTAGAGAAATTCATGTGAATGTGACACGTCAAAATCTTTTATCGAGAAATTATTTCCATTTAAGCAGTGTTTGTTTAGTAACATAAAGCGTAGGATAGGATAGGACTAGGAGTGGAGGGAACTTATCACCTCCACCTAAGCACATCTTTGCACTTTGGCTCCTGAGTAGATGCCCCCTGGAAGGAAGGGATGAGATGAGAGGAGACAGAGAGTGGCTGGACCAAGAGGAGGCACGACAGGCAAAGGGCAGGGTCCCTGGCGTTTGCAGATTTAAACTCGCCGGATGGTAGCTGCTGCCGCCGGCTCCCCTCCCGCCCTGTAGGCTCACACATCCCCAGGGGGGGGGGGCCGGGACTCGGAGACCGCCTCATTCCTGGAAAAAATATAAAAATAAAAAATAGAAATAGAAATAAAAATAATAAAAATAAAATCTGCATAGCTAACCGCCAGGCTTCTAGATTCTATACCTGGCCTTATTATGCATACTTTATTTTTCCACTTTATTTAAATCTTTCAATACCTATTTTACATTTTGCAGAAATTATTACAACTAAACTTCTATCAAACTACTGGTTACTGGATTCCAGTAACCTTACTATCTACTTCTATTCTAATTCCTAAAACAGTCCTTTTACTACTTCTACAATTTTCACTTCAACAAAAATATACTATTAATTCAAAAATTCTAATTTACAAAAAGATCAAATTGTTATTTTATCATTCTAACTAGTTAACAAACTCTACATTATCCTTCAACTCTAAAATTACTAAAGACTGTTTCCTAACAGGTTTACTCAAAGCATCCTTTTCCCCTGCCAGGCACACGCCGAGACCTCACGCCGAGACCTCCTGCCGACACTTGCAACCCTGAAAGAGACCAAACAGATGAAAGGTGTAGTTAAATGAGAGTGGTGAGACAGAAAATTCGGGGAATGTAATGAACCATCTCAATAATTGCATAGCGACTCGGAGAAACTCCCGAAAAAACCCGTGGGTCACGAAGATCGGCAACGGGAATCAAACCCACGACCTCCACAATGCGGTCCACAGACGTTACCGCTTGAGCCACCCCGCTCGGTTGCATAAAGCATTCAGAAACACCCTTGAAATGTTCAACCGCGGGAACGAACTATTGCCCTGAAAAGAAACTACTTTCAGACCACGTTGTTGAAAAAATGTAAACATACAACGTAAAATATTTTGAAAACTGTTAGGGCTAGCACCACAAAAAAACACATATAGTGTTTTGTAACTAGCTCTACCTTCTGTAGTAGGTTTTGTCTGTCATTTATAATTTCTCTGTTACACAAAATGTTAGACTGTATAATTTTATATTGCTTTTCTTTGATTAAAAAACCATATGTTTAAGATACGAGTATTTGTGTGACAAATGAAACGTATATATTGAATTTTTTTGGGAATTGGGGCGAAGTCCTCTTCATTCCAACTACTTTTGCATACTCCTAAACCGTAAGACAAAATCATACTACACAAAAAATGTAGATCTCGTTAAAGCACACAATTTATGTCAAAAATTTTTTTTTTTTGATTTTGTGCAGTTAATCATTTCCGAAATATTTCTTGTTTTTGGTTTGAATTTCAAATACTTTTCTAAAATTTGAAACTGTTATTCGTTTTTCTTTCTCCCCTTGTTTTCTTCTTGCCAATGCAAAAAGAGAATGGAATTTCATAGCTATAACAGTGGTCCGCTCTTATAAGATTTGACTAGTTATCGCTTAAAGCCTACTGTATTCTCGTAATTCCCTTGTACCTACAAAAAACATGCAGTAAGACAGTTTCTGAAAATATTTCTCTCGATTGACACGAAGAAGACAGAAGAATAAGCGTTTGCAAAAATATTGAGTGAGTAGAGAAAATCGTGTGAGTACAACACATGAGATTTTTTATTTTTTACAGTGACAGGACCTCCTCCCTGATTGAACCGAGCGAGATGGCGCCGCGGTAATGTGTGCGACACGCATTCGCGGGGTCTCGGGTTCGATTCCCGGCGACCGTTCACTCTGGTCCGTGCGTTTTTTGCGGTTTCCCTGGGTCGACAGATAAATGCTGGAGTGGGCGACTCTCGTGTTCCCCATTTCCTGCACCCATCATCTTTCTTGTCATCTGTGTCAGGTTTTAGGACCACGCGAAGGTGTTCGGCGGATTGCGGCTGGGCGGCGGCTGTGTAGAAGTTTCATCCTGACGTCGTCGGCTGGAACGCGCCACTGTGTGGTTTCGGGCGAGACCTCCTTCGGGGGACCCCCGGAGGTTCGGGACCCAATAGAGTGGCCTCGGGCGGCGTTGGAGGCATTCAATCTGCAAACGTTAGGGACCCCGTCTATGCTTGCGCCCGTAAGCATCCGGATCTGGTCGCCCTTCGGGTCTCTCCCCTCATCCCTACCTCCGAGGGTCACGATAGAAGCACAAGGGGTGACCTGCGTGCGGTGCTCTCCCGGTTTCGGGGGCCTCCTCCGTTCTCGTACCTTCATCTTTACCTTCCTGGCTGTCCTCATAACTGGAAAATGCCGGGGAGACACCCTGAACTTAGGTCTGGAACGTTTCCTTCTGCCCCAGTTGTTCCGATCTGTTTTAACTTTTCCAGTAACATTTGTATAGCAATTACGTATGCGTCAACTGAACAACAGATCACCTAAAAGGACGTGGATTAGGCCTACTTTGGCAATGGCAATTTGTAAAGTGTCTTTTTCCCTCATATGTATATATATACTTTTAATAACATTTCGTAAACGCTGTTTCTTTTAAATTTATCCATAAAACCTGGCTCCTTCCGAAATACATTAAAAAAGCTCACAACGCTTTTAGATTTAACACTTTTTATGTTTAACCATTCCCTTAAAGAAATTATAAAATGGTTCTCTGCACATGTCTTATTAAATTTATTTTATTTTTTATTTTCAGCATATAGGGCGGCGCCGTGGCCGAGTGGTTAGACCGCTCGCCTTCCACCGAGGCAGCCCGGGTTCAATCCCAGGGACCTGCATGTGGGATTTGTGGTGGACAAAGCGGCGTCTGGGCGGGTTTTCTCCGGGTTCTCCGGCTGCCCCCGCCATTCATTCCACCAATGCTCCATCATCACCTTTCCTTTCATTCATTTCACCAACATTTCGTTTCATCTACTTCCTTCATCCTATACCAGGCATCGGGCTGATCACCCATCCTGGATGCTCTGTCTGATCCTCGACGGGCCTCTGACCCCAGGCACCCGCTTGTAAGTCCTGGGGGGTGTAAGTCCTCCATAAGAGGAGGGTAAACAGATAATGAATGAATGAATTTTCAGCATATAAATAAAGTTAATTCACCACTATCACACACTGTCCTCCGTCACGTAACTTTAGAAATAATTTTGAATCTTTACTCACCAAACATGTAGAACAGAGAAAATTTTGACGAGTCCAAAAAAATCTTTATACTATACTATATCTTTATACTATATTTGATAGTCTTTTGTACTATTTACGCGCATGTGTCGCTTGGGCGTGTACGGCAAGATCTCTTGTATGGCGGCTAACTACTCTTTCACGACCTGCCGGGAGCCTCTCTTCTCAGATGTTTTCCCCACTGGCCGCTAGAACTGTCGCCAAGTGATTGGCCAATACTCGACCAACCAGTATTCTTTTTAGTAGGCTGTTACCAACTGCTCATGACGTCACAACTGTTCAAGTCCAAAATCTCCAAATGTTCTAGAGATGCTGTCGTCATAGAGATGGAGGAACGGGGAGGAAGAACATCCAAAATGGCTCACTTCCTGAAACTCCTTTCCCAGTTGTCATTTTGTCTCATGTTCATTTCGTGATCAAAAGTATCCAGACACCTGGCTGAAAATGACGTACAAGTTCGTGGCGCACTCCATCGGTAATGCTGGAAGTCAATATGGTGTTGGCCCACCCTTTGCCTTGATGACAGCGTTCACTCTCGCAGGAATACTTTCAATCAGGTGCTGGAAGGTTTCTAGGGGAATGGCAGCCCATTCTTCACGGAGTGCGGAACTGAGGAGAGGTATCGATGTAGGTTGGTGAGGACTGGCACGAATTCGGCGTTCCAAAACTTCCCAAAGGTGTTCTATAGGATTCAAGTCGGGACTCTGTGCAGGCCAGTCCAATACAGGGATGTCATTGTCGTGTAACCACTCCGCCACAGCCCGTGCAGTATGAACAGGTGCTCGATCGTGTTGAAAGATGCAATCGTCATCCCCGAATTGCTCTTCAACAGTGGAAAGCAAGAAGGTGCTTAAAATATCAATGTAGGTTTGCGCTGTGATCGTGCCACGCAAAACAACAAGGGGTGCAAGCCCCCTCCAGGAAAAACACGACCACACCATAACACTACCACCTCCGAATTTCACTGTTGGCACTACACACGCTGGCAGATGACGTTCACCGGGCATTCGCCATACCCACAGGCTGCCATCGGATCGCCACATTGTGTCCCGTGATTCGTCACTCCACACAACGTTTTGCCACTGTTCAATCGTGTAATGTTGACGCTCCTTACACCAAGCGAGGTGTCGCTTGGCATTTTCCTGCGTGATGTGTGGCTTAAGAGCAGCCGCTCGACCATGGAATCCAAGGTTTCTCACCTCACGCCTAACTGTCATAGTACTTGGAGTGAACATGAAGCAGTTTGGAATTCCTGTGTGATGATCTGGATAGATATCTGCTATTACTCTTCACGATCCTCTTCAAATGTCGGCGGTCTCTGTTAGTCAACAGACGAGGTCGGCCTGTACGCTTTTGTGCTGTACATGTCCCTTCACGTTTCCACTTCACTATCACATCAGAAACAGTGGACCTAGGGATGTTTAGGAGTGTGGAAATCTCGCGTACAGACTTCTGACGCAAGTGATACCCAATCACCTGACCACGTTCGAAGTCCGTGAGTCCATTTTGCTGTTTCACGATGTCTAATGACTACTGAGTTCGCGGATAATGAGCACCAGGCAGTAGGTGGCAGCACAATGCACCTAAGATGTAAAACGTATGTTTATGGGGGTGTCCGGATACTTTTGATCACATAGTGCATCTCCAGTATCACAGACTGTGGTGCCGTATGTAATAAGAATGAGCCTTATACACTATGAAAGGAATTCTACTCCTTGTTTACGTAAGATAAAGCCGTCATAATATACAGATGAACTGCGCAATGAGAATCTATGACACTACCCTTCTGCACTTTTTATCAGTTTTGCACCCTTTATTTATGTGTGAGTAATAATTTTATTTTACAGCGGTAATCGTTATTGGAAACAATGGAAAATAGGATTTTTTCTGGCAAGATTTGCCAAGAAAGAAAGACGTGGAAGGCAGGAGCATGTTACCCAAAGAAAGTCGAAAAGAAGAGAACAGCAGATAAAATACTAACCTAAAGGACAAAAAGAGACGATATAGCAGAGAAAACGGGACATAACAGACCCTGTACCCCCTGCAGAAGGTATTTTACAACAGGGGCACTTATTGTTTGATTTTAATAGTCTTTCGGAACAGTGAAAAAACTTTTGGCTCCTTTCCGTGATAACAAAAGAGATTTTTGTTGTAAATGAAAATGGTCCTCTAACATAACGTCATAAAAATACCGAAACAGCCGTTCACAATGCCTGCAGAGCTATAACAGCAAGAAAAATCACTTCGATAGGAGCCTTATCGATTGGCAGACAATCTCTAAGTCGACTCTCGAAGGCTCGTCCACGTTTCCTTTATTACGACTGACTAAGAAAAATGTCTCGGAACTTGGCAAGTACTTGTGAAATGATTTAGTGCAGAGTGCGCCATAAAACAATGTAATTTATTACTGGAGAGGACCTTTTCAAATGGCTAATATCTCGACACACAAAGAGCTGCCGCGTTCGAATTGCCTCCTCTTCATATCGGTAATTGGTGCAGGGGAAAAGAGAAGGAAAACCTTAAGAAATTTCTCATTTTCCGACACGTCAATTTAGTTTCGTTTCCTTATTCTTCTTCTCCTCCTTCTCCCTTTCCTTCGTTAGCGATGATCAGTTCAAAAGGAGTCTGGAATCCCTTCGTTTTAAGTTTATGCAGCCTTTATTAAACCCTCCCCTTCGCCCGCTATTGTTCTTTGTTTACGTTAGATGGCAGTAACTGCTGAATTTCAATGAGATGTGACCTTCTGCGATTTCTGACGTATGAAAATTAATGGAGATCTCAAACCCCAAGTCTGCCATTTACGGAGGCTTGTCACCAGTGTGCTTATTTATTCATTACTGATGTCCTATAGTGTCCTGTAGTAATGTTTGTCTACTGGAACTGAGACCTAAGGAAGGAAATGGATCCTAGCATACGGTAACATTTCCTCTGAGACGCCTAAAGTAACATGTTGCACTGCAATATTAAGCTACCAATACATAGGCAAGTTTCGAGATGTCCTAAAATAAAATTGAAAAGTTATACATTAATTTTATTTTACGTCGCTTTAACTCTTTAGTCATATCGCGACGGATCTGGTGGATAACTCTTAGAACGACATGTGATGGACAGTTAGTCTTCTAGGTCTCATCCCTGTAATCACGCGCTCCGTCACGTGTTACAGAGACCCAAGGGCACAGCTACCGAATCTTCTGCTTCGGGCCGTGCAGACGACATTAGGGTGCCGTCCAGTCCAACCGCCGCCCCCACACAGAAAGGCGGACAGTTAGCCTTCTAGGTCTCATCCCTGTAACCACTTGCTTTATGCCGTGCAGATGGCATTAGGATGCCATCCAGTCCAACCGCCGCCATCACACAGAAAGGCGGGCAGCTAGCCTTCTAGGTCTCGTCCCTGTAAACACCCGCTTCAGCCGTGCAGATGACATTAGGGTGCCGTCCAGTCTAACCGCTTACATTTTCTGTAGATAGATGGCATAGCATTCGCTATTACCACTTATTTTTCGTTTTAGTATTGTTTTAGACTTAAGGTGTTAACTTTGGGTCGTGGTATTAAATATCCAATCCAGTATTTACCTTGGCGACTGAGGAAAATCGCGAAAAATCCTCCTTGGTCGGCCCACGGGATTTGAACCCGGGACCTCCCGAATGCGGACCACAGACTTTAGCGCCTGAGCCATCCTGCTCGTTTAAAAATTACTCTCTATTGTTTATTAGTGGACATACAAATTATTTTTACGAAAGTTTATTTTCCTATCTACTTCATTTTAATCGAGATAAACCTTTCCGTTTACACATTCCGTTACGGATATAAAGGGAATACAATTGAACGCTATACGCTGGCCTTAAAATCCCATGCTCTTTTCACCACATTACGAGAAACAACTGAAATTCGACAGGACTTGGAAAAATGGCTAAATATTGTACAATTCCAACCATTAATGACAGATAGATATCTCTGAAATGGCTGATGACACAGAGAAAAAGAAATTCCGTGTCTTAAATCTACATTTTTTGTACAGTACGTTTTCATTTTCACTAAACGTTTACACAAGATTATACAAAATTCCTTTCGAATGAAGAGGACTTCACAGGTTATTTTCAGAAAACTCAAGATATGCATTTTGAAGGGGTTTTATTGTTGCGTTTGCACCACATTTAGGCACCAATTTGCGGAAAATTGTTTCTCGGAGTGCTCACCTCACGTACGGTACAAACTTTCCGGTGCCTTCGCTCCACGTTTAAGAATCAACTTTTTATTTTAATGTTTATTTAAATATTAAATATGTATGCCTCGCCTTCATCAGTAGTATTTTATAGAGCACGTATCTCTTAACAGGGCTGGTACGGCTAAAGAATGAAGACTTACACAAATTATAATTGTATTGTACTTTTTTTTATTAATCCTTCACACGATTAAATAACACTTCACTGATGTATCCTATGGAGGGGTACTTCAAACTACGGAGTTCTTCGGGAGGTAGGATGCTGGGAAGATGCTGTATTTGCTAAACTAAACGTAGTTAGGTACTGGCTGCGAATAATTAAAGGTGATCAAACAACTCTGAAAGCAATATGTTATCGTCATCAAATGAACAACATAGAGCATCCAAAATGGTGGGCGGCGGGGTTGCAACGCGAATTATCAAAAATTGGCTTAAATGATATCTGGCAAAGGGGTAATGAAAATACACACAGTGCCGTGAGAAAGGTCAAAAGACGACTATGCGATATAAACAGGCAGAAAATAGAATCTGAATGTAGACAAAGATCAACATTGGAGCTACAAAATGAAATAAACACTAGGTGGGATAAGGAAACATATATTTTGGAATTGAGTATAAAACAGAGGACTGGAATAGCATGGCTTAGGTTGGGAGGGTGGAAAGCTCGCAAGATTGTTGATGACGATGGCAGGAGGATTTGCCCATTATGCGGGGAACAAGAAGACTGGACGCATATTTTGGCAGCATGCGTACAGACGGAGGGTATTAGGAAAAAACTATTACCGGAAGTATTTTTGGCTTCCAACAGACGGAGGACAGCATGCTGGGACAAGATTCTAAACAGCCAAAACTGGCCAAGCTTGGGCACATACTTAATGGAAGTACGTGTACTAAGAGATAAGGTGTTTATGTAATTTTTCTTTAAACATATGTGGTGCTTGAGTACTTGTGCGCGACTGTGTGTGTGTGTGTGTGTGTGTGTGTGTGTGTGTGTATGAGTGTGTGATTCAGAGTGTTTTTTCAATTTTATATGTATGTATATAGTGCGGTGATTATAAAAAAAAATAATTGTTTTCTGGTTGATACTGCAAGTCACGTATACAGACCAGGTATTTTTCTAGAGAGCATGTACGGTCTTATGACCCATGTGACTGTGTTATTCAATTAATGTAATACTAAATACTTAATAAATACCACCACTACTACTATTATAGAGCAGTGATATTATTGTTAATGTACTTTCAACAGGTAAACTTTATATTATTCTCACCGCAATGAATTTTCATGTTTCACACTGAACCTGTACCAAAGCGAAACTGCTAAGGTACGCTCTCTTGTAGCGTCTAGCGTTTGAATTTGTAGATTTTCTCTATTTCAAGTCTCTGATTGGCTAAGCCTACTCCAATAGAATACCTTTATTTAACTTTTAGCTTTTCTAGTTTTTTATTGGCTATTCATAAACTGTTTTAAATATTACATTATTATTGATCCAAGAATTATTAGTAGCGTTTTTTAAACTTTCTAATTTATTGTTGTCTCAAGGTTACCTTATTGTTAGCAAGTTTCGGCTTTTACTTTGTAATTCTCTTTGTTACGGAAAGCAGCTTGCTTCTATTCTCACAGCTCCTACATTGTTAAACTACGTAACACATTCATATAACATTATTATACATGTACATAATAATATAATACAATGACTGTAATATACACTTTATATATTATAGCATACATATATTGCTTTAAGACGGGCTGTTATTATATTTTATATTATATAATTAGACTGATATCATTTAAGTGATAAAAATGCTGCCTCAATTTTATATGTAATGTAGATATCGATGTAAATATGGCATTTTAATAAAAAAAAACGCTTAGAGACATTTTTAGAGAAAAAAATCTTTGTGTGGCATGTTTGAACCTTAATATCAAACTTTGTATTTATCCGACTTTTCGCTTTTGAGTTATGTGTTTCACAGACACACACATCCGCGCGCGGGCCTTTTTCTAAAAACGCTCTTTATGGCTTCAGGAGTTCTAAAAAACGGCGAAACCTCAGTATCAAAATTTTGGGTGAATGCAATACCTTCTCTACCTACTAGGTACGTGTTATAGAAAGTAAAAATATGATGTGTCACACTCGCATAATCACTTATATTAAGTAATAATACAAAAAATAGTTCTTTTATTCACGTTACCTTAAAATAACTATAAACAAGAAGGCCCTTGTTCGCCTACCTTATGACAGCTTTTACTTTTTCTGACACCCTACTTATTGTAGATAGAGGAAGGATTGTATTCCATTCAAAAATTTGATATCGAAAGTTTACTGGAAATACATGTTTTGAAGCCCAAGAAACAAAAAAATAGTAAAAGCTCCGCGAGTGGATGTGTGTTTGATAACAGCACAATTAGAAATGAAAACTCGGATAAACACTAAGCTTCTTATTTGTCTTCAGTATTTTCCAAGCAAACGACATCAAGAGTTTCAAGAAAATTTCTCACTCCATACTACCCTTTACACCAAAAATGTTTGTTCGATTGAAACGATGTTCAATCGAAAATCGTTGCGTTGGATTTTCTCAGAAATGGGTATAAGAATTTTGATTAAAATAATATTTACATGCTTAATAGAGCGTATATCTTGAAGTTTCTGCAAGTAGCATGTAGTTTTATAATTGGTAGAACGTAAGAGATAAGCAGAAAGCTACTATACAAAATGTAGACCATTACAGCCATATTTGAGAAAATCAAAATGTGGGGCAGTATTTTTAACACTTAAATGATTTCAGTCAAATTATATAATATATAATTCAATAACAGCCCACCTTGAAGCAATATATATATATATATATATATATATATATATATATATATATATATGTAATAATTTTTAAAATGTATGTAACAGTCATTGCATATGCTTATATTATTGTAAACATGTTCAATAATGTTATGTGAATGCATTACGTAATTTAATAATGGAGGAGCTGTGAGAATAATAAGTTGAAAGTTGCTGACAATGAGGTAACAATAAGGTAACCTTGAGGCAATAATGAGTTTGAGAGTTTAATAATACTACTTCTGATTATTGGAGTAACAATAATGAAATTTTAGTGACAGTTTATAAAATAGCCAATCAACAACCAGAAAGAGCTTTAGCTAAAAGAAGGTATTCTATTGGATTAGGAATAGCCAATCAGAGACTTTAAATACAGAAATTTACAAGTTTAGGAGGTTGAAAGCAGTTCAGTTGCCTGCAGACAGCGTTACTAAACAGACGCAAAGAGTGTCCTCAAGAAATATAATATGTATTCGTGTAGGACGAGAAATAAGTTTCTGTTAAAAAGTGTAATTAATTAATAAAAAGAATCTCACAGCTCTCTATATCAGTGAACTGTTATGTAATTCGTATCAAGCATTAATAAAAGGAGTAAGCCAAGAGAAACGTGTCTCTAACAATAATAGTGACATATATAATATTTAAAGAAACAGTTTAATTACAAAGTTAATATTTTTTTTAAACTTGGGGCAAAGGCCACCTGAAAGTACATTTGGAGCGAAGGCTACCGGAAACTGTTTACTATACGTGCGGTTGCAACTACTACAAGTTCGGTTTCCCAACAGTTGAAATATAATACAACTCCTACAATTTAAACTACTTCAAATTGACGCCCAAAGCGTGGTGCAAATAACATAACAAACCATCTTCCCAAATTGGCGTCCATACGTGGAGCTAATAAAATACCTTTCTCAAATGAACGAACATTTTTCTAAGTAAAGGGTAAATTATAGCGGGAGAAGTTCTTTAAAAACACTTTTGCGAAAAGCTGAACTTAAATATTAAGTTTGATATTCATCCAAATTTTCATTTTTGAATTATGCTGGTCTCAGATAGACAGACAGAGAGAGAGAGAGAGAGAAAAAAAGCCGTTTTCTAAAAATGCTTTTTCATGTAAGGGATCTCAAAACAATATTTATGGTGAAATGTCGATATCAAGCTTTAGGTGAAATGCAATACTTCTTCTATCTACTATTATAAAGGTATAAAGAAAGAATAACAATTATTATTATAACTCAGAAGATACACGAAGGCGTCTACGCAACTAAGGCCGTCTGTGCGGCATCACGCTGCCTACATGTGTTTACCCAAGAACACGACCATATAACCATAAAAGTCTACTTTCCGATTAACTCAATAGTAACAACAAGTAGATGGTACAGCAATTCCACAACATAAATTTCGGCTATAAGGTACTCTCTGAATCGTGTGTATTAATGAATTTACAGATAACTATCGCAACATGAACGATAACAAAAACAATGCGATTTGAAAAGCAAAACCAATTTTAAAATTAAGTTTTCTTTATATATTAAATTATACCTCAGATTATAGCATTACATCATACTCCTCCTCATCGTCTCATCTCTGGATAGAAAGTGGGGTCGGCATGGAACGAAACGCAGGATGATACCGTTGAGGCAGTATTTTAATACTTGAATAATTTCAATTGAATTTTTTATAACAAGTAAGTTCAATAGCAGCCCGCCTTGAAACAATATGTATATAATAATTATTTAAATGTATGTAACTATCATTGCAAATGCTTATTTTTATTGTAGACATGTTTTAATAATGTTATGTGAGTACATTACATATTTAATAATGCAAGAGCTGTGAGAATAATAAGTTTTAAGTTGCTAACAATGAGGCAATAATGAGTTTGAGAGTTTGAATGTTACTATTCATGATTAGAGCAACGATAGTGTAAATTCAGTAACAGTTTAAAATTAACCAATCAATAGTAAAGAAAAGTTTTAAGTAAAATTAAGATATTCTATGGGACTAGGATTAGCCAATCAGAGACTTGAAATACCGAAGCTTACGGGTTTAACGGTTGAAATAATGTTCAGTTGCTGGCAAACCTTGGTAGTGACCGGATGAAAGATGTGTTCTCTAGAGAAATATTACGTATTCGTGTGTAACGAAAATTATGTATACGCGATAACAAAGTGCAAGTTTTAAATTAAAGAATCTCACAGCTCTTAATATCAGTGTAGTGCTATTTAATTTGTGCCAAGGATTAATAAACAGAAGTGAATTTAAACTTAAAATCTGTGTAAACCTACATTCTTGTCGTACCACGCCCTGCCTAAGAAATACGTGACTCTAAAACAATACTGACGCAGCCGAGGCAAACATAAACATAAATAATATCTATAGAAGCAATTTAATAACAAAGTTAATAATATTTTTAAACTTGCAGCGTAACAACAAAAATACATCTTCAAAAATCTGCTTCTCATACGTAGCAGCATATTACGTAACAAACAATCTTCTTCAAATTAATGCCCAAAGCGTGATGAAAATTTAACTTCAAGTTTTTAAATATTTTCTAAAAGGGGGCAAATACTGTTACAAACTTCAATAAAAAAGCACAAATACTTCTTCAATCGGGTGACATTGAGACGTCTCATAATCCACCTAAGCATCACCGCCCAGACCAATCACCCATGTGTGTCGGGGACCAACTGTACTGTCGAGACCAACACAATCCGAACAGCTATAGTCGATTCCGCCTTATCTGTGAGGAACAAATTGCTATCCTATCGTATGGTATGCAGAAGAGGGGTGAAAGACACACACAGATTAAACGAAGCTACAGCCTTTTTCTGATGTCACAGCAACAAAAGAACTACAAGCTTACACACATAAAGTCAACTGAGTAGTGAAAAATCCGATGTGTTACACTCACATGACTTTCTCTACCCTTGTACAAACTAGTTTTACAAATTTTCCAACTATTTCATATTAATCGAGATAAACATTTGCAGAAACGATCTTTTGACATGCAAAGAGAATTACATTTTACATATAGCAACCAGTTCTAAAAATATTTGACTATCGCTTAAGGTGTACTATGTTCTCCTTGTTTTGTATTTGCAAGGCAATATAGAAATACAGTAGTCTTTAAGCATAGACATCTCTTTTAATAGCTGGTTGCTATGTGCAGCACCATTCTCTTTGCCACAGATTAAAACTCTTTGCGTATCGAAGATAAAAAAAAATGAATGACGAATTCCCATTTGAGAAATTAATTATTGAAAAATTTAAGGGAATGACAAGCAATATCTCGAAAATGGTTCACTCAACAAAAACAAATGTATATGCCATAAATTGTGTATTTTAACGTGATCTACATTTTTTGTATGCGACAGTCGTTCACAATGAAGAATACTTTTGGAGACATTCCCAGAAAATTCCAGATATACATTTCATTTCTCATGAAAATATCTTAAACATATGGTATTTTAATCAAAATCGTTGGAGCCATTTTTGAGAAAATTAAAATTTTCGAAAAATGTTCCATGTAAAAGGTAATGTGTGGTGGGGGGATTTTCTTGACAACCCTCGTGTCGCATCTCTGGAACATACTGAACCTAAATACCAAGTTTGGTGTTTATCCGACTGTTCGTTTCTGAGTTATGCTGTTCACACACACACACACACAGACAGACACACACACACACACACACACACACACAGACACACACACATGGACATGTTTCCAAAAATGCTTTTTTTGGATTCAGGGAATCTCAAAACATACATTTCCGGTGAAATTTCGGTATCGAAATTTTGGGTGGCATACAGTATCCCCCCTACTTACTATACGTAGTAGAGAAAGTAAAAATATGCCAGCGGTAAACAGATGCTTTTGTTTACGCCATTTGGTGGCCAGAATGTGTAGCCTACGTTAAGGAAAATAAGAATGGACGGTAAGTTTTGCACTTGTCTGGATACGAAGTGAACAACAATTACCGCAGTAACGCAAGTTTGTTACTGTGGCAACCGATGTCAGGAGGCCGTGATATATATCTCAGTCATAATGCGAAGAAGGAGGCATCCCACGGGAGACATTCAACTGTTCTAGCTGTTGGCTTTAATTCCATCTGCTGCCGCACCGCGTCGCGTCGCTCGCTTTGGTTACCGCTGCAGAGAACTCAATATTAATGCACTGAGCTTTGCGGCCTGTTCCTTCTGCTGATAAATCGCCCATCTTTTCTTTCTTTTTCTCCGCGTGCGATAATCGCTAGTGCATTAATCTTCCGTAAGATGGAAAAGAACTGCATTTGGATTGACGTTTAAGAAACTGCACTGGCCTAAAACCGTCACGATGGGGATTCTTTTTATATTTCAAACCCAGTTGTGAATTACAACAGTGTCCACAGTGCACCACATACTGAATCAGACTTGAGCCCAAAATTCCAGTATTATCAACTCTATTTTTTGTAAACACCCCCATGTCTCTGACATAAGCTTAGACCTCCGTGAACAGTTTTGCTACCCGGTCTTACTTTACTCTTGGTGCAAAAAATGTGAAATGGATATCCCAACCTATTGACCAAAAACCAACCCAGGGCTTAATGGTTACCTTGACTGGCTGTCACATGGGTTCGGTTATCGCACATACAGTAATTTGTTCTTGACTAGGACGTTTTCCATGTGGCCGCATAAGATTAAATCGAATTAGATTTAAGTAAAGGTCAGTCAACTGAATTGCGTGTGACGTAGCAGAGACTACAGTAACGCAGCGTTCTGGTGGTTGCTGTTTAGGAGTGGGAAGGAAAGGGCACCTGGCTGCATCGTGTTTTACAATAAAATATAATGTATTGTGACGTGTTGGTAGCACTGGGGATGCTAGTGTTGGCAATGCGGCAGTGTAGGTTGGTAACACGGACAGGATGTGACGTGCCGTAAAGGGAGGGGCTAACTTGATAATCGTGGGGTGTGTGAGTAGTGCCTTCCTCTTTCTGCAAGGCAACTGAAGAGGTAACACGTGTTAGAACATGGCAGTCCACGTTGAAACAATTAGGTAAACGTAATCTGTACATTTCTGTTTAATATATTGGCCATCGAAAGCTAAAATAGATTAATTATTGAAATTGGTGACCTTACCTCATAATCCCGTGTAAATTAAGTGTGAATACATAAACTTTTGATGATATTTAGGGTTGCCCCTGACGACCTCGTGGTGATTGTGAAGAAATTTAAAGACTCCGAGTTACCTCTCGCTCTTCCATCTAAATTTAAGTGTTATTAATATGCGAGTTACGACAGTATTTACTTTTGCCGCTAGCCCTTGCCTTTTTTTAAAAAAGTTCCCTTGTTTTACCCAGCTTATGCTACTGTGTTTTACTGTTTTCATACCGGTTATTACTGCAACACATATACACACACAAACACCCATGCCCGTGGCGGGACTCGAACCCGCGACTCACAGCTTAGCGGAGCGCCGGAGCGATCACTCCAGCGACCACGGCTACGAGGGCCGGCTGCCTTAACAGTAACTTCGCCTTTTCCTTTTGCCTCCCCGTAAGGGTCTACGTTCAGCTGTCGTGGTCCTAGCACTGCGGACACTTAGCACTAGTGGTACTTCCGAAGTTAACAGAAATACGTCGTGCTGACATCTCCCGTTGGGGAGTTGTTTGGGATGCTCTCGACGGGGTAGTTGGTACGACATCGATAGGAGATTGGGTTCGTCTGGGCGGCGATGTTTGGGTGGAGTTGTGAGATGCTCTATGGCTTTTCGTATCAGCCTGGACAGCTGAAACACAGCGGCCTATACTGTGTTGACCCCCAGAGAGGTTCTTTGACAGGTTGACGCGCCCATACACTTGCACACTTACTTAAGGAGGGGTATTAACTTTCACATAGACCCTCTCTTTCTTGTTTTACTTTGCCTCATCTGTCCTGCACTTCTCACTGAATTCCTCTCTTTCTGCACCGGGAATAAAAAAGACTGATCCTCTGATCCTATAGAGCTCTGATTTAATTTATGCTCTTTTAAGGCCTCCCCTGAGATCGTTGCCATATTCATTTGTATCTCTGCCAGGTTAACGGAGCTGTGGCTAACGGGCTGCCCTGCTCGCCTTTGTAGCTCAAACGATAAGAACATCGGTATGTTAATAGCCGAAGATCCGTTGCTAGAGTTCCGGCCGGGCATTGCATTTGTACCTATGTGGAGGAAGTACATTCTACCCATAAATTCGATACGGGATTTCACTGGAAATACACCCTTTGAAGATCCCCGAAAAAATTGTTTGTTTTAGAAGGTCTAAGTGTGTCTTTGCATAGCGATTAAATACCAACTTAGTATTTAACTTCAGTAGCTCCAAAACACGAAGATTTTCAAGATAATTCCCACAATCCAAAACAGCCTTTATATGGAAAATAATTAGTTATTTTTTTATTTAAAACAAACAACACGTGATATCATGGCTGTCACATAATTATCAAAGCAAGAGCTGGTAGTTGTGTCAGCCCACAAAAAGTACATTCCATAATGTTATATAACGGAAATATTTGCGGCGAATACTTTTCTTAAGAACATGAATAGAGAAACTAGTGTTTGTTTCAATAATTCGTACAATATAATGTTATGGTTAAAAAGTTAGGTAAACATTACACCTCAGACATCTTTGTAAAATATATACTGACTGGTCATTTTAAAGTGTGTCATGATATTATTTTGAGTCAATTTTTACTTTCTCTACCACGTATAGTAAGTAGGGGAAGTATTGTATTCCACCCAAAAATTCAATACCGAGATTTCACCGGAAATACATGTTTTGAGACCCCCTGAATCCAAAAAAAATTGGAAACATGTAGGTATGTGTGTGTCTGTGTGTGTCTGTGAACAGTATAACTCAGAAACGAACAGTCGGATAAACATCTAACTTGGTATTTAGCTTCAGTGTCTTCCAGAGATGCGACACGAAGGTTTTCAAGAAAATCCTTCCACCCCAGATTACCCTTTACTTGGAACATTTTTCGAAAATTTTAATTTTCTCAAAAATGGCTCTTAACGATTTTGATTAAAATATCATATGTTTAAGATACTTTCATGACAAATAAAATTTATATCTTGAATTTTCTGGGAATGTCTCCAAAAGAATTCTTCATTGTGAACGACGTTTGCATAACTGGTAAACTATAAGAGATAGACAACATTATACTACACAAAAAATGTAGATCGCGTTAAAATACACAATTTATGTCATATACATTTTCTTTATTGAGTGAACCATTTTCGAGACATTGCTTGTTATTCCCTTAAATTTTTCAATACTTATTTTCTCAAATGGGAATTCGTTATTTATTTTTTTGTCTTGGATATGCAAAGAGTATTAATCTGTGGCAAAGGGAATAGTGCTGCACCTAGTAACCAGCTATTAAGAGATATGTCTATGCTTAATGGCTACTGTATTTCTATATTGCCCTTGCAATTACAAAACAAGGGGAACATAGTGCGCCTTAAGCGATAGTCAAATACTTTTAGAACTGGTCGCAATGTGTAAAATGTAATTCTCTTTGCATGTCAAAAGATAGTTTCTGTAATTGTTTATCTCGATTAATATGAAATAGTTGGAGAATAAGAGTTTGTAAAAATAGTTTGTACAAGAGTAGAGAAAGTCATGTGAGTGTAACATATCAGATTTTTTGAAGCGAGCGTCAGCTCTAAGGGAAAGGACATAGTACACGTGTTGCGGAGAACTGGCCCAGGAACCAGGGTGTCAGCACGAAGAGTAGGTACTAATACGACAACGGCAGTGCGGCGGATGGGTTTGTGGGTTGTTTTCTCGGGCGATAAGTATGTGTGTGGGTTATTAGTTGCCAAGATGTAGTTTCCATTGCCCTCAGCTATTCGCTCTTGCCTCAGGTGTGATCGTGCAGATGGATAAATGGAAACTCATTATTCACACTTCACTTTGTTACTTATTGACACTTGGCTTTATTAACTGTTGACACTTGACTTCACTAATTATTTACACTTGGCTTTATTAACTGTTGACACTTTAATAATTATTGACATGACGTCATTGCCACTCGTCAACTCCTTAACACGCCCCATTTTTTTCTGTACACATCCTCTTATAAGCAGACGACTTAACACGAAGCAAGCAAAATGTTATACTTGAAAATGCGTCCCGTTTTATCTTCATGCTCACTTTTATACAATACTAGCTATAACGCTTGCAGATGCTATTTTCCTGGACGTTCAGATGCATTGAATTTGATTGACTCATTCATATATTTGAAATCTGTTTCATCCACCCTTACTGGCTCAAGTCAGCAAACGTCTTTGGAAACCTCTGGAATCTCGCAATCCCCATGTCAACGAATTTTCGAGTCATTTGGCAAGTGCTATTTCGCTCACCCTACTTGCTTCGTCTATCCTTGTGTCCTGTTGAAGGAGGTGCGTCCAGGAAGTCAGCCTAGCGGCGCCACTAGCTTCCAGTTTTATACTTACATTCAGTTTCTTATAACTAAAATATCTAAACAATTTTATAACAAATATTTACACATGTGTATACAGGCTGTATCCTTATTGGTGTCATATATTTAGGAGACGTGCTTCTGACATCAAAACAGTAAAAAAGGTCCATATGTACATGGGTCTGAAAATCAACCGTTTCGTTGTTATAGGTCGAAGATGTATTCCATGAGTGAACAAACGGATATGCACTACACGTATGGCCGTGCAGACGGCAATGCAGCACGAGCACTTGAACTTTATGCAGAAAGGTACCCTGACAGGCCGTTACCGTGTGCAAGAACATTCGCACGAATTCACCAACGCTTGAGAGAAAATGGCGTATTTGAGATGAGTACTAGGGATGTTGTGAGACCAAGAGCGGTACGAAGCATTGAGATTGAAGAACAAGTTCTTTGTGCTGTGGATGCAGACTCATCACAAAGCACAAGACGTATGGCTGTAAGGGAAAGGGTTAGTCATATTACTATCTGGAGAATTCTGCATGAAAATCTTCTGTACCTGTATCACCCTCAACATGTGCAAGGATTAAATAAGGCGGACTTGGAGCCAAGAAGACGTTTCTGTCAACGCATGTTACAGCAGTGCGCTGTGTTCATCAATTTCCTAGCCTCACGGATGAGGCTGGTTTTACTCGCGACGGCATCTTCAATTTGCATAACACGCATAACTGGGCATTTGAAAATACCTAATGAGGTTCTCTCTCAACGTTTGGGATGGAATCATTCATGATCACCTTAGTGGTCCCTACTTCTTCCCTCCGCGTCTGAATGGACAAACATATCTCCAGTTTCTCAGAAATGAGTTGCATCACTTAACTGTTAATGTGCCTCTGGACATCATCCAACGAATGTGGGTTATACACGATGGTACTCCAGCTCATTTCAGTATGATAGTTCGTAAGTTTTTTAATGATCAATTTCCGCAAAGATGGATTGGTTGAGGGGGACCCATTGCATGGCCTGCTCGATCACCTGATTTTAATCCAATGGATTTCTTCGTCTAGGGACATTTGAAGTGCTTTGTTTAAGCGACACCTGTACCTGGTGTTCACATTTTGAGGGGACGCATCCAAACTGGATTTGACAGGAATTTTCAACAGAGTATGCCAGAGCATGGAACGCGGGGTTATCTCATGCATCGAAGCAAGAGGAAGCCACTTGGGGCAATTTTTGTAACTTTTGATTTTGTGCTGTAACTCTGAAATAAATGATTTTCAGACCCATGTTTATATGGCCTTTTTTTACTGTTCTGATGTCAAGAACATGTCCTCCAAATATATGACACCAATAAGGATACAAATAACATGCCTGGCAATGTCCACGTAAAAACATAAAATAAAATAAATAATCAAACATGTTAACCGTTCTTGCTTAACCCTACCAACGCCTATTCATTTCACACCGATAATGTTTCTATTTACAGTCACAGTAGGGAGCTGCAGCACACACTGTTGACGAATTAATGTTGCCTTACGCTAGCACGATAACAAGTACCCACTTACAGGTTTCACAAGCCTTCGATATCGACCAAACATGTTTTGAATACTCGATGTTCAAAGTTATTTGTTATATACTTAGATTCTAAAAGTGTACTACTTGCAATAAACAATCTGTCATCAGCCCATATTCCTACACAAGAAATTCAATCACTACTTCATAGAGCCAATAAGTAAAGAAAGCAAGTGTCTTTAGTATGGATTCTATCCCACATTGGAATACAATTGGCCGATCAGGCAGCAAAAGAAGCCACTAAGCATCCACTAAGTGACTCAACTAAAACTACACCAGCCCATGATGTTATCTCAACCATTAAAAAGAAGCTCTAACAGCAGTGGAAGACAGGGTGGCTTGACTCCACGAGAAGCAAACTCCGTGATATAACATCGAGTTTTTCGACACATCTTCCTAGTAATTCTCTTTCCAGACAAGACCAGGTTTTAATATCCCGACTCAGAATGGGCCATACCAAGATCAGCACAGTTATCTTCTTGCAAAGGACCAACCACCCAGCTGCCACCAGTGTAACATACTGTTAACGACAAAACACAATCGTGGAATGTCCACAATACGATCAATGGAGATACCCAATGATTTACCAACAGAACTCAACTATTCGATCTATTATAACATAGTTCAATTTGTATAAAATTATATAATGTTCGATCAGTTTGATTAATTATAGTGTCGCAATTTTATACTAGTTCATTGTAATGGTTCAAAACTGCCAGTGTGTTAAACAACCTCATCGTTTTATTGCTAATATTTATTTTATAAGTTGTAATGTTGCGATATTACTTATATGTTAAAGCGACTTTAAACTTAAAAAAAACCCATACAGTGTGAAAAAGGTTTTGGTAGCACACATACCGTACAGACAGCCGTCTGTTGCTACAACGTGGAAGATTTTCACATTCATTAAAAGTTGCCAGGCAGCTTCTCCGACGAAGTAGTCATATGCCTTTGTGGAAGTACTAAGTGGATTGAATTCTAGGCTCAGCCGCTAGAGAATGACGGCATACAACAGGTCATGACACACTTTGAAATGAACAACGTAGTGTTTATGGTTTGTCTGTAAAACTGTTTCTCTGTTAGTTCCGCCTCATTGATGGGATAAACGGGGTTCTACTACAATATATATCCACTTGCCGGCGCACTGAGAGTGTTGAGGATATTTCAAGGGAGTTTTTCTTTTGTATCCTAGACAGGAGATTTGCTGGAGACTTCCGAGAATTTTGAAAGAGGAAGGGCGCCCCGCTCTAAAAGCTATCTCAATAAGGATATTCACATCGCTCAATTACCTCATAGGAGGAAAACGGAAGAGACTAAGCTGAAAAGGATAATCTGTAAAGGTCGTTGGGAAATAGGTCAGCGCGCATAGAACTCAGGACAAGCAAATTTACAGTCTGTGGAGAACAGGGTCACTAATGTTTACTTATTCCCTATGAGATGTTCTATTAGTGCACTGAAATTAAGGTTGAGATAAGTGCATTCAGTCAACATCAGACGGTAGAGAAGACTCGCTTTTTGGCTTCTAAGAATATTTAACGACTTTAAATTAGTTGAAGTATTGAGAACTTTTATCTACGACTGCAAGAGCCCTCTGCAGCAGTCTAAGGCAAATATGTCCTTCAAGAAATGAAATCTTAATTAAAGCAACTTACACAAAGCGATAGATGTAAACCAAATTAGCAAAAACAATATAATTTTATTTAATAATCATTTAATGCTTTCATTTATTTAATAAAAAGTAGGTGATAGGCAAACCTATATCAATAAACCAGGCAAGTAAAAAATAATACTCCCGAATTTGAAAATTCACGAGGTGGTCAATAGAGGTTCATAACGGTTTTATAATACCAAAGAATTTTCTTATAAATGCATTATGAATTTAACTTTTTATATAGTAACCGAAATTAATACATTTGATTTTCAATAATAGTGAAAAAATCTATGTTTACCCACAAGTGAGTATATGCATCTAACCATGCTTAACGAGAGAGAAAAATGAGGTTGTAAAACTGAGAATATACTAGCTTTGTAAATATGAATATTGTATATAGTTAAAAAGTCAAGTGTATCATGACACTCATTTTTACTTTCTCTACCACTTAAATAGGCGGTTGTAACGGTTACTCCTTGTTAGGCCCCCCACTATGTTGATGATGATGGATGTCGTGGTCGTCCGTACCTGCAGGTCGTCTTGATGCCCGTACTCTTGTGATTATCTTGGGGTTCTCGTAGACTGAATCTGATGATCGTGTATCTGTATTCTTGTGTGTGTTACTATGGTGTAATTATTATTTTATAATTGTGCCACGGCTGAGTATTTGTGTCGGAGAACACTTGTGTCTTGTCAGGGTTGGGTATGAAGGAGTTTAAAATAGTTTGCACACATGTATTCTGTTAATTATTTCACTTCAATTTTAGATAAACCATTATTGCCTTTGGCATGTTAAAATATGTATAACTGGTAGACTTTAATTACGTAGTTTTAGCGTCTATTTAGAGACACGGACTTCCTGCTTGAAGACTGACAAGCTTCTGTTAGCGTTCCCTTCAACCGTTTTCTTAACGTACGTATTTGTATTATAGGCATGTACCTGATTGATGCTGCTATCCAATAACATGCAATAATAGTTTATGTTACATATATATGTTTACAGACTTCTATCGTCTTAATTATAAATCCAAGGTTCGTTACATGCTTACGTAGATACTACTGCATTTCTTGTAATTTTATATTGCTGGTTATATACCTAACAATGGTCTTTCCCTTTTATATTATATTTTATATGTTATAACGTTATATACGTGTTCTCTACCATGTGTACATTAGGAATATATGTGTTTTTAACATCCTCTTATTTAAGTAAAGAAAATACATCACAACGTAAAACTTAGAACAAAATATTAAAGGATTGATATCGAGATTTCACCGAAAATACATGCTTTGAGGCCCCTGAATCCAAAAAATAAATAAAGAAAAAGAGTATTTTTAGACGTAGATCCACGCGCGCAAGTGTGTGTATGTGTATATGTGAAGAGTGTAATTAGAAAACGAAAAGTCCGATAAATATCAAACTTGGTATTTAAGTTCAATGTCTTTCAAAGATGCGACATGGAGGTTTTGAATAAAATCCCCCTGCCCAAACTACTCCTTATATGGAAGATTTTTGAACATCTTGTACTTTCTTAAAAATGGCAGTAACTATTTCGCTCAAAATATCATGTGTTTAAGACATTTATTTGAAAAATAAAATGTATATATTTAATTTTCTGAGAATAGCCTGTGAAGCCCCCTTCATTCAGACGCAATTTTGTAAAATTTTATGTAACCGAAACCATATTGTTGTTTCCAGTGCGAAAATACTCAGCTGAGACAGAAGATCTAATGATTCACTTCAAGAACCTTTAGACGCAGATCGTTTGTAATGTTCTTGAGATAGTACAGGTGCTCATCTTTTATTTACACCTTTTCCTTTCGAACCAAAGTGGCGTCTTACAGTCTGGTCGATATAAAGTGAGTATCGATTAACATATTGTCCTCATTATCAGTAAGTGACACTTGATGCTCTAAGGTGTGTAAACTATATGTTCCTTCACTGTGGTGCTTCCCTCTATCTACATCCCTTAAACTCTCTTATATCCAGTCAGTTAGCTGTGTTAGGTATCTGTTTCTACTCTCTCTAGCATCTACTTATAGCACGTGTGTCTGTCTTAGAAAGGCTTAACTAAAAAAATCTGATGTGTTACACTCACATGACTTTCTCTACTCTTGTACGAACTATTTTTACAAACTCTTATTCTCCATGTATTTCATATTAATCGAGATAAACATTTGCAGAAACGATCTTTTGACATGCAAAGGGAATTACATTTTACACACAGCGAGCAGTTCTAAAAATATTTGACTATCGCTTAAGGCGTACCACGTTCCCCTTGTTTTGTATTTGAAGTGGCCTTTAAGCACATACATATCTCTTAATAGCTGGTTGCTAGGTGCAGCACCATTCCCTTTGCCACAGATTAATACTCTTTGCATATCCAAGACAAAAAAATGAATAACGAATTCCCATTTGAGAAAATAAGTATTGAACAATTTAAGGGAATAACAAGCAATATTTCGAAAATGGTTCACTCAAAAAAAATGTATATGACATAAATTGTGTATTTTAACGCGATCTACATTTTTTGTGTAGTAAAATTCTGTCTATCTCTTATGGTTTATCAATTTTGCAAAAGTCGTTCACAATGAAGAACACTTTTGGAGATATACCCAGAAAATTCGATATATACATTTCATTTGTCATAAAAATATCTTGAACATATGATATTTTAATCAAAATCGTTAGAGCCATTTTTGAGAAAATTAAAATTTTCGAAAAATGTTCTATGTAAAGGGTAGCCTGAGGTGGGACAATTTTCTTGAAAACCCTTGCGTCGCATCTCTGGAAGATACTGAATTCAAATATCAAGTTTGGTGTTTATCCAACTTTTCATTTTTGAGTTATGCTTTTCACAGACAGACAGACACACACACACACACACACACACACGTACATGTTTCCAAAAATGCTTTTTTTGGATTCAGGGGGTCTCAAAACATATATTTCCGGTGAAATCTCGGTATCGAAGTTTTCAGTGGAATACAACACTTCCCCTACTTACTATACGTAGTAGAGAAAGTAAAAATGAAACATTTGACAAATACCCAGCTTCGTATTTAAGTTCATCTTCTATAGATGCGATAAGGAGACATTCAATAAAATTTCCAAACTACACTTTATATATAGAAGATAATTCATGAATTTTAATTTTCTTAAGAATGTCACTAACGCTTTTGATTGGAATACCATATAATTAAGAGTTTTGCATGCCGAATAAAATGTACATCTTTAATTTTCTTCTTTAGCAAAGAATTCTAAATAATTTTATATAACTGGTAAACTATAAGAGATTGATAAAAAATTACTCCATGAAAAATACAGATGCAGTTAAAACACACAATTTATCACAAATACGTTTTTTATTTATTTTTCCTTTTATTTGTGCTATTAAGCATTTCCAAGATGTTCACAATCTATTGTCTCGCGATGTCAGGGACAGAGTATGACATTTCAAAGCCTACATATAGCGACCCACTTTTTAAAAGCTGATTATCTCTTCTATCTCCTTTATCCCCTTGTACCCAAAACAAAACTGAGCAAGGTGGCACCGCGTTAACGTGTGCGACTTACATTCGGGAGATCCCGGGTTCGATCCCTAGCAGCCCCCACTCTGACCCATGTTTTTTCTGTTTTCTCGGGGCGAATGCTGAGAAGTTTTCTTCTCTACCACGTTTCCTTACTATAATTTCTCTTTCATTCCGTTTGTTTCTCGTCTTTCGGGTGTACTTCTAGGTTTCGTGGCGGATGGCGGCGTCGGAAAGATGGCGAGATGCATGCTCAAAGGCAAGTGCATTCCCCGTGGATACCAGAGGGTTGTTTTGTTGGTGGATCGTTCTTCCTCCTCTCTCGGCTGCTCCAACAGTGGTAGGGCCTGCGAGCTTGGAAATATTAGGGACTTCCGCGCGTCCCTGCCGCTTGTCTGTCCATGGCCTATGCTTCCTTCATCTCATCCCTTCCTCCTGGGCGGTTGAACCTGCAATAGATCTGTGCACGTCGCAGCGCGCGAGGTGTCCCACCTCCGTTGAATCACGTATACCCATACCTACAACGAAATTCATAATTAAACTATTTCTGCAAACGTTTATCTCAATTAACTTGAAGTAGATAAAATAATAAGCTTTTGTAAGAATGGTTTGCTGAAGAGTAAGTGTAAATGCAACACAAACAAAAGTGTCTTCTGTCTACGAGTAATTATTGTTAACCAAGAGACTTTTTCTTCCAGAAATGATTTGACTTAGGTACTAAATCTATAATATCATTTTTAGGGAGTAAATCAAGTCGATGACTATGATCCTTCCATGATATTAGTACTCTTAGCACGAGCTCATATTGTAAATAAAGAGCATTCAAAGCTTTTATTTTACAAAAAAATCCTATTAGGATTATAACCAATTTCGTTTTCTTCAATATTTTTTATTATGGTTGTTAACTAGTTTACAAGCGTTCTGATTACTAATGCATTAGTTATAACAGTTTAATTACTATGAACAAAATAATTTCATGGAATCCAGCTACAGGGTATCTAAATCGTTTAATCATAGTAAATTTTTTCTGTATCTGTTGCAAATAAACATTGCAAATATTATCTTTCAAGTAGAAATATATTCAAATGACTTGTTTATACTTGACTGCTCAACTTACGGTTCACTCAACAAAAGAAATGTACATGACATAAATTGTGTATTTTTATGCGATCTACATTTTTGTGTAGTAAAATTTCGTCTATCTCTTATGGTATACCGTTATGCAAAAGTCGTTCACAATGAAGTGAGAGACATTCCCAGAAAATTCGAGATATACATTTCATTTGTCATGAAAATATCTTAAACATATGATATTTTAATCAAAATCGTTAAAGCCATTTTTGAGAAAATTAAAATATTCGAAAAATGTTGCATGTAAAGGGTAGTCTGGGGTGGGGGGATTTTCTTGAAAACCTTCGTGTCGCATCTCTGGAAGATACTGAACCTATATACCAAGTTTGGTGTTAATCCGACTGTTCGTTTCTGAGTTATGCTGTTCACAGACACACAGATACACACACGGATATGTTTCCAAAAATGCTTTTTTTTGATTCAGGGGATCTCAAAACATGTATTTCCGGTGAAATCTCGGTATCGAATTTTTGGGTGGAATACAATACTTCCCCTACTTACTATACGTAGTAGAGAAAGTAAAAAACTCCAGAATCGCTGCTTCGAATTAGTAAGTCACTTTAATGACAGAATGACTAACTGACCTTTTCACTCTCTGGATCTAAATCCTGATTATTATATGTGGAGCAAGCTTAATGATAAAGCTTATGCAACAAATCCTTATACGCTCGACGAATTAGAAGAAAGTATCCGGGTGCGTTTTCCAATATTTCGGTGTAGAAATTCGTCAAGCGTCCAGTAATGTGTTCAACAAGTTCCACGTTTACAGAGACGCAGAAGAGCATCACTTCAAAGAGATTTTATAAAATATTGATATTATTTCTCATCGTTAGGATTATTTATAGAAGAAACGGCGGCACATCCGCCGCTACTGCACGAAAGGGTTCGTATAGTATTGCCACGGCAGCGCCCGACTGCCAATTGCATCATTCAAAGCCCTGTCTGTCTCTCTTCTCTCTCTCTCCCTCACACACAAGTCTGTTTTCTAAAAATGTTTCTTTTTGGAGGGTTCGCGGATTCTGTTTCCGGTGATAATAGGATAAGCAACTTTTTGGTAGAATACAATACTTTCTCTACGTACCATTGTGAGCGAGAGAGAAAGTGTACCTGTATACCACCAAGTCTTAACTATGTGAACTGTTGCATTCCAACCAAATAATATATTATAAAATAATACTATAATATTGCACTTTCGTGCACGCATTAATGTTTACAAGACTTGCAGGGTGAGTTCCCTTAATTTTCGAAGAATTTCGAAGAAAGAGCTCCAATGTTACAATATTATAACGAAGTTTCAAAAGCTATTTCTGCTACACCAACATTACTGCTCAGCAATGCTTAATAAATTACTTCTGAACTGTGTCCAATATAATTTTATAGTATAGGTGATCGTAACAATGTAGACAGTTTTGGTTCTTTTCTTTTTATTCTACCTAACAGAAAATATCCGTTTTAGCAGAAGAAATTATGGAACCATGTGATATTTTTTTTCTATTTATTTAACGTTGCTGTAACTACGTGGTCATATCGCGAGGATCTATTACGATGTTCCTCTCACGAGAATGAGTCTGTAAGGAATGTGTTGACATCAGCAATTATAGCGCTATCTGAGAAAGATTACGGCTCTACTTTCAACATACAAACCAGACTTAAGGCCTCTTATAAAACATAGGCTCTTCTGCAAGTAATGCTGAATGACCAAGTTGCTTTTGCTTGCTTTCTTGTCACAGTTTTGACGTCAGCAACTATTTCTCGGGCTTGACTGCGTAGAGTTCTTCCTTTCTTACTGGGCATTGTAAATACCTTTATAAATCTTTGAAAACACTGCTCCAAGTGAAACACGCTGGAATACTAACATTGTGTGATGTTTTTACTATAGATAGTGGGTCTATTTATGACATCATCGTGAACTGCCACGTGGTACTATCCCCCTCTCACTCTTCGGAGAGCAGAACCCTCCGCAAACGTTTTCTCGTGTGTACTGTACGCGGTGTGTGGCGTACAGTTAGCCTTCTAGGTCTCATCCCTGTAAGATGGCAACTTCGACACTTGCCCGCAGAGACCTTAGTGCTAGGCAACTGTATCTCTGCTTCTACACGTGCGGGCAGATGGCATTAGGGTGTCGTCCAGTATACCTGCTTTCATTATTTGTGAATAGATGTGGAATTCGCTACTGCCATCTATTTTAATTTTTAATATTATTTAAGACTTAAGGTGGAACTCTAGGTGCTAGTATTAAATATCCAATTTGATATTTACCATGGCGACTGAGGGAAACTACGAAGAAGTAAATAAAGAAAGAAAAGGCAAAACAAAACAAAACTAAACGCAGACTGGTCGACACACGGGATTTAAACTGGGGACCTCCGAATGCAGACCAAAAACATTACCGCCTGAGCCATCCCACCCGGTACTATTGAAAATATCTTTAATTCAAAATAATATATTTTATAAAGCTGACGAAGGCGATAGTGATAGCTAAAAATTTTGAAAAAATGTGTTTTGGACTATTTATTACATCTTTATTTGGCGCTTTTAGATTTAATTCTGGTGACATGAACAAGAAATGGCGTTGCCATTTAAACCCTCCTGAACAGTGTATTATAATGTCAATTTCAATTTTAAATATCATTTTTATTAAAACTGACACCCGAGTAATTTTCGTAACTTAAAATTTTCTGTCCATCATAATTTTTTCACTATTAATTTCCAATTTTTAGTATACATTTAGAAATGATTAAAAAACTAAAGCGCCCAATTTCGTAATCTGATTTCCGTAAAATGGAAAATCTTCACAAACGACATAGATTTTTGGCTCCTTTTCGTATTTTTTCTTTTATTCTTTATGCATAACTTCATTAAAATTTTAAAAGTTTGATTTCCGTTATAATCGCCTGTTAAATCCAAATATAGCTTTGAGTTGGAAATAACTAATCGTTTGACTTTAATTAACAGGTATATAAACTGTTCAATAAAAAACAAACAAATTAATGTTTTTGAAGCAAATGTATACACGGTGAATCACCTAAAACTTGCACCGTAAAAATTTCGGAAATGGAAAGTGCTATTGATGTGTAGTTTTCACAGCACTGATTGGTAGTCAGAGGCTCGTACATTTAACCTATAAACAGATTTTAATAATACTAAGAAAGTATATTTTTGAGCAAACATACAATTTTTTTCAAATTGAACAATGCCTAGTTACATCAACAGAAAAAGGTAGGGTAAATTAGAATGTCAGTGGCGTTTGTTGCAAGTTTTTAGTGCAAGTGGCTTACGAGAATTCTTATTTTGAAACTTTTACGCACCAACACTTGTACAACCTGTGGCAGCACAAACTAAAGAAAAACAAAAGGGAATTACAATACTTCTGTGGATTCTTACAAGTAAAGAGAACATAGCCCTTCAAAGGATGTGTTCAAAATGATCACCGACAGCTTCAATACATGCTTCCATCTGCTATAGAAAGACTGCTGCACACGTTCTAGCATTTCAGCGTAGGCAGCAGTACTACGTCGTTTCATATCGTCTGGTGTAGTTGGCACATCCTTGTAGACAGTGTCTTTCAACCTTCCTCACAGAAAAAAGTCTAACGGGGTCAGATCCGGTGAACGGGCCGGCCAAGGTACAAGTCCTCTTCGTCCAATCCAACGATTTGAAAACAATCCGTTAAGGCAAGCTGTAGTACTTCGTGCACTATGGCCTGGACAGCCATCATGTTGGTACCACAGGTTCCTCTTAGTCTGTAAAGGACCGTCTTCTAGCATCTGTGGCAGATGGTCTGTCAGGAGGCTGCGATACTTGTGCGAGTTCATTGTTCCTTCTATGAACAAAGGGCCTATGAGCTGATGGTTCACTATCCCACACCACACGTTTAAACTCCATGGACGCTGACATTCCATCTACAAAGCCAACGGGGATTGTCAACAGACCAATAGTGCATGTTTCTGCGGTTTACCTGGCCATGATTAGTAAATGTTGCTTCCTTACTAAACGATACATGATGAATCTGGAGTATCATGTCTTAATGCCCATGTACAAAAGTTAACAGGCTTCTCAAAATCGTTTCCATGAAGCTCTTGATGGAGGGAGATGTGATAGGGATGGAACCTATGGCGATGGAGAATGTGCAGTACACTTGTCTGACTTATGCCACTTCCACGTGCGGTTGCCGCGGGAACTAATTTGCAGATCTACTGTAACAGCAGCCAAAACATAATTTCTGCCTCTTCTCCAGTCATTAGTTCGTTTGTTACCTTTTCTAGGTGTTACAGTACCACTTTCACGTAATTGGTTGAAGATGTTGATAAATAATTGCCGAGATGATTGACGTCTATTGGGATACGTTTCCGCATACACCGTACAGGAAATAACTGCATTCTTCCTACACTCTCCATACGCCATGAGCGTGTCGGCTTTTTCTGCATTAGTAAACCCCATCTTCCACTCACGACGTACTGCTTGAACTGTCAAAAACTAACTAACCAGAAAGTCGCAATGCAATCAATGAACAGAAAACACAATGCAAACAAACACAACATCGTACCTAGCAATTAAGTAAGTTGAATGGGACAAAGAATTGTTGGAGTGGAAACTTTTCAAAATACATTTCTCGTAAACCACTTGCACTAGAATCCTGTAACAAAGACCATTGACATTCTAATTTACCCTACCTTTATTCTGTTGATGTAACTGGGCATTCTTCCATTTAAAAAAAATTATGTTTGCTCAAAAAGTATACTTTCTCAGTATTATTAAAATCTGTTTATTGGCTAAATGTACGAGACCTGACTCTCAATCAATGCTGTGAAAACTTCACGTCAATGGCACTTTACATTTCCGAAATATGCAAGTTTTAGGTGATTCACCCTGTATGGTTTATTTAAATGTTGTAAGATTTCACACTTTTATAAAAATTTTAAATGCCTCACTAATGGAAACAATGGATATTAAGACTTTTATAGTGCATTGCCTTAAATATCTTAACTCCGCATGACATTTTATTTCATAAGAAGTTTTTCTGCAGTAAACAAAAATATTTTATTAGTTTTACTTACATTAATATCGTTTGATTAAGTAACAATCTGATGTATTCTTTTAATTTAGAATTCAGAATTTATATATTAGTTTTCTGTTGCTGGTGATACAAAATATAGTATTATTATAATTTAAAGAAAAGTTCATATGTTTATATAAAAACAAAGAAAAAAATCCCTTCACGTTTCATCAAAGCTTCATTGACATTATTTCTCACACTCACTTTATATATAGGTAACTAATTATATTATGAGTATAAATATGATTCCATTATAATTAGTGTAATGTTTTTGCTGCTTCTATATTATGTGCTTTACGTGTTATTAGAATAATTAATTAAATAATTTGCATTTTATTTATTTATTTATATAAGAATAATGTCACTTATTTGGAAAAATATGTGTAGCAATGTTGCATATCATACACTGAAAATACAAACAAACAAATCTGATGTGTTACACTCACATGACTTTCTCCACTCTTGTACAAACTATTTTTACAAACGCTTATTCTCCATATGCTTCATGTTAATCGAGATGTTAATCTTATTGCAAGGGGAATTGGTAGGCTTTAAGCGATAGTCAAGTCTTTTAAGAGGTGGTTGCTATATGGAGCATTCCATTCTCTTTGCATGCCCATTGCATAAAAAATGAATAACGAATTCCCATTTGAGAAAAAGTATAAGTATTGGAAAATTTAAGCGAATAACAAGCAATATCTCGAAAATGGTTCACTCAACACAAAAAATGTATATGACATAAATTGTGTATTTTAACGCGATCTACATTTTATATGTAGTAAAATTTTGTCTATCTCTTATGGTTTACCAGTTATGCAAATGCCGTTCGCAATGAAGAATACTTTTGGAGACATTCCCAGAAAACTCGAGATATACATTTCATTTGTCATGAAAATATCTTAAACCTATGATATTTTAATCAAAATCGTTAGAGCCATTTTTCAGAAAATTAAAATTTTCTAAAAATATTCCATGTAAAGGGTAATGTGGGGTGGGGGGATTTTCTTGAAAACCTTCGTGTCGCATCTCTGGAAGATACTGAATCTAAATACCAACTTTGGTGTTTATGCGACTGTTCGTTTCTGAATTATGCTGTTCATAGACAGACACACAGACACATACACGGGCATGTTGCCATAAATGCCTTTTTTGGATTCAGGGGGTCTCAAAACATATATTTCCGGTGAAATCTCGGTATTTAAATTTTGGGTGGAATACAATACTTCCCCTCTTTAGTATACGTAGTAGAGAAGTTAAACAAAACCAAAAAAAATCTGTGAGCTTTAATTGAGAATGCTGAAGACATTTAAATGGAAGGTTCTGTTTAAAAATACTTATACCTGGGCAGACAAACAATTTTCAACGAATATTATTCTCAGAAGTATTATGTGTAAGCTTTGTTAAGGCTGATGTCAGTTTAAGAGATATTTACTTTAAACATATATAAAACTGAAAGTAGAAAGGTTAGTTTGATTGTATTGAATACAAATTCACGCCATTAAGCGATTCCGACCACATTTTACACAGGTTACCTTTGACACAAAAGAGAGAGAGAGAGAGAGAGAGAGATAGAGAGATAACTTCGAATTTGATATTCCTCCCCATTACTCTCTTTTCTCCTTCTGTATGTGTCTGTATGGGGGCAGTGCAAGTACAAAGCGAAAGGTCCGTGAGGTATTGCTGTCTGCAGGTGTTTACGTGGTAGTTTCGTACTGATAAGCGTCGCGTGGTCATCTGCATGCAGTTCGAACCAAAAAGATAAAAAGGTAACGTTATGACGAACACACGGAATAGGAATCTGTGTGGATATACACCAAAATGCAACTAAGTTCAAAGGCTATGTTCTGAACATTTTCAGACGCGGCATCTGTCTTCTGCGAACTTTTTAGTAATATAATATATTATATAATAATATTAAGAAATCAGGTTCACTCCAAGTAAACGTGGGCCTAAGAGGCCCTTACATCAATTCGTTCACCAAGGTGGGCATGTCTTTGCATAATTATTATGAATAATGCACTAATATGAAATAATTTAATTCTAACGCACCTTTAAGACCAAATAAATACAATAAAAATTGAATTTTGTTTAATCTTGTTAACTTTGCGGCACCAATTTGTGCCATATAGTTGTACTGATTGTAGATTCTTTGTCATAGAACTAAATGAGTTAACAGTATTCTCAGGTTTGCGTCAAGTGGTATGCCTAAATTCTGTTAATGAGCAAATTGCTTATTAAATAACCTATAACACACACACCTCGCCCACATACATAGGTACTCTCACATATTTTAAACGCCAGACTCTCGGCATGCCGTGAAATGTTTTTGTTTAAAGAAAACTTTTTGTAGCCCAGCCAAGAATCGAACCCGGAACATCTCATATAGCAGGCAGTTTCTCTACCGAAATAAGCTGTGCGACTAGTAATAGAAGTTAAAGTGTTCGTTTTCAAGCATTGGTCTTTCATTTAGCGGTCTCCTCTCTTTGGGTTTGGAGTCCCCTTTGTCAGTTCCGCTTAGGCAAACCTTTTGGCATTTGCGCTATCCGGTATAACTTCACGGACGGCTCGTATGGGCCCCCTGGTTATATATGCATAGGGGAAAGGTCCCTATATTGAGCCTAAATAGTAAATAATAATTATAATTTCAAATCAAAATTTTCAGAAACACATGCTTTAAAGTGACAAATCCTTGCGCCATGAATATCCTCAACACAAATTAAAATTAATAAAATTACCAATTAAATGACATTTAAAAAGTGAGATGGTGAAAATCGGTTCAAATTAGGAACGTGGTCCTTATATTGAACCACCCGTGTCTTAAAATGAACCATATACTTTTAAGTTCACAAGTATTTTTATTAATACAAAATACACATATTTTATTGTACATTCAAAACAAATATGCTATCAGCAACAAAAATGGAGTCCAAAATTGTAATAAAAATAGCAATTTCCTTGAACATTTTCAATTTTTATATGACAGTCACTTGGTTTTGGAATAGGTATTATTTGCAAATATAGAGCTTTTACTAATTTTTACTCATACAAAAGAGTCCAATTATATACAGTCTTCACAATAAAACGCTTTCTTCTTGGCACTAAATTTTGCACACTTTTGGTGAAGCCATATACTACAACCCATACACTGGATCATGTCCATCATTTCAGACAAGTCAGAATTCACATGTTCATGTCATCCACTGTTTTTGACATGATTTTTTTAACTTAACATATTATGTGGATATTTATTCACACGACATGCTATTCGCAGTTGAGCAATCCTAGAACTTCAATAGGTTTCCTAAATTGGACCAGTTCAATATAGGGTTCAAGCAGTGGTTCAATTTACGAACCACGCCATTTTGGAAGCTTTAGCATCTATGTGACAAGGAGAGACGCTGCTTGAAAAAACGTGTGCATGAATATTGTTGCTAAATAAACACTTCATAAATGTAATATATATAGATCATTTCAAACTTATCTAATTGGTCGTATAAGCTTAGCTTACTTCTGAGGCACCAAAAACACACAACACTTCATACAACTGAAACCACAGCTCAGATGCAAAGTCAACAACTCCAAGCATTCATAGCTGTACACACTACCTTCTGCTAGGATTATGGTGCCATCTGTCGAACAGTTTGGAAAATATCGGAGCGGTTCAATTTAAGAGGCGGTTGAAATTAGGGATCTTTCCCCTACATACCTGTACTCTAGTGCATAAACATGCTAAAGAAGGCAGCACCTAATTTATTCCGAACTCAGTTTTACATTCCTGATAACTAGTAATACTTTTAATTACGTTAACGGTAGAAAAAATCACATCGGGTTCTAGGTATTTGAAATAAAATAATACAAGAGAGAACGTAGGCTTTCACGGCCGGAATCAGTATAACTGGAAGTGCTGTTTTGCCGTGGTCTGCTGGAGATAGATGTTCCAGACGTTTCGTTTACAACTACGGTAGACATCTTCAGTGGCGCTGTCGAAGTCTTTTAGGTGAAGGCCGCGCTGCGTCTGAAATGCCGGCTGTTCATGCTGCTATATTTATACTAAGAGGGCTCGACTATAGTGTGAAGCCATCGAAATATATAAGCATCCTAACAATTTTAATAAGAAAGAAGAGGCTCTAAAGCTCAACAATAACTGACATCCAGTCATTCAAGAAAGAAACGTCATATAATACGAGAAAACAAAGCGAGCCAATCTTTTTTTTTTTCTTCTTTTTTTTCCGACTGGCTGCTGGCAGGCTAAGTTTTACCCAAGTGAATTTTTGCTGTGAGCCCACCCTCATCAGGGTTTAACCACAGGTAATTATTTTCAGTAGAAAAATGATGGTTAAGGATGACGGTTTAGTTTTAGGTAGTAATGAAAGAAGGGAGGAAGCATGTAGCTCCTCAAGCAGCCTGTTAGGATGCAGCGGCCCTTCTGCACCCTGGTGTGTGTGTTTATCAATTTCTTTGGTTGGGATTGAATTTTGAGACCAATCATCTCTTGGATAGGATTACTATGGAGTTCAGCTTTAGCTGCTGTTGGTGTAACTCCTTGGTTATCTGGTGTGCCCGCATGCCATGCGGGAACCCGATGACGCCAAAGACAGCGAGTTCTATGATTGTAATCCCCAAGTAATCTGACCAGGATACTCTGATGGTTTGGTAAACTGGTGTAAAATTTAGTAGCCCGGCGTATAATTTCATCATCCACACATGGAAGAGTTGAGGCTTCATGTAGTAATCTCACGGGGAAGGCGCGGCCGACAGAATAGATGGACCGGAGTCCCCTATTCTGCGCCCGTTGTGGCAATAGCAGCCAGCTGTCTGCGGCCATGCCCCAGACCACGCAGGCGTACAGCATGAGGGGGGCTATCAGGGCTCGGAAAAGGTGTATCTTTAGGCGAATAGGCATCCCGGATCTCAGTATCGGGTACAAGGCCCCCTGCACCCGGGCCGAGACGTCTCGGATGTGTTCGTGAAAAGTTAGACCTTTATCCAACCTCACTCCCAGGTAGATTATAGAATTCCTCCATTCAATCCTTCGGCCTCGAAATTGAAATGTGGGACAGTCTGCGGGGATGTGGCGCTTCGTTAGTAGCATGGCGTGGCTCTTGTCCGCGTTAACGGACATCCGCCAACGCCGGCACCACTGCTGGATGAGGCGGAGTTTTTTTTTTTTTTTTTAAGGAGGCAGCTGGGTCCCTCCCACTAGCCGACCGGCGCCCGGACCAATCAGCGGAGAGCCCTCTTAATATAAATATAGCAGCACGAACAGCGCACAAAATACACCCCATATCCCGTCACTTCGTGGTTAAGCCCTAATTAGGGCAGGTACACGCCTAACACACCTTCGGGTTGCCCTCAGTCCGCCAATATTTCGTCGTCGCAACCTTCTCCTAGAAGGCTTTGACAGCCACTGAAGATGTCTACCGTAGTTGTAGACGAAATGTCTGGAACATCTATCTCCAGCAGACCACGGCAAAACAACCCGGAAATAACTTCCACTTATAAAATAATACAAGTATTCAATATGGTCGTCATTCCCCTTGAAGTTTAACGTGCTTTAACCTGGTAGGCATATCGTACAGTGAATGAATAAAATGCTCAAATGAGCCCGGGATACGCAGATCTTAAAGTTACGCAACATTTGTCTTCTCAGGAAAAGGGAAAACCACGGAAAAATGCTTATCCGGGTTACTAAACCTAACTGAGATTCGAACTCAGGACCTCTTGAATATGAGGCATACACATTACCTTCACACCAAAGAGGGGCATAAACGCACGTTGTATTTACTTTAAGTAATACCAAGTCTCTAAAGTTGTCAAGCATTACCCACATAAAATAATAAACAAGTCGAAGTTTACATACGAGGGCTGATCAATAAAGACTGAGACTGATTTTTTTTTCACAGATATTTATTACTCCATTTCAATGTTGACATGAACATTTTCAAAGTAGTCCCCTCCTAACTGAATGCACTTTTTATACGTCTCTGCCAGTCCTCGAACACATGGTGCAGGCCATTCTTTGTCAGGTCTTTGAGAATCGCCTCACTTTTCTTTAGCACTGTTTCAGTGCTCTCAAATCGAATGCCCCGGAGCTTTGCCTTTAGTAATGGGAATAAAAAGAAATCACAGGGGGTAAGACTGGGGCTTTAAGGCGGATGCGGCACACAGGTAATGTTGAATTTAGCCAAAAATTTCTGGACTTGATTTGCGACGTGAGGCCGCGCGTTGTCTTGATGAAGTTGCCACCCATTCCGATGATGTTCTGGACGTTTCCTTGTAATGTGTTTCCTCAGTGTAGCCAATACTGACGTGTAGTAGCTGCGTAACAGTAGTGTGAGGGGGGGAACTGCATGCTGGTAAATCATTCCATTCCGAAACACCAGGCCCACCTTGCTTAGCACAGAGGACTCGCCCTTCTTTGAAGTCCTTGAACCACCTAAAAACCGTTGCATGAGGTAGTGCATCTTCACCGTATGCTTGCTTCAGCTTTTCGAAAGTTTCAAGGCTGTATGATTTAAACGAAAATAAAATTTTATTGCGCGTGTCACCTCCATTTTGTGGTATGCGAAATTCAAGTAGGGTCAACAATATACAGCATTACTACCAACCTACCGTTACGAGAGTGCTGTCGCTTATGGACATTATACATGAAACCCTGCTCTTTTCAAGTATTCGTGGTAGAGACGTAAAACTATCAAGGAAACTACAGAAAAAAATCAGTCTCAGTTTTTATTGATCAGCCCTTGTATATTCCCTATTCAGATATTATAGTTTCTGCATAAATTACGGGTGTACCATTTAGTTAATTTCTCTGTGCTATTTTATTTCATCTTCTTTTCTGTATGTTTACATTCTATACTTTACTTTCTCTTAAGAGGAGTTGTCTTCCACCTAAAAATTCGATATCGAGATTTGCCGGAAATGTACACTTCGGGATCTCCTGGATACGAATAAATATATTTTTAGGTTGCGATGTGGGGGGGGGGGAGCGCGTGCGCACGCCCATAGCAAAACTAAAAAGCAAAAGTCGGTTAAATCCCAAACTTCCAAGAGTGCGACTCAAAGACTTTCAAGAGAATCTCTTCCCCAAAAGCAAAATTTTTATAAGCAACATTTTTCATTATTTTTTATTTCCTCAGAAACGGCTCTTAACGATTTTGATTAAAATGTTTGATATAGTGATATGAGAAATTAAATGTGCATCTTGAATTTACTTTGAATATCCTGTTAAATGCCCTTTAATTGGTCGAATCTTAAAAGAGATAAAAGCTAAATCTTAGAGGAAAAATGTAAAGTTCATTAAAATACACAATTTTTGTTGAATATTTTTCCCCTAGCTTTAGAATTTTCGTATTACCTAACGAATGTGCTTGAAAGTTTACGATTCTTACTTGCCCTCTTCGCCCTCCTTTTCTTTTCAACGAAAGAGCTTGTTACCACGAGGAAACATTTGAACGGTATTTCTGCATCTTGAAACCTTATTGCTTAAGGTGAAATTAATAGCCCTATCCCACCACGTTAAATCTGCTAAATTCCTGACCCCTTATCTCAGAAACTTTTTAAGATATCGGATTGAAATGTTTACTGGATGTAGTTTCATGCCTTCTAAATTCACTGGTGTACTTATCTAACAAGTTTGTTTATTCGATATAGCTTATTCAATGCAGGAGGACTCCTCGCACACTGCATGCCTTCTGTCTGGCACCGCCAAACGCCACGAAATCTAGAAAAGGGAAATGATACGATAAAATCGTGGTAGATTACAAACTAACACAGAGTTCGCTACCGACCAGGGAAAACCAAGGAAACCCAAAATCAGAGGAGCGGTCGAAGGGAACCACTCGAATGCGAGCCTCACACGTTACCGCTCAGCCATATCGCTCAGTTACATGAGTGGTAAGCGCATATTTGCAAAACGAAAATACGAGAAAATACGAGACAAGGTCGAGTATTTTCACTTCCGAGCTTTCGCAAAGCATACAACCTATGTGTATTGCATACTATTTTTTCAACGATGGTAAATAATAGAAATACTAACGCGAAAATAAAAAAATCTGATGTGTTACACTCACATGACTTTCTCTACTCTTGTACAAACTATTTTTGCAAACGTTTATTCTCCATATGCTTAATGTTAATCGAGATATCGAGATGTTAATATTATTGCTAATTTTCTTGTAGATGCAAGGGGAATTGGTAGGCTTTAAGCGAGTCAAATATATTAAGAGCTGGTTGCTATGTGGAATATTCCATTTCCTTTGCATTACCAGGACAAAAAAAATGAATACCGAATTTGAGAAAACGTATAAGTATTGGAAAATTGAAGGGAATAACAAGCAATATCTCGAATATGGTTCACTCAACAACAACAACAAAATGTATAAGAGATAAATTGTATATTTTAACGCCATCTACATTTTTTGTGTAGTAAAATTTTGTCTATCTCTTATGGTTTACCAGTTATGCAAAAGTCGTTCGCAATGAAGAATACTTTTGGAGACATTCCCAGAAAATTCGAGATATACATTTCATTTATCCTGAAAATATCTTAAACATATGATATTTTAATCATAATCGTTAGAGCCATTTTTCAGAAAATTAAAATTTTCGAAAAATGTTCCATGTAAAGGGTAATCTGGAATGGGGGTTTTCTTGAAAACCTTCGTGTCGCATCTCTGGAAGATACTGAACCTAAATACCAAGTTTGGTGTTTATCGGACTGTTCGTTTCTGAGTTATGCTGTTCACAGACACATACAGACACACACACTCACACGGACATGTTTCCAAAAATGCTTTTTTTGGATTCAGGGGGTCTCAAAACATGTATTTCCGGTGAAATCTCGGTATCGAATTTTTGGGTGGAATACAATACTTCCCCTTCTTACTATACGTAGTATAGTGAAAGTAATTAAGCACCCTCAGCTATTCAAAAGCAGTATCAAGGTTTGGCCGTGCTAGCTTCTGTGAACTAGTAATCGATCAGTCACGCCTGGTCGCGTGGACCAGGCTAGCCAACAGCTGAAGGTGAGATGGCTGCTTGCACCAAAAGAGTTATATTTAAATTCTGTATGAATTAAATCTTAATTTTATGATAAGAAATAAAGGGAAGTAAAGGAGGTAAGATGTAAATGATAAAAGTCAGCTATAAAATATATTATGTCTGTAATAATAAACATGCATATCAATATTTGGGGGATTAAATAAAGCTATTAATGCCTGCGGTAAAAATACAAAATTCACGCAGTGCAGGAATGATGCACGAGCGGGAAGTGACTCTCGTAAAAGCACTTTCGGCGAAAAAAGTATAGCTTCGCTTCTAGTCAGAGAAGGCAACTAAGAAACTACATCAGATAATGGATGCTAGGAAAGAAGCACTCTAGCCTTTATACGTATATATAGGACCGAGTTACATTATATATTCAAGGAATCTTTAGTAGTCAAGGCCCTTTACAAGGCTCGTCGGTTAGCAATTCCAGTAATCCAGGTAATGTTGGTTTTTCCGAGAAATAAAGATGGTGAAGTAAACAAAAAGAAACAGAATATATTTCGGAAGATGGAGTAAGTAATAATGATAACCCAAAGAGGTAAGAGAAATGTGAGAGTTCTGGGAATAATTCCCTAATTGATGGATACTTCTCCTTCTTCTCAATAGATATTCTTCTTCTTAAAAACATCGTCTCAGATCGCTAAATAAGTATGTCGTGTCTCAGTTTCAGTATATTATGATGCAGTAATTTGTGTCACAAATTACTTAAATGTAAATAATGATTGTAGTATGAATATGCATTATTATGTGACATTGATTTGAGATGTTTGTTGACTGTAATTATTATTGAGAAGTAAGTTTATACGACCTTACTGAAACTGACAATAATAGCGTGCAATAATGCAGCGAGGGGGCGAGCTGTTTATCATTATTGGAAACGAGGAAGTTACGTAATGTTGGCGCGTTTTTCTTAGAAATTGCTGGAACGTTTCCCTAGAGCATATGTATTCATAATTTTCATTGGATATAAAAACAGACGCTAATGTTGGCGCCTTTTATTAGCCAATTGCAGTTCAGTTATAATCTTTAGGCATATCTGGGTGAAAGTGTATAAAAGGTAGGTTAGAGGCAAAGACCCCGTCAGTTCGTCGAAAATATTTTCTATGATACACGTCGCCTTCAGTCCAGCAGAAATCTTACACGTCGGCTATAGATTCACAAGTTACGCGTAGCAGAATTATGAAAAATCTAAAGTGTTGTAAAGTTAATTATACAAAAGGTTGAAGTACGTGGATTAAAAGTGATCAGTAAGAAGTTATTATAACAGTTTCAGTTTGGCGAGTGTCAAGATCAATGTGTAAATGTGATAGTTAACGTGTTTGACAATAAAAGTGTAAAACAAATTTCTTCATCAGTGTTATCTTTGGATAAAAGATTCCTTTCCGTTTACACAACCTGTATAAAGAGAAGTGCTCGACCCAAGAAAAAGATAATAGCTAGCCGGAGGACAGAGAACCAACAATAAATAAAATAACAGTAGCATTTTTTTAAACAAAAACTTATACTGCCGCAAATTGCTAACACCAGATGGAGCTAACAAGCCTAACAAATGAATCACGTCACAAGATGGCTTCAACGCGTGAAGTAAACACAAATACACAAACTTTATAAGTATACCACAACGTGGGGCTACAATAATGAAAAATAAACAACATTAATAATAACTACCGCAATTAATAAGTACGTATATCGCCAGGCGAGTTATATAAGTGCAATAATGCAATAATAATTAATATCCCACAAACGCGTCATCAAGCACGTATTCAGAAAACCATTTCCGGGAGGGGGTCCCAACTCATTAGATGGATCGGTAAAAAAATTTTTAAAATAAAAAAAAGTATAAAAGGTTGTTTTCAATACATGTGTTTTTTTTAATTCTGTCACTTTTAAATGTATGGTAGCCATATTTAATGCTAAAACATTATATGGTTTTATTTTTATTTTTAAAACATTTAATTCTAAAAATAAGAGTAAAGAGCAACCCTATTTACGTGTTACGTGCCTCTAATTCATTGTCAACGTATTATTAGCAACGATTACAAAAAAAGTAATATGGCTGCTTTATATTATTTTATGTATTTAAAGCATACTTTTAGAGCACATGAGCTAAATGTTTTAGATTATATGAATAATGCACGTGTTTAATAACTCGATTTGCTGTGATTTTAAGTTTTACTTTTCGTTATGTCTTTTTACGTGATTGATTTCCCATGGCGCTTGAAGGGGTTTAATTGTTGCAGCGGTTGCACCATGTCTGGGCACCAATTTGAAGCAAGGGTTGGGCCACGTTTGGGTGGGGAGATATGTTTCTAGGAGTGTTCGCCCCACGTACGGTACAAACTTTCGGTGGCCTTCGCCCCACGTTTAAGACCAAGTTTTTATTTTAATGTTTAATTAAATATTATATATGTATATGTCTCGGCTTCATCAGTCGTAATTTGCAGAACATGTATCTCTTAGCAGAGCTGGCACGGCCAAAGAATGAAGGCTTCACAAATTATAATTGTATTGTATTTTTTTATTAATACTTCACACGATTAAATAACACTTCACTGAAGTATCCTGCTGTAGAGCTGTGAGATTATTGTTAATTGCACTTTTAACACGTAAACTTATGTTATTCTCACTGCAATAAATTTTCATTCTCACATACAATCACTGACTCGTACCGAACCGAACTGCTTGGGTACACAATCTTGTAGCGTCTACTGTTTGAATTTGTACATTTTCGCTATTTCAAGTCTCTGATTGGCTAACCTACTCCAATAGAATACCTTTATAAATACCTTTATATAACTTTTAGCTTTTTCTAGTTGTTTGATTGGCTATTTATAAACTGTTTCAAACATTACTTTATTATTGTTCCAAGAACTATTAGCAGCCTTTTTAAACTTTCTAATTTATTGTTGTCTCAAGGTTACCTCATTGTTAGCAACTTTCGGTTTCTGCTTTGTAATTCTGTTTGCTACGAAAGGCAGCTTGCTTCTATTCTCACAGCTCCTACATTGTTAAACTACGTAACACATTCACATAACATTTTTATACATTCATATAATACAATGACTGTAATATACACTTTATATATATTATATACATATTACTTTAAGGCGGCTGTTATTGTTTTTTATATTATATAATTATACTGATATTTAAGTGATAAAAATACTGCCTCACGCTCGTATTAACCTGTTCACAGTACAAATCGCCATACACATTACTCATTTAAGTAACCTATGTAAATGTTGGTAATTATGAATTCAGAAGAAATAGAAGTTAAATTACAGATATAGCAGAAAGAATAACACTAAAGAATTAACCTAAAAAAATCCAGAAAACAATATGAAACCATTTAATCGCTTCATAGCCTGGTGTAAGGCAAACCATGTTGAGAATAATTTCACTGAAAATGACTGCTAGCGAATCTACAAAATATCTCACATCTCGCTTTTTAACGTCATTTTTGTTTCAAGAACCGCGTTCTAAACGTGATCTGTGTTAGGTTTAGGAATCAATATAATATTATTGATATTTTACAAATTCGAGCGCCACATGATAAAAGTGGTTTTACCCCTTGTATCAAAATCCACTATTAACATATTTCCATGGGTTATTATAGGAGTGTTTCACAACACAGTACCGTGATTAATTTTGTTATAGAAGGTGAAAGGTATTGGGAGTTGCGTTCCCCCAGGACCTCCCTTAAATACTCCTTGATCCTAATGGCAGGTAAAGCGTACTGATCCCGTCCTACTATCCACGGTTCATTTGGATAGATAACTACACCTTGGATTGAGTAACTAAGGCCTTGAAATATTTTGAGACTATCGGGGAGAGCTTAAGGAAGTCATACGTTACGCTGATGCTACAATTCTTTTGCATGAATATCAGGAATTTTTTCATCCTTTATTAGGAAATTACCATTGTAAGGGGTACGTAAAGGGGAGGATTGCCATAAAAATTTCTAAAGTACAGGGGAGGTAATTGAGGTTAATTAAACCATCATTCGAGTTTAAAAACATAGGGCAGTCAGCTAGTAAATTATAAACAATAAAAGGGACGAAAGTTACTATTTACAGTCAACATGAAATTCCCTTTGGAAGCAACTGAGGCAGTAAAAAATAACTTACACACAGTTCACTTTAGAAGCATGTATGTTATGTATCTATGGGAATTTTAGAATTCTGCACTGCGTGAAACAACTGATCCGTTCCTAAGGTAACCAGAACTGAATAAAAACAGAAAATAACGGCTGTCACACAGCTGTAGTGCACTGGCTGCTGTTTCCGGGAAGAAGGCGCCTAGCTTCAAGATTCCGTAAGCGATCTGGAGTCCAGTGGGTGGACGATCCACAAATCCTTACGCTGAATCGCCTGAAGAGCGTTGTAAATCCCCCTTCCCGCACACAAATGCAAACATATTTCCCAGGGATTCGGTTCTTCCCGAGGAGGAAATCGTTCCGTGACGTCATAAGCTAACGCGGTTTGCTACCCTGGTAACGGAAAGAATTCCCCAGGCCGCGTTATTCAAGGACATTCTGGGTCGATAGGAGTGCGATCAGCCCTTGGGCCGATGTTGATCAACTTGTCGATATCTGACAATACCGCGAGCCTTCATAGGAACGTACATACGTCACTTCCGGTGACCATGCCAATACCACTCCATCGTCTTGAACATCACTATTGGACACGAGATGTACTTAAACCAGAAGAGAGGAGACGGGAGAGAGGAAACTGATAGAAAAGAAAGAGGGGAGAGAAGAGAAGGTAACAGAAGGGGAAAAAAGGAATAGAAGAGAAGAGTGAAAGGAAAGGAAAGGAAAGTTAAAGATAAAATAATAGGGAAGAAACACTTCTCTCCTTTCTTCCATTTCTTTTGCTATGTTTGGAATACATTCACATTGAAGCTTCTATTAGTTTGTTTCCTTTTAAATTATTTTTATTTTTCATTAATTTTTCTGTTTCAATTCGGTTTATTTCTTTTCTTCCTCATTTCAAATAAAATTAAAGTTCAATACGAGCATCCATAAACTCCAGATCGTTTCTGTAATGTCTCGTGTTCATTCCTCGCCCGAGCTTTTTAATACATACCATAGCACCAAGCTGACGTCCATGTCATTCATAACAAATGCCTAACGCATATCAGAGTACCGACGGCCAGCGAGTTTTCCATTTGTTTGAACGCGTTGCGGGAAAGGTCATAAAAGTCAAGCAATTTCATTAATAATGAACATTTCATTCTCAAAGAGCCCTTACACATCTTTACGTCCGCACAAAAACCATCAACCCTTGTTATATGAACTTCAAAAGGTTCCCGAACTTTATGCGTTCTGCACGCGCAGTGATAACACAAGCGCGCTGTTCCAGGCGCTCGTTACGACCGTAAACTTGGCAACGTCATCTAAACTGAAACAGAAAACGGTTTTTACGCCATTACCCAGAGGAAGAATACATCAAGCGGCCGATTGCACTTAACTCACCGCCTTTTAATTGGCTCCCCTGCAATACACTGACAATTTCTTATCGTCTTTAACCATTGCTATATTGACTGTAAGAGTTTCTCTCCACACTGAGTTTAAAATATACCATAATAATGATGATAATAAGAAGCGCCGGAGTAGCACAGTGGTTTCGTTTCCTGCTCTCGAAGTGAGAGTCCGGGGTACGATTCCGGGCTCTAGGGTGGCGATTTTAAGTCGGTCCTATCCTTGCCTTCATCTCTGACTTGCTCATGTGAAGTATCCCGAAGGCTCTACTGTTTCAGAGCCTACGGTAAAAGCTGTAGGTCCTCTCATTTCACCGCCATCGGCATTATTATGCTACCACCGAGGCAGCGATTCCGTCCGCTGGATACTTCCACCTCAAAAAGGGTATGAGGTATCCCCGAAGGTCATAGGCCCTATAGTGTATACTAGGAACGACGATAATAATAAATAATAACAAGCATAATAATAAAAATAGGCCTATAGTATAATTTAGTAAACCGATCGAGTTGGCTCCACGTGTGATGCTCGCGTTAGGAGGTCCTGAGTTCGATAATCGCCACCTGATCTTGGTTTTTTCGCGACTTAGCCCGTTTGATAGGCGAATACCGGGATGAATGATATAATGCCACGAATTTTCCTATCATTCCATTTCTTTATTATGTTTCAGGGTCGAGGCGTATGGCGGTGGAATTTGTTTTGTGAAACTGTCTGCCTTGGCGTTGTTGTGTGACGGGCTTTCATAGACACCTCTCCTTAGGGAGAGGCCATTGTGGGAGGTCCTGCGGGCGTCAGGAAGTAATATCTGAAGACATTAGGGAACCCGCCTGTGTGGGAACCTGCCTCCCCGGATCTGGTCAACCTCTGTGTCCTCCACAAAATCCCTTCCTCTAGAAGCACAATAGGTGACCGTGCGCTCAAGAGCCAAAATCCTCCTCCTATAAGCATAGCCATCATTTAGTAATGTGTAACAGTAGAAGTCGCTTTCAAAAACCATATTTGGTCTTTATACAATTTCTTGTGCTAAAGCAGAAACGCCCTCGAATTCTTCGCGAATGTCGACGCTGTATTACAATAAAAGTAAAAGTGACTGCCCCTACGGTCGAAGGTCAACGACCTGGCATCACAACGCATGGGTCCCGGGCTTGACTCCCGGCTGGGGCGAGGAATTTTTCTTTAACCAGAGTCATTCCCTGTATCGCACAGAGTCTGAAGTATGCATGTGGGTAACAGGCAAAGGCACAGACGAACGGAGGCATCTCCTCAAACAGGGCAGAGCACCAAGAGTATGCCGCAACGACTTGTTCTGTTTCTACCGTGACCACTGGGAGAGGAGGACGAGAGGAAGAGCGACCAGATCCGGATAACGACGAGCGTAGGCATGGGTCCCTAACATTTCCAGATAGAGCGAATCCGTTGCCGCCCGAGCCCCTAACCCCCAGCGGTCCCGCTTTCCACTTCGGAGGTGGGTCCCAATCGACGGAAGAAACCTCTACAAAGCGCAAATCTGCTATGCAGCGGTAACCCGCCGAACAATGAAAAGATGATGTGTACAGGAAATGAGAGTATTCGCCTGGCGACCTGGGGAAACCACGAAAAACCTATAGGTCAGAGTGGGCGGTCACTGGAAATTGAACCCGGGACCACCCGAATGCGATTCGCTCACGTTATCGCGTCGCCACCTCGCTCGTTATGCATGTGAGTGTTTTTATGTATGGAACAGTCTTTAACTGCTGTGGTCCTTAGCGTCCCATTCTATATTGGGCGTGAAAGACCGGTAATTTTACTCAGAGGTCTCTTTATCAGGCTTGAGGTTCTTTTAGGTGCAGTAAATCTAGGATATGAGACCATCAGCTTTACTTCCCTTCCGAAGGAAGCCATATTAAGGATTTTTAAACCCGTATAGTAAGTAGGGGAAGTATTGTATTCCACCCAAAAATTCGATACCGAGATTTCACCGGAAATATATGTTTTGAGACCCTTAGGTTCAGTATCTTCCAGATATGCGACACGAAGGGTTTCAAGAAAATCCCCCCGCCTAGATTACCGTTTACATGGAGCATTTTTCGAAAATGTTAATTTTCTCAAAAAGGCTCTAACGATTTTCATTAAAATATCATATGTTTACGATATTTTCATGACAAATGAAATGTATCTATATCTCGAATTTTCTGGGAATGTCTCCAAAAGTATTCTTCGTTGTGAACGACGTTTGCATAACTGGTAAACCATAAGAGATACATAAAATCTTACTACACAGAAAATGTAGGTCGCGTTAAAATACACAATTTATGTCATGTACATCTTTTTTGTTGGGTAGACCATTTTAGAGATATTGTTTGTTATTCCCTTAAATTTTCCAAGCTGTTTCCCAAATTCGTTATTCATTTTTTTTGTCCTGGTAATGCAAAGAGAATGGAATACTCCACATAGAAACCAGCTCTTAAAATATTTGACTATCGCTTAAATCCTAGCAATTCCTCTTGCACCTACAAGAAAATTAGCAATAAGATAAACATCACGATATCTCGATTAACAATAAGCGTTTGTAAAAATAGTTTGTACAAGAGTAGAGAAAGTCATGTAAGTGTAACACATCAGATTATTTATAATATACACTTTGAGTTTTAAATGTTTAAAAACAACTAACACTTAACTATAGGATTTTACTGATTTTTATTAGAAAACACAGTTACATTCACTACCACATTAATGCTTCCAGACCTGCAGAGCGTAGAGAATGATTCTAATTAAAGATAAATTCCCCGTCCCCAGCTGGGAATTAAACCCGGGATCTCTGAGTTGAGTGAGAATTGTGTTGCTCAAGCTAAAACGGATTTACAGAAAATGTACTTTATTTCTGGTGAATATTTATAGAAGCTGAAAAACCTTATTGATCCTGTACTTGGCGGAAGTTTCCACTATGTTGCCATGTGCAAATTTAGTTTCTTTCCGAGAAATAGCAGACACCAATACTACCTACCCTATAGATAGTATGAATCATTTTAAACATTACCGTTTGTAGAACACTACGCTAAAACTTTTTGATTTCGCCTGCTGTATTATAATTAATTCCGATTTTCTTTGACTGCTTTTGGTAGCCTCTTCTAATATTGTTGTTATATAATTAGCTTTTGTTTAAAAGTCCGTTAAACTGTTGCTAACTGTCTTTCGGACCGTTATCTGTTTAGAGAGCGAATACTAAAACGAAAATTTCCTGCGAAAGTTTGCAGCACTGTTTTGAGTTTGTAAGTTGGCAACGGCAGTAAGCGATGCACGGGGCGAGGGAAGGTGTGGGAGGGGTAGTATTTACGGCGGACGCAGATCTGTGAGAAGGGAATTGCTTCCCAAATAGGAAGAATATTTGCAAGCAAGGAGCACGGAGAATGATAAGTTGGAAGACAAAAGCAAGTGAAGTGAATTGAAAAGGGTCGAGAAGGATGCAACATGTTTTCAGTTCAGATTAAAAGTATCTGGAACAAACAAACACAAAGAACGACAGATGTGCGTCAGATGTTGATGCTAAATCTTGAGAAGATGCACTCAAGTATCTTTTCGATGAAGTTTTACTGGAGGAAACTGCCGATTTTGTTTGTTTTGAATGTCTTATAGTCCGCCATTTGCATCTGCCCGGAATGAGGCACTTGCTACGAAAAAGAAATGCTCAGCCAATCGTATTTCTCGTCAGAAGCATTATTCAACAAATTAGTTGACGCAGTATTTTATATCACAATAATGTAAATGCCAGAGTGATTGTAGTGTAAATAAGCATTATTGTATGACATTGATTTGAGATGTTTGTTAATTATAAGCATTGTTAGGAAATAAGTTTACACGGCCTCGCTGAAACTGACAATAAGAGCAGGCAACAATGAGCGAGGGGGTGAGTTGTTTATTAATTAGATGAGACAAACAAATGACGTCAGATTAGCGCGCTTTTCTTTATAAATGGAGGGAATATTTTCCCTAGAGCATATGCGTTCGTAATTTTGATTGGATATAAAAATAGACGCTAATGTTGGCGCGCTTTATTAACCAATAGCAGCTCTGTTATAATGTTTAGGCATATCGGGGTGTGGGAGTATAAAAAGCAAAAGCCAGAGTCGGGTAACGTTCAGTCCAACAGAAACATTCGTGCATCATACGTGGTTCAGTCCAACAGAAACATTCGTGCATTATACGCTCCGTCCAACAGAAGGATTCGCGGGTAATACGTCGTTCAGTCCAACAGAAACATTCGTGCATTATACGTCGCTCAGTCCAACAGAAGGATTCGGGGTAATACGTGGTTCATTCCAACAGAAACATTCGTGCATTATATGTCGCTCAGTCCAACAGAAGGATTCGCGGGTAATACGTCGTTCAGTCCAACAGAATCATACAAAGGTTATACGTCGCACAGTTTAAGAGAATCGTTCACGCGTTATACGTCGCGCAATTTTACAGAATCTCTCGCGTTGTAAAGTTAGTTATAAATGTGAAATACGCGAATTAATAATGTGCAGGAAATAAGTGATTATAGTGATACTAGAAATTATAACAGTTTCAGTCTGGCATGTATCAAGAGTCAATATGTGAAATTAATTAATTATGACGGTAATAAAAGTGTAAAAACAAATTCTTTTATAAGTGTTATCTTTCAGTAACAAATCCTTTCCGTTTACACACCCTGTTTAAGAGATTTACTCGACTGAGTACTAATAATAGCTAGCCGGAGGACAAATAACCCAAAATTCAAACTATTAATACAATAACAGGCGCCCAGCAATAGATAACACGAAGTTACCGCGATAAATTGGCTCCCATACGTGGTGCAGGTAAACATGAAGCATCTTCCAACTACCAACAAATATCATACTTCATAGTCCACTGTGATTCTGATTATGTAAGACAGTATTACGTAATAGAGGAAAACATTAAAAAGATTAGACGAAATCGACTATGCTATTATATGCAAAATACATATATGTAACAATAAAATGACTTTCCCATCCATCTTCTGTTGTATGCTGGAAATATTTAGCACTTATAATATAAAGCTTAAGCGTAGTTGCGGTGCAATACCACCAGTAATGTAGTACTGAAGATAATGATGATTTATGTGTAGTGCTGAAGCATACATAAGCACAAATAAGTGGAGAGTTAGAGGCCAGCAAAGCGCAATAGCGCTTCGCTACCCGTATTGACTGTTTATTTCCGTCTGTACATCAAAAGTCTAAAAAAGGTAGGTGAATCTGCCTCAACGGGTCAGCACAGTATCGAAACTCAGGCAAAATCGTTATACCACAACTGATTTTTACTCTCTCTACTACGTACGAGGGACACTATTTATATTTTGAGCCTTGTCAACCCTGAATGTCATAGGTGCGATCTGACGTTTCTAATGGAATGTTTGACATTTTTGAGCATAATCTACTTCAAAAATTTTGTCAATAGAGCGTCATTTGTTTTGTTTACACTAACTTGAAAATTGTGTGTCAACAAAAACATGGAATTAACTCGTGAAAATGTTCGGGCAATGATTTATTACAACTTTCGATGTGGATTATCAAGACAGAGTGCATCGATCAACTAACGTCCATCCTTTGCCACTGTGAAACGCTGGTATAACGAATTTAATCGTGGCCGCCGTTCGCTCGATGATGAAGTTCGTGAAGGTCGTCCAAAATCAGTTGTTGTGCCAGAAAACATTGATGCTGTGCAAAAACTAATAATGAAAGATATATGTCATGCGACATATTGTAACATTGACGCAACCCTAGGCATTAGTTCCACCAGCATATATAAAATATTACATGATTATTTAGCCGTGTAAAAGATATGTTCTCGTTGGATCCTACATAATTTGGCGCAATCTTAAAAATATGCTCGTGTCGATTGGTGTACAAAAATGCTCAAGAAATACGATGGCGGTGGCTCAAAAGACGTATATAAGATTGTAATAGGTAACGAATCGTGGATCTATGCCTATGAGCCGGAACTTAAACGTATGGGTGTTTCAAGATGAAGCAAATTCAATAAAAGTTGTTCGCAATCGAAACACTTGGAAGCAAATGGTCGACTGCTTTTTCAGAAAAACTGGCCATGTGGCAACAGTGCCTTTAGAGGAACGTAAAACGGTCAATGCCGAATGGTACACAACCATTTGTTTGCCGGAAGTCTTCGGTGAAGTAAGGAAAACCAACAAGAACCGTAGGATCGTTCTTCATCAAGACAATGCGAGCGCAAACACATCTCGTCTAACAACAGAGTATTTGAAGGCTCAAAAATCGAATTGATGGGTCATCGCCATACAGTCCTTATTTGGCATCCAATGACTTCTTTTTGTTCCCGAACATCAACAATAAATTGCGTGGACAACGACTTTTGTTGGCAGAAAAAGCCGTTGATGCCTTCAAAAAACATGTTTTGGAGGTGTCTCAAGAAGACTGGAATAAATGCTTTGACAAATGGTTCAAACGGATGCAAAAGTGTATTGATCATAAAGGAGAATATTTTGAAAAGCAATAAAGCAGTTTTCAATCAGAAATTACTTTGTTTTAATTATTAGGCTCAAAATATAAGTAGTGCCCCTCGTACCTATAGTAAATAGGGGAAGTATTGTATTCCACCCAAAAATTCAATAGACTCTGTTAGTCTGACGTCAGAGCTAATCGTTGCCATAGAGATCGCCATCCTGCTTTCCAAACAACATTAATTCCTACAGCGAGTTTTGGAAGCCTTTCATATAACTAATAATATTTAGTGTAATTGCGCTGTAATATATTAGTTTCACTTACTTTGGGCAGAGGCAAGGTGTTTCGAATAGCTGAAGCAGGGCCAAGAGCGTTTCTCTCGCATTGGTTGTGTTTTGTTCCTGACTGCAAACACTATAGTGAACTCCAGTCTAAAAACTCCCTAAATGAGTCCCCCCTTTTTTAATAAACTGCTAATTCAACCTGACTTAAGTCTTTATACCTCCAATAGAATTTAATTACACCACATTTTCTTATAGCTACAATTATTTTTATTCAGTAATTACATTTTCAAGAAAGTGTGCATTGCTGAACTTACATTTCAATTATTGATGTTAAGTTAGGTGTGCTTTAGTAATAATATAACTAAAATAATCACTTGTGAAGAAGCACCTGGTTTCACAGATACTCTCATTATACTTTGTTACTTATATACCACCCTTGGTTGTATTAAATTACACTTTTATACTTTATTATGTCATCTAACACCCTTGGTTATGTTCATTATAGTTTGGGCAAAAAATACACATGCACACAAGAAAACTATTTTTATTATTCTCCTCGAAATTTGGCATTACTCTGCTAAAACGGCTCAAATTGTTATGTTTTAATATATTTAAATACGTTAAGCGAAATTCCTCAACGGGCCACAAAATAAAAGTTTTGCCCTATGGACATTTATCCCAAACATATGCAATGTGAGGTTAGTTCGCTATGGGTTCTACACTTTTATGTTGTTTATGGGTACTAAATCATTTACATAAATTACTCATTTTCATTTGTAGGACAAAATATATAAACGTATTCCTTAATTATGATTATATGGACATTGTGAGATTTATTTTTCATGCTGGCTTGAACCTGACCTCGCAAATAGGAAATTTCCCCATCATATATCACGGCTAAGACGTGATTGGACTAAACAGCATCTTCACCTTTCTTTACCAGTCTCTATTCGTCTTCAAAACATGTTATTATTTCGCTTAGTTTCACAACCATGTTATAGCGTAATGCTCACTTAAGGTGGCTATATTTACCACTATAATTTGTTAATAACTATTAACACTAATAATAACCTCTACATGGTGTAAGTATAACTGTATTCCTAGCAATGGTATTTATCTAGGAATGATAAATAAATGTAGACTTTTCAAAATAACATTCTCCCAAAGCAGTAGACAAATATACAGCACAAACTGCATAGCAACCAGTTGTTTGGAAAGAAAGATATCCTCCTGGCAACGGCTGACGTCATCACTAATGGAGTCTATACCGAGATTTCACCGGAAATGCACGTTTTGAGTCACCTGAATAATAATAATAATAATAATAATAATAATAATTAAAAAACATTTAGAAAAATGGTCCGTAGGTGTGTGTATGTGTGTATGTGTGTGCCAACGGCATAACTCAAAAAGGACAATCGTGAAAGTACCAAAATTGGTATTTAAATTCAGCATTGTTTCAAGGATGCAACACAAAGATTTTCAAAACCCCACCCTAAACTACTCTTTAGCGGAAAACATTTTATTTTTTATTTTCTCAAAAATGACTAACGATTTTGATTAAAATAATTGTTGTTCATACTACATTGTTAACATAGAATATTTGTTGATTTCTTTCATACTGAATTCACATTTTTACAATCTTTATAGGAAGTTATGTCTTCTAACTGCAAACACGAAATACTTCTGACTTTGCTTTTTTAAAAATATTATTAACTCTTTAAAATCATTATATTTCTGTAGCAGCGTTGTAATACAATTGTTTTTGTCGTGAATAATTAAATAACAATATTTAAAGTATATATTATAATGGCATTCAATTGTTTAATAAACTCCGCACATATTTAAAATTAAAACCCTAACAGTCTTCAAAAAAGATTTGAAAACATTCCTAATACATGACTGTTTTTATTCAGTGGAATAATATCTAGAAATGAATGACTTTATAAGCTTTCTTATGGAATATACTGTTTACAATTCCAAAATTTAGTTTAGGTACCTGCTCATGTAGTAAATTAGGATTTCTGTATTTGTGTATCATATATAATTAAACCTTTTCTTTTTGTATTAATAATTGTATTGTTCACGGAGCCAATATTTCTGTAGTGAAATCAAACGGTGAATAAAATTTGAATTTAATATTTCAGCTTTGTTAGTAGGGGTTAAGCGTTTTTGGGTTAGTAGTGAATACCGTCTCAATCTTGAATTTTCTGGATATAGCTTCAGAAGTCCTCTTCATTTGAAACGACTTTTGTATAATTTCAGAAACACAAAATCTTATACACAAAAAATCTGATGTGTAACACTCACATGACCTTCTCTACTCTTGCACAAACTACTTTTACAAACGCTCATTCTCCATATGCTTCATGTTGATCGATATATCGAGATGTCAAAATTATTGCTAATTTTCTTGTAGATGCAAGGGAATTGCTAGGCTTTAAGCGATAGTCAAATGGTTTAAGAGCTGGTTGCTATGTGGAGTTATCCATTCTCTTTGCATTACCAGGACAAAAAAAGAAATGAATAACAAATTCCCATTTGAGAAAAAGTATAAGTATTGGAAAATTTAAGGAAATAACAAGCAATACCTCCAAAATAGTTCATTCAACAAAAAATATTTATATGACATAAATTGTGGAGACATTCCCAGAAAATTCGAGATATGCGTTTTATTTGTCATGAGAGTATCTTAACATATGATATTTTAATCAAAATCGTTAGAGATATTTTTGAGAAAATTAAAATTTTCGAAAAATGTTCCATGTAAAGGATAGTCTGGTGTCGCATCCCTGGAAGATACTGCACCTAAATACCAAGTTTGATGTTTATACGCCTGTTCGTTTCTGAGTTATGCTGTTCACAGACACACAGATACACACACACGGACATGTTTCCAAAAATACTTTTTTTGGATTCAGGGGGCCTCAAAATATATATTTCCGGTGAAATCTCGGCACAGTTTATGTCAGATACATCGTTTTTGGAGAGTTAACCCTTTGACCCAGAAAAGTTAAAACGGAGGTCCAAAAGCCAATGGGAGGAACAGCATATCAAACGGCAAACAGCAGCATACAGCGAAACTCGCTAAGAATACAGTCACAACACTGAGGGGAGAAGTCAGAACCAAGCTCAAAGACATTTCTGACTGACCAAGAAGAAATGTAATCGGAGTTCAGAGTGGCAACAGGCCACAACTGTCTAGGAATGCCCGAATTAACATTTACAGCAGTCCACTCCTATCTGGGATCAGAATTACATTTTGATTGCAGCACATCTCGAAACATTTCCCACAGAGTGGGAAGCCAGGAAACGCCTTCGTTCCAGCCAAGTGCCCACCTCATTACATAAACACATATTTAATCATCTTTGCATCAGCAAGTAATAATAAAAAAAATCTGATGTGTTACACTGACATGACTTTCTCTACTCTTGTACAAACTATTTTTACAAACGCTTATTTTCCATATGCTTCACCTTAATCGAGATGTTAATCTTATTGCTAATTTTCTTGTGGATGCAAGGGGAATTGGTAGGTTTTAAGCGATAGTCAAATATTTTAAAAGCTGTTGGTTGCTATGTGGCGCATTCCATTCTCTTCGCACGTCCAGGACATAAAAAAATTAATAACGAATTTGAGAAAAAGTATTAAGTATTGAAAAATTTAAGAGAATAACAAGCAATATCTCGAAAATGGTTCACTCAACAAAAAAATGTATATATCATAAATTGTGTATTTTAACGCGGTCTACATTTTTTGTGTATTAACATTTTGTCTATCTCTTATAGTTTACCAGTTATGCAAAAGTTGTTCACAATGAAGAATGCTTTTGGAGACATTCCCAGAAAATTCAAGATATACATTTTATTTGTCATAAAAATATCTTAAACATATGATATTTTAATCAAAATCGTTAGAGCCATTTTTGAGAAAATTACAATTTTCGAAAAATCTTCCATGTAAAGGGTAATCTGGGGTAAGGGAATTTTCTTGAAAACCTTCGCGTCACATCTCTGGAAGGTACTGAACCTAAATACCAAGTTTGGTGTTTATCCGACTGTTCGTTTCAGAGTTATGCTGTTCACAGACACACACACACACACGGACATGTTTCCAAAAATGCTTTTTTTGGAATCAGGGTGTCTCAAAACATGTATTTCCAGTGAAATCTCGGTATCAAATTTTTGGGTGGAATACAATACTTCCCCTACTTACTATACGTAGTACAGAAAGTAGAAAAGAACAGCAGCTTAAAACTTAAATTCTTAAAAGATGCGTGGTGAATTATGACATTTTTGTTAACTCGAGCTGATTTATGTTTCTCGATATCACCCTAACGCATACAAACATGAACCTCCTTGTTACTTTCACTACTACGTATAGTAAGTAGGGGAAATATTGTATTCCACTAAGAAGTGAAATGTCAAGATTTCACCGGAAATGCATCTTTTGAGACCCCTTGAATTAACAAAAACACATTTTTAGAAAAAGCTCCGTGTGTGTGTCTGTGAACAACATAACTCAAAAACGAAAAGTCGGATAAATACCAATCATGTACATGTACATAATAATATAAGCATAATTCAATGACTGTTACATACACTTTTTATATATTATAGTATACATATATTGCTTTAAGGCGGGCTGTTATTATATTTCATATTATATAATTAGACTGATATCATTTAAGCGTTAAAAATACTGCCTCAGTATTTAGTACAGTATCTTTCAAAGTTGGAACTCAAAGAATTTCAAGAAAATCCCCCACCCCAGACTACCGTTTATATGGAACATTTTTTCGAAAATTCTTATTACCTCAAAAATGGCTCTAAAATGTTTGATTAAAATATCTATATTTCAGATATTTTCATGACAAAGAAAATGTATAATTTGAATTTTCTGGGAATGTCCCCAAAAGTCCTCTTCTTTCTGAATGACTTTTGCATAACTGGTAAACCGTAAGAGATAGACAATTTTTTTTTCTACACAAAAAATGTAGAGATCATTAAAACACGCAATTTATGTCATCGATCTTTTATTTTTTGTAGTGAACCATTTCTGATATATTCCTTGGCATATGTTTAACTGCTTTTTTTTTATCAAGGGGCCTCTAAATGTACTTTTACGGTAAGAATTATATTCTGTATTTTTTGGCCGAATGCTATACTTCCCGTACCTTAGGTAACCAAGGGGAGAGAATGTAAAATTATAATTGCATTCTTTCCGCATGTGTAGATATGTAATATTATAGCCGTTTCCCATCTGAAATTACCTCGTGTTTTGGCTAGTGGATACGGTTAGTTAAATCTCCAGTTAGTGAAACCTCGACACTCGCAATGCGTCACGACCAGATCATTATTCTCGTAATTGGAATTATTCGGTTATGACTCATTTCACAGAAAATCTCCCTGTACAGCATATTACCTACAGACGTGGTCAAATTATTCCAGTGAAGTGGTAAAATTCTAAGTTTTCCATTTTGTAGTACAGTAAAAGAAAACAGCGTGGTTGCCGCGTTCAAGTTGTGGCTTGACCGCTATTTTTTTACATTCTCTTACCTGTTTAATAGTATGTGATGAAATACTGATTCTATGCAAACCTTTGATAAAAGGATATCACCATGCGTATGTGTGTGTGTGTGTGTGTGTGTGTGTGTGTGTGTGTGTGTGTGTTAACTCAAAAGCGGAATGTCGGATAAATACCAAATTTGATATTTAAGTTCAGCTTCTTTCAAAGATGGGAAGATTTTCAATAAAATCTGAAGCAGTATTTTTAACACTTAAATGATTTCAGTCTAATTATATATATATATATATATATATAGGTATATATAGGTATATATTCAATAACAGCCCGCTTTAAAGCAATATGTGTACGTAACAATATACAAAAAGTGTATATTACAGTCATTGTATATGTTTATATTATTGTATACATGTGTAATAATGTTATGTGAATGTATTACGTAATTTAATAGTGTAGGAGCTGTGAGAATAATAGGTTAAAAGTTGCTAACAATGAAGTAACCTTGAGGCAATAATGAATTTGAAAGTTTAACAATACTACTTGTAATTCTTGGAAGCAATAATGTAATTTTTGCGAGTTTATAAAACAGCCAATCAACAACCAGAAGAAGCTATAGCTAAATGAAGGTATTCTATTGGATTAGGAATAGCCGATCAGAGACTTGAAATATATAAACTTACAAATTTAGGCGGTAGAAATCAAGTCAGTTGCTTGTAGACAGCGCTCATAACTGGACGCGTTAGTTGTAGACAGTGTTCCTAACCGGACGCGAGATGTGTCCGAGAAATTTAATACGTATTCAGTGCGAGACGAAAACTAGTTTTACGTGTTAAAAAAGTGCTAGTAATTAACAAAAGAATCTCACAGCTCTCTATATCAGTGAAGTGTTATTTAAATAGTGTCAAGCATTAATAAAAGGAGCGAAGTAAAGATTAAAATCTGTGTAAGCCTACATTCTTCAGTCGCACCACCTCCCTGCTAAGATATTCATGTCTCTAAAACAAATATACATACTGACGCAGCCGAGGCAAACATAAATATATAATATTTAAAGAAACACTCAAATTACAAAGTTAATATTTTTTTAAACATTTTTTGGGGGCAAAGGCCACCGGAAAGTACATTCGGAGCGAAGGCTACCGGAAACTTTTTACCATACGTGCAGTTGCTACTACTTCAATTTCGGCTCCCCAACAGTCGAAATATAATACATCATCTTCAAACTGACTTTCCATATACGTAGCAGCAACAAACAAACCTTCCTCAAATCGCACACACCAAACTAATGTTCACATTAAAAAGTGTTTCATTATGTATATTTTATATTCCCATAACAGGATTTTTATTAAAGCTATTTGATTAACAAATACAGTTTTATCTTGAGTTCTCTGCAAATAGCTTGTGAAGTAAACTTCACTCTGAAATTTAAACACGCAATTTATATGAAGGTTTTGTAGAGACGTAGTATGAGGTAAATATTACTTTGTAATTTAGTTTTTTTATAATATTGTTAAATGTTGCCACTCTGTAACCCAAATATACCAATATTACATGTTTGCTGGCGGATTTTGCTAAATGTGTGGTAAAAAAGGTAGTAAAGTGCAAAGTTCCATTTCCTGCGAAGCTATCGTTTTGGCAACAAATAAATTTCGACATAGTGTATAACAAAAATAATAAAAAAAAGCAGTTTTATTATGTGACTGAGTAGGGGATGAAAGCCACAGGTCAAGCTGTTTCCAGACACCAGCCGCCACTGGTCTGCCGGATATCCTTTAATACGGCTCTATAATTGCTTCTTGTACTAGGTTTGCTTTTACATTTTTTGTTTCTTTATCTCTGACCTTTTTAGTCAACTCTCTTGTGTTCCCCCGCTTTCCTTTTTCTTCTTGTTGTTCAGAAGTTGCTTTATCTCACTTTATTTTCTGTTCTCCATCATCTCTCGGCCCAAACAAACAATTTAGCAACGCCGTAAAGTTTGAAGGCGTGTTTCTGACACTCACACAGCAGCGCTGCTAGCGGTCCGGCGTGGAATCAATTCAGCGCCTACACGTCACTTGCTCGCCGGATACTAGCGGGACATCGGAGGTGCCTTGGATTCTTCTCCGTCAGGTTTTCTTCCAAAAGCAAAGGAAACCTTTGACAGTTTCTCCTCCCACTGTCAGCCCACTGCTACAGGAAAGGCATCATTAACAAGCCTCAGAGACTGACAGTAGGCAGTAATCCAAAATAAGAATATGTCAGCTAAAGGCGTTCCTGTAGCCATTTCTGATGTAGGGGGTACTATAACCTTTGTAATCAGCATTAAAAGTTGATTTTTCGTAAGAGATACCTAACACGATTTGCTAAAATATAAACATTATGAAGTCTTATTGTTACAGAAGATATTCTTATGCTAGAACATGTATAAAAACAAACTTTTTAAAAAAATCTAATGTGTTGCACTCACATGATTTTTCTCTACTCTTGTTCAAAGTAATTTTACATACGCTTATTCACCATCTACTTCATATTAATCGAGATAAACATTTGCAGAAACTATCTTATTGCTAATTTTCTTGTAGTATTTACAAGGGGAATATAGTGGATTTTAAGCATAGTCAAATCTTTTAAGAGCTGGTTGCTATGTGGAGCATTCCTTTGTCTTTGTATGTCCAGCACATAAAAGAAAAACGAATAACGAATCCCCTTTTGAGAAAAAGTATAAGTATTGGAAAATCAAACAAATAACAAGGAATGTCTCTGAAATGATTTACTCGACAAAATATACATGACAGACATTGTGTATTTCAACGAGATCTGCATTTTTGGTGTTACGGTTTGCCAGTTATGTAAAAAACATTAAAAATGAAGAGCACTTTTGGGGAATTCCCAGAAAATTCAAGTTATATATTTCGTTTGCCATAAAACTATCTTAAATGTATGATATTTTAATCTAAATTGTCAGAGCCATTTTTGAGAAAAAAAAATGTCAAAAAATGCTCCACGTAGTGGTAATCTGGGGTAAGGGGATTTACTTGAAAATCTTGAAAGACACGACCTAAATACCAAGTTTGGTATTTATCCGACTTTTCGTTTTTGAGTTAGGCTTTTTTCAGACACACAAATGAACTTTTTTCTAAAAATCTTTTTTTTTATTCAGGGGTGGGCCTAAAAGCATGTATTTACGTTGAAAACTCGGTATCGAAATTTTGGTTGACATGCAATTTTCCACTGCTTAGTATATATACTAGAGAAAGCAAAAAGATTTAAAATAAGCAAGATTAAATTAATAATATGCACATGCAGTTTCTGTCAGACACGTATGGGATTATTTTGTGCTGATAAAAGCTCAATGATTCCATTGTTGGCAAAGCATGCATCTTTAATGATTAAGTAGCTTATATACAGCATGATTAATTCATATTAATACAGGTGACCCTCTTATTTCTTCTATGTTTCACTTTCATGTAGGCAGAATTGGAACTATTAGTTCTATAAATATATCTAACCATTATCATTTATTTTCATACCTACGAAACTATTCACAAACCTAACACTGCGGCCAACTGACTTCTCAACCGGAGGTCTCGGGTTGATCATAGGCTGGGGCGGGAATTTTTCTTTAACCAGAGCCATTCCTTATGCTCTACAACGTCTCGAAGTATGAGAGCGAATGTGTTTAATAGTTAAAAACTTATAAAACTTACTTAAAATATTTGATGTGATCCATTTGCATGACTTTCTGTCCTCTGTCCTTTATAGTAGGTTCTTGCTGAAGCTTATTGTTCTGTCTACTACATTTTAATCCAAATAAACCTTTGCAGAAATAGCTACATTACATTTAATTATTGATACGAAGAGAACATGGACAGTCAAATGTTTAAGAACTGGGCGCTATATGTTGGCCTTGAAATTCCACAATGTTTCCATACAATCGCGAGAAGCAATTCAATGTTCAAAGGACTTCAAGAGAATTGCGAAGAAATGAACTATTCGAACATTTAATAAAGGATATCTCAGAAGCGGCTTATACAAAAAAAAGTATTTTGAATAAATTGTGTGTTTTAAAGAGCTCTACAGTTTTTATGTAGTACGTTTCTGTCTGTCATTAACGTTACCAGTTACGAGATTATAAAGATTTTCTTTCAAATGAAGTGGACTTCAAGGCTACTCCTAGAAAATTAACGATACATTTTATTTGTGATGTAGATGTCTTTAATATATGTAATTTTAATAAAAGTCGCTAGAGTCATTTTTTAGAAAATCCAAGTTTTCGAAAGATTTTCCATGTAAAGGGTAGGCAGAGGTGCGAAGATTTTCTTGAAAATCCTTGTGTCGTATCTTTGGAAGGTACTGAGCTTAAATGCCAAGTTTGGTGTTGATCCGTCTTTTCGTTTTTGAATTATGCTGTTCACAGACACACATATACGCAGAGACCATTTTCTAAAAATCTGATGTGTTACACTAACATGACTTTCTCTACTATTGTACAAACTATTTTTACAAACGCTTATTCTCCATCTACTTCATGTTAATTGAGATAAATATTTGCAGACTCTTATCTTATTGCTAATTTTCTTGTAGATGTAAGGGGAATATATATTTACAAGGGCAATATAGAAATACAGTAGCCTTTAAGCACATACATATCTCTTAATAGCTGGTTGCTAGGTACAGCACCATTCCCTTTCCCACAGATTAATACTCTTTGCATATCCAAGACAAAAAAGAATGAATAACGAATTCCCATTTGAGAAAATAACTATTGAAAAATTTAAGGGAAAATATCTCGAAAATGGTTCACTCAACAAAAAAATGTATATGAGATAAATTGTGTATTTTAACGCGATTTACATTTTTTCTGTAGTAAAAGTTTGTCTATCTCTTATGGTTTACCAGTTATGCAAAAGTCGTTCACAATGAAGAATACTTTTGGAGACATTCCCAGAAAATTCAAGATATACATTTTATTTGTCATAAAAATATCTTAAACATATAATATTTTAATCAAAATCGTTAGAGCCATTTTTGAGAAAATTAAAATTCTCGAAAAATCTTTCATGTAAAGGGAAATCTGGGGTGGAGGGATTTTCTTGGAAACCTTCGTGTCACATCCTTGGAAGATACTGAACCTAAATACCAAGTTTGGTGTTTATCCGACTGTTCGTTTCTGAGTTATGCTGTTCACACACACACATACACACACAGACACGCGGCATGTTTCCAAAAATGTTTTTTTTTGGATTCAGGGGTTGAATTTAATACTTCCCCTACTTACTATACGTAGTAGAGAAAGTAAAAATGCTTGTTTTGATTCAAGAGGCCTCAAAACATAAATTTCCGATGAAATACCGATTTCGAATTTTTGGATGGAATACAATACTTTTACTTACTATACGTAGTAGACAAAATAAAAAGGTTTCTCAAGCCAAAGCCCCCAGTATGATCAAAGAAGCTTATTGTTTTTTGAGTTTTATTTATGGACGCTGTTTAACTGCTGTGGTCCTTAGCGCCTCATTCTATATTGGGCGTGAAAAACCGGTAATTTTGCTCAGAGGCTCTTTATCAATCTTGAGGTTCTTTTACGTACCCTAAATCTACGACACGGGACCACCGACTTTACTTCCCTTCTGAAGGAAGCTATGCTAAGGATTTATACGCCCGAAAAAAATCCATCGCCCTCCGCCGGGTTTGAACCCGCGAACTTCGGAACTAGAGGCTAGCACGGTACCACTAGTCCACGGAGGACGACTCAAAGAAGTTAAAGGGAGTATACAAATGAAACAATAGTAAAGCAGTAACTATTCACAGATTGGACTCTCATGCTACGAAACATCTAAGACTTGCGATTGTTATTTTTCTCCCCATGGGTTCATAATAACTATAACGAATTACGATATGTCAGCAGTATATTTTCCGCATTTTATATATGTAACTATGTCTATATTACTTAACTTGAGATTATTTCTAGTCAAAAGTTTAATATGAGTAACACAAGAAGAATAGAAGAACCCCTGTAAATGGGTGCCTTCTTGAATAGCTATTTAATTGAGTAGTACGCGTTTTAAGTGCCTGCCACGCCTCCACTTTAAGTTGGGTTTTCTCTAAACTACATTTTCTTTGCTTTATGTACCTTTTTCCTAAAATTAAAGAGCCAGTCTAAGTGAAACTTTGCAGGAACATGTAAAAATAATTCGTGCATATTTTGAATCACAATCATCTGTGTTGTTGAATAATTTTTACACTAATGAATACTATTTGTAAAAAAATGTGCGGTTTTTTTCGAGCTAATTTTTTGTGAAAGTTGTAATTAAGATATTGTATTCCTTCTAGTTTGAATTAAAGAAAAAATTACGGAGAATCTCTGCACTAAATATCAAATTTGTATCATTCGTGGTTTTTGCAAAACAGGAACATAAAGTTATATATATAATATGTATATATATAATATGTATATACCCTCAAGATAAAACAGCTGATTTATGAAACATTTATATTGTGTATTTAGCAGACTAATATACAGGGTGAACCATTTAAGTTGAGACTGTACAGTATCTCCAAATCTAAGCGTTGTAGAAAGAAATGTCTTTCATAAAAATTGCTTGATAGTATGGGGTAGAGTAATTTTCATTAGTCGTGTTTTGTTTGGAGGACGTTATAATACTCATTTTAGGGCCAATTTAATTTTTTTAATGGGAACCTACAGTTGAACATCACAAAAATGATCACCATAGCGTCCTCCAAATAAAACACGACTAATGTTATTTACTTTCCCCTATAATATCAAGCAACTTTTATTCAAGACATATCTTTCTACAACGCTTAGTTTTGGAGATTTTATACAGTCTCAGCTTAAATGGTCTATCCTGCATATACATATGAAATTTGGTGAACTTATCTACAATGCTTGAGAGAAGTTGGTGTTTTACTGAAAGGACACGCTTTTGTTCATTTCATTCACCTATCTCCCCTTAAATAGGCAAGAGTTTAGCCTGGTCTGCACGGCGGAAATGTAATTTAACAGTCTCCGGCGTAAATAGATGGATTGTAATGGGCGGAGAAAATCGTGTGAATGTAACACATCAGATATTTCTAATGCAGTAATGCATTATTGTAGAGGACAAAATAAAATATTTTGAATGCTGAAGCTAGTAATTTGCATTAACATAATGTTCGCTTCTACACTTCACAAATAAACCCATATCCAGCTTCACTTATTTTGAATTTATTTGTCATTACGAAAAAATAAAGAAAATTATCCACGTTTATCTTGGCATTCTTAAATCTGATCAGATATTTTGGTTAGGTGGAATATCTAGAACAAACGTTGTATGGATGGATAATATTCGTAAGCAGAGATAGGAGAGCTTTGGACCTTCTGCAATGTCATCCGGGATCATCGGTATATGTATAGTGCATTTTTTCTCTGTTCTCGCTTCAATGGACACCGCAAGTAGATTAATACATTTCCATATTTAATTATTGTTTATCTTACCAAAGTAATACCGCGGTAACCTAAAGGTAACGGCCGTTTGCGCATTTGGACTTCATTTTTAGGTTGTATGGTATCCTCGACATCTTTTCTCAGTGTTGTGTGAGTGCCAGTTGAAACAAATTGTTATTGTGCTTTCTGTGATTGTTCAAAATGAACTGATACAAACACCCGCCGACAATGAGATAAGAGGTATTGGATTTCTGAATCCTCAATAGTTGAAACCTGAAGAAATATATTGTCAACTAAAGTGTATGGTGATACAGAAATGAATGAAATATGTGAGACACTGGTGTGAAATGTTCCATAATGGACAACAAATGTGCTTGACGAATCTCAATCCGAACGACCGTCTCTCATCAGATGATATGAAGAATCAAGTAAAATAGAAAATCGTGCAAGACAAACACGTAACCCTAGACGGGTTCTTTTTTCGTTCTTTGCTTGTGGAATTGTGACCGAACATCTTGGCTTAATGGATTGGACTGCAACATTGGAGTTCCAAGGTTCGTTGACATATATGGCAATGCTTAAATAACGAACATGAATATGTGGAGAAATAAGGGGAGCTTCAAGTTTGTGATACATATTTCTTTAAATGAAATATCTTTATTGTATTTATTAAAGCCAAATGGTCGTTACTTCCTGGATTATCCTCGTAATTGCGTCGGTACCCCTCTCTGATTGTTTCAAAAACTGCGCCGTTGGTGGCAGTCCCGGGTTCGATGCCCGCTCGGGTTGGAGTCGAACGCGGTGTAGTGGTAGAGATAGAAGTAATGCTAAAACTCACTGTACCTGTTTTCTCCATCCTACGTGGCTTCGTCTTGTCCTTCTCGCTGCTACCCTGGCTAGTTGGTTCTCAGCTGTGATGTTTGCATGGACTCTGCCTATCATGATTATTAATAAGCTCGTCGATCTCAGTGGTGGTAATAGGAGCTCAGAGGAGAATTTACTACTCACTGTAATGTTTGGTTTATGACTATTTATTGTTACTTCCTCACTCTAACACTACATAATGTTCCTGTTCACTTAGGACCATTTGCACGCCAATTTCGTTTGATGGAGTATCGAACTATTCATATCTAAAAGTCAACTGTGAACTGCGTAATCTAAAAGCAACTGTGAAGTGCCTTATTTTGGGGTGAATCTAGACTATATTAAGAACACAATCTCCCACCTAAAATTTTGGTATCGGATTTCTTATAGGTCAGTATTGGTCAGTATCATGTGACCTTTTTCCCGGGCTTCTCTTGTAAACTGCCGTTCTGTGTTATATTTGCCTCGCTCCATACTTCCGGAGCGGAAACAAACCTTACCCTAGACTAACACAAAATATTCCTTTGCGCTGCACATGTGAACCGCATATTTCTACCCTAACTGCAGATTTCAAGACATTCTAAAATTAGTTAAACAGGAACATTATGTACACGTCAAATATTGCATTATACAAAAATTACTATGTGTATGGTTTTCACATTGTACACATGTATCATTTACATATCAAATTATACACTGAAAAAATTAGCACATAATAAAATTACTTCGGGTACATTCTGTCTCATAATATAAGAAATTTAGTTTACTTCAGAAGGTCTAGGAATAAAAATAAACCGCATGCAATTTGAGGAATGGTTACCAACTGTTTTGTGAACGTATGGTATATGTTTTGAGCAATTATAATGGTCTATTTATGAAGAACAATTATTCCTGACTGCCTCTGTGGTCGAGAGGCAGTCACTCCCCACCCTAGCAGAGACTGGAAGTATGAATGTATGTGTCTCTCCTAATGAAAATGAATAAAATACAAAAGTTAAATACCTACAGTCAACGAGTTAGTAACACCATCAGTTGTTTATCTAGTAAAAGCCCCTCCCCCAATATGACCACAGAAGTTAAAGGGGACCATACAAAGGAAACAATAAAACAGAACTATTCACATACCTTTCCAAATTCCACAAACATTCTTTGAATATGTTATGAAAGAAACACATGAGTTGGTAATTATAACTTTCCGTCTCTCGTGGCGTAAAACGCTGGCAACTCTGTACCTGTTCCTATGCAATAGATTGCTTGCGATTGGCGAGTTGCCTCGTTGCTATGACAACGTTTTTTCACCACCGTATGCCTAATGTGCCACGTCGCCATATCTAAGGCTTAATAAGGAACCAAACGGAGTGAATGAGGTCAAAAATGGGGGCGGGAAAATGCCCGTAATGACCAGCTGCGGAGTACGGGGGTGAGCAGGGGGGAAACTAATTGACTTTGGTCGGTGTAACGCTGAGGGATTATAACTTATGAGTGTATATAAAAATTAATTAAAACATGTGGTTTGGTACACGCAGGTAGCCCTGTCCAATTAAGGTGGCAACATTGAGAGTCGGGGGGAGGGCGTTGTTAAGATAGAATTGTTTCAATGCGTACCGTCCCTCCAAATAAAACTTGACACCACATAACACGCTTGTGAACTTCAAACGTTGTTGCTATATTCATGTGCAATTAAAATTTATGGAGGAAAGTAAGGTCTAAACTATTTTTTGGGATAATGGGGTATTCGTAATGACAAATGGTTTATCAATATTTTGTCACCATGATGAACGAACTTCGGCACTATATATTATCAAGTGTAAAATGGAACAGCCAGCGAAATAACAACCTACCAAACTATGAATAATTACAGATTTTATTACATTAAAGACTAATGCTGCTTTACATGAAGGTTTCCCAAAGATATGTAGTATTTATAGACACCAGAGTTATGAATCTATCAGTATATCATAGTTTTACGCCTTCACTCAAATCCAGCCTCATCTATTCTTCTCTTTTTATTTCAAACATTATCTTAATATTCCCTATCAACTGGCATCTTCTACTGCCTCGAATTTATTTGTTTATTTTTTTTCCTATTCGTTCCAAAGCATTTCTCACATCTTCTTCCTCAACCAGTGTTTCAAAAACATCTTCTCATTTTCTGATCAGCTTTAGATTCCTTTGCCCACTCTTTCTATCACAATTCTATTACTCATTTTGACTAAACATTTCACATAAGACATTCTTCCATATATACACTTTTCAATACTTCCAATAATTTTCCTCACTTCGTCGCAACATCAAAATTTCTGTATTATATCCGGATTCCCTTCACACAAAGAGCTCTTTCTTCAAGGCTCAGAGAGAGGGTTTCTATTTAAAGTTTCCTTACCAATGCTTCCACGTACTTTAAGCTGTCCATTTTTCACTATCTACTCTTGATGTTGTAGGTGTATCATATTTACACTGCATCTTTAAACAACATTTACTATTATACCTGGATGTTATATACGTATAACACAAAACAAAAATATGCATGAAATCAAATAAAATTAAACACAACACTGAATTTCAAACAATACTATTGCTCTAAAATCAATTATTCTTTCTTTTATCACCAAATTAATCAATTCAAAAATGTATTTATAAATCTGAATCAGAAACATGAAAGATTTTATAGGGCTTCAATATTAAATAAGAAACAAAAAAAGTCTGAATGTGCCTTGTAAAATGGTATCTTAAGATTACTTGATACTGAATTTCGGGCAGAATTTGGGAAACAATTAACTGTTTTTAAATTTTTACGGATAAAAGTTTTCAAACATTGTAGAAACAGGACCCATGACTATTTAAATACCCGAAGGTATTTACTAACAGTATCTGCAATTTCAAAATTCAAATTTATCGTAACCTTCTTTTCTTATATTTTTGTCACTTTAAAATGTTCCCTGTGATGCAATTTTCTGTCCACTTTCATTAAGTTATTATCATATACTTTTTTGACGGTGAATGAAACTGTCATTTAGAATATATTCTTAATACCAAGTATAGTTTGGAATTTAAGATTTTAATGATTGAATATACGAGGGTTTTTAGCGAATAAAAAATGTTACGTACATTATTATTTTTCCATCAGAATTTTTAACGCAATGTATCTTTGAAATTTGGCAACAAGAGTTAACATTTTATGTGTTTGTTTTTCTGTATTTTTCTTTTAATGTTTCTGTTTTTGTTGCATTCTTATTTTATTTATAGTTAATATCAACAATTAGCTGAATAAACAGTTAAAGAATAACTTCTGCAGATCTGAAATTCATGCGAAGGACTACTGCTTACTAATTAATTTATCTAAAGATCTACGAGTTTATTTTAAAAGAGCTAAAGTTGCAAACAGTCCTGAAATGCATAACATTAACAGAACAACTGGAGACAACACGTGCATAGAATCGGTCCAGAACGCATTCCCAAACCTGTAATGCAGTACATTCATGGAGGAAAGACCTGCCCAAAAATAGATGGAGGGAAAATTTCTTAGTGAGATTGCAACAGATCTGATGGTCTAACACTTGGATGGATGAAGAAGAATATCAACAATTTTAAACCAACAAATGGCCATTTAATTCGTTTTGTATCATTCTGGTGAAGCACTGCATTGAATTTTAAACTCAATTTTTGCCAATTTGATACGGTTCAACTCGGTCCCGTATTTGATTTGATTGTATGTAGATTAAACAAAGATGTAAAATGTTGTATTTAATATTATAACTCGAAAGAAAAAACCTTCATATACAATATTGCAATTGTTTGAGGAAGTAAGGTTCGAATCACCAGCCCATCCCTTTTCTTGGGACAGGAAAGTTCTGTCGGTACGTATACAAATGCACTGAGCCATTAAATAAGGGTCTGTGGAAAATAAGTCTCGGAAAGTGCTATTTCTTTTCAAAGCAGAAGAAACATTATGTTTGTGCCGAGAAAAAGATTAAAGCCATACAGATATGTACGTGCTACAGTATAAATTAAACTAATTGTGAATAGTACAGTGGGAAGAGAAAGCTGAACCGAACTGAAATTTTAGCCAGTAAATGCAATGTCAAGTATTCAAACTGACGAATACGAAAACAGGAGATGGTCACATGATTGAAAACCCAACAAAATAATCACGTGACATATGCAGAGTAGGGGTGAAATCAGACATGGCGAAATTCACAAAATACTAGTAACTACACTTTTCGCTGAACCCTGCGCCATGTAACTATACTCTTCGCGGAACCCTGTGATATGTAAACATACTTAGTTGAACTCTGCACCGTACAAGTTAAGCCGCGGCTATGAACGCAGGGAAAACATTGCAATACTTCTTAATACTGCCGATTAACAAATCATCTCTATATCAGTCGCGGATAATTAACGGAGTGGTGGCTCGTGTTCCTCAATGTGCAACATAACAGTATAATAAAGCCAATATTTACCAGAGCCGATGTTTTTATTACCGCAAACTATATATAATTTTACCACACCCTGTAGACTTTACAGAGTCAACACTGCTCAGTGCTAGCCGGAGAAAGAAGAGACTTAATCGTTACGCATCGAGGACGCGACCAGCTTCAAATTCCATTTTTTTCCACCTTTTTCTTTTTCTTAATCAGATTACCCTCCTCTTTGTAGGACTTACACCCTTAAAGACTTACAAGCCAATGCCTTGTGTCAGTAGCCTGTTGAGGAACAAGCAAACTCTAGATCATAGTATATCCGGGTTGGGTAATCAGCCAAATGCAAAGGTATGGCGGTGAAGAAAAAGGAAATGGAATGTAGTGATGAAAGGGGTAATAGGAAAATTCGCGGATCAAATTCGCATTCCCTTAGTGACCAAGGAAAGCCGCAAAAAACATTCGGTCAGGGTGGTCGGCCCCGGGGGTTTTAATCAGGAACCTCCCAAATGCGAGTTAAACACGTGACCGGGCGCCAACTCTCTCGGTTTCTTCATGTTTCACCATTCAAAATGCTCCTTGGGCCAGATTTTATAACTTATTAGTTCCAAATTGAAGTTGTTTGTTGTAGGAGTTGCATTGTATTTCGACTGTTGGGGAGCCGAACTTGAAGTAGTAGCAACCGTACATACAGTAAAAACTTTCCGGTAGCCTTCGCCCCAAATGTACTTTCCGGTGACCTTTGCCCCAAATGTTTAAAAAATATTAACTTTGTAATTTGACTGTTTCTTTAAATATTATATATTTATGTTTGCCTCGGCTTCGTCAGTATTTTTATTAATATTTTTAGCAACATCAATGTCTTAGCAGGGCGCAGTGCAGCTGAAGATTTTAGGCTTACACAAATTTTAAGTTTTTCTTCACTCCATTTATTAATTCTTGACACGATTTTAATAGCACTTCACTGATATAGAGAGCTGTGAGATTCTTTTGTTTAATTAATTACTTACACTTTTTAACACTAAACTATTTTCATCTCACACTGAATACGTATTAAATTTCTCGAGGACATATCTCGCGTCCGGTTAGGAACACTGTCTGCAAGCAACTCACTTGATTTCAACCGCCTAAATTTGTAAATTTCTGTATTTCAAGTCTCTGATTGGCTATTCCCAATCCAATAGAATACTTTCATTTAACTAAAGCCTTTTCTGGTTGTTGATTGGCTATTTTATAAACTGTCATAAAAATTACACTATTTTTGCTCCAATAATGACTAGTAGCATTATTACACTTTATTACTCATTATTGCCTCAAGGTTACCTCATTGTTAGCTACTTTTAACCTATTATTCTCACAGCTCCTACATTATTAAATTACGTAATACATTCACATAACATTATTGAACATGTGTACAATAATATAAATATTTACAATGACTGTAATATGCACGTTTTATATATTTTTACATAAACATATTGCTTTACGGCGGGCTGTTATTGAATTTATATATTATATAATTAGACTGAAATCATTTAAGTGTTAAAAATACTGCCTCAAAGTTTTCAGGAGATCTTCAAGAATTGCTGATTTCAAAATTGTTGGTCATCATGATACAAGGGGTAAAACAACTTTTAATACGTATGCCGTATACTATGTTTTTAAACAAAGCTCGAATTTGTAAAACATCAATAATATCTATTATATTCATTCCTGAAATTAACAGAGATCACGTTTAGAACGCGGTTCTTGAAACAAGATAAATGACGTTAAAAAAGCGGGATGTCAGATATTTCGACGTGTTGATGATTCACTAGCAGTCATTTTCCGTGAAATTATTTTCACCATGTTTTGCCTTACACCAGGCAATGAAGCGATTAAATGCTATATAATATTGCTTTCTAGATTTTTACTTTCTCTACTACGTATAGTAAGTAGGGGAAGTATTGTATTCCACCCAAAAATTCGATACCGAGATTTCACCGGAAATACATGTTTTCAGACGCCCTGAATCCAAAAAAGGCATTTTTGGAAACATGTCCGTGTGTGTCTGTCTGTCTGTGAACAGCATAACTCAGAAACGAACAGTCGGATAAACACCAAACTTGCTATTTAGGTTCAGTATCTTCCAGAGATGCAACAGAAACGTTTTTAAGAAAATCCCCCCACCCCAGATTACCCTTTACATGGAACATTTTTCGAAAATTTTAATTTTCTCAAAAATGGCTCTAACGATTTTGATTAAAATATCATATGTTTAAGATATTTTCATGACAAATAAAATGTATATCTTCAATTTTCTGGGAATTTCTCCAAAAGTATTCTTCATTGTGAACGACTTTTGCATAACTGGTAAACCATAAGGGATAGACAAAATTTTACTACACAAAAATGTAGAGCGCGTTAAAATACACAATTTTTGTCATATACATTTTTTGTTGTTGAGAGAACCATTTTCGAGATATTGCTTGTTATTCCCTTAAATTTTTCAATACTTATTTTCTCAAATGGGAATTCGTTATTCATTTTTTTGTCTTGGATATGCAAAGAGTATTAATTTTTGGCAAAGAGAATGGTGCTGCACCTAGCAACCAGCTATTAGGAGATATGTATATGCTAAAAGGCTACTGTATTTCTATATTGCCCTTGCAAATACAAAACAAGGAGAACATAGTACGCCTTAAGCGATAGTCAAATATTTTTAGAACTGGTCGCTATGTGTAAAATGTAATTCTCTTTCCATGTCAAAAGATCGTCTCTGCAAATGTTTATCTCGATTATAATGAAATAGATGGAGAGTAAGAGTTTGTAAAAATAGTTTATACAGGAGTAGAGAAAATCATGTGAGTGTAACACATCAGAGTTTTTGAGTAAGTACTTCTAGTGTTATTCTTTCTACTACTTCTGTAATTTCACTTCCATTTTAGTTTCTTCTGAATTCATAATTTTCGCCATTTAATATTTATGTAGTTAGAAAAACAATAGTGTTTTAGATCAAAGGAAGCTGCCAGTATAACGTATACGTTAACTCTACAAGTAACTGTGTTAAATTGAAGTATGACGATTTGCTTTGTGAACAGATATCGTAATAGTGTGATATTCTAAAGCTTTCAGCTCCTGTGCTGTGTTAGCAAGTTTTACTTTTAGACCATGCTGTCTAAAAATAATATTAAATCCTTCAGTCCAGTATTAATTTTTTTTTGCATAACAAAGTTGAAAAATTCAACATAGTAAGTATAGAAAAATATTTCCTTAAACTAAAAAAAAATTAAGAAATGCACGCACAACAGTTTTTCTGTTTGTATACCAAGCTTAAATTAAAAATGTGTGAAGGGTACAAGAAATCGCAGGGTGAAGGAGCATTTAATATTGCCATATCTAAAAGTGATTAATTATGAACAAAAAATTAATAATTTAACAATGTTTTGGCATAGCTCTTTAAAATGTTGTGCGCAGTATATGTTTTATGTATATGGTTAAAAAGTCAAACCAACCAGGAGAAAAATGTTGGTTTTCAGATTTTCACGTACACATTCTCCTAATATTACAGAAAATAAAATACTTAATTTTTAGGAACAGTTTTACACAAGTTTCAAATTTTCAAAATGTTTATCTAATGGGACATTTCACTGTTCATTTTGACAATTATTTTCTGATAATGTTAGGAGCATAAATCCAAGAAAATTAGTTTTATATTATTATTGTGTCAAACAGATCACGAATAGTTGAAATTTGTATAAATTTTGCGATTTTATACCGAACACCCCTAAGAGCACCTATCTATATTTGAAATTTGTTCAAAAGATTCAAAAAATTAAAAAATTAGTTTTTGTGCCCAAAAAATACTTTGAACTTTTAGCTTTTGGTCTCAGAGGCCTTTAAAGCTTCAACACGTGACCGTTTAAATGCCCATGGACACACGACCCAATGACCTGTATTCACTTCCAATGCCTTATATTCAACTATAATTTTTCTTACACTTTTACGCAATAAAATGTACAATAGGTGTTGTTTAAAATTAGTCTTGTTCAAGTTTTCAGCAAAAATCCAGAGAGAAGGAACTTAAAAACCTGGCATATGGTTATTGGTAAACGTTTAAATTGCTCAATATATGACATAATTAAATAGATTACTGAGGATAAATTGTTATAAAATTATATTTAAAGATTCAAGTTTTCTTCCTGAAACGATATGAAGAGTAAACATTTTTCTATATATCAGTTTTATTAATTAATATTTAAATAATGTTGTAGTATTTATATTTTTTAAAATTACGGTCTCTGTATCGTGTGCAACACCTGATTTATTAATGTGATAAAAGAAAAATTATTTTATCTTAAGAACTATTAAAGGTACTTGCATGACATTTAAAACACACTTATAATTGGATACAGAAGCATATAACACATTTATGAAAAAATATAGATAAAAGCCGGAATATTTAGACATTTAACCCATGGATACCCTTAAAACTTCAGTGCAGTTAGCTAGCAGTTTCCACAGTGATGAAAAGAAATAGAAAAAGAACACCACCAAGCTACAAATGTCAAGAGATTTGATAAAGCAAGGATTTTTTTTTTTTTGCTTTGAATTTGACGACGCAATAAATGTTGTCTCTGTTGTTGCCGATATTGCTCCTCTCTGTGGTGTTTTATGAAATGGAAACAGTTTTGGAGGTGAAATCTATCCTCGTACTCACGGGAGGTTCTTTTGTTGTAGCTTGCAACAGAACCTACTTCGGTGACGTGGGCCGTACGTATGAGCTGGAGATCAGGCGGCCCAGAGAAGACAGGCTGCCTTTCCTCTGTCACCTCAACTTCACTGCTGGAGGCGGCGACCTCGGCGATCTGATCCAGGTCAGTGAATCACAAAACACTTTCTTAGCCAGACTTCTTTTCAAATGTTTTGAAGTGCTTTGTTACCTTAACACTCTAACCATTTTTACATTACTTACCTATAGTAAGAAGAGTGAGTTGTATTTCACTAAATAATTCGATTTTATGACTTTATTCAGTTTTCAATGTCACTTCTCTTTTTAATATGACATAGTTCAGCCTTCTCGGTCATTTCAGGTTTCTTTGTGCGTAGCGGTGAAATGAATCACGCACGAAGCAGCCGATTCTTCTTTCCACTTCACTCACTGAAGTGTCGAACGCAAGACCTCTCTAATCGCTCGCAGTATCACCTCTCACTGAATGTCACAACTCTCGTCACAACCTCACTCGGAGAATACACTTGAGTAACTAGTACTTTATATCGCATTAACATCATGAGCTCACTAACTCGCTTTTATACATACAGGTGTATCCTCTTTGGTGTCATATATTTGGGGGAGGCGTGTTCCTGACATCAAAACAGTAAAAAAGGTTCATATGAACACGGGTATGAAAATCATTGATTTCAGAAAGTTACAAAAATTGCTCGAAATGGCTTCCTCTTGCATCGATGCATGCAGTAAGCTTGCGTTCCATGTTCTGGCGTACTCCTTTGAAAATTCCTGGTGTGTTTCGTATCTGGTCAAATACAGTTTGAATACGTCTTCTCAAAATGTCAACATCAGGTACAGAAGTTGCATAAACAAAGAACTTTAAGTGTCCCCAGACGAAGAAATCCATTGGATTCAAATCAGGCGATCTAGGCAGGCCATGCAATGGGTCTCCCTCGACCTTTCCATCTTTGCGGAAATCGATCATTCAAAAACTTACGAACTATCAGACTGAAATGAGTTGGAGCACCACGGTAACGGCCTGTCAGGGCATCTTTCTGCATAAAGTTCGCGTGCTTGTGCTACATTGCCGTCTGCATGGCCATACGTGTAGCGCATATCCGTCTGTCCACTCATAGAAAACATCTTCTTTGACCCATATCAATGAAACGGTTGATTTTAGAATCATTTACATATGAAGTTATTTTTTATTGTTTTGATGTCAGGAACACGTCTCCCAAATATATGACACCAATAAAGATACATCCTATATATACCTATATTTGGAGAGTTCGAGAATGTTCCCGGGAGGCGGGGAAATAAACTTACAGAAAAATCTGGTTATCTCACGATAGGGTCTCGATATATGTTTATATTGGATGAGAGTGCCCCCTCCTTATCTCTCTAACCAAACAGTCAACTGGCGCTGAAGGACACCACCATCCATGTAACAAGCCTAGCTCACAGAAGCTGCGTCACAAAGTGGAGATTTCATTGAAAATACACGTTCTGATGTCCCCTGAATAAAAAATTCAGAAGAAGATCCGGGTGTGCATGCGCGCGCGCGCGTATTATTCTGTGTGTTTGGGGGATGTATGTATGTGTGTGTGTGTGTGTGTGTGTGTGTGTGTCTGTGAACAACATAACTCAAAAACGTAAAGTTGGTTAAATACCAAACCTTGTATTTAAATTCACCATCTTCCAAGGATGCGGCACAAAGGTTTATAAAGAAATCCCTCCACACCACATTACCCTTTACATGGATCATTTGTCGTTCTTTGAGTTTTCCCCAAAATAGCTCTAACGATTTTAGAAAAAATACCATATACTCGTATTAGAGATATCTACATGAAAAATAAAGCGTATATCTTGAATTTTCTTGGAATAGCCTATAAAGTTCTCTTCATTCGGAAGACGAAATCTTACTACACAAAAAATGTAGACCTCGTTAAAGCATGCATTTTATATGTCATATAACACTTCTTGTGGCGTTAATAATTTTTGAGATATTCTTTATTATTGGTCTGAATTTTCAAATACTTATATTTCTCTCAAGTGGAAATTTCTACTCGTTTTCACACGTGATCATGCAAAGATCTATCACGTAGTAAATCGCCTTTAAAAAAAATCTGACTATCGCTTTAGCCTACTGTATCCCTTGCATACCTACGAGATGTGTAAATATGCAATGAAAATGTATCTCGATTAAAAAAAATAGGTAGAGAGAAAAATAAGCATATGTAAGATTAGTTTGTAAAAGACTGAGAAGAGTAAGTCTTTTGAATGCAGTATATCAGAATTTTTTATACGAAAGTGCGAAATAATACGTTTCCTGGCAACATGACTAACATTGTGATACGAGACGCTTTAAATTTATATGAAGGAATCAGAATTAGAACACATTATCCACCAATTCAAATAAAATGAGAAAGCACACAATAATTTCAGTCCTTCTAATATTTTTAATAAAAATTAAAGAAATTTATTGTCTTAATGTTTAGCTTTAATCGTCTCACGTCGTGCCAAGAAAGTATCACATTCTCTCTAATACCTTCCAGTAGATTATTCAGGCAAAAGTTCTGAAGATTTGCAATCATGTCTGTTGGTGTGTCAATACTCCTTGGTTTCCTTCTGGGCTTCATAATCGATAATTCTGAACGACTTAGATATTGAAACGTTAAACACAAAAAATATTCATCCAAACTAAATAGCTGTTTATATCAACAATGGATTCCTAGTAGCATCAAGGCAACAAACCTGATGACGTACAGCGCGTCTTTTAAGTCCCTCCGCAGTGGTGGACAAAGCGAGATATGGGAATGTGAAGGTAACCATGCAACTACAGTGGTTGGAATGAACGTGGAGAAAGCAGTAGAAAGGGAAAAAAGAAATAACAACATAATTAACTTATCCATTCACCAAAGATGTTGAAAATGTCCCCATTCAGTTGAAGGCACAGATTCAAATGTATGAACGTTTCCTTTGCCACTGAATAATGTGATTTGTTATTGCCAGTTTCAGTTCAGTTATCAGTCTCACGAAATGTATTTATTAAATCGTATATAGTATCCTAAACGATAGTCTGGAATTCGGAAACTGCGCTGCAAATGTTTGTTTCACTTTTTCTGTGTATTTACCAGATTCTCTAAAAACATTATTCAATAAACTCACACGCCGTTCAATCGTAACACTGACCATTATTTACATTTTTGACCACGGAATGCAACTACCATGTCCTTGACAAGCACTGAAAGATAGCTGGCTACCAACCGTTTCGGAAGTGTGCTGAAGGATGGAGACGGGTTCTAACGTTTATAAAATATTTTCAATTTTTGTAATATTTATTTATAATATTTTCGTAGAAAACCAGCGTGTAAAGTTATTGGTTTTAATTTCCTTACCTACTATTTATCTTACGCACATGAAAAGCATATTAATCATAAAATTGCGGGACCATTAGAACACTCCATAATAAGACATGGAAATATACACAGATTACACTGTATAAGGTTAAAGCAATAGCAACAGGCTTGTATGGGAGCGAAATTTTGCATCTTGGAGAAGGAAGCCGACTACAGGCAACAGAAATTGGATTTCTAGGAAGCGTAGCAGGAGTAACCGGACTAGATTATATCAGAAACGACGAAATAAGAAATGACCTTAGAGTTAGCAGCCTGTTAGGAGCTGTAGATGAATATCAACAAAAATAGTGCGGACACGTACAATGCATGAAACAAAATAGACTACTTCCAAAAAAATATGACGTGTTGCATTCAAATGACTTTCTCTAATCTCTATAATTTATTAATGGATATACAAATTACTATTATGAGGAAAGTTTATTTTCCTATATATTTCATTTTAATCTAGATAAACTTTCCGGAAATAGCTGCATTACACATTTCGTTATAGATACAAAGGGAATGGCGATAGTCAAATATTTTAAAAGTGAACGCTATATGCTGGCCTTAACATCGCAAGAAACAATTGAAAATCGACAGAACTAAAAGAAAGTATTCAACAATTCGAACCATTAATAACAGAATAACAATAAAATCATTAGCCATTTTTATAAACTCAAATATTTCATAAATTTTCCATCTAAAGAGTAGTTTGGGATGGGGGATTTTCTTTAAAATCCTCGTGTCGCATCTTTGAAAGATATTGAATTCAAATACCAAGCTTGGTGTTTGTCCGACTTTTTTTGTGTTAAGCTGTTCACACACACACACACACACACACACACACACACACACACACACACACACATACATACGAACCTCAAACTATGCATTCCCGGTGAAATCTCGGTATGCAATTTTTGGGTGGAATACAATATTTCCCCTGCTTATTCAGAAAGTGACAATGGCTGAATATGTATCCAGTGGAAAACGAAATATCGGCCAGCAAGCAAAAAGATGGATACATCAAATAAAAGAGCCGCAATAGGCTTAAATGTCTATAGCTTGAAGAACAAGAATATTAATAAGAAGAAAATAGCGGGTAACAAACTTGTGGGATGAGCTATTACAAAACTCATATGAGTTCATACTCGTTTAGCAATAAAGTCCTTCCCACACTAATGTTACAATATACTAGTTTCTGGAAGATTTTATAGATAGAATAAAATACTGATATTAACATGTGTTATATTAAACCATGAAGTCAAAATTGAATATATTACTTTTTTGTTTGTGTGTATATATGGACGAATGGAGTGTTTTCACTTAAATTATTGTTATGAGACTGTCGCGACTAAAGTTAAGATCTGGTGTTAGTGAGCTGCTATATCCCCACTTCACTATAGTGAAAATGTACAATTTAAGGAGACCAACCTCTGATATTTCGAAATTCATGATTACTAAGGAATTAGTTTGATTTTTTACCGGATATTTGCGATATATCCTATAACAAATCTACAAATTTGAGGAAAAAGGCCTTTTTTCATTTAATCATCTACAGCAAATTCGCTTTCACTTAAGATGTAAAAACTTTGGAACCAAATTTCGATTTTGTGTTTCAAACAGATCACACGATTTGCAAACAAAGCATTAACAATAAGAAACAAATTTTAAAGTATATACTTCTTCCTCTTTACGAATTTTAATTAATAAAAGTGATTTTAAAACCATATACTTTGTGATATCTAGTTTTCTGAAAAGCTTCAGGGATAATTTTAATTTATCATCTTAATACTCCTTGTTAAATGGTCGATGTCTATGCCAGAAGTTTGCAGAAGGAACAAATTGAAGTTAATGATATGAATAAAATAAACTACTTTAAGGATAGAGAAGTAGCTTTAGACTGCAAAAATGTAACAATATTTTCTATCAAAATAGTTAACTCAAAAAGAACACTTCACTGCTTTGAAACTGAGATTTAGTTCGGGTTTTACGAGGAACTTGCGTGCTCTCAGAAATTCTTTTAGTCTTAACGGATATTAGATCTATTTTCGAGAGTTGAAGTTTTGAGCGGACGGTCTTGTGCTCGACGCCTCGAAGTAACGTAAGAATAGAAGTCAGCAACACCAGAGAGCGTGAAATACAAATGCCGAGCACAAAAGACGATCACTCTAATCTTTAACGGTCAAAAATCGCCCTAAATTTCACTTTGGGACATACCTTTTCAGTCAACTACCCGTGAAACAAACGAAATCTTATTTCGAATGAGTGGAGTATTCCTTACTACCAGGCATAGGAATTCTTAAGCAGTTGGCTTCAAGTTATAAACAGATTAAAACCGGTTTGAGTGGTGTCTTCAAACGCCAAAAGACTGTACGAGGGTTTCGGGGTGATAGGTTATCTGTGACATCCCTATCTATAGTCTAGTAACAGTACACTTTATTTCCTTCCGTCCTGATTTAGTGCCTGTTTATTACTGAGGTTATGAAGTTGGGACCTTTTGTGTCTAAGCGATAGGTATTCAATGTCAACAAACACCTCCTACAATACAGAGGTAGGTACTAGTCGGCCACGATATGAGTGCGTTCGGTGGGAAGAGGAACTAAACATTACTGAACAAGTGGGCGTGGCATCGGAAAGACAGTCAGGTAAAGAAATCATCCGTAGTTTCGAGTTACACTTACTAGCGAGGCATTCCCCTATTGCCTTGCCCCTCACTATCCTCTGATTCCTGGATCTTGATGACGTTAGGCATGTCAACAAAAATAATGACGCCCTCCTCCAAGCGCACTCATATCGTGGCCGATTACTACTGTCGCTAAATATCCGTTGCTTTAGCTTTGTTTGCGTTATACCTGTAGTCCAAGTTGACCGCAGAACATACATTGGGCTCACTTTTTTACCAACTTTACGTTTCTGTGTGAATTTACATGCAATTACATTAATTTACATCATAGTTCAAATGTCATCGAATAGACCTTTTTTTGTAGAGGTGAGATTTTTCATATATATTTCCTCTTAAACACCCTATCGGTCATTCCAAATATTAGCGTGTTGACTGGAAATATCCTCCCATAGCTAGATGATGCAGAAATAATGTAACCCAAGCCCTGCTTTGGTGGGGGGAGCTTGCTTGTTTCCATAGTTGGCTAATTGAAAATTTCTATGGGGTATGCACAGCTATTAAAATAATTATTTTAGTGGTTATATCAAAATCGTTCCCTTTTTAACCATACTTAGTATGCATCATCTATCATGCTGTATACATTTTGAAAAGGTTAAAAAAACCTGTATTAGTAATCAATAATGACGTATTAAAGGGCGCTAAACCGTAATATTATCCAGACTTTATCATATAGCTTTAGCTGTGTTGCCTGTTTCAAGTCGACTGGACCAAGGTTTACATTTCAGACTTTCTCCATTAGAGATTTGATAACTATATGGTATGTGACTATTTAACAAATTGTCATCCTGCTACAATTTTCACGAGTTAAATACAGCATTTTATACAATCTTAGCATTATAAATTATAAGAAATAAATCATTAAATAATAGCTTCATCATCCATAGCTGAAAAATGAGAGCGTCTTCGTATGGTATGAGGCGTTAGCTTCTCTCCCTGCATTTAATTTGTTATTACCCGGCGTGTTGAACCGATAAGTAAAGCAGCCAGTTGCATGCATTCCCTTCCTGGGAGGGAAGTGAGCAGGCGTTATTGGCTGTGATGTAGCCTATCACCACACAGCCTAATTATAAATTCCGAACGTAATTATTCTATTTAATAATGTACAGAGGTTTTTACATATTTGTTGCTCAGAGAAAAGAATATCACAAAATGGTTTCATCTTCTCTCTATAAGCCACAGCAGCATGAAATACCGGTATTTGTCATTGCTATTACTGGCACGCGTGTCATAATGGGAAAATTATGCACGACATTGAATACAGTACCAACCTGTTTATAATGCTACGGTTTCATAATAGAATATTACGCAATGGTAGTAATTAAAGCGCGAGTTATGTTTATGAACCGAGTGGTGGCGAGTTTCATAATTTTCATACGAGCGTCTTAATTACCATTACAGTTGAGATGCATACGACTGTTTTTGATCGACCACACCATAATTTCAAACAGATATTACCTTGTTAATTTTGTGTAATTAAATTCTGATCAGATGGCAGCACTGGTGGCAGGACCTTCAGAGTGTTTGTGGGTAGTGTAACAAATTGCAGTTCTGTTGCGTCTACGGCGTGTTTATTGATTTTTTGCAGGCAACGTGAAAGCAACATATATTGAAGCAAAGGAAATTAACTCAGTTTATTATAATATACAAATTAGAATGAACAGAATTTATTTTAAACACACAAGTTTCATTGCTTATCTGGGAAATGGATCCCAGTGGACTCCTGCTTTAAGGTGTTAAAAGTATGGGCGATAGCGGAGCTGTGAGCGCCGCCAACTAAGATAATAATGAGACGCTAAAGTATTATGCATTTGATAGCAGCTCAGTTACATTACATATAGGCAGCGTATTATAGTGTGGTTGACCAAAAAAGTACGTTCTGTCTAAAAATAATTCACAAGATTACCCCACCAGCATCACCTGATGTGTTTTAAAACAATGCAAAAATCCAAAAGCAAAGATAAAATGTTAAACTAACTAAATAAAAATGCAGTCTCTGTGGAAGAACTACATTTGTTTTTAAAATAAACTAATTAAATATATACGACGAATAATTAAATCTTAAAACTGCTATTTTCTTTTCAATCTTCCGCATGGAAGCAAATAACGGACATTATTAATTGCATTATAGAGGATGGAAAATAATTATTAAATAGATGGATTAATTCCTCTGTAATCAGCTACGAGTGCTAGATATGCAAGGCGTTCTTAAACATATGCCGTGTTTGTGACTGAAACGTTACCTATATTATGAGTTTCTGAATTGCTTGTTCATTGTTGATTTAATTCTCAATGTAAATGGCTATATTGAAAGCCATATTGACCGCTGCTTTAACTTTTCCATAATGATACTGTTGAATTTAATTTTTCTCTTAGAATTTACTCTTTGAATCCTTTGTTCTGTTATTTTTTCGATTATCCAAGCTCCCAGAACACTAAGCGCAAAGGACGTTTTTTTCTACACGTTTATCATTGTTGAGTAAAACAATCTAAAATTATTTAGCTAAAGCTAACTAAAGTTATAAAATTATGAAAATATGTAACAAAATTCATTTTATTAGCCTATGATAAGCTAGGGTATCTTAATTAACACATTAAATAGTTGAATATAGTATTTTACTTTGTCTGGCACCTACTTTAAGTAAACAGCGGAAATATTGCACTCCATTAAAAACATTCCGTATCGAAAATTCACCCGATATACACTTTTGAAGCACCCTGAACAAATTAGAAAAACGTGCGTGTCTATGAGAGTATTTTCTATTTTGGAATAGGATTAACTCAAAAACAAAAGTCGATTAGATATCAAACTTCGCATTTAATTTCAACATCTCCAAGATGCAACACAAGGATTATGAAGATAAATCTCCCAACTATAAGGTATCCTTTGCTTGATGATGTTTTATTTTTAGAATATTTTTAACTGGTTCTATTTTTACTTTCTCTACTACGTATAGTAAGTAGGGGAAGTATTGTATTCCACCCAAAAATTCGATACCGAGACTTCACCGGAAATACATGTTTTGAGACCCCTGAATCCAAAAAAGCATTTTTGGAAACATGTCCGTGTGTGTGTCTGTGTGTGTGTCTGTGAACAGCATAACTCAGAAACGAACAGTCGGATAAACACCAAACTTGGTATTTAGGTTCAGTATCTTCCAAGGATGTGACACGAAGGTTTTCAATAAAATACCCCCACCCCAGATTACCCTTGACATGGAACATTTTTCGTTAATTTTAATTTTCTCAAAAATGGCTCTAACGATTTTGATTAAAATATCATATGTTTAAGATATTTTTATGACAAAAAAAATGTATATCTTGAATTTCCTGGGAATGTCTCCAAAAGTATTCTTTATTGTGAACGACTTTTACATAACTGGTAAACCATAAGAGATAGACAAACGTTTACTACACAAAAACATGTAGATCGCGTTAAAATACACAATTTATGTCATATACATTTTTTTTGTTGAGTGAACCATTTTCGAGATATTGCTTGTTATAACGTTAAATTTTTCAATACTTATTTTCTCAAATGGGAATTCGTTATTCATTTTTTTGTCTTGGATATGCAAAGAGTATTAATCTGTGGGAAAGGGAATGGTGCTGCACCTAGCAACCAGCTATTAAGAGATATGTATGTGCTTAAAGGCTACTGTATTTCTATATTGCCCTTGTAAATATATATTCCCCTTACATCTACAAGAAAATTAGCAATAAGATAGAGTCTGCAAATGTTTATCTCGATTAACATGAAGTAGATAGAGAATAAGCGTTTGTAAAAATAGTTTGTACAAGAGTAGAGGAAGTCATGTGAGTGTAACACATCAGATTTTTTTTTTGTCCAGAGCCCACATGTCGGGGCTACAGGTTTAATACTTCTAGCCATTGCTTTACAAATTGTTGTAGTTTTAGTTTCTTTAGAGACTTGTTTATCGCATAATATGCCACAGTATGGTCCAATCCGTGGCCCCCGTACAGATTTTTCCGGCTTTTTTTTTGTTCAAGGAACTAAAATATAAGAAAATAATTAAATGTTCTTTCTCTAAGACAAAAGTTCAAAGAATATTAAGCGAAATAAATGATTCATAAACAAACAATGGATGCAAAAATTTGTACAAAGTTTCGTACAAGTCGAATCTAAAAGGGAACACAGAATTTAGAATACAAATGAAAAGAATACTAAGGAGCAAATTAAGATTTAGTCCATACGGTGTAAAATAAAGAGGAAAGTGCATCAGTAATGGTAAAATGCGTTCAAAGTTTCAAAATAAAACCATCTCAAAGAATTAGATTGACTGCATACGTCGTAAACATCCACATGATTCTTTCTGCTGTATATATATATTTTTAATATGTTGTGTTCTTATCATATGCCCTTCTGCAGTGGGCACTTAAAGTTTCCGTAAATGCGGGAGATCCGAGGTCAAGTGGTCCTTTTGTCCAACTCCCAGGGTTCCTTCCGGATAAATATCTGGAAGGCCCTTAGAATCTCTGCGTCTCCAACTTTTATCACCCAAAAATAGGTGAAAAAGATTAGCCACGTAAGTGCATCTGTCAGTTTTCTATCATCGTGCTGATATTCGAGGGTCAGATAGACCCCCAGTGGAAACACCGGTACGCCACTACAGATCACACTGATTCGTCCATATATCCAGTCCCATATTGGGTGTACGACGGCACAATCCACCAACTTGTGACACAAGGTCTCCACTACAGAACACCTGAGATAGAGATTTGATGCTGCTCTGCCATGTCGCCACAATTTGTCAGTTGTTGGAACAACCTCATTGACAGCCGAGTAAACCGCAGATTTCTAGTCGGTGGGAATCTTCGGATTCTGAAATTTGCTCCAAATTGTCCTCCATCGTCGCAGCGAATAGTTTTGTTGTACCCGAGGTAGAACACTGTTGGTAGTCATGAGATGTTTGTCATCGTGGGTAAGTCCGCAAATGCCTTCCACCACCGCCATGTTGATGATAACGTTAATCACGATGAATGAGTGCCCTGCACTAGGCTCGTTGAACGCTTTGTGCATCTTAATCTGGGATTCAATCAAATCTTATTGTCCAGATAAAACGAACGATGTTTTTGATATTTGTCCTTCTTCTATATTTAGGTTCAAGGAAAAGGAACCTAAAGATACAATCGTATACTATGTTTTGGGAGGTTTTATAATTCCAAATTTCATAAGTCGTGTATAAGTCCCACTATGTGCAAATATCCACGCTGTATGTTGTAGGCCGTAACATAGTCAACAACACCTCTGAGTTTAAGACCTAAATAAGTTCAAAAGAATCTTATTCTGTCTACCGTCCGAGCCCGAAGTTGATTTTTGGGCTTGCTGGCAGTAGTTTGTTTATTCACTATTCAAAATGAGTCCTATTTGATGTTATCTCGTACTTGATACTTCTAGTAGATACGCCACTCTGCTTGAAAAATATCTCGTCATTTTTTTATTTTGATTTTCTCACTAAGATTTTCAGTAAAATGCTCCCTCCCCCATTCCAAACTAAACTTTACATGGAAAGTGTTTAACTATTTATTTATTTTCTCAAAAAACGCTATATCTCAAAACAATATTGAACTAAAATACCATATGCTACATACATTAATATGACTAATAAAATGTACCAGATGGTCCACACAAGTCTCTTTAGTTGAAGTTAGTTTATACCGGATAGCGCGGATGTCAAAAGGTTTGCCTAAGCAGAACTGCAAAGAGGACTGCATATCGACATAGAGGAGATCGGTAAATGAAAGACCAATGCTTGAAAACGAAGACTTTAACTGATCCTAAGCTCATTCAATAGAGAAACTGCCCGCTATATGAGGTGTTCCGAGTTCGATTCTCGACTGGGCTACAGAAAGTTGTGTTTAAACAACAACATTTCACGGTATGCCCAGTGCCTGGTATTTGAATGTGAGAGTGAGGCAGCATTTTTATCGCTTAAATGATATCAGTATAATTATATAATATAAAATATAATGACAGCCCGCCTTAAAGCAATATTTGTATAATATAATATATAAAGTGTATGTTATAGTCATTGTATTATGTTTATTTTATTATGTACATGCATAATAATTTGATGTGAATGTATTACGTAGTTTAACAATGCAGGAGCTGTGAGAATAGAAGCAAGCTGCTTTCCGTAGCAAACAGAATTACAAAGTAAAAATTCGAAGGTAGCTAACAATAAGGTAAATTTGAGACAACAATAAATTAGAAAGTTAAAAAAGGCTACTAATAATTCTTGGAACAATACTAATGTAATATTTAAAAATAGTTTATAAATGGCCACGTGGATGCCGAAAGAATAGCCAATGTAAAAATAAAGTATTCTATTGGAGTAGGCTTAGCCATTCAAAAATTTTTTTCTAACACTTATACTTTTTCAAATGGGAATTCGTCCTTATTTTGTTCTATAACCTGAACATGCAAAGTGAATGGAATGCTCCACATAGCAACCAGCTCTTAAAAGATTTGACTTTCGCCAAAGTCTACCATATTCCCCTTGCACCTACAAGAAAATTAGCAATAAGATTAACATCTTGATATATCGATTAACATGAAGCATATGGAGAATAATCGTTTGTAAAAATAGTTTGTACAAGAGTAGAGAAAGTCATGTGAGTGCAACATATGAGATTTTTGCATTTAAACGTAACGATATTGTCTGTAGCTCAGTTACTGCAAAATGATATCCCAACCTCTTCAGAGCATAAAAACAGAGGCGCCCAAAGCAGAGGTGATAAAGTTTTTTCGATAAATATTGAGTAGAATCATGGCCGAGATTGGTTAAAAAGCTACATTTCGTTAAACGTGAATAGTTATGATAAATAAACTTTATTGTGATTAATTTGCAGAATAAGTATGAAATAACTTACAGTGGATAGAGAAATCGTATGATTGTAGCGTATCAGAATTTTAACAAAAGCAAAGTAGGCTAGTACCTTTCTATTCTTACAAGGAGGTGTAATTTTTAAATGGAGGTAAGGGTGTTTTCATTTTGTATGTAAACGGTTGTAGTAGCACATGCTTTGCTTAAGAAAACATGCAAGGGGCTTAGAAGAAAATATTAAGCAAAAGAAGCGAGGTTTTGCGCTATACACTCTGTGTATAAAGCGCTGTAGGGGCGGCTTTTATGTTCCATTCACGGTACTGGGACGTCGGAATATTCGGCATCACATGCACAAGTGCCCTTAGCGAAACTCTTCCCTTAGGCGCGCTCGAAACTAAACCGCCAGCGTAACAAGATAGCTCATGTGCATTAGGAATGTAATAACACTTAAGACTGTTTCTATGGTAACCAGGTGGAAAATGACTACACGCTTCTGCCCAACATAGTTACCATGGAAGCGGTGAGAAAACAGTGACTGAGGCAAGCACTTCGTTCACGAACCATGAAGGGTAAATTATTTATTAGCTCAAGTTGCAAAATTGGGACATTGTTGAATTATTACAGTCGTAATTCTGTCTCATGTTTCCGACAACGAAGCACCACAGAACGCCCCAGTTCGCGACCACTTTAAGGCACAGATATTGCGTTCTGCGGATTTTAACGTTACGTTCACGGCACAAGAGCACGTGCGCGCATCAACTGTGAGGCAGTATTTTTAACGCTTAAATGACCAGTCTGATTGTATAATGTAAGAGAATAATGGCAGCCCGCCTTAAAGCAATATGTGTATAATATAATATATAAAGTGTACGTTACAGTCATTGTATTATGTTTATATTATTATGTACATGTATAATAATGTTATGTGAGTGTATTACGTAGTTTTAACAAGGTAGGAGCTGTGAGAATAGAAGCAAGCCGCTTTCCGTAGCAAACAGAATTACAAAGTAGAAGCCGAAGGTTGCTAACAATGAGGTAACCTTTAGACAACAATAAATTATAACGTTTAAAAAGGCTACCAATAATTCTTGGAACAATAATAATGTAATATTTAAAGCAGTTTATAAATAACCAATCAAAAACTAGAAAAAACTTAAGTTAAATAAAAGTATTCTATTGGAGTAGGATTAGCCAAACAGAGACTTGAAATAGAGAAAATAAACAAATTCAGGCGGTAGACGCTACAAGATAGCATAACCAAGCAGTTCGGTATGGTACGTGTTCAGTGTGAGACATAGAAAATTCATAGCGGTGAGAATAATATAAAATTTACGTGTTTAAAAAGTACAAATAACAATAATCTCACAGTTCTATAGTAGGATATATCAGTGAGGTGTTATTTAATCGTGTGAAGGATTAATAAACAAAGTAAAATACAATTATAATTTGTGTAAGCCTTGTTCTTAAGCCGTACCAGTCCTGCTAAGAGATACATGTTCTGAAAATTACTACTGACGCAGCCGAGGTATTCATATATAATAAATAAATAAACATTAAAATACAAAGTTGATTTTTAAACGTGGGGTGAAGGCTACCGGAAAAGTAAACATGGGGGGAAGGCCACTGAAAAAGTAAACGTGGGGCGAACACACCTAGAAACAATCTCCTGCAAAATTGGCATCCATTACGTGTGTAATCTTAAACAGTTTCAAGTTAGTATACCATACGTGGTGCAACAACTACAACAATTAAACTACTGCAAGTTTGGCTCTCCAACAGTGGGGCTACAACTACTTCAACTGCTTGTGAACATTAGGCTACAAAGAAAGAAATATGAAGTGTAACAAGCTCCGAGGAACTCGAATGCCTATGAAAAGAAAAGGGGTGCATAAATGGTTTCTGCTACTGCTACTCTACTGCTACTGTAATAATATATTTAATATTAAACGTTGTATTACTGATTTTATGGGAGGGGGAAGAAAATGAGATAAATAAGAAGAGGAAAGGGGATAAGCACTACGGGATAAAGCAAGTAAAGCTATGAATTCTGTTAATTAAACAAAAATATGTGATAAAAGAAAGGTAAGCTATCAACGAAATGTCATCCAAAATAGGGAAAATCTATGATTGCCCATTTTATACACGTTCTACATGTCACTGCCTTTCCCACCTGTTTTGATGCAAGGAAACATGACTCCACAATGTTATAACAATGAAAAATACGTGCGCTATACAGTACAATTAACACATGGGAGCAAAGTAATAAGGCGATAGTAATACAACAGTTAAGGACATCAACAGTACAACCTTATAGACAAATTCTACTATGCATTGTAGTAGAAAGCAAATAAACCTCAAACAAGTGTTCTACAATACTGATGATAATCTATCCCACACAGGCAGTACTGTTCTGCTGGACGAAACGTTTACCATGTATCCATAGTAACGAGATAGTAACTGACTGCTCGTATACCATTGTACTACATTTGTCTCGTGTGCAGCAGGAATGCAATAATAGGGATGTATGGCTCTAGTTGTTACCAACATTATTTTACGCACAATTTACCACGCGACCTAAACTTCACAACAATCCGAGACACCAGGAGCAGGCTTACACTAGTGAAGGATGTGACACACCCTGATGGGTTTCCCGGCCAGCTGTAGGCAAAATTTACTAGAGTGGGGGTACTTTTCTGTGGTACATTTTTGGTTACAGATTAATTGATTATTTACTGTTTTTTTTTTCTCTTAGTAAAAGCAGGTTGGACTATAAGTCGGAATCTGTTGTGTTATAATCACATGACTTTTTATATCCACTACAGTTTATTTGCCCAGCTATTCTACCAATTACAAAAAAATCTTACCTTTTCCGTCTACTTCCTACTCTTAGTTTAACGTCCTTTAACCGGTTAGGTCACATCGAACGATGGATGAATGAATGAAATGGTGCTCAAACGAATCCGGGGTCCATAGAGTTTAAAGTTACCCAACATTCTGAGATGCCACATATTGTATACGTATTACACTGCCGTTTGTGAAAATTGCAACACCAGAAAGAAACGCATGAATTCAATTAATTTAATACCACTGTTTAGGTACATAACAAGTAACAAATGATAAACTTTTCAAATCTATACACGACTTTTGAGCCCTAATATTCAGTATTTGGTGTGGCCTCCATGCGCTGCACTTAGAGCTGCTATACGTCATAGCATTGAATCAAAAAGGTTCTGAATAAGTTTCTGAGGGATTTCCCTTCACGCAGTTTGTATTCGAGCCCACAAATCCGTGACACTAGTTAATGGAGGACCGTGACGCACCAGATGCCGACCAACCATATCCCAGACACGTTGGATGGGCGACATGTCAGGCAAACGTGCAGGCCAGGGAAGCCATGGTACCCGTCGCTCTTTGAAGAACGCTTGTACATTCCTCGCAATATGTGGCCGAGCATTGTCTGTTGAAATGTGGCCTGTGGAGATGCCTGAAGCATGGAAAGTACCTCAGGCTCTACAACCATTAGGTACCGCTGCTGTTGAAAGTGCCCTCAATTCGTAGGAGGCGAGATCGGTTGTTGTAACCAATGACGCCCCAAACCATCACACCTGGTGTTTGTCCGCTATGCCGCTCAACAATGCAGCCCTCCAGATTGCGCTCACTACGGTACTGCCGGACACGTATCCGGCCATCAAAGTAGGACACGTTGAAGCGGGACTCGTCCGAAAAAACTACATTTTGCCACTCAGCACCCGTGTTCACGTGCACATTGCAGCCGGAGGAGCTTGTGGTTTCTGGACAATGGAAGCCGATGTAATGGTATGCATGCAACCAGTCCAACCTGCAGCAGACGGCGACGAATCTTGATGCAGACAGGTTCACACCTGTTGTAGTACTCCAGCGTCGAGCCAACACTGTGGATGAAGCTGTACGTTCCGGTATGGCCATGCGGACAAGATGACGGTCATCCCGTGCTGTGGTCATGTTCCGTGGTCCAGTACCCGCTCATGTATCCACTGCTTCCACACACGAATCACTGCCGTATGAGCATGCCCTGTACGAGCCGAAATGTCACGGTATGACAACCCCGCTTCCCGAAGACCGATCATTTTGCCCCGTTCGAACTCGCTCACGTGCCGATATGGCTCCCTTTGACGTCTACAAGGCATACTGGCAAGGGCCTTATTGTTTTCACCTTACTTGACAGCTCTGCACTGACTACACTAGGCGCAACACGGACCTTGTCGGACCATCACGAGAGGGCTCTGCTTGGTTCTACGTGTACCCTATCGCTCTGAAAATCTAAGCACTTATTGCTTGCACACTCTTCTACACTTCCACCAAGTTTGGAGTTAATCGGTAAATTCTTTCTTGGTGTTGCAATTTTCACAAACGGCAGTGTATATGCATATTGTGCACATAGTGATTTATATGTGTAAATATTTTAGTTATAAAATTCTTTGTATATTTTAGTTATAAGAAACTGAATATAAGTTTACAACTGAAATCCTCTGGCGCTGCTAGGCTGACTTCCTGGATATGGCTCCATCAACAGGGCACAAGGGTGGACGAAGCTAGTAGATGAGACACATGACACTTGTCAGATGACTCGAAAATTCCATTAGATGGGGCATGCGAGATCCAAGAGGTTTCCAAAGATGTTTGCTGACGTAAGCCAATAAGGGCAGATGAAATGTTTAAAGTATATGAATGAGTGAATGAAAATCAATGTTTCTAAACGCCCGGGAAAAACAGCGTCTGCAAGCATTTGAAAGGGGACATATTATACATATATAGGAATTGTACATATGAAAGGGGAACCATACATATAAGAATTGTACAGTAATAATTTAATTGACTAACATGTTAAAATATTCAACATCTAACATTTGTACGGAGCTGATTGTAAGAAACGGGCGAGCTAGCATAATTCTAGGAAAGCATAATCCTAGGTAGAGGGTACCTTTCACCAAGCCAACAGGCAGGGGACCGGTAACGGTACGGAGAAATAGAAAAAGACAGATAGAGAAAAGAAAGAAACGGAGATAAGGAACTGGCTTCACAACGCTCCAAGGTGACGCGTATGCGCACGGATCTGAAGCCATACATTCTCATACATGTTAAGTTAACGCAGTCTGAGGACCAATGGGAAACGTCGTTACACTTTTAAATGCAGAGGTGAGCTGCCGTATATAAGGGCAGACAAGGCCTTAGAGCCACTCTCTCTTGCTAACTGATCTTCTAGAATTGTCGTCGGCACGAGGTGCTATAGATGCACGTGGGTGCACAAAGGTGGGAGTGCCTGTGGAGATAGCTAGGCTCCTGACTAATTTAAAGTGATGGGATTATAATAATGGGAAAAGCTAGCCGCCCATAATTATTCCAACTGCGAATAAACTTCATTGATTAAGGGAAACTTGCAGTGTATTTTTTTAACTTGCCTGACCCACTGTAACCTGAGAATTAATAATTAGATATAGTTAGGATTGGAATACGCAACAACCGTCGAGCACCAATAGCCAAGGAAGGACACTGCAGAAGACCACAACAACGCAGGATGGACGAATTCCCGCTACACATTGTTTGCTATAAACGGGTGTATAAGCATGGAACGGGTGGCATTTTCGAGATTAGCATCCTGCTTGCTTTGTCGTCTGCTTATAAGAGGATGTGTACAGAAAAGTATGAGGCGTGTGAAGAGGTTGACGAGTGGTAGTGACGTCATGTCAATAATTAATAAAGTGTCAACAGTTAATGAAGCCAAGCGTAAATAGTTAGTGAAGTCAAGTGTTAACAGTTAATAAAGTCAAGCATCAAAACTTAATAAAGTCAAGTGTCAGTCAATAAAGCGAAGTGACAATAATTAACAAAGTCAATGTCAATAAACAATGTCCATTCATCCACCTGCACGACCACACTTGAGAAAAGAGTGAATAGCCGAGGACAACGTGAAGTATAAGTATTCTTATTAGCTCCACGTATGGATGTCAATTTGAGAAGATAATTTGTTATGTTATTTATTAGCACCACGCTTTGTGCGTCAATTTGAGGTAGTTTGTATTGAAGGATTTGTATTGTATTTTAACTGTTGGGGGGCCGAACTTCTAGTAGCTGCAACCGCACGTATAGTAAACAGTTCCCGGTAGCCTTCGCCCCAAATGTACTTTCAGGTGGTCTTTGCCCCAAGTTTATAAATAATAGCTTTGTAATTTAACTGTTTCTTTAAGTATTAAATATTTATGTTTGCCTCGGCTGCGTCAGCATTACTGTTAGAGACACAGGGCGTGATGCGACAAGAATGTAGGCTTATACAGATTATAATTTTACTTCACTCCTTTTATTAATATTTGATGCGATTTTAAATAACACTTCACTAATAGAGAGCTGTGAGATTCTTTTTATTAATTAATTACACTTTTTAACACGTAAACTTATTTTTCGTCTCACACGAATCCATATTATATTTCTTGAGGATACCTGTTGAGTCTGCTTAGTAACGCTGTCTGCAGACAACTGAACTCTAAATTTGTAAAGTTTTCTCCTTTTCAGTTTCTGATTGGCTAATCCTACTCCAATAGAATACCATCATTTAACTAAAGCTTTTTGTGGTTGTTGATTGGCTATTTTTATAAACTGTCACTAAAATTATATTATTGTTGCTCCAATAATGACTAGTAGTATTGTTAAACTCTCAAATTCATTATTGCCTCAAGGTTACCTCATTGTTACCTCGTTGTTAGCTAATTTTAACTTATCATTCTCACTGCTCCTACATTATTAAATTACGTAATACATTCATATAACATTATTGAACATGGATACAATAATATAAACATTTACAATGACTGTAACATACACTTTATATACGAATATTGCTTGTTGTTATTGAATTATATATTATATAATTAGACTGAAATTATTTAAGTGTTAGAAATACTCCCTCAAACAGAGTTTACATCTTGACAGCTAATAGCCCACCCACACTTACTTATCACCCGAGAAAACAACCCACACACCCTTCCGTCCCAATTCATATTCTTAAGACAAGGGAAAACCTCGAAAGAAGCCTTACACGGAAAACACATCCTAACGAGATTTGAACTCGAGACCTCTTGTCACCTTACCCCCACACCATGGAGGTGGACTATAATAAACATTATCCGCAACGGCCAGCTTTATTGTAGCTGGACAAGAGCCTACGACGATAGTCAAATAATTTAACTTGCAGGCCACTCTATGCTGGTTTTGATATGCATTCCTCTTCCTATGTATTCCTTGCATACCTTCAGAGGAAACAAATGAATGGTGACTTAGCTCTTTAAAAATACATATGGCTTAAATTATTGGAAAATTGAAACTAAAAGGTTGAATGTCTCGAAAATCGTACTCCACCCAAAAATATGGTACCGACATTTTATCGAAATTACATGTTTTCAGGTCTCTGAATCCAAAAAGTAATAATAGAGTGGCAAAAGATACATGTTTATGTGAACTAAAAACAAAATGTCGGATGAATACCAAACTTAGAACTGAAGTTCGGCATATTCCGACTTTCCATGGAAGGAAAAGCATTTTCCTTATATTTGATTTTCTCAAAAATATTTCTAACAATTTTGATTAAAGTACCCAATGTTTAAGCTATTTGTATGACTAATGAAACACATATATTCAATTTTCTGTAAATAGCCTGTGAAGATTTCTGCTACCCGAATGAATTTTGTACAATTTTGTATATCTAGGAAACCAAAGGGATAGGCCAAATTTACGTCAAATTTTGTCTGGCATTGATAATTTCGGAATTAATTGTTATTGGCTTGAACTTTTAAATTTGTTTGTAATTTCTCAAAGTGTTGACCCATTCAGTTGTTTCTCGCAATGTTGCGGAAGGAGTATGGAATTTCAAAGCCAGCAAATAGTGACCCACTTTCTAAATATTTGTTATGGCTTCAGCCTCCTGTGCAAAGAAATGCGCAATGAAATACTTCTGTTAAAGTAAAAATAGTTTGTAGAAGCTCTACAAAATGAAAAAATCTAATGTGTTACACTCACATGACTTTCTCTACTCTTGTACAAACTATTTTTACAAACGCTTATTCTCCATCTACTTCATGTTAATCGAGATAAACATTTGCAGACTATCTTATTGCTAATTTTCTTGTAGATGTAAGGGGAACATATATTTACAAGGGCAATAAAGAAATACAGTAGCCTTTAAGCACATACATATCTCTTAATAGCTGGTTGCTAGGTGCAGCACCATTCTCTATGCCACAGATTAATACTCTTTGCATATCCAAGACAAAAAAATGAATAATGAATTCCCATTTGAGAAAATAAGTATTGATAAATTTAAGGGAATAACAAGTAATATCTCGAAAATGGTTCACTCAACAAAAAAATGTATATGACATTATTTGTGTATTTTAACGCGATCTATATTTTTTGTGTAGTAAAATTTTGTCTATCTCTTATGGTTTACCAGTTTAACAAAAGTCGTTCACAATGAAGAACACTTTTGGAGACATTCCCAGGAAATTCAAGATATACATTTTATTTGTGATAAAAATATCTTAATTATATGATACTTTAATCAAAATCGTTAGAGCTATTTTTGAGAAAATTAAAATTTTCGAAAAATGTTCCATGTAAAGGGTAATCTGGGGTGGTGGGATTTTCTTGAAAACCTTCGTGTCGCATCCTTGGAAGATACTGAACCTAAATACTAAGTTTGGTGTTTATCCGACTGTTCGTTTCTGAGTTATGCTGTTCACGGACAGAGACACATAGACACACACACACAGACAGACGCACAGGCACACACACAGACATGTTTCCAAAAATGCGTTTTTTGGATTCAGGGGATTTCAAAACATGTATTTCCGGTGAAATCTCGGTATCTAGTTTTTGGGTGGAATACAATACTTCCCCTACTTACTATACGTAGTAGAGAAAGTAATAACAGTGGATAGAAAATCCATGTAAACGTGACATATCAAATTTTTATTTACACGTACATTTTATATTTACTTTAACATAAGCATTTTTGTCCAGTAGGCATTTTCTTTCTCTTACGGTTTCCCAGTTGTACAAACATAATCTGAATGGAGAGAAATTTCTTCTTTGCTTTCACTTTCCCTGCTACCGTTAAGCGTCGGGTTCCTTCAGCCACTTTGTGTATTCGATCCTATCCTGCGCCAACCTGCATATTCCTCTCAGTGTCGTCCCATGTCCGACTGCCACTCTTTCCATATATTGTCTCCATTCCATCCTAGGGCTTTCCATTCTTCTTCATTCATCCTTACTAAGTGTCCCAGCCATCTTAGTTGGTTTCTTTCCATGGTCTTCAGCATAAATTCTTGTTTTTGCTCTTCTCTTATTTTCACATTTCTAACTTAATCCCCCTTTGTACATCCAACTACTCTTCTTCGTTATTTCATCTGTGTTGCTGTTAATCTACTTGCATGTCTATCCAATACTGTCCAGCTTTCACTCCCATATAATAGAACTGACTGGTATATCACCCTATATATTCTCATTTTAGTGGTTTGACCTACTTCTCTTTTACCAATTATAGTGTTATTAATTTGGTAATATATATTTATTGCTTTCCAGATTCTATTGTTTATTTCTTAATATATTCTTCCATGTTTTAGTTAGGACCATCCTAAATATTCAATACTAGTCACATTTTCTAATTCTTCACCTTTCCAGAAAATTTGCATTTTGATGCAGTAATTTGTATCACAAATTACTTAAATGTAAATAATGATTGTAATATGAATATGCATTTTTATGTGACATTGATTTCAGATGTTTATTGATTGTAAATATTGTTGGGAAGTAAATTTATAATGTCTTACTGAAACTGTCAATAATAGCGCGCAATAATGCAGCGAGGGGGGGTGAGCTGTTTTTAGTCTCCTAAATCTTGGAACACACGCTATCACTTTCACTTAACACTTCACACGCATTTAACACACGACATATGTTTTTTTTTTTTATCTCGCCACTACTTACTGGCTCTGGTTTAATGTGTTTAGACATTAATCTGACATTACAATTTTTTATAGCAAATACTGTACCCTGAATTGTTTAATTACTGTTACAAATTTGTTTACTTTCTTAAGTTGCTGACAAAAATTTGTGCATTTAAAAATTTTTTGTAATTACTATACATATTTACTAAAAATATTCACCCTCTACACATATATATTTACATCTAGTCACTGTTTCACATTTTCTGTTTGCTACATAAGTATTTGTTTTTAATTATTTTTACCCATTTTTGTTATTTTGTACTTTATTTTAACAATACTCTTGGAATTGTATTTACGTACTTTTAATTTAATATCATATTAAGTTTCAGTCTTTGCATTCTTAATTTTCAAATGTTGTTACAGTTACTAAAAATTTATTTATTTTTTTTAAACATTTCTCTTTTTTTTTTAATTTATTTCTCTTTTCAAATGACATATAAATAATTAACCCTCTTACGTTCCAATACATTTCTCTGCAAGTCATCTTTAACTATCCAGCATTTGCTTTACATTTCATTGCTATTTACCCTCCTGGATCAAATTGTGTGTGGCTAAACATTACTCGTAGCCATATCCTAACCTTCAAATTTTTTTTCATGAATAACCTCTTGTATTCATTTGAAATTTCATCACATGATAACATTTGAAAACAATCTAAAGTTTCCTGAACAATACATCTTCTAACAACTTTCATTTTCAATTCATCTGCTATCTTTTTAACTTGAGAATACTCTGACAAATCTGTACCAAACTGTACTGGACTGGAGTTTTCATTTTGAACATCTTGGTACAGTTTATTTCTTTGCATTACTGGCTCATTCTGTATTTCTGATATCTCCCCTCTGAAATTAACTTGCGCCTGATTCACAACTACATTCATAACCTCTTTCATCTCTCTTATCTCACTTGAAATATTACTCATTCTACTACCTAACTCTGTACATTCTACATCAACATGTTCATTTTTAGTATTAACCTCACTTTCTTTGTTACCTATTTCCCTGCTCATGTCTAACATTTTCTTTGAAACTTCTCCTATCTCACTTACTATTACTTCCTCATTTTCATCTCTCATTTCTGGCATACTACTATCTAGCTTCATAACTTTCTTTTCAATTTCTTCACTGCTTTGATCTACTTTTTGCTCTAATACATCATTACTCCTACCAATATCTTCCCTTAATTTCCTATGATCTTTTTTTATAGCTTCTCTCAATTCCTCAAAACTCTTACCAATTTCTTCCCTTATACTCTGAGTTAATTTTTGTTCTAATTTCTCAATATTCTTACTACTATCTTCTACACTCTTATTTAGTATTTCACCAAAATTTCTTATCATTTCCATCATCGTACTAGCATCAAAATTAACATTTCCTGCTATTCTATTCTGACTTTCTGCACTAACATTTTCACCCTCAAATCCTACATTGTTTGGGCTATTATCTGTAACCTGTATTGAATTACAGCTAACTGTTACATTATCTCCCTCCATAATTATTTCTTCAATATTATTAGTAGCCATTATTTTTTTTATCCTACCACTCCTTAAGTACATTTGAAGGTTACAATTTTGTTTTCTAAAAAAAAATTACGATACTCTGACCTTTGTGATGCTGTCTGTTGCTGTTACTTTGATGTCCAGCTTCCTGCCCCTCTCTTCTAGATTTGTATGTCGCTTCTGCGTTGTGTTATGATGAATCTACGTTGTCTCGATGTTTTTGTGTCCACTCATCCGCGTAGTCTGTCGTCCCTGTTGTTTCTGGAATCTGCGTCTTGTAGATCATTTCACTGCTGCATTCGTTCCACATCGTGGTTCCTTTCCTGGTCACTATGCCCCACGTTGGGCGCCAATTTGCGATAGTATTCAATGTTATATTTATTTAACATTATTGTAGCCCCACGTTGTGGTAGCCAATTTGTAACGGTATTCATTATTGTTTACGTAATATGTTTTTACGTAAATTATTAGAACTTGAAGATCTTATATTGTGCTGCTTTTGTTTTGTTTGGTTACATAATTTTAACTGCCCCACGTATGGGAGCCAATTTGCGACGGTATTAATTGTTATTTATATTTGACATTATTGTAGCCCCACGTTGTGGTAGCCAATTTGTAGTATCATTATTGTATATGTTTTGAGCCCCACGTTGGGCGCCAATTTCCAAACAAGTTGAAAATGTTTATAATTATGTTTCTAGTAGGGCATATGATGCAGTAATTTGTATCACAAATTACTTAAATGTAAATAATGATTGTAATATGAATATGCATTTTTATGTGACATTGATTTCAGATGTTTATTGATTGTAAATATTGTTGGGAAGTAAATTTATAATGTCTTACTGAAACTGTCAATAATAGCGTGCAATAATGCAGCGAGGGGGGGTGAGCTGTTTATCATTATTGGAAACGAGGAAGTTACGTAATGTTGGCGCGTTTTTCCGTTGAGAACCTTCTGGAATATTTTCTCCCTAAAGCATATGTATTCATAATTTTCATTGGATATTAAAATAGACGCTAATGTTGGCGCGTTTTATTAGCCAATTGCAGTTCAGTTATAATCTTTAGGCGTATCTGGATGTGGGTGTATAAAAAGCCAAGTCAGAGGTAGATCGCGGGCAGTTCATCGAAAATCTCAATACATTACACGTCGCCTTCAGTCTGTCAGTTCATCAAAAATCTGTGTACACTACACGTCGTCTTCAGTTCGTCAGTTCGTCAAAATATTTGTATGAGATACGTCGGCTATAGATTCACAAGTTACGAAAATCTAAAGTATTATAAAGTTAATTATACACAAAGTTGAAGTACGTGAATTAAGAGTGATTAGTAATGAAGTTATTATAACAGTTTCAGTTTGGCGAGTGTTAAGATCAATGTGTAAATGTGATAGTTAACGTGCTCGACAATAAATGTGTAAAACAAAATTTCTTCATCAGTGTAATTTTTGAATAAAAGATTCCTTTCCGTTTACACAATCCTGATCAAGAGACATGTTCGACCGAGAGAAAATAGCTAGCCGGAGGACAGTAAACAAAATTTAAATCAAATAACAGTCGCATTCTTTCGAACACTAACACTGATGCAAATTGCTAACACAAGATGGAGCTACAAACCGAACAAATGAATGACGTCACAAGATGGCTTCAACACTGATGTAAACAAACATTATAAGTAATACCGTCGCAAATTGGCACCACAACGTGGGGCCACAATAATGTTAAATAAATAAAACATTATAAGAATAACACTCGCAAATTGGCTACCACAACGTGGGGCTACAGTAATATTAAATAACATTAACATTAATACCACCGCAATTTCTGTCTCAGTTTCGTCTTTACCAATTATCATTCTTTTTGCATTTAGATTCATACCTTTCTCTTCCAATGTACTAGCCCATTCTGTTATTGATTGTAAGAGAAGAACAAAAAAAATGACAGTAGGTTACTGGAAAATGAGATCGGTATATGTGCAAGCTCTGATTTATACGGATGACACAATCTTAATGGCGGAAAACCAAGAGAAATTTACAGGTTTTAATAATTATTCAAGGTATACCATGTCAATATCTCAAACACTTTATGTTTTAATCAACATTTTTATATCCGTTTTTGAAAAGACAGGAATAAAGTAACAACGAAATGTTTACCATATAAAATAGTATGAGATAAGAGAAATTTCGTGAGCATTTCTGGATTGTATCCGTAAAAATTCTGATCTTAAATATGAGCTTGGTTCTTATTTGCCTTTACATTGTTCAAACAGAAGCTCGCTGTATGTATTGTGAACTTTATGTTTTGATACTCTTTACATGGCCCGAAGAGAAAGGCGTGCAGTTTGATTTACTGGAAAATTGCAACCAGCAGCATCGTATCTCACAAAGAGTAAAGCCACTATAAGAGTTATTTAGAACGCTCTTCGTTCTTGATCTAAGATCCGCGAGTGCTAAAGCTTTTATCTAGCTTTCGTCTATTTAACGAAATTTATGAGTTGTTTGAAGTAATTTCGTTTCGTTTATTCTATTTTTGCTTTCGTAACAAAATGTTTTCTTTTATTTCCCTTTAATAAATAAAGACATCTTAAAGGAGGCTAGACATGTTTATTATTTGTTAGGAATAACGCTGTGTGCATAAAATTCGACTAGTATATTTTAGCAGTCGGCATTTTAAATGTCTAAAGTGAAGTTTGTTACTGTAATGCTTGATATAAGAGAAGTAATTGGGCATGCAACCTTGGAGCAGAAAAACTCAAGAAAGCCAAAGTTCAATGAATGGTGCTTAAGCAGAGAATTGATAGCGATGTTTTGTAGTAGAATAAACGTCCATTCTTAATTCATACGGCACCACAGGCGGTGGACTCTGATGATAAATGAAATTGTTTTTGGGAAAGGACATTTTAGGACATTATCCAGTTGTGAGGATCGAGAAAAGCTGGAAATGTCTCAGCAAGGGAGACTCATCCTGGAGGAATTGAGCGTGAAATAAAACACCGTATTAGCTTGTTACTTCCTCTATGATTTGCCTATGTAAGAGAGAAGGTATGTGTTTCATTTATGTAGTCCCATAAGGGCATAGAGTTTACAGCGGAGAGGGACCTTTCGCGCACTGTCACCTACGGGAAATGTATTGCAGGAGAGGAAGGGATGAAGTGAAGGAACCACAGGAGGCTATATATTGCAGGCAGACAGGCCACAAAAACCCACGGAAGTTCCTAGCATTCCTGACTCGAAAATCCGACCAACAACGGAGCTGCCCATAAGAGGGCGATGTACGACCCATACAACCAGGCGACATTATGCTCTATTTGCGGCCCGCACAGCGATGACGATGATGTATTAAAGAAGTTGCTTTACCGTAACAGTGGTAGATAGTTAACGCAAGCTTACATAAAAAAAACCCTAACCTAAGGCTAACCTTTCCTGAATTCAGAAACGTAAGCTTATATAAAAAGAAGTAATCCCAACCTAAGGCTACGTTTGTTTTGTTTCCTACGCGATTCGTCTATATAAGTAAAACACCGTCGAGGGGCGGGTATCTACTTCTAAACTCACTCACAAGGTAAATTATTCGCTTTTCTTTGGCTAATCTAAGCTACTCTTTCCCAACCTAAGGCTACGTTTGTTTTGTTTCGTTCGCGATTCGCCTATATAAGTAAAACACCGTCGTGGGTAGGTGGGCACAAGCTATTGAACAGATCACATCTACTTCTAAACTCACTCACAAGGTAAACTATTCGCTTTTCTTTGGCTAATTTAAGCTACTTCGACGGACCACAACTACAGTAGATTAGCCCAACCAGGCAGCCTCTAGTGTCCACGGGGCTACGCTTTCCTTGTAGGAAGCACCCGCGCCATCTCTTAGGCACCGCCTAACGCCACGAAAAAACCTAGAAGCTCACCTGAAACGTAAGAAAAAACATGATGTGTTACACTCACATGACTTTCTCTACTCTTGTACAAACTACTTTTACAAACGCTTATTCTCCATATGCTTCATGTTAATTGAGATATCGAGATGTTAACCTTATGGCTAATTTTCTTGTAGGTGCAAGGGGAATTGGTAGGCTTTAAGAGCTGGTTGCTTTGTGAAATATTCCATTTTCTTTGCATTACCAGGACAAAAAATATTGAATAACGAATCTGAGAAGCAGTATAAGCATTGGAAAATTTAAGGGAATAACAAGCAATATCTCGAAAATGGTTCACTCAACAAAAAAAATGTATATGGCATAAATTGTGTATTTTAATGCGATCTACATTTTTTGTGTAGTAAAATTTTGTCTATCTCTTATGGTTTACCATTATGCAAAAGTCCTTCACAATGAAGAATACTTTTGGAGACATTCCCAGGAAATTCAAGATATACATTTTATTTGTCATAAAAATATCTTAAACATATGATATTTTAATCAAAATCGTTAGAGCCATTTTTGAGAAAATTAAAATTTTCGAAAAATCTTCCATGTAAAGGGTACACTGGGGTGGGGGGATTTTCTTGAAAACCTTCGTGTCGCATCTCTGGAAGATGTTTATCCGACTGTTCGTTTCTGAGTTATGCTGTTCACACACACACGCACAGACACACAGAAACACACACGAAAATGTTTACAAAATGTGGATTCAGGGGTCTCAAAACATATATTTCAGGTGAAATATCGGTATCGAATTTTTGGATGGAATACAATACTTCCCCTACTTACTATATGTAGTAGAGAAAGTAAAAATTGAATGAAAGGGAAATTGAGTAGGTGGGGAACCACCCCAGCATTCACCTATCGACCAGGGAAAACCACGAAAATCGCAAGGCCAGATCGAGCTCGGGGGCTTTGTCTTGAGAAACAACTAATTGATAGCGTTTACACTCTCTGGACAGCGAGCTTTATTAACGTAGTTTTATTAACTCTTCTACATTGAACAAACCCGCATTTACTCTCACATTCGTACTACTAAACACTAAAGAGGATAGGAAATGAAATCAGATGAAGAGAAATTGATCGCCCAGGCGAAAATCTAACCCCGGATCCCTAGGTTGAGAAAGTGTAACACTTATCACTCGACTACAGAGGCAATTTCGAGAATTATTGCATTCCACTCAAAAATTGATATAAAAATTTCACTAGAAACACATATTTTGAGTAAAATTGTAAAATAAAAACATTCTTAGAAAAACTTTCATACCTGTATCTATCTGTGAACAATTAAGTCAAATACGAAGGTCACTTATTTACCAAACTTCCTACTTAAGTTTAGCTTTTTCCAAGAATGCGACACAAAGGTATTGCAAGAAAGTCTCCCAAAATATCCTTTATATTGAGAAACTCTTGGTATATTTTATTTTCCCAGAAACGGCTTTACGATTTTCATTAAAATGTCACCTGTTTAATACATTGACATAGTAAACAAAAGATATATCATGAATTGTCTCTTAATATCCTGTAAATTTCCCTTTATTTGATTGTATTTTGTATAATCATGCTTAACAAGAAAATGTTAAAAGAAAGACAAACGTTTACTGTAGCACAAAATATAGATCCCATGTTTTAAATTTCTTTACGCAAACTTAGCCGTTTTAGAAATATTTCATGTGCAAGCTTAGACCTTCATAAGTGTCACTAAGATATGCTTGATGCGATTCTACGTTTCCCCCCATTTTTTACTTTCTCTGCTACGTATAGTAAGCAGGGGAAGTATTGCATTCAATCCAAAAATTCTATATCGATATTTCACCTGAAATACACGTTTTGAGGGCCCCTGAGTCTAAAAAAAGCATTCTTAGAAAAGGATCCGTGTGTGTGTGCCTGTAAACAGCATAGCTCAAAAACGAAAAGTCGGTTAAATACCAAACTTTACATGGAACATTTTTGAAACTTTTTATTTTCTCAAAAATGGCTGTAACGATTTTGATTAAAATATCATATATTTAAGATATCTTCATGGCAAATAAAATGTATATCTTGAATTTTCTTGAAATGTCCCCAGAAGTTCTCTTATTCTGAATGGCTTTTGCATAACGAGTAAACCGTAAGAGATAGACAAACTGTTTCTTCATAGAAAATGTAGAACTCGTTAAAACACTCAATTTATGTCATATACATTCTTTTTGTGGAGTGAACCATTTCAGAAAAATTCAATGTTATTTGTTTGAATTTTCCAATACTTATACCTTTTCTCAAATGGGAACTCGTTATTCGTGTTTTATGTCCTGGACATGCAAAGAGAATGGAATGCTCTACATAGCAACCAGTTCTTAAAATATTTGACCAACGCTTAAATCCCTTCAACCTACAAGAAAATTAGCAATAAGATAAGTTATTATTATAAGCTTCTGCAAATGTTTATCTCGATTAACATAAAGGAGGTGAAGAATAAGCGTTTGTAAAAATAGCTTATAGAAGTAGAGAAAGTCATGTGAGTGCAATACATCAGATTTTATTCTTTTCTTTCCATCGCAAGAGTGTTACGACGAATAAACATTGGGATATTGTTTGTATGTTGAACCTCCATGTTTAATTTAAAAAAATTCTAAGTGAAAACATATAATGAGTAAGATAGCGAACATAGAAGAATCAATGTTTATATGAATATTATAACACCTATGCAAATTGTGCATAAGTATGTACAGTCGAACATGATTAATTCGAACGTTTGTAATTCGAAATTTTGGATAATTCGAGCTTTTAGCATGGTCCCTTGACATTCCTATACAAAGCAATGTTAAAAAGCCTTCTGTAAACTTATCTTTCGTTTGGATAATTCGATATAATATTCAACAAGAATGACTGAAAAAAATATGTTAATCAAACTTGCTGGATAAATTCGAGGGAATGTGCCGTACTGTGGTCCCAATTCCTTCCCTTGCTAAATTCCAGGAAATGCATCATATTGTAATTCCCTCTCCTGCTGGTAATGATTTTTGGTTACTCAAGTTTCTTTGTGCAATTCTAGAAACCTGTTGCCAGCCCCTAGCCTCTTACAAGGCACTTGTCATTGTGAACATTGCACCCAGTCCATTGTCTATCTGCGCTCATTCTGTCTACCTGCTACATTTGCAGCAAATAACTTCCCGCACAGTAAAGTGAACATTTTTAAACAGTGGACACAGTTACATCAAAATCATCAGTGTTTGTTTAAGTGTTGAACTGAGGCGACCATGGCTCTCTCATTCTCCATTTATGTCATATTAATCAAGATAAACATTTGCAAAAACGATCTTTTGACATGCAAAGAAATTACATTTTACACATAGCGACCAGTTATAAAAATATTTGGCTATCGCTTAAGGCGTACTATGTTCCCCTTGTTTTGTAATTGCAAGGGCAATATAGAAATACAGTAGCCTTTAAACATCGACATATATCTTAATAGCTGGTTGCTAGATGCAGCACCATTCTCTTTGCCACAGATTAATACTCGTTGCATATCCAAGACAAAAAAATCTGATGTGTTACACTCACATGACTTTCTCTACTCTTGTACAAACTATCTTTACAAACGCTTATTCTCCATATACTTCATGTTAATCGAAATAAACATTTGCAGACTCTATCTTATTGCTAATTTTCTTGTAGATGTAAGGGGAATATATATTTACAAGGGCAATATAGAAATACAGTAGCCTTTAAGCATAGACATTACTCTTAATAGCTGGTTGCTATGTGCAGCACCATTCCCTTTGTCACAGATTAATACTCTTTGCATATATAAGACAAAAAATGAATAACAAATTCCCATTTGAGAAAATAAGTATTGACAAATTTAAGGGAATAACAAGCAATATATCGAAAATGGCTCACTCAACAAAAAAAATGTATATGACATAAATTGTGTATTTTAACACGATCTACATGTTTTGTGTAGTTAAATTTTGTCTATCTCTTATGGTTTACCAGTTATGCAAAAGTCGTTCACAATGAAGAATACTTTTGGAGACATTCCCAGAAAATTCAAGATATACATTTTATTTGTCATAAAAATATCTTAAATATGTGATATTTTAATAAAAATCGTTTGAATCATTTTTGAGAAAACTAAAATCTTCGCAAAATATTCCATGTAAAGGGTAATCTGGGGTGGAGGATTTTCTTGAAGACCTTCGTGTCGCATCTCTGGAAGATACTGAACCTAAATACTAAGTTGGTGTTTATCCGACTGTTCGTTTCTGAGTTATGTTGTTCATAGACAGACACACACACAGACACACACGGACATGTTTCCAAAAATGTTTTTTTTTTATTCAGGGGGTCGCAAAACATATATTTCCGGTGAAATCTCAGTATCGAATTTTTGGTTGGAATACAATACTTCCCCTACTAACTGTACGTAGTAGAGAAAGTAAAAAAGTGTGACATTTCAAGAGATTTCGGAATCCCCCAGAATGCGTTGTCTACGTACCTCAAAAATAAGGACAAAGTTTTGAAAAGTGTAGTTACAAACAGTGACAAAAGTAAAAAAGTGCCTGAAAATCCTATGGCTATGAATACGTTAAAAAGTGGTTCAAGCAGGCACAGGATAAAAAAATTCCAGTAAGCGGAGCTCTTATCACAGCGAAAGCAGCGGAATTTGCACAGCAATTGGGAAAAACTAATTTTAAGGCATGCAGTGGATGGCTGGATGGTTGTAAAAAGCGAAATGGTGTTTCCTTTAAAACTGTTTGTGGAGAAAGTGGAGGTGTTGACCAGCAAGCAGCCCGTGATTGGAAAACGAACTTGGTAGAGTGGATTCAAGACAAAAATGCAATAGATATTTTCAATGCCGGCGAGACAGGTCTGTTTTATAAATGTGCACCAGATAAAACACTTGCATTTAAAGGAGAGCGATGTAGTGGGAGAAAACTTAACAAAGAACGCATCACACTCCTGATTGGTGTCAATATGGATGGCACTGAAAAGCTTCCATTACTAATGATTGGAAAGTCAGCCAACCTCCGGTGCTTTACAAAATGTTAAATCTAAGCCTGTGGAATATGAAGCTAATAAAAAAGCTTGGATGATGAGTGAAATTTTTGGAAGATGGCTCTTGAAGCTAGACAAAAGGTTTTTCAAACAAAATCGCACCGTCAAATTACTGTTTATCGAAAATTGTACAGCTCATAATAGTATTCCATTGTTAGGGAATATCAAGGTTTTGTATCTTCCCCCCAATATGACGTCAGAAGTGCAACCAATGGATCAGTGAGTAGTAAAAACTTTCAAGCATTTCTACAGGCGTCTGGTGGTCCAGAATCTGCTGTTAGAAGCGATTTGGACAAAAGTGAGAATTTTAAAATTGAAAATGTGCCTGAAGCAGCTCGGATGTGTAGTAGTGCATGGGACCAAGTGAAACTGTTTCCGAAAGGTCGGCTTCTGTCATATTGGACTTGAAGGTCTTGAAGAAAATGAAACGATTGTGCCTACACTTGAATACTGGGAAGATGTAAATTCTGAAACTGGCGTTCTCTATGAGGATTTTGTGCACATGAGATGATGAATTGGCAGTTTGTGGGGAACTAACCGATGCGGACATGTTGGGCGACGTCATGAACACACAAACTGTAGCCCTATCTTCAGATGAAGAACAATCAGAACAACCCGTGAAAACAATTGGCATACGTCAAGAGACAAATTCCAATCAGCTTCAGTGACGTTAAATATGTCTTACATTAGCTTTTTATTCGTTCACTGTGCAGGGTACCCTCCCAAATATTTAAAAGAAGGAAGTTCTTTCATAACAGCGAGTTGAACTGGACGGACAGACAGTGCTGCATTAAATTCATCTCGTATGATATGGAACTGATAGTTCATGACAGCTAAGTGAACTGGACGGCCAGACAGTGCTGCATTAAATTCATCTCGTATGATATGGAACTGTTAGTTCATGGCAGCCAAGTGAACTGGACGGCCAGTCAGTGCTGCATTAAATTTACCTTGATGATATGGAACTGTTAGTTCATGACAGCCACGTGAACTGGACGGCCAGTCAGTGCTGCATAAAATTTACCTTGATGATATGGAACTGTTAGTTCATGAAAGCCAAGTGAACTGGACGGCCAGTCAGTGCTGCATTAAATTTACCATGATGATATGGAACTGTTAGTTCATGACAGCCAAGTGAACTGGATGGCCAGCCAGTGCTGCATTAAATTCATCTCGTATGATATGGAACTGTTAGTTCATGACAGCCAAGTGAACTGGATGGCCAGCCAGTGCTGCATTAAATTCATCTCGGATGATATGGAACTGTTAGTTCATGACAGTCAAGTGAACTGGACCGCCAGTCAGTGCTGCATTAAACTTTTCTTTCATGATTTGGAACTGTCAGTTTTTCTTGTCAGCTACCCTTTCTACATTTCTACTCTTCCAGTACCGCTTTAGAATCCACTTTCCTTTCTTTTGACTGAAATTCAATGTGCTAAATCTCCAAGGGAAAAGATGCACATTTTTATTAATCCATTTTCATAGTGACCACAAAAAGATTTTCTAGATTTTACAAGATCAGTGGCTCAGCAAATACAACATTCTCAAACTCTGTGAATTATTTATTTAACTTATTATTGATTTACAGTTAGTTACGCTGGTACAATAATCTAGTCAAGATAATATATAGTATAATAAAATATATAGTATAATGATGTTAGCATTAATAAATTGGTCTGTATTGTGAAAACATTATTAATGAACCAGTATTTTACTCTAGTGTTGAGCTGTGCCACATTCAGTTCTCTCATATGGAGAGGCAGCTTATTGCAAGGCTGTAAGCTATAACGCTGGTTACTAAATAAATATCTTTAAATTTCTTCAGTCTAGTGAATGGCACATGTAGTTTGTCAATATTTCTGGTATTTAAGGTATATACATGCCTGTTCAATTCACTTATTCACATTCCTGTTGACATACAACATAATGTAATATTGTCGAAACCTCATTTATTTTCACATAATTACGAGGGGTAGAGCATGGTACCAGAATCTAAATCACAAACTAACACGAGGCCCGACGGGGTCAAGCTATCACATTATTTAAATAACCTGGAAACTACCTAAATATTCATAAAATCATCATGGGCCAGGAAGGAAGGAACTATCTATATTAATACTTCACATGGTATAAGTTTGGATGGTCAATATATAATACAAATTAAAGATGATACATTTTACCTTCCTGCTTGACGAAGCGTCATGTCTAACACGTCTGCACTGTTCACTGGTGACGCTAGAAGAGGGAGTGTCCTACACGCTAACCCAAGATACCCCCTCTCCCATTACGTCATTACCGGACTGTATTGCCAACATAAACAAACACCATATAATATTGCCATACCACATATTACAATATTACCACCTCACATGCCACATCTCCCCCTGGCTACCTAAGTAGACATCCTCGTCGAAGCAAGAAGACATTAAAAATTACAGAAAATAAAATAAATGACATACTTCACAAGGAAATTATTACAAAAAGCAGGATCTTGATGTTTACAAAGATAGGATGGAGCAGAAATGTCTCTCAAAAAGAAGTAGAGTATATGATTGCCTGTTAACATGTGTGTGAAAATTAGAAAAACATCATAGAGTCTTAACTGCCACCGACGATATTAGTTAAAATGTTATTTAACCAGTTTGAGTGAACCCCGCACACGCACATTATACATTGCTGCCACTGTTACACAAGAACTACACTGCACAAAGTCTCGACGTATCTGTTCATGAGTGAACCTCCAACATCACTCATAACGAAGGTGTTTCAGCCGCAGAATCTTTACTTACTGCTGATGCAAGTCACTGATGATGAGGGGTGCAATCCAAGACAATATACATCAATTGCACACTGTCGAGATTCTCTAATTTATAAAAAGTGGCTTGCATGGAACATGTAGAAAGTATGAAAAACCTCTGTGACCTTTTGTAGAAGTAAAAACTCACTACGTTTGATACAGTTTGCAGTATACCGGTATCACTTTAGATAGCTTTGTACATGTCATTTCAACATATGAGTTCCAATTTAGTTCTGGGTATAGCAAACCTGGCTTAAAGCTTTACATTAATACTTTCAGCATACCTGAGCTTTGTGTAAGACGAAAAATAATTGTTTGCATTTTTTCAGAGTTAAGATACAATTTTTAGAAAATATTTAATGCGCAGTGAAGAAAATATTATCCAGACTCTTTCTGTGACTGAGTAATCAGCGTTCTGGGTTCTATATGATCTAGGGTTTGATTCCCGGCTGGAGAGGAGGAATTTCTCTTGAATTAGAAACCTTTCCTCTCATCCGCAGAATCTGGTGAGTATACACGTGAGTGTGAATAAAGCCCAAAGTTAAAGAATCTAAATCAACGAGTTGTTTCTCAAGTTAAGGCCCCCGAAATGATCATAGAATTTAAACAATAAAAAAATCTGATGTGTTACACTCACATGACTTTCTCTACTCTTGTACAAACTATTTATACAAACGCTTATTCTCCATCTACTTCATGTTAATCGAGATAAACATTTGCAGACTCTATCTTATTGCTAAGTTTCTTGTAGATGTAAGGGGGATATATATTTACAAGGGCAATATACAAAAACAGTAGCCTTTAAGCACATACATATCTCTTAATAGCTGGTTGCTAGGTGCAGCACCATTCGCTTTGCCACAGATTAATATTCTTTGCATATCGAAGACAAAAAAATGAATAACGACTTCCCATTTGAGAAAATAAGTATTGAAAAATTTAAGGGAACAACAAGTAATAACTCGAAAATGGTTCACTCAACAAAAAAAATGTATATGACCCAAATTGTGTATTTTAACGCGATCTACATTTTTTGTGTAGTAAAATTTTGTCTATCTCTTATGGTTTACCAGTTATGCAAAAGTCGTTCACAATGAAGAATGCTTTTGGAGACATTCCCAGAAAATTCAAGATATACATTTTATTTGTCATAAAAATATCTTAAACATATGATATTTTAATCAAAATCGTTGGAGCCATTTTTGAGAAAATTAAAATTTTCGAAAAATCTTCCATGTAAAGGGTACTCTGGGGTGGGGGGATTTTCTTGAAAACCTTCGTGTCGCATCCCTGGAAGATACTGTACCCAAATACCAAGTTTGGTGTTTATCCGACTGTTCGTTTCTGAGTTATGCTGTTCACAGACACACACACAGACACACACACGGACATGTTTCCAAAAATGCTTTTTTTGGATACAGGGGGTCTCAAAACATGTATTTCCGGTGAAATCTCGGTATCGAAATTTTGGGTGGAATACAATACTTCCCCTACTTACTATACGTAGCAGAGAAAGTAATAGCATCCGATCTGTACTTTATCTATTTCGGGCCTTCCTGTATTATTAACTTTTGTGGATTTGTTATTGGTAGAGAAACTCGTGTAAAACGACTGTGAAAGAAAAATTACGGTAGGATGTGTTTGTCGGAGGCACACTGTAACCATCTTGATCTATTGTGGCTACATCCCCCCGGGAAGCAGCGATAAGGCAAAGGAACCGGAGGAGATCCCACGTCCACAGGCAGACAGACCTACAGAGATGCGCAGAACTCCCTAATATTTCCAGTTCGAACACCCGTCCACTGTGAGCGAGGTATCCTCAAGAGGGCGACGCAGCGAGACTAACTGGCGGGATAGCTCACTCTGGCATATACGGGGAGAAATCTTTCCAATGCGCAAGCATCCATGCCATCTACCTGGCACCGCCAGCACCGCAGGACCGGAAATCAGGCGAGAAAATGAGGAAAAGGAGAGATCGTGGTAGAATACACACCTTGGCATTCGATTTGACGACCAAGGGCCACGAAACATTCCATGGTCAGAGTGAGCGAACACCGGGAATCGAACTCGGGACCACCTGACCACGCCGTCTGAACCATCCCGCTCTGTAAAAAATTACATACATCAGGGTTTTTTAGCGCTGTAGTTCAAAGAAGTATACATTATTAAATTTGTATTTCAGTATAACGAAAGAGAATAACAGCATAATAAAACGATCCTAAGGCAACCCTGAAAAAAGCTGTTGGGCACGTTCCAAATGATCACTTGCATCTTCCTTAGTTGTATGCTAGACACTGCGCCCGTTTCATTAAGTTGTAAATTTTCGAAAAGCTGATGCGCAGTCAATCAATAATGTGTTGCCGTTTCCATTAAGTCTGCGATAACGAGACGAGGAAAGAGTTGAACATCGGAATACAGCGAAACAAAAGCAGGTGGGAGTTTTAATTGGGACGCCGGCACCTGTCGTACTCTTCGCAGTTTTATGTGAGTCAATCCAACATCTCGCATAGGGACAGAAATCCCCTCCCCCAACTGTAAAACAAACGTGATTTACGTTCCGCAAGGCAGCGCAACGGGAATTGTCACGCGCGGTTTTTAATCCAGGGAGGTCAATAACTCAAAAAACAAGCTGACCTCCAGTCCCGCGTAAATTTCAATACCTCCTCCCTTCCACGCTGATTGATGTGGGCGATTACTTCTCGATTATTCTGGTGTTTCTATCGATCTGGGCCGTGGAATATTTACGGCTTTACGAAATAAATGTGATGTCGCAATACACTGTAGCTTTCTGAAGCAAAGAATGGCTTCATTCAGTCCTACTTCCAAATTACTGCTGGTGACGGCCGTATACGTCATACATTGCAATTTACTGCTGAAAAAATTACAGTAAATACAATTTTTGTAACTTAGCAACACTCAAAATGGCTTTCTCCATACCTGTCATTCATTTTCAAGTCTTTTGTTTACAAATATTTTATATGAAAGCTTATTTTCTACTCCAATTCCTGTTAAGTATTTTAAATATTTGAGGGAATGGTATCAGTTAGGTGATACTGTTAATGTTGGGTAGAGGCGTAAACGTTCACATGAAAATTAAATTAATTTTGAGTACCCGGCATGTAATTGAGGGGACGTACACTCACTTGGCTGCAGAGGACCGAAACGTGGTGAGGAGGTTAAGAGGAAGGCGTGGGTTTTTCACTGTACAAAATAATTAACACATTTATACTTACACTTTCCTATATTTATTTCCCAACCGTTTGGGGTTGCTAATTTATTAAATATGAAAGGTGAAGGGAGATGTCCACCGATCCAAAAGCCGGCTTGCACGCGCGATCCGCTTCTCACGAAATACTAAGTAAGACAGATCCTATATCCCCACCACTAGTTGCTAGCAAATCTCCCAGCCAGGAATGACTTCTTCCCAGTCAACATGAAAGGAAAACAACAATATGTCTAGTAATGTAGTACACAACTATGTCTGGTAATGACAAGAAACCCCCCAAATTATTAATATGCCACAATACCATAGTAATACACTCCGCTAACAGAAAATTGAATCGCATTTTAAAATTAAACCTTTTCGTCTAGTAAATGAAATAAAATTTAATTAATAAACAGGCATATATATTTAACCTAGGAAGAAAGGAAAGATAAGAATGGCGTAGTTTAGACTGAGAGCTGAAGGACACAGAAAATGACTAACTTTATGGTAGGAGAATCTGCTGATTTCGTATCTTCATTTGAGGCAGTATTTTATACCACAACACTGTGAATGCCAGAGTGATTGTAGTGTAATTTAGCATTATTGTATGACAATGATTTGAGATGTTTGTTAATTATAAGCATTGTTAGGAAATACGTTACACGGCCTCACTGAAACTAACAATAGGAGCGGGTAACAATGAGCGAGGGGGTGAGTTGTTTATCAATTATAAGAGACAAACAAATGACGTCAGAGTAGCGTGCCTTTTCTTTAGAAATGGAGGGAATATCTTCCCTAGAGCATATGTGTTCGTAATTTTGATTGGATAAAAAATAAACCCTAATGTTGGCGCGATTTATTAACCAATAGCAGCTCTGTTATAATGTTTAGACATATCGGGGTGAGGGAGTATAAATTCTAAAGCCAGAGACAAGTATCACAGTTCAACAGAATCATTCACGAGTTACACGTCGCGCGGTTCAACAGAATCATACACGAAGTACACGTTACCTAATTCTACAGAATCTCTCGCATCGTAAAGTTAGCTACAAAAATGTGAAATACTCGAATTAATAATGTGCGGCAAATAAATGATTATAATTACATTCGAAAATATAACAGTTTCAGTCAGGCATGTATCAAGAGTAAATATGTGAAATTAATGAAGTGTGACGGCAATAAAAGTGTAAAAACAAATTCTTTTATCAGTGTTATCTTTTAGTAACAACTCCTTTCCGTTTACACACCCTGTTTAAGAGATTTGCTCGACTGAGTAATAATAGCTAGCCGGAGGACAAATTACTCAAAATTCAAAATAGTAAAACAATAACAGGTGCTCAGCAAATAAGATAACACGAACGATACCGCGACACATTTTGGATGAAGACTGGGTACTGACGCAGTAATTTGTATTACAAATTATGTAAATGTCAGAGTGATTGTAGTGTGAATATGCATTATTGTGTGACATTGATTTGAGATGTTTGTTGATTGTAATTATTGTTGAGAAGAGGGTTTATGCCTTACTGAAACTGACAATAATAGCGTGCAATAATGTAGCGAGGGGGTGAGCTGTTTATCATTATTAGAGACGAGCAAATGACGTAATATTGGCGCGTTTTTCTTAGGAATTTGCGGGAACATTTTTCCCTAGAGCATATGTGTTCATAATTTTCATTGGATTAAAAATAGACGCTAATGTTGGCGCGTTTTATTAACCAATAGCAGCTCAGTTATAATCTTTAAGCATATCGGGGTGTGGGAGTATAAAAAGAGCTAAGTTAGAGGTAGATCCCTTCAGTCCATCGGAAACATTTGTGCATTACACGTCGCCGAGTTCAACAGAAACAGTCGGTTAGTTTATCGATTTGCAGTGTACGCGTAGCAAAGTTATAAAAAAGTTCTGAAAAATCTCAAGTGTCGTAAAGTTAATTACACAAAAAAGTTGAAGTTCGCGAATTAATAATGCGCAGTAAATAAGTTATTATAACAGTTTCAGTTTGGCGAGTGTCAAGATTAATACGTGAAAGTGCATAATGTGTTATGACAATAAAAATATAAAACAAATTCTTTTATCAGTGTTATCTTTGGATAAAAACTCCTTTCCGTTTACACACCTTGATTAAGAGATTTGCTTGACCGAGAGATCATAGCTAGCCGGAGGACAGTGAACCCAAAATTAAATACAATAATAGGCGCTCAGTAAAAGATAACACGAAGTGACCGCGACAAATTGTCTTTTATACGTGCGGCAAATAAACAGTAGCATTCTTTCAAACAAACACTAATACCATCGCAAATTGGCTACCACAACGTGGAACTTAACAAAGAATACCGCCGCATATTTGGCTCCCAAACGTGGGGCTCAATAAATAAATAAACATAATACCCCCGCAGTACATATTTTGACGGAATGCGCACAGTGGGTGAGCCAGCGAAAAATAAAACTCACAGAAAAGTTCTTAAAGGAACTTGGCATGTTGGGATCTACTGGCTGACTAGGAGAACCGGAAAAAACTGGGCAATTTTCCGACTAAAGTGCGCGAATTTAGATCAAATTTGTTCAGTTAGTCAGAGGTAATCTAACTCTATATTTTTCTTTTGTTTCCTTTGTCACATTTAACTTATATGTTAAATATTCATGTACGGTCAATGACCCATGCATTAAGTTCTGTGTAGTTTTAATATTTTGACACTAATAAAAATGGCCTATCTATCTACATTTTTAGACCACAATTTTACAACATATAATGCAAGAAGGTCTACTAGAACAAGAGCCAAAGCCCAGGTCCCCTCCTAAGCCCAGTGCGGCGCCAACCGGGTGGCTCTTCGGTCCGTGGGTTTTTCCCACGACGACAATACCTAAATTTAAAAAGGTCTCCCCGCTTACGCGAGGATGAAAGTGATACGCCACTTATGCGCGTCAATCCAGAGAACTGACTACCGAAAACCTCAGTAAGGCCGACAGCAATCTAGCATACTGTCTACCGTCTACCTAGGTTGTTACCGGAGGACATTGAGGCGTCTTACAACCCCACCTGTACGGAAACTTGCACAGATGTACCCAATCTCTCACGGGTCTCGGGAACCACTGCCCCGCCGAGTCCAACCCATTCCAAACGACACCATTTCGGGTGAGGCTCGGACGATTGGCCCGGCGTACTGCTAGTAACGTCAGAAGTACCAGGAGTGCTCAGGATCCGCATCGCCCGCACTGCGTCAGCTGAAGAGGTCGGAATCCCCTCCATACAGGACCAAGGAAATCTTAAGAGAGTGACGGGGATAGCAGTGCAGTGCAGAGTCCAAAAGGGAGTGTCTGGTAGGTACACAGTGTTAGCGGCTTGTATTAGTGTACAGAGGGTCCTGAGTTGAGTTTTCTTTGGCGCGATATAAGTGAACGTGAGTATTTAACTGAGTAAGTTATATCGGTCCAGAGCTGATGATAAGAGCAAACGCTCTTGAAACATGTTCTGTTCAAAAACATATGAAGTTTACATTAATGCAATGAAATATAAATTTGACTACTTACAACTTCTAATTGACAAACACCAATGTGAACTATTATGTCTACAGGAAATCAATTTCCGATATAACCTCGTCTCTAACCTAAAACAGTTCAAAGTATCCACAAAAACAGAATGAATGCGAGTCTTGCTATCGGAGAAGTGGCAGTTTACATGAAAAGCGATCTATATCACAAGAAAGTTCCTTAACAATACTGAGGTTTAAGTTGAAACACCATTTTGACGCTACCTGACCGGTCTAGGAGAAGGGGGTGTGCTAATGACGGTCCGAGTGATGAGAAACCCTGTCACAGTCACCCTTCCGTGCCTAGTCTCTCAGTATCAGCTGTAGTGTTGTTGCCAATTGCACTTTTGGCACTGAAATTTGGAAAATATTCTAATATCTTCGGTCAGCTGTTTGTAATTGCAATATCTATCTTCCAAATAGTTAGACACTTCAAGCAGATACTTTAAGAAATCTTATACGCCAAATATCTAAAACTTTCATTCTGACGGGTGACTATAACAGCCACAACAGCTTATGCAGCTGCCGTAATACCGACTCTCGAGGAAAAACTATCGAAAAGCTACTAGATTAATTAGACTTGGTACTAACGAATTCCACAGAGCCAACTGGCTACGATGTTGCCCATGGGAAGCAGCATAGATTTAACCCTTTTCACACCTGATATATCGACTGCTGAATTTTTCTGTTTATAAATCACCACATGGAAGCAATCACCTTTCCATTTTCATTCAAAGCAACGACAACTCCTCTAACACCCTTGTGTGTCCTAATACAAAGTGGAATTTACACAGAGCAGACTGGCAGAAGTTTAGAAACAACGTTAACTACCTCGTAAATACCCTGGTACTTACCAAACATTTTACCACTAAGGACCCAGTAGTATCGTCCAGGATTTTATAAATGTTTTTATTAAATCTCCAAACATAAATATTACCAAAATAAGCTTTTCCATCTTTCCAATTTTCCAACTCAAACGGAAGGCTACCCTAGTGGAATGAATCAAGCAAAATTTGTATAAGAATAATAACCGGGCGTTTTACCTCTACGAAAGGAAACTCACAATTAAAAACGAAATCAACTACAATAAATGCAGAGCGTTAACTGAGAAGACAATTAAAGAAAGCAAAATGCATCACGGCTGTCGCTTGTCTCTTTCTTAACTTAAAAAATCTGATGTGTTACACTCACATGACTTTCTCTACTCTTGTACAATCTAATTTTACAAACGCCTATTCTCCGTATGCTTCATGTTATCGAGATATCGAGATGTCAATCTTATTGGTAATTTTCTTGTAGATGCAAGGGAAATATGGTAGCTTTTAAGCGATAGTCAAATATTTTAACGCTGGTTGCTATGTGCCGCATTCCATTCTCTTTGCATGTCCAGGACATAAAAAAATCTGATGTGTAACACTCACATGACTTTCTCTACTCTTGTACAAACTATTTTTACAAACGCTTATTCTCCATATGCTTCATGTTAATCGAGATATCGAGATGTCAATCTTATTGCTAATTTTCCTGTAGATGCAAGGGGAATATGGTAGATTTTAAGCGATAGTAAAATATTTTAAGCGCTGGATGCTATGTAGCGCATTCCATTCTCTTTGCATGTCCAGGACATAAAAAAGTGAATAACGAATTTGAGAAAAAGTATAAGTATTGGAAACTTTAAGGGAATAACAAGCAATATTTCGAAAACGGTTCACACAACAACAAAAATGTATTTGACATAAATTGTATATTTTAACGCCATCTACATTTTTTGTGTAGTAAAATTTTGTCTATCTCTTATGGTTTACCAGTTATGCAAAAGTCGTTCACAATAAAGAATACTTTTGGAGACATTCCCAGAAAATTCGAAATATACATTTCGTTTCTCATAAAAATATCTTAAACATATGATATTTTAATCAAAATCGTTACAGCCATTTTTGAGAAAATTAAAATTTTCGAAAAATGTTCCATGTAAAGGGTAGTCTGGGGTGGGGGGATTTTCTTGAAAACTTTCGTGTCGCATCTCTGGAAGATACTGAACCTAAATACCAAGTTTGGTGTTTATCCGACTGTTCGTTTCTGAGTTATGCTGTTCACAGACACACAGACACACAGACACACACACGGACATGTTTCCAAAAATGCTTTTTTTGGATTCAGGGACTCTCAAAACATGTATTTCCGGTGAAATCTCGGTATCGAATTTTTGGGTGGAATACAATACTTCCCCTACTTACTATACGTAGTAGAGAAAGTAAAAATTTAAGGGAATAACATGCAATAACTCAAAAATGGTTCACTCAAGAAAAAAAATATATATGACATAAATTGTGTACTTTAACGCGATGTACGTTTTTTGTAGTAAAATTTTGTCTGTCTCTTATGGTTTAACAGTTATGCAAAAGTCGTTCACAATGAAGAATACTTTTGGAGACATTCCCAGAAAATTCGAGATATACATTTCATTTGTCATGAAAATATCTTAATCATATGATATTTTAATCAAAACCGTTAGAGCCATTTTTGAGAAAATTAAAATTTTCGAAAAATGTTCCATGTAACGGGTAGTCTGGGGTAGGAGGATTTTCTTGAAAACCTTCGTGTCGCATCTACGGAAGATACTGAACCTAAATACCAAGTTTGGTGTTTATCCGACTGTTCGTTTCTGAGTTATGCTCTTCACAGACACACACACACAGACACAGACACACACAGACACACATACGGACATGTTTCCAAAAATGCTTTTTTTGGATTCAGGGTGTCTCAAAACATGTATTTCCGGTGAAATCTTGGTATCGAATTTTTGGGTGGAATACAATACTTCCCCTACTTACTATACGTAGTAGAGAAATTAAGAATGTATTTTATAATTCAAACCAATAACAAAAAATCTGATGTGTTACACTCACATGACTTTCTCTACTCTTGTACAATCTATTTTTACAAACGCCTATTCTCCATATGCTTTATGTTAATCGAGATATCGAGATGTCAATCTTATTGCTAATTTTCTTGTAGATGCAAGGGGAATATGGTAGCTTTTAAGCGATGGTCAAACATTTTAACGCTGGTTGCTATGCGGCGCATTCCATTCTCTTTGCAAGTCCAGGACATAAAAAAAATCTGATGTGTTACACTCACATGACTTTCTCTACTCTTGTACAATCTAATTTTACAAACGCCTATTCTCCATATGCTTCATGTTAATCGAGATATCGAGATGTTAATCTTATTGGTAATTTTCTTGTAGATGCAAGGGGAATATGGTAGCTTTTAAGCGATAGTCAAATATTTTAACGCTGGTTGCTATGTGGCGCATTTCATTCTCTTTGCATGTCCAGGACATAAAAAAAATTAATAACGAATTTGAGAAAAAGTAAAAGTATTGAAAAATTTAAGGAAATCACAAGCAATATCTCGAAAACGGTTCACTCAACAAAAAAAAATGTATATGACATAAATTGTGTATTTTAACGCGATCTACATTTTTTGTGAAGTAAAATTCTGTCTATCTCTTACGGTTTACCAGTTATGCAAAAGTCGTTCACAATAAAGAATACTTTTGGAGACATTCCCAGAAAATTCGAGATATACATTTCATTTCTCATGACATTATCTTAAACATATGATATTTTCATCAAAATCGTTAGAGCCATTTTTGAGAAAATTAAAATTTTCGAAAAATGTTCCATGTAAAGGGTAGTCTGGGGTGGGGGGATTTTCTTGAAAACCTTCGTGTCGCATCTCTGGAAGATACTGAACCTAAATACCAAGTTTGGTGCTTATCCGACTGTTCGTTTTTGAGTTATGCTGTTCACAGACACACAGACACACACACAGACACACACACACAGACACACACACACAGACACACAGACACACACACGGACATGTTTCCAAAAATGCTTTTTTTGGATTCAGTGGGTCTCAAAACATGTATTTCCAGTGAAATCTCGGTATCGAATTTTTGGGTGGAATGCAATACTTCCCCTACTTACTATACGTAGTAGAGAAAGTAAAAATGAATAACGCATTTGAGAAAAAGTATAAGTATTGGAAAATTTAAGGAAATAACAAGCAATATCTCGAAAACGGTTCACTCTACAAAAGAAATGTATATGACATAAGTTGTGTATTTTAACGCGATCTACATTCTTTGTGTAGTAAAATTTTGTCTATCTCTTATGGTTTACCAGTTATGCAAAAGTCGTTCACAATGAAGAACACTTTTGGAGACATTCCCAGAAAATTCGAGATATACATTTCATTTCTCATGACATTATCTTAAACATATGATATTTTCATCAAAATCGTTAGAGCCATTTTTGAGAAAATTAAAATGTTCGAAAAATGTTCCATGTAAAGGGTAGTCTGGGGTGGAGGGAGTTTCTTGAAAACCTTCGTGTCGCATCTCTAGAAGATACTGAATCTAAATACCAAGTTTGGTGCTTATCCGACTGTTCGTTTTTGAGTTATGCTGTTCACAGACACACACACAGACACACACACACACAGACACACACACAGACACACACACACACACACACAGACACACACACGGACATGTTTCCAAAAATGCATTTTTTGGATTCAGGAGGTCTCAAAACATGTATTTCCGGCGAAATCTCGGTGTCGAATTTTTGGGTGGAATGCAATACTTCCCCTACTTACTATACGTAGTAGAGAAAGTAAAAAAACAGCAAAACTAATGTGGAATAAAATCCAAAGAATAAGTGGAAAATTCGACCTATTAAGAGTTAAACACTCAGAAATGCAATGTATAGCAAATACTTTTGAGTAATCTCCTCCGAACTCCATTAACAGAAGGAATATAGGGAAGGTACAGATTCACCAAAAGTCTCGTCTTACATAAACCAAAACCTTAATTACAATCTGCAGCTACAAAACTGTATAACGAACTTGACAAATGCGGTGGTGCTTTTCCTGGCCCAGATTTTATTCCATACGAATTTATAAAAACAGCTTCCACTTACTGTATTAAGGTATGTTCTAGCAATTTATAACCATATATGGACCCCAAATGTGTTTCTCGAACAATGGCTTAAAGCCATATAGTTCCAATACTAAAACCGGAGATAAAGATAACTCCATTCCAGAAAACTATATGCCCATAGTGGTAGCAAACACTTCTTCTTCTTCTACTTCTTCAGGCATTAGACCTCACAATCGGTTGCGTCTCATTGGTCCGACCATCTTTTCTTGAGTCTTACAACTCCTCTTTCCCCTCTCGGCTTATATTTTAGAATCTTCTTTGGTATTCTTTCATTATCGATTCTATTAACTTAGCCTTCCTATGTCTGTCTATAATCAGCTACTTTATTATTTAATTCACATATTGCCAGACGATTACGAATGTCATCATTGTATAATCTATCTATTTTTGTGACTCCCAGACATTGCCTCAAAAATTTCATCTCTACTGTTTGTATCCTACTACGTGCTTTTGTGTCAAGGATCCAAGTCTCACTGTCATATAACCCACATGGTACCACCATCCCTTTATAAAATTTCATATATGTGTCCCTCCTGACCTTACCTGTTAACGTTCTTCTGATAGTCCCACACATACGATTAAATTTTTCAATCTTCCGTTCTGCATCTATCTCTTCTATATGCGACGACAGGTCACACCCTAAGAATTTGAAGGAGCTTACTTGTTAAATGTTTTGGTTCTGTATCACTAATTTACATCTAAGAGGAATTTTCCTCGAAATGCCATTGTCTTTGGTTTTTGGATGGATATCTCCAAGTTATATTCTACAGTAATCCTTTGTAATTCGAAGAGTGATCTTTGTAAGATATCTTCATTGTCGGATATAAGAACCTATTCATCTGCAAATAAAAGGGTATTTATAAAATTTTCCATAATAAAACCACCTCTAACAATCACAATGTGTAAATTATTGTAAAAAAATTGATGTGTTACACTTACATGACTTTCTTTTCTCTTGTACAAACTATTTTTACAAATTTAATATTAATAGAGATAAACATTTGCAGAAACCATCTTTTGACATGCAAAGAGAATTACATTTTACACATAGCGACCAGTTCTAAAAATATTTGCCTATCGCTTAAGGCGTAGATACTATGTTCCCCTTGTTTTGTATTTGCAAGGGCTATATAGAAATACAGTACCCTTTAAGCATAAACATATCTCTTAATAGCTGGTTGCTAGGTGCAGCACCATTCTCTTTGCCACAGATTAATACTCTTTGCATATCCAAGACAAAAAAATGAATAACGAATTCCCATTTGAGCAAATAAGTATTGACAAATTTAAGGAAATAAAAAGCAATATCTCGAAAATGGTTCACTCAACAACAACAAAATGCATATGACATAAATTGTGTATTTTAATGCGATCTACATTTTTTGTGTAGTAAAATTTTGTCTATATCTTATGGTTTACCAGTTATGCAAAAGTCGTTTACAATGAAGAATACTTTTAGAGACATTCCCAGAAAATTCGAGATATACATTTTATTTGCCATGAAAGTGTCTTAAACAAATGATATTTTAATCAAAATCGTTAGAGCCATTTTTGAGAAAATTAAAATTTTCGAAAAATGTTCCATGTAAAGGGTAATTTGGGGTGGGGGATTTTCTTGAAAACCTTCGTGTCGCATCTCTGAAAAATACTGAGCCTAAATACCAAGTTTGGTGTTTATCCGACTGTTCGTTTCTGAATTATGTTGTTCACAGACAGACTCACGCACAGACACACACACGGACATGTTTCCAAAAAATGTTTTATTTTGATTCAGTGGGTCTCAAAACATATATTTCCGGTGAAATCTCAGTATCGAATTTTTGGGTGGAACACAACACTTCCCCTACTTACTATACGTAGTAGAGAATGTAAAAATAACCAATAGGAGACTGTGCTGGTATCTTGAATATATCAGCTTCTTTAGCACAATAAAAACTGGATTTAGAGAAACCCATTCAACTACGGACAGCTTAATACGTCTAGAACCTCAAATTCAGAACGCCTTTCTCAATACCAGTACCTAATAATGGTGAGCTTAGATATTGAAAAAGCATATGACACCGTCCGAAAATATTACATTATGGAAGAACAACCTATCAGAAAATATAATAAATTGCGTAATAAATTTTCCTCAAAATCAAGAATACATGATCGAGTGAATGAAGTGATATCAAATGAATTGACTATCAACAATAGGGTGCCACAGGGCACACACTCACATTGTTTATCATAACCATAAACAGTATTGTTTTTAGCATCACTCCGCCAGTTAAAGCATGTAGGTATTTTTGCAGAGGATTTAACAATATTTTGTGCAGGAAAGTACACCAGTACAACACAGCAACTGTAACAAGAATGAATTCAACGTATTCATATGTGGACGAAAGTTAGAGGTTTGAGACTGTCCAAAACCAAATCTAAGTGTATTTTCTTCATAAAAGCGAAAGTCAAAACTTAGAATCAAAACTGTATCTGGGTAGTCATAAAATTGAAGTTGTTAGAACAGTAAAAACCTTAGAGTTATACTTCGGAAACAGATTAAACTGGATCCTTCATCTTAAATATCTCAAAGATGATTGCCGCAGAAGATTAAACGTCTTGAAGGTTCTGCCACATCTTATTAAATGCAAGCCTATAGCAGTGCTAAACCTGACTATGGTACCATCGTTTACAATCAAGAACATATTCACTTCAAATGTTGGATGCAATACAAACTACAGTCCTTCGGAATAACACTTGGTGCTATTTGTTCCAGCCTAACGACCAGATTACAGATTGAAACAAATGAACCACCTCTCGCAATTAGAAGAAAACAACTTAGTCTAGCGTACACTCTCAAGGTAGCAGCAATAACTGATTTACAAAGTAAAAAGTATGTATTTCCTAACATATGCAAGCAAAATACTGACAAATCATAACTGTATTTACATCTTAGGATACAAAAATATCTTCATGAAGGTAATTTAAACGTCCCTCCTATGGTACAAATCAACCCATTCTTTGCCATTCCGAGGAGTGGATACCTGGTCACATTGGCTTGCCGGGGAATGAACTTGTGGATTTAGCAGCTAAGGCGGCAACCACAGAACCCAGTGTTACAGTATCTCCAGTAACGTCGGAAGACTAGGCTTGTGCGGAGAGCGGTACTGCCGTGCTGGCGCGAGGAGTGGTTAGCTCTCCACATAAATAAGCTTAGATTAGTGAAGCAGATTCCGATAAACTGGGTAACCTCTTCTCGCGTATCTCGTCGTTATTTTGGCTCAGTTTCGTATTGGCCACTGCAATTTTACGCACGGTTATCTTTTAAGGTGACCATGCTCATATTTGTCCGCTTTGTAGCGAAGGTCTGTCGGTCCGTGACGTGTTGCTAGAGTGTATTGCTCTAGCACATCTTCGGGACTCTCTGGAACTGCCAAGTAGTCTTGCAGAGGTCTTAGTGGATGATAAGCAAGCGGTTGATAGGATTTCTAATTTTGTGTCAAAGGTAAATTTCCAAATGCAGATTTAGTCATGCTGAATTCAGCTGTTTCATAATTTTCGGTTTGGTTTTATATATTCATATTTATTTCAAAGTTTTCCTATGGTTTTATATTGAACTTTATCTCTGGCTTTTGCTATGAATTTTATATTAATATTTATCTCTAGTCTTTTCCGTGCGATACTGTTACATGCTGGGGTGAGGGCCAAATGGTACTAAATTTGGATCACCCCAACATGCTCATGGGGGAGCGTAGCTACAAACGGCGGGAGGACCAGGACCTTGGTGTGTACATTCAGCTGATTGTACACAAATATCTCATCATTCTCATTACCTGTAGTTTATTGATAACACAATTGGCGAATCTACATGACACAGGGAGACAAAGGAATGAGGGGAGATGCCTCGCCGTCGAGAGACTAGCCACACGCAAGTTCCTTCTTACACACTCACTCAAGAAGTGGCGCCCACACAAAAAGTAACGCTAACTATATTTGCCCCCTCCAATCCTGTCTAGGCACGCTAGTCAGCCGGTCGGTGTCATACCAGACGGAAATTCCAAACAAAGCCTACTCTCTCTGGCGTGGTCGGCGCTAATGGAGAAGACTCTTCAGCCGAAAGAAATAATCAGTCGCCCAATAATACTGTCGACAATGCGACACAATAATGCGTCTGGTATGACCATACTTACAAATACGCCAATATATTTTGCACTGGTCTTTATCTCTGGCCTTTTTCATAATCTGTTTTTAGAAAGGCGCTAATGACCTAGCTGTTGAGCACTCTTAACACAAATTCATCATCATCATCATTCGCCATTCTGCCTTGGACTATCACTGCCCCCATAATCAACGGAACTAAATGCTTTCACGCAAGCACACGCACATAGAGCAATAAAATTTATCGTCAGTTATTCAATGAAATATGTAACAAATATCCACAACACATTAATTTTTACTGATGGCTCAATGTGCAATACTGATATTGGTTGTGCTGTAATCCACCCAGATCACAGTGTGCTATTCAGAGTGCTAGGTTTCTACACTGTTAACGAAAGTGAACTCTATGCAGTTAAACAAGCTGTATTGTACATCCCGGAAACCGATTCTCCAGTCATTCTTGATCTGTAGGATTCCAAAAGTTCATTGCTTGCAATTCACAACTTATCATCATCCAATATTCTCGTAAAGGAAATCCAACTGCTTCTTTAGAAAGTTAACAATGAGGGTAAACACGTAACCTTTATGTAGATACCTTCACATTCCAGAATTGAGGGTAACGAATAGGCCGATTAGGCAGCAGAAGAGGCTACCGAAATTCACTCAAGTGATCCAACCATTTCTGTACATATTATCACATATGTAGAAAACAAGATGGCTTGACACCTGGCAATCCAAATTCGAAATATAACACCAGTTCTGTAACCCAACTAGCTGTGAAAATCTCTCTAGACAGGATCAAGTTTTAATATCCCGACTAAGAATAGGCCACTCCAAGATTACGCACAGCTAAAAACATCTGATAAGATACATTCATATGACCTTCTCTAACCTCTCGTTTATTAGTGGGTATACAAATTATTCTTACTAAAGCTTACTGTTCTATCTACTACAATTTAATCGACATGAACCTTTGTAGAAATAGCTACAGTATGCATTTCTTATGGATATAAAGAGAACAGCGATAGTCAAATGTTTAAGAACTGGACGCTATAAGCTTGCCTTAAAATTCCATATCATTCCTATGCAATCACGAGAAACAACGGAATGCTGAAAGGACTTTAAAGAATGATCAAGAAATAAACAACTCGAACCTTTAATAACGGATATCTCAGAAACGGCTTATGCAACAAAAAAGCTTATTTAAAATAAATTGTGTTTTATAGAGATTTACATTCCTTATAGTACGTTTTCTCTATCGCTTAACGTTTACCAATTATACAAAATTAAACAAATTCCTTCCGAATGAAGAGGACTGCAAAGACTATTCCCAGAAACTTCAAGATATACATTTTATTTGTCATGTAAATATCTTCAATATATGGTATTTTAATCAAAATCGTTAGAGCCATGTTTTAGAAAATCAAACTTTTCGAAAAATGTTCCATTTAAAGAGTAATTGGAATGGGAGATTTATTTGAAAATCTTTGTGTCGCATCCTTGGAAGATACTGAACTTAAATACCCAATCGTTTTTAAGTTATACTGTTCACAGACATAGACACCCACACGGACATGTTTAAAAAATGCTTTATTTGGATTCAGGGGCCTCAAAACATGCATTTACGGTGAAATATTAGTATAAAATTTTTGAGTGGAATGCAATGCCTTTTCCACCTCCTATACACGTGGTAGAGAAAGCAAAATTACATAAATTTCCTGCTATACAACTGACTTTTGTATGCAAAGGTTTGCTATTCGGGCAACCTACTTTGTCTAGATCCTAGAGCAAACGTTTCTTCTCCACTTAATAAATAAAATCTAGTAACTCTCTTGGGAGCAAAATGGGCTAGCGAAGTGCATAATGTGATTCTGGATGCAGTGGAAAACAATTATAATTAGAGACTTCGCCGCAATTATATAGGGCAGTGCAAAAAATAAAGGAAAAAGCGTATAACTATGAGAATCGTAAAACCTATCGCCATTTCAGCAGCAGACAAAGCAGCAGGTTCAGAATCGGATACTCTAATATAGATATGTGAGTTACATCTCACGAACTATTACTGTATATGTGCTTTGATATTTTTAACACTTAAATGATTTAAATCAAACTATATAATATAATAACAGCCCGCCTTAAAGCAATATGTGTATAATATAATATATAAAATGTATGTAACAGTCATTGCATTAATGTTTATATCATTATGTACATGTTCAATAATGTTATGTGAACGTATCATGTAATTTAATAATGTAGGAGCTGTGAGAATAATAGGTTAAAAGTTGCTAACAATGAGGTAACAATGAGGTGGCCTTGAGGCAATAATGAATTAGGAGGTTTAATAATGCTACTAGTCATTATTGGAGCAACAATAATGTACATTTTGAGACAGTTTATAAATAGCTATCAACAACCAGAAAAAATCTTAAACTAAATGAAGGTATTCTATTGGACTAGGATTAGCCAATCAGAAACTAAAATGAAGCAAAATTTACAAATTCAGAAGTCAGTTGGTTGTAGACAGCGTTTCTAACTGGACGCATGATGCGTCCTCGAGAATTTTAATACGCATTCAGTGGGAGACGAAAATAATTTATGTGTTAAAAGGTGCAAGTAATTAATAAAACAAATCTCACAGCTCTCATTCTCTATATCAGTGAAGTGTTATTTAAATAGTATCAAACGTTAATAAAAGGAGTGAAGTAAAATTTATAATCTGTGTAAGTCTACATTCTTAGCCGCACTACTCCCTGCAAAGAAATCCATGTCTCTAACAATAATACTGAAGCATAATATTTAAAGAAACAGTCAAATTACAAATTTAATATTTTTGAACTTGGGGCGAAGGCTACCGAAAACATTTTACCATATGTGCGGTTGCAACTACTTCAAGTTCGGCCCCTCAACAGTCGTAATAAAATACACCTACTTCATAATGCCCAAATTTAAGTGTGTATATATTTAAAAGCACCCACTGTAGTTTATTCTTATAATATACAAACTATTCTTAAAGAAGGTAATTACTCTATTTACCTTACATTAATCAAGACAAAAATGCTTGCAGAAACGCTTTCATTACACATTTCGGATACAGGAGATTGAAGCGATAGTCAAATCTTCAAAATTTCAAACCTTTTGCACATCACTAGAAACAAATGAGTGTTAAAAGTACTTTTAAAAAGTGTGTAAGTTTTGGAAAGTTCAAAATAATAACAACGATTATCTCGGTAATGGCTATTGCCACACAAAAATATATTTAATATAAACTATGCGTTTTAACGAGATCTATGTTAATCGTGTGATAACAGTTTATCTATCCATTGCGGGATAATATATATATATATAGAAAACTGTACGAAATTGATTTAGCTATTCTCAGAAATTCAAGATATACATTTTATTTGCCACACAAATATCATAAATATATGGTATTTTAATAAACCTCGTTGAGCTATTTTTGAGGTAATAAAAACACGAAAACTTCAGCATGTAAAGGATAATTTGGGTGGAGGTTTATTTGAACATCTTCGTATCGTATGCTTGAAAGATACTTGCTTGAGATATTGAATTTTTGGATGAAACGCAATACTTCCCCTACTTACTATAGGTAAGCAGTAGAGAGAGTAGTAATAGAAGAAAGGAAAGTTAATAGAATTTTGTTTAAAACCCTTTCTTAATACAAATGCCACTACAGGTGATAAACACTGATGATCCATGAAATTAAATTATAACTGGGAAAGAAAATTTGGGAAGGAAACATTCCAGGCCTAAGATTTTACCTCCCCAGGATTTGTCAGTTGAAGGGGACAAGGTAGCCTGAACACATGGAAATTACACCTTAAATGTGTTATATTACCACTGCTATTAAAGTTCTCAATAAATTATTCCATAAATCATGACAATTATTTCAAGTGGGTGTTTGTATTGATAGCTTAATCCATAAAAATTATTTCATTCAGCAGAAAAATAATAAAATTTACTCTTAAAACATGTGAATTCGATAACATTTTTCTCTGATACTACCTGCAATACAAAATCACACCTTTGCATGCTTGTTCTTAGTATAATCAGCTATCTTCTTAACCTCAATTATTCAGTTGTGTATATCAATTTACTAGAAATTGATAAAAATTATTTGCAAAACCAAAAAAGTTAAAATGTGAAAAATTTGCAACGTTGTTGCACTATAAAATTATTATTGTGGTTAAAAAAGTTTAAATATGTGTTGTTTACATGTACTCAAAATTTCAGCTCTCTATCTCTCACACTTTCTGAGAAAAAGGTTCATAAATATCCAAAAATGTTGTTTTGAGAAAACTTAATTTAAAGTTTGAAAATTAAAATTCTGACACACTAAAGCACATTCCAGGGTCATAATCATCTGCACCTTCATTCCTGGATTGTATCAGCTTTTCTGATTGCCTTCTCTAGGTTCTGGCCTCTTTTGTTAATTGCTGAACTGCTCGCTGGGCATGATATAGTCGTTCGGTGCTGAAGGATACAAAAATGTTCTAAAAAGGGGCGTTGCACAACAGCTTTAAAGGAATGCAGACTAGCATTTAAATGATATTTAAATGTCTTAAAACCATCTTAACCCCCCAAAACTATATATTTTCTGAATCTAGAGTTAATAGAGATTTTGTTGGTGCCTAAAACAAAAAATCTCATGTGTTACACTCACATGACTTTCTCTACTCTTATACAAACTATTTTTACAAAAGCTTATTCTCCATATGCTTCATGTTAATCAATATTTTAATCTTTTGCTAATTTTCTTGTAGGTGCATGGGGAATATGGTAGATTTTAAGCGACAGTCAAATCTTTTAAGAGCTGGTTGCATGTGGCGCATTCCATTCTCTTTATATGTCCAGGACATAAAAAATGGATAACGAATTCCCATTTGAGAAAAAGTATTGGAACATTTAAGGGAATAACAAGCAATATCTCGAAAATTGGTTCACTTAACAAAAAAAATGTATATGACATAAACTGTGTATTTTAACGCGATCTACATTTTCTGTGTAGTAAAATTTTGTCTATCTCTTATGGTTTACTAGTTTTGCAAAAGTCGTTCACAATGAAGAATACTTTTGGAGACATTCCCAGAAAATTCGAGATATACATTTCATTTGTCATGAAAATATCTTAAACATATGAATTTTAATCAAAATCGTTAGAGCCATTTTTGAGAAAATTAAAATTTTCGAAAAATGTTCCATGTAAAGGGTAGTCTGGTGTGGGGAGATTTTCTTGAAAACCTTCGTGTCACATCTCTGGAAGATACTGAACCAAAATACCAAGTTTAGTGTTTATACGACTGTTCGTTTCTGAGTTATGCTGTACACAGACACACACACGGACATGTTTCCAAAAATGATTTTTTGGGATTCAGGGGGTCTCAAAACATATATTTCCGGTGAAATCTCGGTATAGAATTTTTGGGTGGAATACTATACCTTCCCTACTTAGTGTACGTAGTAGAGAAAGTAAAAATACTATTTTTGACCATTTCAGAGTAGCTATCCCCTGAAATTGAGGATAACCTGGAAAAACCTGTCAGGGAACACGGTCAATGCGGGATTTGAACAGTAGACCTTCTGTTCACGAGTCCGTGCCTAACGAACTCGGCTACGCGTTTCGGTAGAAGAAAGGATAAACATACACAATAACATGATAAAATCATTTACTAATTTTCATAGTAAAGCTGTGTGAATAGGGTGTGAAATGTGGCAACACAGTCTATTTATCACACATCTACCTACTAATAGATGTACCTATTGCGGTACCTACTACCTGCAGACTACCACCATTCTCGAACATTTCCGCGCCGAAGTACACTGACGTGCACAAAAAGTGGTCTATTCCTCTAGAACGCAATAATGCTTTTCCCTACATTAATTTTCCAGCTTCAGTTAATTCCACACAGCCAGATCAGCTCTCTATGTGACTGGCATGAAAAAATTCAGGAATAGAAGAAACGGAACCAATGAACGCTGTTATAGTCAATGCGAAATAAAGGGATGGTTCGGATAAAGCCTCTATGAAAGAATTTCACTGTGATTAGTAAACAAAGAAAGACTTAAACAACACAACTTAATTCAGCCTATTTTAGGAAGGGATGAGGATTTATTTGCATGTGTCGTTAAACCGGATGACAGCCACGGTATTTATATGAGAGTATTTTTCAGCAACAGTATCTATTATACTATATTTCCTTTGGGGCCAAAACTCAATGAAACATTGTCTAAACGGTACTTGAACAAGGTTATGTTTTCACGTATGGAAAAGCCGAGTTTAAGTAGGAGTTGTATTGTATTTCAACTGTTGGGGAGCGGAACTTGTAGTAGTTGCAACCGCACGTATAGTAAACAGTTTCCGGTAGCCTTCGCCCCAAATGTACTTTCAGGTGGTCTTTGCCCCAAGTTTTAAAAAATATTAAGTTTGTAATCTGAGTGTTTCGTTATATATTATATTTATGTTTGCCTCGGCTGCGTCAGTATTCGTTAGAGACACGTTTCTCTTAGCAGGGTTTTGGTGCGACAAGAATATAGGCTTACACACATTTTAAGTTTTAATTCACTCCTTTTTATTAATCCTTGACACAAATTAAATAGCACTTCACTGATATCAAGAGCTGTGAGATTCTTTTACTTAATACTTGGACTTTTTAACACGTATACTATTTTCGTCTCACACGAATACGTAATTAATTTCTCGTGGACGCACAAGCAACGTATACAATTATGAGCACTGTTTGCAGGCAACACGTCTGTTTATGAGCACTGTTTGAAGGCAACTGAATTGATTTCAACCGTCTAAACTTGAAAATTTATGTATTTCAAGTCTCTGATTGGCTAATCCTTCTCCAATAGAATACCTGGAATTTAACTAAAGCTTTTTATGGTTGTTGATTGGCTATTTTTAAGCTGTCTCAAAATTTACATTATTGCTGCTCTAATAACGACTAGTAGCATTTAAGCTTCCTTACTCATTATTACCTCAAGGTTACCTCATTCTTACCTCTTTGTTAGCAACTTTTGACCTATTTCTCACAGCTCCTACATTATTAAATTACGTAATGCATTCACATAACATTATTGAACCGTTTGCAATAATATAAGCATATGCAATAACTGTTACATACATTTTACAAATTATTACATACACATATTGCTTCAAGGCGGGCTGTTATTGAATTTACATATTATATGATTAGACTGAAATTATTTAAGTGTTCGTTTGGGGCCAAAATTCAATGAAGCATTGTCTTAACGGTACTCCACTAGTGAGAAATGGCATATAATATTACCCTTCGGCACTTTGCCACATTTTGGGGGAGGTAAAGTACTCTGCCAATACAGTAGCTCGCAGGTGGTCACGCTGGCAGAGGATGGGGTTATACTTGCGAGTACCACCTTAAACAGTTGAGTTCCTTGATGGAACACATTTTATGCACTCAGGTATATGTGTATATTTTCTGCATAGGTTCAGGAGGAGATTAAAATTTTGCGCAGCCATATTGCTAATTAGAAAAATAATCCCAAAAATATGAACGCTCTTTCTACTGAAAAGGGATTTCATTTCATTGTCTTCTTAATATTTGTTACCTGTGTTTATTTTATTTACTTACGTTCAGTGATGGAATCCATTTTTCAGGCTTTCTGAAAAATAAATAAATAATTTATTGAAAGCTTTATGGAAGAAAATATAAACCTTAGTGAATTGTGATACACATTATAAAATAAATGCCTAATTACATAAAACACATTTTGTGACGGACAGAAAGTAACAAGTGTTAACAATGCTATATACAATATGTATGTATACGCAGAGTGTAATTATAAGGTGATAGAGAAGGTAATGTAATTATATTATCATAGGTAATATATTAAGAGATTTTGAGGTTATCTAATGAATGTATAACACGAGGAAAATTATCTCATTAAGCTCAAAATCTCGTGCGATATTTGTTATAGCTTTTTCACAAATGAACTATATAAATAATTGTTTTATTATAACAAATATACAATAAAAGCAATTTTAACTTATGTTCCGTTTCAACATCGCTCTCCACATTTTTACTTTCTCTACTACGTATAGTATGTAGGGGAAGTATTGTATTCCACCCAAAAATTCAATACCGAGATTTCACCGGAAATATATGTTTTGAGACCCCCTGAATCCAAAAAAAGTTTTTTTGGAAACATGTCCGTGTGTGTGTCTGTGTGTGTGTTTGTGTGTCTGTATGTGTGTCTGTCTGTGTATACTTCTGTGAACAGCATAATTCAGAAAGGAACAGCCGGATAGACACAAACTTGGTATTTAGGTTCAGTATCTTCCAGAGATGCGAAACGAAGGTTTTCAAGAAAATCCCCCCATCCCAGATTACCCTTTACATGGAACATCTTTCGAAAATTTTAATTTTCTCAAAAATGGCTCTAACCATTTTGATTAAAATATCATGTGTTTAAGATATTTTCATGACAAATAAAATGTATATCTTGAATTTTCTGGAAATGTCTCCAAAAGTATTCTTCATTGTGAACGACTTTTGCATAACTGGTAAACCATAAGAGATAGACAAAATTTTACTACACAAAAGATGTAGATCGCGGTAAAATACACAATTTATGTCATATACATTTTTTTTGTTGAGTGAACCATTTTCGAGATATTGCTTGTTGTTCCCTTAAATTTTTCAATACTTATTTTCTCAAATGGGAATTCGTTATTCATTTTTTTTGTCTTGGATATGCAAAGAGTATTAATCTGTGGCAAAGAGAATGGTGCTGCACGTAGCAACCAGCTATTAAGAGATATGTCTATGCTTAAAGGCTACTGTATTTGTATATTGCCCTTGTAAATATATAGTCCCCTTACATCTACAAGAAAATTAGCAATAAGATAGTCTGCAAATGTTTATCTCGATTAACATGAAGTATATGGAGAATAAGCGTTTGTATAAATAGTTTATACAAGAGTAGAGAAAGTCATGTGAGTGTAACACATCAGATTTTTTTCTCTCTATTTTATGTCGCTGTAACTACATCGTCATATCGCGACAGATCTATTAAGAGATCCGGTGTGTGGCAAACAGTTCGCCTTCTAGGTCTAATACCTGTAGCATACCATCTTGCTATGTCACGCATCCACAGAGGGAACTATACCTTTGTTCTATACGTGAAGAGCAGAGACCTTAGTGCCAGACAACCGTATTTCTGCTTGTGCACGTGCCGGACAGATGGCATTAGGGTGCCGTTCAGTCTACCTTCTTTCATTATCTATGGACAGATGGCAAAGCATTCAGTATTACCGTCTATTTTCGTTTTTACTGTTGCTTTAGACTCTAGGTGGAACTTTGGTCGTGGTATTAAATATCTTATCCCGTATTTACTTTGGCGATTGAGGGATATTGCGATTGGTGGTACCATGGGATTTGAACCCGGGATGCAGGCCACAGACGTTCCGCCTGAGCCATCCCGCTCGGCCACAACTATTGTATTAACTCCATAATTAGGAAATATCCCTAACCATAAAGTTAACTTCAAAAATAGGGGTAAAGGTTACCTTAAGAGCATAAAAATCAAAGCTCTCTCGAAAAGAATATTTGTTTGTAAAACGCAGTGGATTTGTTCCAAACATACAACAGAACGGCAGTTTCTGGAACTGCGAGGCATGTATACTGCTGCCCTGTCCGTTCCATCAGACGAGCTGGGTATGATCTGTACAAAACTGGCGCTGTCCAACAAAATTCAGAACTACTCTTAACCGGCGAGTTGCACTTGGTAAAGAGGAAGAACTAATAGTTCTGGACATGCCCGGATACCTCTATGCTGAAACACAAGGTGCTGAGAGCTACGCACCTGTGTCACATTGTATGAAGAGTGCCGAACCTTAACCAAGTTGGATAAATTAGTGATAAGAATACGTGTTGAAGATTGTATAAGAGTGATTCAGAAGGTCAGTGAATAGAAGCCTTCTGTCTGATACTGATTTTAACGATGACAACGAATTGGAGATTAATGCATTGAAAAAAAGAATAAAATGAATAGATAAGTTGAAATAAATAATTAAAATAATATTAATGGAGCTAGCCTTTCTTCTGGGTTTTTCATTTATTATAAAACTATGTTAGAATGAATATTTAATTTTTTTCAAAACTTTTTCATCATCTTCATCTGCTGGGGTGATGAGGCAGATGATCATATAACTTAACGATATTGATTAGAAGTGAAGCATTTCAGCACTATGGCTTATTGCACCTACTAAACCTCCTGAAGGAAAAGATGAGATGAGATCTTCCGCCAGATCTGTGGCGATAGGCACACCACAGCAGGTTCCCTAACGTTTAGAGATACAATATGCCCGGCGGCCCCTATAATGCCCCCTATACGCAAGGTCAGGTTTAAGCATAAGTTGCCGGGCCAGTGAAGACAGTTTTCTTCTCGAAGTACTACCACCGCAAAAGCCACACACAGCCGTTCACATCGCCTAACCCTTCAAGCCTGAAAGATGAAGAAACATGAAATGAGAAGGAATTAAGGAAAGGAAAATTCGTGGTGGTATTTAATCTTCGCTGCCGACCTGAAAATAGCATGAATAAACCCGAGGTCAGGACGGTCAGTCCAACGGAAATCGAGTCCGGTATGCAAGCCTCGGAAGTCACCACATAAGCCATCCCGCTCAATCATGTGTTCTTTTAGTTCACATTGAAGGAGTCAAGACCACTGGGACGGCCTAAGACATTTTGTTTTTTGCTACGCTGTTCACAGACCACGTGCGCTTGAACCTACACTATGTGATCAGAAGTATCCGGACAACCCACAAACATACGTTTTTCATCTTAGGTGCATTTTGCTGCCTGGTACTCATTATCCGCGACCTCAGTAGTCATTAGACATCGTGAAACAGCAGAATGGGACGCTCCGTGGAACTCACGGACCTCGAACGCGGTCAGATGATTGGGTGTCACTTGTGTTAGAAGTCTGTACGCGAGATTTCCACACTCCTAAATATCCCTAGGTCCACTGTTTCTGATGTGATAGTGAAGTGGAAACGTGAAGGGACATGTACAGCACAAAAGCGTACAGACCGACCTCGTCTGTTGACTGACAGAGACCACCGACATTTGAAGAGGGTCGTAAAGAGTAATAGGCGGACATCTATCCAGACCATCAAACAGGAATTCCAAACTCCATCAGGAACCACTCCAAGTACTATGACAGTTAGGCGTGAGGTGAGAAACCTTAGATTCCATGGTCGAGCGGCTGCTCATAAGCCACACATCACGCAGGAAAATGTCAAACGACGCCTCGCTTGGTGCAAGGAGCGTCAACATTGCACGATTGAGTGGCAAAACGTTGTGTGTAGTGGCGAATCACGGTACACAATGTGGCGATCCGATGCCAGGGTGTGGGTATAGCGAATGCCCGGTGAACGTCATCTGCCAGCGTGTGTAGTGCCAACGGTGAAATTCCGAAGTAGTGGTGTATAGTGTGGTCGCGTTTTTCCTGGAGGGGGCTTGTACCCCTTGTTGTTTAGCGTGGCAAGATCACAGTGCAGACCTACATCGATATTTTAAGCACCTTCTTGCTTCCCACTGTTGAAGAGCAATTCGGGGATGGCGATTGTATCTTTCAACACGATCATACCTGTTCATACTGCACGGGCTGTGGCGGAGTGGTTACGCGACAATAACATCCCTGTAATGGACTGGCCTGCACAGAGTCCTGACTTGAATGCTATAGAACACCTCTGGGATGTTTTGGAACGCCGACTTTGTGCCAGGCCTCACCGACCTACATCGATACCTCTCCTCAGTTCCGCACTCCGTGAAGAATGAGCTGCCATTCCCCAAGAAACCTTCCAGCACCTGATTGAAAGTATGCCTGAGAGAGTGAACGCTGTCATGAAGACTAAGGGTAGGCCAACACCATTTTGACTTTCAGCATTACCGATGGAGGGCGCCACGAACTTGTACGTCATTTTCAGCTTGGTGTCCGGATATTTTTGATCACGTAGTGTATTTCTAAAAATTCTTTTCCTTTCGTATTAAGAGGGCTTGAGAACGCTCTTGAAATATTGATATCGAACTTTTAGGCCGAGTTCAATATTTGCTCTACTCCAGGTGACTGGTAAGGAAAGTAAAACGACTGAAGTTGTAAATTCGACAGCTGCACGTTTGCTGAAGGTAGAAGGATTCCAATTACTGCGAGATGCTTGAAGATATGTACCTGTATCGTACTCTTTGATCACTGGGAGCGAACATTTCTGCAACAACGATTTGCGATTGTCTCGAGCAAGGAGTGATGTGGAAAGGTATACGCTAATTACCATGCTTCAGTAATGCATTGTTCTTCGTACACGACCGCGCTCTGTCAAACATCACGCTCTGCTGCTTGCTTCGGCATAACAGGTAGATATAGCATACTGTGATATAAGACTAGTAAGTGGTTTGTAACACAATCCAGGAAAAGTTTCGAAACAGGAGATGAATTTGAGAATTTTCTCTTACCGAGATTCTGTAATACAATTAACACATGTATGTTACATAATTATTACTTTCTCTACTACGTATAGTAAGTAGGGGAAGTATTGTATTCCACCCAAAAATTCGATACCGAGATTTCACCGGAAATATATGTTTTGAGACCCCCTGAATCCAAAAAAAAAAGTATTTTTGGAAACATGTCCGTTTGTGTGTCTGTGTGTGTGTTTGTCTGTGAACAGCATAACTCAGAAACGAACAGTCGGATAAACACCAAACTTAGTATTTAGGTTCAGCATCTTCCAGAGATGCGACGCGAAGGTTTTCGAAAATGCCCCCACCCCAGATTACCCTTTACATGGAACATTTTTAGAAAATTTTAATTTTCTCAAAAATGGTTCTAATGATTTTGAACAAAATACTATAAGTTTAAGACATTTTTATGACAAATGAATTGTATATCTCGAATTTTCCGGGAATGTCTTCAAAAGTATTCTTCATTGTGAACGACTTTTGCATAGCTAGTAAACCATAAGAGATAGACAAAATTTTACTACACAAAAATGTAGATCGCGTTAAAATACACAATTTATATATCTCTTTTTTGTTGAGTGAACCATTTTCAGGATATTGCTTGTTATTCCCTTAAATTTTGCAATACTTACACTTTTTCTCAAATGGAAATTCGTTATTCATTTTTTTATCCGGTAATTTTTGAGAATGGAATACTCAAGTTAGCAACCAGCTCTTAAAATATTTGACTGTCGCTTAAAGCCTACCAATTCCCCTTGCATCTACAAGAAAATTAGCAATAAGATTAACATCTCGATATCTCGATTAACATGAAGCATATGGTGAATAAGCGTTGTCAAATAGTTTTTACAAGAGTAGAAAAAGTCATGTGAGTGTAACACATCAGATTTTTGTAGACAGCATGGTCTAAAGTACAACTTCTGATACAGAGCGCACGAGCTAAAAGCTATAGATAAAGATATAGATAGAGCGATAAACCAACTGCTTTCAAGTCCAATCCCATGACAATTACCTTTTGTATTACCGAGCGGGATGACTCAGGCGGTTACGGCTGTATCCCGCATTCGGGTGGTCCCGGGATCGATCTACGGCGACCGCGCACTCTGGCCCATGGGTTTTTCGTGGTTTCTCCGGTCGCCAGACGAATGCTGGGGTGTTTCATCTTCTACCACAGTTCTCCTCCCTCTCATTTCCTGTCCCATCATCTTTCATCTGTTTCAGGGTTGTAGGACCAGAAGACGGTGTTCGGCAAGTTGCGGCTGGGCGGTGTCTTGCGCTCTGTAAAGGTTTCTTCCCTGGCGCCACTGCGGTACCGCTCAGTTAGGTCTCTCCTCAGTGTGGGGCTCCGCTCCCAGGGATCCTGTAGGTTGGTAGCTTGGGGCAGGGACCGTGCGACATCGGATGCGTTTTATCTGGAAACATTAGGTACCATCCATGCTTGCGCCCGTCGGCATCCGGATCTGGTTGCCCTTCGGGTGACTCCCCTCATCCTTCCCTCCCAGGGAAGCACAATAGGCCGACTACCCTGCCGTGCGGTGCTCTGCCCCGCTTCGGGGGCTCCTACGTAATGGTACTTTTACCTTTTACCCTTTGTATTTTCACATATTTAATAACTCGATTTGGTTTGATTAGGTTTTACTTTTTATTATGTCTTTTTACATGATTAATTTCTCATGATGGTATCTTTATCTGTTTGCAATACAAATCGTCATATTTCAATTCATTGCAATTCGTTGTAGAGTTAACCTATACGTTATAATAGCAGCTTTCTTTGATCTAAAACGTTACTCTTTTATCGAACCTACATAAAGCCTAAATGGCGGAAATTGTGCATTCAGAAGAAACTGAAGCGGAAGTGAGTTTACAGAAGCAGCAGAAAGGATAACACTAGAAATACTTACCCAAAAAAATCCAGAAAGCAATATGATATAGCATTTAATCGCTTCATTACCTGGTGTAAGGCAAAACATGTTGAAAATAATTTCACTGAAAATGACTGTTAGCTAATCAACAAAATATCTGACATCTGGCTTTTTTAACATCATTTCTCCTGTTTCCAAAACGCGTTCTAAACGTGATCGCTGTTAGTTTCAGGAATCAATATAATATTATAGATATTTTACAAACTCCAGCGCTGTCTAAAACATAGATATACCACACGTGTTAAAAGTGGCTTTATTTTGCTCGAAGGATTTGTGAAACTCGGCCAACGGCCTTAGTTTCGTAAGCATTACTACTCGCAAAATAAAACCCTACTTCTACCCCTTGTATTATAATCCACTATTTTAGATATTCGAAGGTAAAAGAAACCTTTTAACGGTAGATAGTATTAATTAAAAGAAGAAAATTACGCCAATGAGTGGAATGAAATTATAACTCTCCAGGATTACCAACTTTTATATCCTGGCAGATAAGAACATTATTAACCAAGAGGCTTGTATTATTGAAGTGGTTATTTGTTATGTTATTTGCACCACGCTTTGGGCTTCAATTTGGAGTAGTTTGTATTGAAGGAGTTGTATTATAGTTCAACTGTTGGGGAGCCGAACTTGAAGTAGTTGGAACCGCACGTATGGTAAACAGTTTCCGGTAGCCTTCGCCCCAAATGTATTTTCTTTGCACCAAATTTAAAAAAATATTATCTTTGTAATTTAATTCTTTCTTTAAATATTATATATTTATGTTTGCCTCGGCTGCGTAAGTATTATTGTTAGAGACACGTTTCTCTTAGCAGGGTTGTGGTGCGACTAAGAATGTAGGCTTACACAGATTATAATTTTACTTCACTTCTTTTATTAATGCTTGATACGATTTAAATAACACTTCACTGATATAGAGAGCTGTGAGATTCTTTTTATTAATTAATTACACTTTTTAACATGTAAATTTATTTTTCGCCTTACTAAAATACATATTATATTTCTTGAGGACACTTATGGCGTCTGGTTAGTAACGCTGTCTGCAGGCAACTGAACTCTTAAATTTGTAACATTTTCTCCTTTTCAGTTTCTGATTGACTAATCCTACTCCAATAGAATACATTCATTTAACTAAAGCTTTTTCTCGTTGTTGATTGGCTATTTTTTAAACTGTCTCAAAATTTACATTATTGCCTCCAAGAATCACAAGGAACATTTAAACTCTCAAACTCATTATTGCCTCAAGGTTATCTCATTGTTACCTCATTGTTAGCAACTTTTAACTTATTATTCTCACAGCTCCTACATTATTAAACTACGTAATACATTCACATAACGTTATTAAACATGGATACAATAATATAAACATATACAATGACTGTAATATACACTTTTATGTATTGTTAAATACACATATTACTTTAAGACGGGCTGTTATTGAATTTACATATTATATAATTAGACTGAGATTATTTAAGTGTTAAAAATACTGCCTCATTATTGATGTAATGGTGGAAAATTTTAATACATAATTATACAATCTGAAGAACCAATCAATATTTCACAAGCAGCGGGGAGGGTAACGTTAAAATCGTGGTCACAAAAACAGTACGAAATAACATATAACAGGTTTCTTCATTGGTGCAAGGTAAGATACGTTCCCATTTCACGGGCGACACTCAGGTATACTTCGCAGCACAAAGGTTGAATTTAGAAATGTATTTACCCAAGGAATGTATGAAAATTTAGAAAATGCCCGAAAGTGTGCCGTGCGTTCAGACGCTTGGTCCCGAAGAACTGATAGCTTCAGAACGAAATCGTCTCGCTGGTACCTAGATGAGCACTAATCCTGCCTTATCTTCCCCGGTAGACCACCAGCAGGCCGCCGACCATTGGCGCTGCTGTCGCCGTCGACTCCCAAGCAGGCAATCAGGTGTCTTGGAGCATTATGACGCTATTCAAAGGTCACCAATAATCCTGACGTTATAAGAAAAACGTAGCCGAACATGCTCCCACCACTAGCACTGCGATTATCAGCCTGGAATGCGTTTCTAGATGTTAAAGAAGGTGTGCCAACCGATACAACGACTGTCTAAAAATTGTGTATGATTCGCATGTTCATAGCGATTTTAATCTGCTCACTACGCTCGTTTTACAATTCCTACTCGCAGAATAAAATCTCAATTTTAACTCCTGTACTACAAATTACTATTTTAGGATTGATTATAATTATACTAACTGTATTGATGTTTACTCAGATGTTCAAATCAGCTTTTTGAAGTTGTCACATACGCTACTGGGAAGTGTACTAAATTACCTAACTTATACATTTATTAGGCTTTATTTAGAACCCAAAATCTTTCTGGTTTGATATTTTATAGTTTTATGCAACTTTTTTGTGTCGGTCTCATTAATATATCTTTCGTGATGTTTAAAAGGATGCTTTTAATTATACAGGGTGATTTATGAAGAACTGACACATTTCATTATTTAATTATTCTTTTCGAAATTCACTCAATGCCCCAATTTTAACTCCAAAGTAAGCATAGTGTTCTGTAGCTTCGATTGCATATCATTAGATGCGCATATGTTCATGTTTTATTCCTAATTGTTAGTTTTATTGTCGAAAATTGTTTTTGAGATTTTGTTCTAGTCAACGTCAAAATGGAGTACACATTAAATGAACGACTCTTCCTTGTAAAGCAATACTGGATTACGAATTCAATTACAGCTACTCAAAGGGCATACCAGAGAGAATTTTATGTTCGAAATCTTCCCCAAAGAAACACAATACTGGGACTGGTAAACAAATTGGAAACAACTGGATCTCTGGTGAGTGAAAAAGGCAAAACTGGTTCACCTAGGCTTCCCACGGTTGTTGTTGACGCAAGAGCACGACTGGATCAGTCACCCATAAAACCATTAAGACGTTTGTCGCAGGAAACAGGGCACAGCTACTCAATGTGTCAGAGAGCTGTGAAAAGCGCAGACCTAAAGTCGTATAGGATTACAGTTGTCCATCAGTTTCAGGAACCAGATAAAGATGACGACTGAATTATTGTCGTTGATTTCAGGCGATAATTGTTCAAAATTCTTCTTTATTGCCAATCACTTGGTTCACAGATGAAGCATGGTTCCCCTTATCCGGCTATGTGAACTCAAATAACTCACGCTATTGGGCCAGCGAAAATCCACATGTTATTCATGAAGCACCAATGCACCCGGTTAAAATCGGAGTTAGGTACGCAAAATCAGCACAGAGAATAGTGGGACCAATTTTGTTTTAAACAATGTGGACACTGCAGAGTACCAACGGATTTTCATGGAGTTTGCTGAGCAACTAGACGAGCTGAGTCAAGGATATTTTCAGCAAGACAGCGCTACATGCCATCAAATGAATCCATGGCACTAATTGCAAGTTTCTTTGACGACCGGATAATTTCCAAGAACCTGTGGCCACAGAGATCTCCGGATTTGACATCACCGGACTTCTTTCTATGGGGTTACTTAAAAGACAGGATTTTTGCCACACGTCCCCAGACATTGGACGATCTGAAGCACAACATTACACCAGATTCAGGTTATTGACAACAGAGTCCTCCAACGAGTGGCCAGTAATATGGAACGACGTGTTGAGTTGTGGCTTATGCAGGAAGGAGGTAAATAATCTCCCAAAATTTCTCTGCATTTCAGGTATAATAAGTTGTCACTAGCACAACTCGTTTTGAAACCATTAAAAAATAAATGTGTCAGTTCTTCATAAATACTCTGTAGTTATGTGTAGATATAACTATATGCATATGCAGGTTTTTTCATAAGTAAGGAATAATGAATATAAAATTAACATTAACTCGTTTTAAGAAAAGCTCGGGCATGTCAAATTTAATATTTTGCAAAATATTTTACAAATAAGAAACAAAAGTCTTAGTCATTATTGTGCAGGGTGCGACGCCATCGACCATTTAAATTTAAATGACATGTTATTTCTTCGTTTCTTTCCTGAGAGGTATTTATATTATTTAGTCTCAAAGGCAACTTCATTTGTCTTATAAAAATATTTCGTTGCTATGGGTACAGTTTAATTACAAGGGGGAGCATTTCAAAAGTTTAGAATGTTATTTGTTACAGTGGCTGTGTAAGTTGTGAAGAAAATTATTAAACAAGTCAACATATCAAAATTGGCATCGACAGGCGAAGGAAAAGTTTTGCAAGTATTTGTAGTTGGTTTAGTGAGTGCTGATTTGGCTGCCAACATACGGGGAGGAAAACTGGCACTTTGGCGATATAATTTTTAACCACGTAAGAAGAAAATTTAAAAACACTCTCATTTTCGGGTTATAGTGGCATAAAACCATTAATAAATAAATCACCTAATTCAATTGTGTAACCTAATACTCATAGTGAAGCTGGTCTTCAACGAATGAGTCCTTTATCTCTCTACTCGCTTAGCAGCCCTAAAGCCTGCATTGTTTTCCACCGTACATTAGTTTCAATATTCGGCTACTAGGTACACACAGCATGATCCTCACAATAGTGACTAAGGCTCGGAACTTAGACCCCGGTGTACCCTGTGGTGACCTGGGGCTAGATAGAGGTATAACGCAAACAAAGCTAACACAACGTGAAATTAGTTGGTCACGATATGAGTGCGTGCGATGGGAAGAGAAACTAAACAGTTACGGATTAAATGGGCGGGTCATCGGAAAGACAGCTATGTAAAGAAAGCATCCTAAATTCTGAGTTGCGCGTACTAGTAAGGCTGTGGCCTGCAAAATGTAGCACGGTTCCGTTGTTCAACTGTACATTCACCCCTCACCCTCCTTATCCCTAGTCTTGATGACGTTATGCATTTACAACAAAATACTGGCACCCTCCTACAAGCGCATTCATATCGTGGCCGACTAGTACTCTGTATTGGTAGGAGGTGTTTGTTGTTATTGAATACCGGTCACTTTGGCACACAAGGTCCCAATTTCCGAGCTTTAGTTATGACAGACAATGCGAAATCTTGTTTCATATCACTCTTATTTCTATTCGGAAACAAACGAATACAAAGGGTACATAGTGTCCATTCTTAAAGCCATAAAGATACTTTCCAATACTCAAATGTTCCGTCAACATATACCAAGACTACGTTATTAAAAATTCAAATTCGTGCAACAGCTGAATATACAATCCACTCTCTTTGTCGTCATGCACTACAGTTGTTTGACCAAGCTTGTCTTAATATGTACAGCCAAAATCGTGTCATTAGCTTCATTTTTGTTAATGGATAGTTTAGAATATGCAAATAAAACTAAAATGAAATATTTTCTAAAAAATTCTCGGACACGTTAAATTTAATAATTTGAAATTAAAATTTTAGGAAAAAGAAACAAAATGTTCAGCTATTATTGAACAGGTCATGACAAAATTTTTAAATGGCTACATATTTTTCATTTTTGGGTTTGGCTGCTATGGGAAGAGATGGTTCTCCACTTGATTACGTTTTAAAGGGATATTGTAGTCTTTGTTACGAGGCCTGCAAATATGGAAGTATTGAAAATAAGGATCAGGAACGAATGCAGAAATGTACCACCAGCAGTAATTTCAAATATTGAACAAGAATTCACGCTTCGACTTAGCCACAGATTGTAATACAGAGCATTTTAAACACCTTATTAAGTATTTAGAATTTCATTTGTTGCGTTAGTTGTGTAAATTGTGGAGAAAATCGTTAACCAAGCCAACAATTAAATTGCTGCCATAGCATTCCAACATTTTGTAGAAACAAATGAACTAAATAAGACAACTGCCGCTGTATGGTTGGGTCATAGATCGCGTGTACGTAAACTCCTCCTGCACTGCAATGGCCAGTGACCTCGGTATTTTTCCGTTGCGCACTAATGGTGAATGACCGGCTCAACGCTACGTTAATCAGCTGTGTTATGCTCGTATTGCGTCGGTGCTAACTTCTGTTCGTGCTGTAAGCACTAGAATTTGTGCATTGTGGATTTCAAAGATGAAAGTTTATACAAGACATCTGTGTTGTGTATGATTTGCTTAAGAGTGTTCTTGTTATTGCTGCTGTTGTTTTCTTCGGGTCTCTCCCCTCATACCTCCCTTCCAGGGTTCACGTTAGAAGCATAAGGGCGAACTGGCCTGCGTGCGGTGCTCTGCTCGGTTCCGGGGGCCTCTCCGTGAAATGTACCTGTACCTGTACGTATAAATTCAGGATTTAAGAAAGAGTTTTTATGTTCTTATGAGTTTCTACTTTCAAAACCACTTATAATAAGGTTAGTACTCGTTATAGTACATGTTACTATCACCCGTGTGTAAGTACGCGGGAGATTTAGAATGGAAAACCCTCCCAGTGTAATGGACAGTGCACAGAGCGCGCATACGCGTGATCCGTGGCCCCGCAATACAGCGAACTCTCTGCACCCTTCAGAAAAAAATCTGATGTGTTACACTCACATGACTTTCTCTACTCTTGTACAATCTATTTTTACAAACGCCTATTCTCCATATGCTTCATGTTAATCGAGATATCGAGATGTCAATCTTATTTGTAATTTTCTTGTAGATGCAAGGGAAATATGGTAGGTTTTAAGCGATAGTCAAATATTTTAACGCTGGTTGCTATGTGGCGCATTCCATTCTCTTTGCATGTCCAGGACATAAAAAAATGAATAACGCATTTGAGAAAAAGTATAAGTATTGGAAAATTTAAGGAAATAACAAGCAATATCTCGAAAACGGTTCACTCAACAAAAGAAATATATATGACATAAATTGTGTATTTTCCGCGATCTACATTATTTGTGTAGTAAAATTTTGTCTATCTCTTATGGTTTACCAGTTATGCAAAAGTCGTTCACAATGAAGAATACTTTTGGAGACATTCCCAGAAAATTCGAGATATACATTTCATTTCTCATGACATTATGTTAAACATATGATATTTTCATCAAAATCGTTAGAGCCATTTTTGAGAAAATTAAAATTTTCGAAAAATCTTCCATGTAAAGGGTAGTCTGGGGTGGGGGGATTTTCTTGAAAACCTTCGTGTCACATCTCTGGAAGATACTGAACATAAATACCAAGTTTGGTGCTTATCCGACTGTTCGTTTTTGAGTTATGCTGTTCACAGACACACAGACACACACACACACAGACACACACACACACAGACACACACACGGACATGTTTCTAAAAATGCTTTTTTTGGTTTCAGGAGGTCTCAAAACATGTATTTCCGGCGAAATCTCGGTATCGAATTTTTGGGTGGAATGCAATACTTCCCCTACTTACTATACGTAGTAGAGAAAGTAAAAAATTAAAGACAATGTTATTATTTAAAATTGTTGTGAAAAACCTCACACCTATACAATAATGGCTGAAAATTTTGTTCTTGTTTTATAAAAATACCATTCCAATATATTAAATTTAACGTGTCCTATTTTTAAATAGTTAAATTTTAGTTTTATTTGCATTACTCCTTACTTGTGAAAGACTGCACACATTCTTTTAATAAACGGATTGAACCACTTTGCACGAGCTTGCAGATGTCATACCTTGTGCAGCCTTTCGTTTTGCAATAGCAGTAAGTACTTGATGTATCACTCTCGTAATGTTTATTTGGTATGAACTAAATATACTCCTAAAAATTACTATTTCCAACAATATAAATTTCGGCGGTGCATTTAGGAAAGGTACACCTGTATTTCACTTCACCAATTTTCAATTCACTGTCATAATACAATATAAAATCATCTGTAATGTTAAATATTTGCCTGGTTTACTCCTAAGAAGTACACTTGATATTACTGATGCAATTTACACGTACTGATGCATCATACGGTTCACTAGCGCTTTTCTCAATGACAATTGGTGACATTAATGTGCGTTACATCGGGGGATATGGCTCCGCGGCAACGTGTGGGGCTCGCATTCCGGAGGTCCCCCTTTCGATTCCCATCGATCGCCCGCTCTGTCCTTGGTTTACGTGTTTTTCCTTGGTCGGTAGACGAATGCTGGGGTGGTTTCCTTTCTATAACTCTATCGTTGCTTTCTTCTCAACTGTCCGATATGCTTCTAGATTTCGTGGCGTAAGGCGGTACCGGACAGACAGTGCGGATGCTCGCTTAAAAGACACTAGAGGGTTGCTCGGTCGAGGGGTCGTTCATCGCCCTCTCTAAGCAGCTCCAGCGAGTCTTCGATCCTGTGGCTGTTGGGGACTTCCGCGCGTCTCTATGGCATTTCTGCCTGCGGCCTGTAGCCCCTTTTGGTTCCTTCACTTTGTCCCTTGTTCCTAGGGATGGTATCCACCGTAGATTTATGTAGGTCGTAGTGTGCGAGATGCCCCTGTCCGCTGTATAACCTAACCTACATCTTATAATTTTAGTTATATAGTGCAGTTTGCATTATGGATTAGACATCTTTGGTGTAATCTAAAACTTCTCTTGTTTCCAGTGCAGTTTCTCCGGGTGAAATTTCTTATTTACTCCAGATGCTAATTAGTACCGCCTTACAGTAGAGCATCGAAGGAGGTAGTTAAAGAAAAAAGAATAGCGAAAACAAAAATAATAGCCTCTGATCTTGTGCCGATTTGCACAATGGCAGCCTAGTTTTGTGACTAGAGGAGGTGATATCTCTAACGACCAGAACTATTGACCCACCATTAAAACTTGGGTAGCATACAAGCTACGCAAGTACCTGATTCACTACTGGAATTACGTCGGAACAGAGGGCAGAAGTTCTCCTAGTCGCCACTACATGCGGCAGGGTAGGGTGATCGTCAAAGTTTCCTCCACTTCCCAACTGGAAGGGAGCAGCACGACCAAAGGAAGAAGGAAGACAGAGCCTAGTTTGGGGCAGTCAGCGACAAACAACTTTTCAGCAGAGCACTCGCGAGCAGGAAATTATGACGTAGTCTAAATTTCATCTTTTCTAAATTCAACTGTAATTATTTTGTAAGTATAAAACCACAAATTTAATATAACAGACTACGTACGTTGTCATAACTAGATAGGTGCGTAGGGAAGCGAAGGCCATACCAATTGGTAAAGCCGACTAAATTCTTCTAAGTTTGTATTTTCATAATTGGTTACTGATCAAGAAATCGTAAAAAAATATACACGTAAACTCATTAAACTACGGAAACGAGCTGCATGGTTGCAATGGCACCTATTAAGTTGAATATTTGTAACAGTATATATAATGTTTTGGTAACGCTGAGTTGTTGAATATGACATTACTGTCATTTTGAAGTGGTTTAGTGCTTACGTAATGTGTTTTTACGTAAATTATTAGAACTTGAAGATCTTATATTGTGCTGCTTTTGTTTTGTTTGGTTACATAATTTTAGCTGCCCCACGTATGGGCGTCAATTTGAAGGTGGTATCATTTTTTTTATATTTATTTGTTGTTGAGCCCCACGTTTTGGAAGCCAATTTGAAGGTGGTATACTTCATGTTATATTTAATTTATTAAGCCCCACGTTTGGGAGCCAATTTGCTGCGATATACTTATAATGTTTGTGTATGTGTGTTTACTTCACGTGGTGAAGCCATTTTGTGATGTGATTCTTTGTTAGGTTTGTAGCTCCATCTGGTGTTAGCAATTTGCGGTAGTATTAGTGTTTGTTTGAAAGAATGCGACTGTTATTTTATTTAATTTTTGTTTACTGTCCTCCGGCTAGCTATGATCTTTTTGGTCGAGCACATCTCTTTATACAGGTTGTGTAAACGGAAAGGAGTCTTTTATCCAAAGATAACACTGATGAAAGAATTTCTTTTATACTTTTATTGTCGAACACTTTCACTATCACATTTACACATTGATCTTGACACTCGCCAAACTGAAACTGTTATAACAACTTATTTACTGATCATTCTTAATTCACGTACTTCAACTTTTTGTATCATTAACTTTACAATACTTGAGATTTTTCATAACTCTGATACGCGTAACTTGCGAATCGATAGCCGACGTGTAATATTTCTGCTGGACTGAAGGCGACGTGTATCCTACAAATATTTTCGGTGAACTGACGGACTGAAGGACTTTACCTCTAACCTAGCCCTTTTTATACTCCTACACCCCGATATGCCTAAAGATTATAACTGTGCTGCTATTGGCTAATAAAACGCGCCAACATTAGCGTCTATTTTTATATCCAATGAAAATTATGAATACATATGCTCTAGGTATAATGTTCCAGCAAATTCTAAAGGAAAACGCGCCAACATTACGTAACTTCCTCGTCTCTAATAATGACAAACAGCTCACCCCCTCGCTGCATTATTGCACGCTATTATTGTCAGTTTCAGTAAGGCAGTATAAACTTACTTCTCAACAATAATTACAATCAACAAACATCTCAAATCAATGTCACATAAAAATGCATATTCATACTATAATCATTCTTTACATTTAAATTTTTTATGATACAAATTACTGCATCAATTTACGAATTTTATACATATTGAAGTTGGTTTTAAGTTAAATATACATATACTGAAGGTTTATTGCTGTTAATGCTTTATATTAGCAAAGGAAATATTTAAAGCAGATTTCTTGTGAATGTTATGAAGTAGAAGGAATCTAACTTGAAGTTTATACGAATACAGTAAACTAGATTGAAAGTTGTTTTGCACAGTTATTTGGAAACAAAGAATTTCCCTTCATCACCTCATTGCGCGTCCTTGTCATTTTAGGCCTATAAGTTAATCAGTTTGATTGCAATCCATCCTCGGCATAGTGATGTGGGTTTTGCAAAGTGCCAAATATTCCACAAAACAGTGCAACTCAATGTGTATTTTCTGTGTTTTTGTGCTGTACAACAATATGGCATAAATTCACGAATTTCTTAAACATAAAGTCTGATATGATATAATCAGGAACGTTTTCTATAAAATTCACGTGTATATAACAGTTTCATTAATACACATTACAATACACAATATATTTTTACCTTGGAATATCGAGGGGAATGGCAGGCGGTAACGTCTGTGACCCGCATTCGGGAGGTCGTGGGTCGATTTTCGTGCCCGACCTTCGAACCACGGGTTTTTTGGGGGTTTCCCCCGGGTCGCCAGGCTGATGATGGGACGGATCGTTACATCCCCTGAATTTTCTGTCTCTCCATTTCATCTCCATTCTCATTTCTCTTCACCTTTCATCTGCTTGGTCTCTTTCAGGATTGCAAGTGTCGGCTTGAGGTCTCGGCATGTACATGGCAGGGGAAAAGGATGTGCTGAGAAAACCTTCGTCCCCGTGACTGCGAGCGGTCTGCGGGTCCCGGACCATCCAGGGGATGCATAGCTAAGGGTGGAGAGGGGCCGGCTGCACCAACTAGCCCCCGGGGAGTTCAAATATGTAAATGGTAGGGAACCTCCCTCTGCCTGTCGTTCCTCCTGTTCCGGCCACCCCGTAACACCTCTCACCTCATCCCTCCCTCCCACCCGACGGCGCCCTGTCAGGGACATAGGCACAAAAGATCTGCGTAGGTCGAGGTGGTAAGCCCCTCCATACCTTTCCTTTTTACCTAGGAATTGTTTCAAATTAAGCAAGAACGTTTCAACATACGGAGACAGCATTCAAAGGTTTATTCGTGGTAATGAACTCTTACAATTAAAAGCAAAAATCACAAACTTTCAAGCATGTCCGTTACACGGAAATGGTTCAAACTTGCAACACAGAATATTACGAAAACGGCTAAAGGTATGAAAAAGCTTGAGTATTTTGATGACTTTTACATTTTTCCTGAGTAAGCTTTGTTAATCTTTTGTTTTTATTCTATTTTTATTTTACGTCGCTTTAACTCCTTGGTCCTTTCGCGACGGATCACATCTCTTAGAACGATATGTGATGGACAGTTAGCCTTCTAGGTCTCATTCCTATAACCCCTGCTTCATGCCGTGCAGATGGCATTAGGGTGCCACCCAGCCTAACCGCCGCCCTCACACAGAAAGGCGGACATGTAGCCTTCTAGGACTCATCCCTATAACCCCTGCTTCATGCCGTTCAGATGGCATTATGGTGCCGTCCAGTCTAACTGCTTACATTGTCTGTGGATAGATGGCATAGCATTCGCTATTACCACTTATTTTTGATTTTACTATTGTTTTAGACTTAAGACGGAACTTGAGGCAGTGTTTTTAACACCTAAATGATTTCAGTCAAATTATATATATATATATTATATATATATATATATATATATATATATATTCAATAACAGCCCGGCTTGAAGCAATATGTGTATGCAATAATTTGTAAAATGTATGTAACAGTCATTGCATATGTTTGTATTATAGTATCCATGTGTAATAATGTTATGTGAATATAATACGTAATTTAATAATGAAGGACCTGTGAGAATAATTGGTTAAAATTTGCTAACAATTAGGTAACCTTGAGGCAATAATGAATTTGAAAGTTTAACAACAATACTTGTGATTCTTGGAAGCAATAATGTAATTTTAGTGACAGTTTATAAAAATAGGCAATCAACAACCAGAAAAAGCTTTAGTTAAATGAAGGTATTCTATTGGATTAGGAATAGCCAATCGGAGACTTGAAATACAGAAATTTACAAGTTTAGACGGTTGAAATCAATTGAGTTGCCTGCAGACAGAGTTTGTAACTAGATGCGTGATGCGTCCTCTAGAGATTTAATACGTATTCGTGGGAGACGAAAAATAAGTCTATGTGTTAAAAAGTACAAGTAATTAATAAAAGAATCTCACAGCTCTATATCAGTGAAGTGTTATTTAAATCGTGTCAAGCATTAATAAAAGGAGTGAAGTAAAATTATAATCTGTGTAAGTCTACATTCTTAAGTCGCACCACAACCCTGCCAAGACATCCATGTCTCTAAAATAAATACTGACGCAGCCGAGGCAAACATAAATGCATAATATTTAAAGAAACAGTCAAAATTACTGTTAATAATATTTTTAAACTTAGGGCGAAGGCTACCGGAAAGCGACTATACGTGTGGTTGCAACTACTACACCCAAGAGTTGAAATATAATACAACTCCTTCAATTCGACGTACTTCAAATTGACGCCCAAAGCGTGTTGCAAACAAGATACAACAAAATACCTTCTTCAAATTGGCGCCCAAAGCGTGGGACAAATAATATCTACTTCAAACTTTGGGTCATGGTTTTAAATATCCAATCTGGTATTTACCTTGGCGACTGAGGAAAACCAGGAAAAAACCTCAGACATATTGGTCGACCCACGGGATTTGAACCCGGACCTCCCGAATGCGGGCCACAGACTTTACCGCCCGAGCCATCCCGCTCGGTAATTTGTTAATCTTCTAAGGTTTGCTAATAAAGAAAATGCGATCAAATAAAGACACTTCATGGGTAATTGATAGAAAAATCAAAATATACATTTTATTACCATTCAAACATCTTAAACATTATTTTAAGCAAAATCGTTAAGAGCTGTTTTAAGAACATAAAAGCTAATGCAAAATTCTGTAAGTGTTACTTTTTCACGTGTGGAAAAGCCGATTTGAAGTAGGAGTTGTATTGTATTTCAACTGTTGGGAGCCGAACTTGTAGTAGTTGCAATCGCACGTATAGTAAGCAGTTTTCGGTAACCTTCGCACCAAATGTACTTTCAGGTGGCCTTTGCCCCAAGTTTAAAAAGTATTAACTTTGTAATTAAACTGTTTCTTTAAATACTTAATATTTATGTTTGCCTCGGCTGCGTCAGTATTTATTTTAGAGACATGGATATCTTGGCACGGTTGTGATGCGACAAGAATGTAGGCTTACGCAGATTATAATTTTACTTCACTCCTTTTATTAATGCTTCATACGATTTATATAAGACTTCACTGAAAGAGAGCTGTGAGATTCTTTTATTAATTAATTACACTTTTTAACGCATAAACTATTTTTCGTCTCACACGAATACATATTATATTTCTTGAGGACACTTTTTGCGTCTGGTTAATAACGCTGTCTGCAAGCAACTGACTTCTAGATTTGTCAATTTTTCTATATTTCAGTTTATGATTGGCTAATCCTACTCCAATAGAATACCTTCATTTAACTAAAACTTTTTCTGGTTGTTGATTGCCTATTTTATAAACTGTCACTAAAATTACATTATTGTTACTCCTAGAATCACAAGTAGTACTGTTAAACTTTCTTATTCATTATTGACTCAAGGTTACCTCATTGTTACCTCAGTGTTAGCAACTTTTAACTTATTGTTCTCACAGCTCCTACATTATTAAATTACGTAATATATTCACATAACATTATTACACATGGATACAATAATATAAGCATATTGTGGCATATGTAAGCATTGTTAAGTGTCATGACCTTGGCCGCCTGGATCGGGTATTACGTAAGAGATGTGGTAGGGGTAAACAAGCTTGTAGATAGCGTCCCACGCCAAGTGGCGTGCTTCAGTCAGTCAGTAGAGTCGCAACTAGCAGGCAGGTTGTGTTTGTACGCGCTACCCATACGAAGCATGTATGGCGTCCTCACCGACGGAAATGAAGCCAAGGAGGTATTGTACCCATTTTTATTAATATACTATCTCACCATCCACGTCTTTCCAGTGTAATTTATCATAGTAGATAGATCCTTTCTCCCATCTGAAGCATGTAGTAATCCTTTTATTAGATATTCTTTAATATTTTTCACTTTTCATTTAGCTGCGTCCCTTGTCGTGAACTCGCCTTATATGAATTATTAACTTTTTGGTACCTCAGTAGCGAGTAGCCCTACCTCCCTTTGAGTATTTGTTTAGAGGTCACGACAATATGCAATGACTATTACGTATATTTTGCAAATTATTACATACACATATTGCTTCAAGGCGGGCTGTTATTGAATTTATATATTATATAATCAGATTGAACTTATTTAAGTGTTAAAATACTGCCTCAATTTTCAAGTAAACGGTTGTTTGCAATGGGAGAATTTTATTGAAATGCCATACTTAATGAAAGGTGCCCTATTTAAATACAAAGAGACTTTGGTATTTGTCCAGCTTTACATTTCTAAGTATTGCTGTTCATAGATACACACATGGAAAGGGCTCAGTGCACCTTTAAAACGTCCTGTAAAATCACGATATTGAACTTTTGGATGACATACATCTTACGCATACGATAGATAAGTAAACAGTGGCATGAAAAAGGCGAAAACGTGAAGAACATATAATATTTGAGAACATATTTTACATTGCTGGGTTTAATCTGTAAAACCAGACAATACTATGCTGCGTATACATTTGGCACACTACTAGCCGCCACTGAAGGTTGCGTAACCATCTCGGATGCTGCATTTTCTACATTCTGCCACCCTATCCAAACGTCGATGTTTTCTCTTCATAACACCCCTGAGCGCAATTTCGAATATTCTGGACGTTTTCCAATATCTGCCACCCTCATAACAAACCCTCCACCCTTCTTCGGTTTGTTTAATAAGCCAACAAATCTGGCGCGTTTATGATGGCCGTATCAACTTGTACCAGCACCAAGATGCGAGAGAAAGTATGCGTCTATTGGATCAAAATTACATTACTCTACCTCAGAGAAGTGTGTGGTTCACAGATTACAGATAAACCTCAGGAAGTCCTTTAATCCTTAATGTGAGAGGATTAGCATTTAAATACTAATTGGTTTCCCTTTTCATTACTTTCGCTACCACGTACCTAGCAGGAAGTATTGCATTCCACCCAAAAGTTCGATATCGAGCTTTCACCAGAAATATATGTTTTGAGACCCACTGAATAAAAATAAAATCATGTTTAGAAAACGATCTGTGACTGTGTGTGTTTTTGAGCCTCTCTGTATGCGTCCTGTGTCTGTTTGTGTGTGAGTTAAATTAAATTGAGTTTTATTTATTGGGCGTAGAAGACCGGAAATTTAGCTCAGCGGCCTCTTTATCAGGCTCGAGGTTCTTTTACGTGCCGTAAATCTACCATCGACTATACTTTCCTTCCGAAGGAAGCCATGCTAATACCCGAAAAAATTCATCGCCCTCTGCCAGGTTTGAATCCACGACCTCGAGAACTATATAGGCTAACATGGTAGCCAACCCTTAGACCACATAGGACGGCGTGTTGGTTATTGTCTGTATGTGTGTGTCTGTTGGTGAGAGACTGTGCAAGTTTTCAACTGTCACTTTTCTCAGTTCTCACAGTCACTTTTTTGTTTTTATGTATTTCTTATCTAATTCAACTTCACTAGGAGTTCACTTCACTAAGCGGTTAAATTCCCCACCACTTCAATTACTACGTGACGCAACCTATTCACGCCGGATGGTTCACTTTACTCGGGAGTCGAACACCGGACCTCCACAACACATCCACTCCGCAGTAGCATTCGCTGCAGGTCACAACAGCCATCACCAACTCGCTGGGAGAATCGTTCTTGATGTAGCAAGAGAAACGCACCCGCCAACTCAACTCGCACTCGATTGCTGCGAGAGCACTCGCTTATATAGTCAGTGGCATCTTTCCACAAGGTTCTAGAACTATTTCGACACATTTTCTGGAGGAGAGAAGGAGATAACGCTTCTAGTTGTCCTCGACAACTCGCCTGGTGTTTACGCTGGCGAGCGGCCGTTATCGGTGTTTACTACGACCGCCCAGCACTGACCTTTCGATGATCTTGGGACATAGCCGCTGCGTCACAGTATTTTGCGTGTGTGTGTAAACAATATAATTGAAGAAGGAAAAGACGGATAAATTCCAAAGGGTATTTATGTTTACTATCTTCTAAACTTACGACACGAAGTTTTTCAACAAAATCTCCACAAACTATCCTTTATATGGGCAAATTATGGATATGTTCTCTTTCCAAAAATGGATTCATTAAAATACATATATTTAAGTTATTTACATGAAAGGTAAAACGTATATCTTGAATTTACTGGGAATTGACTGCGAAATCTTCTTCGTTTGGAAGGAATTTTGTAAAACTGGTAAACTGTAAACACAAACATAGTGGATCGCTTTAAACCACAGTTTCTTTCAAATAACCGAGATATCCGTTATTATTGGTTTGAACTTTTCAGCTGTCAGTTTTGGCACCATTCACTTGTTTTTCGCGATGCGCAGAAAGAGTATGGCTTTTCAAAGCCAGCATATTGTTATGTACCACGGTGGTTTGCAGCTAGATATTATATTTTAGTTACCCCAGCATATACATTGGGAGGCATAGCTGCAGAGGTAGCAAGAGGACCAGAATCTTAAACTACGCATTCCAGAGCGGCCGTGGTATAGTTAAAACAAAATACACATAATTTCACATTAATCACATTACCTGTGGTTTATTCAGTATAAACACGTAGCCTGTACATCACATACAAAACACAAAAGGGATGAAATTGAAGGGAGATGCTACACACACGAGATTACATTCACACGATTCACATACAACCTTCCAGACCCAACACTAAATCTAAAGTGACGCTCAACACACAACACACAAAGAAGTAACGCTCACTTCCCCCACTCTGGCTAGGACCACCAGCCAAAAGGTGTTTAGTCGTCACGCCAGACGAACTTTAAACCCAAAGCCGAAAGAATTACCCCATATAATGCTGTCGCCAACGACACAATAATGTATCTGGCGTGACAATGCATACACATACACGCCAAAAAATAACGACATGTTTTTACTTATTGTACCACGTACGTGGTAAGTAGAGGAAACATTACATTCTTCCGAAAAATTCAACATAGGGATTTCAAGGAAATACATGGTTTGAGGCACCCTCAATCAATAAAAAGCAAAGCATTTTATTTTCTGTACTATGTGCCTGGAAAGCAAAGTATTCCGTTCCAGTAAAGAATTGTATACCGAGATTTCACAAAAAAGACATGTTTTGAGGCATTCTGGATCCAAAAAGGTGTAGTTTTAGGAAATTGACTGTCTGTCTGTATGTGCTGATTATTTACTGAGATGTTAATAATTGTATTTTAATTACTAATTTAATTTTTATAAACATGTAATTTTATCTCTCTCTCTCTCTCTCACACACACACACAGCCAGATCGACTGAGATCCGTAGATCGACGATGAAGTTGAGAATATTTGCCTACAAATCAGAAATGGCTAGCGTTGGGATATAAGCATTATTTTGAAGTGTTAAGTGCTGTAAATTTTCTCAGGCATTAAGAAAAATTTCCTTTGGAATATCAATAGACCACTTAATGCTGGAACCATGATGTGCATCTTAAAAAAGCCTATTACCTATTATCATTCAACCATTCAAATACAATATTCTGCCAAAGGTTAGAGCCTTCTATGGAACTGCAGCCTCCTCCATTCTTTCCTCATCTCTACCCGCACCTTCCTGTTAGTCTCCTCATGCGAGCCACTTATCTTGGTATTGACTTTCCCTTGGTATCTTTATCTGACTCATCTGCTCCCCATCATCATTGCTTCCATTGCATCTCTTAGTAGTTTCCTTTTATCCACGGTAATATAAGTTTCTTTTGCATTTCCAATACGTTCCAGAATTTTCCCCCCTTCGCCCAATATTACAGTTTCATGGAATTTTTTTCGCATTACTTTACAGATTCTAATCTGCATACACATTTCAAATACTCGTTATGCATTTCCTCATTTCGTCGCAACGTAACAGTGTCTGCGCTACACAGTGGCAAATCAGAGAATTAAATTCTCTCTTCCATAGTTTTTTTTCTTAGTTAAACGGATGATTGTTTTTCTTTTAAAATTTTTATTCTGTCGTTATTTTCTCTTTGACTTCTTCACTATCTCAACACGATTTATACATGTATCTTCTTGCTTTACTTCCAAATTTCAGACCTTCGGGTCCTCTGCATTAATTTTCATTCTCACTCTTCGTCATAGTAGTTTGTCTCCTTTAGTACAACTAAACTATGCTGCAATTAAAATAGAAAACAACTACATGCAAAGTTCTGCTACGTGGCATTGTGGGTTGGAGCGTGGTGTTGCGGTTCTCAGCCACGGAATATGCATGGGTTCGCGCCCATCTATACGGGTGCAGAATTTTCTGCCCCTATATAGGACCGGTGCCCACTAAGCATCGTGATGCGCTTGGAAGCTGCGATAGGTCACCAAAACCAGCATTACGTTTGGGGAAAGCTTGGCGCTGAGCACATCTAAATGGTATCGACTGGATAATCGTCCACCTCTGCTTTGGCATGTGGACGTGAGACTCGCTGTAGGTTTGGTAGGCCTTGGCTGTCGTGCCTTCAAATTTAAACTACATAGAAAGAAAAATTAAAATAAAACTTAATTAAGATATCTACAACAAAATGATGTTTTTATATTTGTCCTATTATTGTACTGATTGTGCTTTAGGTGTAAAATTACTTTAAAAAGCTTAAAATTAATAAAAAGGCGTATTGAATATTAGTGTGATAATATTTACAACTGGAATAAAATTTGGAACCATTGGGAGAGGTCCTGTCAAAGCAGTGAAGTCACTGGAATTCCATGACAGCCTATAGACTTCGGGTTCTTTCACATTCATCTGAAGGTGAAGAATTTTCCAGACTCTTCGCCTATCTCTTGTTGGTATTATATGTTTTTGCAGCACAATATAATATTCCTGACCACATTACCGTCTAATGCTATCAAAGGCACTTTGTCTGGCCACCTCAGATATGCAGTTACCTGCCCGTTACGGCGAGATCCCAATTTTTTTGTGAGACCTTTGTTTTTTTCCTCTCGCCTGCCCAGCGTTCCGCCAGTGATCCATCATCATTTGTCTTCTTTCAAGCACTGTACATTGTGACGTCGGTGTGCCCTAGACTCCTGTATCTACCCTGCTGGACCAAACCGATCATTCATAGCTCTCAAGTTGGTTACCGTAGAAACAGATGTCTTTCAATTCCTTGCGCACCATACTGACTCTTCATTTGTTGTAAAATGATGTCTTTTCCTGAGACAAAAGAAGGGCAGTCACATGTTGCTTAACATTTAAAACTTGCGGTAAGGTAAGGCTTAGAAAAACAAATAAACGTATTTGAATTACTCGAAATATCTTTGAAATATCTCAAAATCCTGCAACTTTCCTTAAGAAGGTAACTAAAACTTGCAAGAACTAAAAGGCACAGAAAACAAAAGAAAAAATCTGATGTGTTACACTCAGATTTTCGTTTACAACTATCGTTTGTTGTTATGTAGTTACTAAAATTGTATTACACATTACAAAAGGTTGAAGCAATAGTGAAGTCTTTATATTCTGGCATAGAAATTCCATATTCTTTTCATTATATCGTGAGAAACAACTGGCAACAAACTTCAAAAAGTGACTGTTAAAAAATTCAACCTGATAACGAATATACTGTAAACATTTGATACCACATTAATTTTTACTTTCTCTACTACGTATAGTAAGTAGGGGAAGTATTGCATTCCACCCAAAAATTCGATACCGAGATTTCACTGGAAATACATGTTTTGAAACCTGCTGAATTCAAAAAAAGCATTTTTGGAAACATGTCCGTGTGTGTGTCTGTGTGTGTGTGTGTGTCTGTGTGTCTGTGTGTGTGTGTCTGTGAACAGCATAACTCAAAAACGAACAGTCGGATAAACACCAAACTTGGTATTTAGGTTCAGTATCTTCCAGAGATGGGACACGAAGGTTTTCAAGAAAATCCCCCCACCCCAGGCTACCCTTTACATGGAAATTTTTCGAAAATTTTAATTTTCTCAAAAATGGCTCTAACGATTTTGATTAAAATATCATATGTTTAAGATAATGTCATGAGAAATGAAATGTATATCTCGGAATTTCCTGGGAATGTCTCCAAAAGTATTCTTCATTGTGAACGGCTTTTGCATAACTGGTAAACCATAAGAGATAGACAAAATTTTACTACACAAAAAATGTAGATCTCGTTAAAATACACAACTTATGTCATATACATTTCTTTTGTTGAGTGAATCGTTTTCGAGATATTGCTTGTTATTCCCTTAAATTTTCCAATACTTATACTTTTTCTCAAATTCGTTATTCATTTTTTACTTTCTCTACTACGTATAGTAAGTAGGGGAAGTATTGCATTCCACCCAAAAATTCGATACCGAGATTTCACCGGAAATACATGTTTTGAGACCTCCTGAATCCAAAAAAAGCATTTTGGAAACATGTCCGTGTGTGTGTGTGTCTGTGTGTGTGTGTCTGTGAACAGCATAACTCAAAAACTAACAGTCGGATAAACACCAAACTTGGTATTTACGTTCAGTATCTTCCAGAGATGCGACACGAAGATTTTCAAGAAAATCCCCCCACCCCAGACTACCCTTTACATGGAACATTTTTCGAAAATTTTAATTTTCTCAAAAATGGCTCTAACGATTTTGATTAAAATATCATATGTTTAAGATAATGTCATGAGAAATGAAATGTATATCTCGAAATTTCTGGGAATGTCTCCAAAAGTATTCTTCATTATGAACGACTTTTGCATAACTGGTAAACCATAAGAGATAGACAAAATTTTACTACACAAAAAATGTAGATCTCGTTAAAATACACAACTTATGTCATATACATTTCTTTTGTTGAGTGAACCGTTTTCGAGATATTGCTTGTTATTCCCTTAAATTTTCCAATACTTATACTTTTTCTCAAATTCGTTATTCATTTTTACTTTCTCTACTACGTATAGTAAGTAGTGGAAGTATTGCATTCCACCCAAAAATTCGATACCGAGATTTCACCGGAAATACATGTTTTGAGACCTCCTGAATCCAAAAAAAGCATTTTTGGAAACATGTCCGTGTGTGTGTCTGTGTGTGTGTGTGTGTGTGTCTGTGTGTGTGTCTGTGTGTGTGTGTGTCTGTGTGTGTGTCTGTGAACAGCATAACTCAAAAACTAACAGTCGGATAAACACCAAACTTGGTATTTACGTTCAGTATCTTCCAGAGATGCGACACGAAGATTTTCAAGAAAATCCCCCACCCCAGACTACCCTTTACATGGAACATTTTTCGAAAATTTTAATTTTCTCAAAAATGGCTCTAACGATTTTGATAAAAATATCATATGTTTAAGATAATGTCATGAGAAATGAAATGTATATCTCGAAATTTCTGGGAATGTCTCCAAAAGTATTCTTCATTATGAACGACTTTTGCATAACTGGTAAACCATAAGAGATAGACAAAATTTTACTATACAAAAAATGTAGATCGCGTTAAAATACACAAGTTATATCATATACCTTTTTTTTGTTGAGTGAACCGTTTTCGAGATATTGCTGGTTATTTCCTTAAATTTTCCAATACTTATACATTTTCTCAAATTCGTTATTCATTTTTTTATGTCCTGGACATGCAAAGAGAATGGAATGCGCCACATAGCAACCAGCGATAAAATATTTGACTATCGCTTAAACTCTACCATATTCCCCTAGCATCTACAAGAAAATTAGCAATAAGATTGACATCTCGATATCTCGATTAATATGAAGCATATGGAGAATAGGCGTTTGTAAAAATAGATTTTACAAGAGTAGAGAAAGTCATGTGAGTGTAACACATCAGATTTTTTTATGTCCTGGACTTGCTAAGAGAATGGAATGCGCCGCATAGCAACCAGCGTTAAAATATTTGACTATCGCTTAAAACCTACCATATTCCCCTAGCATCTACAAGAAAATTAGCAATAAGATTGACATCTCGATATCTCGATTAACATGAAGCATATGGAGAATAGGCGTTTGTAAAAATAGATTGTACAAGAGTAGAGAAAGTCATGTGAGTGTAACACATCAGATTTTTTGAAATAAACTGTTTGTTTTAAAGAGATCTACAGCTTTTATGTAGTAACTATTTGTCGACATCTTCTGGTTTACCAGTTATACAAAACTATTCAGAATTAATTCAGAACGAAGAGGAATTCACAGGTTATTCCACCAAAATTCAAGATATGTATTTTATTAGTCATGTAAACATTCTAAAATCAAAGATAACGACACATTTTCGAAGTAAACGGAAGTTTGGGGTGGGTTGATTTTTTTAAAAGATTCGTGTCGCATCATTGAATGCTGGTGCCGCTGAATTTGAAAACGAAGTTTGAGGTTTATCCAATTCTTCTGTTTAAGTTATGCTGTTTATGTATACACCAAGTAAACAAACACATATTTTTCTAAAATGCCTTCTTTTTCAGGAGACCTCAAAATATTTATTTTCGGTGAAATGCCATTATCGAATTTTTAGTTGGAATGCAATACTATATGTAGTTGTTAAGAGAAAGTAAAAATTGTGTTTTCAAAATATATTTTCATTGAATGGAAGAAGCAAAGCTGGCATTTTTAACCAGAGGGAGGTATCGATAGTCAAGTTGTCCTCCGTGGTGTAGTGGTTACCATGCTAGCCTCTAGTTCTCAAGGTTGCGGGTTCAAACCCGGCAGAGGGCAATGTATTTTTTCGGGCGTAAAAATACTTAGCATGGCTTCCTTCGGAAAGGAAGTAAAGCCAGTTGTCCCGTGTCGTGGATTAACGGCGCCTGAAAGAACCTCAAGCCTGATAAAAAGGCCTCTGAGCAAAATTATTAGTCTTTCATGCCAAATATAGAGCGGGACGCTAAGGACTACAGCAGTTAAAGAGCGTCCATAAATAAAATCAATTTCTAATTTATACGTATAGTGAAAAACGTTATGGGCGGTTCTCTTCTTTCTTTCACAGATTTGTAGAAAAATGCTTTGGAAAAAAGAGAGGTTGGGCAACCGCGTGATTTCCCTAAGTGGGCGAAACAATTTTCGTTTTGAATGAATGAATTAGTGCTGGGTGGCAAAATGTAGTCTTTTCGGACGGGTCCCGCTTCAACGTGTCCTACAATGATGGCCGCATACGTGTCCGGCGGTACCGTGGTGAGCGCAACAAACACAAGGTGTGACGGTTTGGGGCGCCATTGGTTGAAATAACCGATCTCGCCTCCTATGAATTGAGGGCACTTTGAACAGCAATCGGTACCTAATGGTGATTGTAGAGCCTGAGGTACTTCCCCTGCTTCAGGCATCTCCAGAGGCCACATTTCAACAGGACAATGCCTAGCCACATATTGCGCCTTCTTCAAAGAGCGACAGTACCATTGCTTCCCTGGCCTGCAATTTCGCCGGACATGTCGCCCATCAAACATGTCTGGGATATGGTTGGTCGGCACCTGGTGCACTACGGTCCTCTAGTAGCCAGTGTCACGGATTTGTGGGCTCGAATACAAATTGCGTGGAGGGAAATTCCCCAGGAACTTATTCAAAACCTTTTTTATTCAATGCCACGGTGTATAACAGCTCTAATTGCAGCGCATGGAGGCCACACCAAATACTGAATATTTGGGCCCAAAGGTCATTTATATTTTTGAAACGTTTATCATTTGTTACTTGCCATGTACCTAATCAGTGATATTAAATTCATTGAACTCATGCGTTTCCTTCCTGGTGTTGCAATTTTCACAAACGGTGGTGTATACAGCATACCCTGAGGTCCAGTTTTCTGTTGTTCTATCCACTCCACAGTTATGGTAATACCCAGAACCTCAGCCTGGAAGACTGAGCATTCTAGGTCGTGTTTTTACTCCAATGAAGATCTCTTAAGTTTTTCATGGCCACCGTTCCTTCCCCAACATGGTTTTCCGTTTTGGACCTGCCTGTGAAGATGACAATTTCTGCTCTTCCTAGCGCTTCTGTAGTATCCATGGCTATTTGGTTATCTTTGGGATGGATACCTTTGACCTTGTTGGGATTTGTTCTTTTTAGATACGGGTTACTGCATTTGTGGATTGACCTCTGAAGATGTCTTTGATGTCGTCATGTAGCTGAACAGTATTCACAGGTGACTGCTTGCAGGGCGCTGTTTGAGACAGTTTTGTACGCTTTTGTTGCAAAAATAAAAGAATCTTTGAATTTGGCGGAATTTGAATCTGGCTTTTTGGGGTATAGAGGTATTTCAGACTTCCACAGCATACATTATTACAGAAAGAATAGCGTGATTGCATATTGTCATCATGAGGATAGGAAATGCCCCAAATAGTTTTGGAACAGCTCACTATGCTGTTACGGACGTGCGCTAATTTATCGTCCAGGTATAGTATGTAAGGTACCAGTCCATTTTATTGTCCAGCATTACTCCCAAGTATTTGATTTTTGCTACTAAGTTTAGTTCCCATGCCGTAACTATACGGTGACTGATATATTCTTCCTTCTTTCTCACACTCATTGGTTTCAGTGTAGAACTGATTTCCAAATAGTGTTTGCTACACAAACCCTGCGTGATTTGGAGCACTATTTGGAGCGTGAAGAGGGTGTGAGAACGGGAAGTACCTCTGAACATAAGCATCATGTCATCGGCATAAACCACAATCTCCAGAGTTGAGTACATCTGCAGGCCATGATATTAGGCCGCTAACAATGACATTCCACAGCATGGGACCTTCGACCGATCCCTGGGACAATCTCTGGTAACCTTTGAGATTAAAGTATAACCTTAAGTGAAGTGGATTGTACGATACTGTAGAAAATCCATAATGATATTGTAAATATTGGAAAGACATTTTTGTTCCCATAAACGAGCTAGGGTACAGAGTGCTAGGCGTTGTCAAAAGCACCGCTGATATCTAGGTAAGAATGCAGGTTTTCAGTCCAAAGTTTCTGCACTGGTGTATATAATCTGAGACTGCTTTTATGACATCCATAGTAGATTTTCCTGCTGTGAAACCATACTATTGGGAGGGTACTTGATTGCTGGAGGAAATAGTTTAGCCTCTCATAGTCAGCTTTTCCAGGAATTTTCCCGTAATTGATAGCAGGTTGATTCCTCGATACACTGTTACAGATTGCAGTTTACTCCTGTCCATTTTGGGAATTGCAATTACGCTTGCCTTTTACCATGCTTTAGGAAAGCATCCTAGGTTTACAGATTTATTTAATATTGTCTTTCATTAATTGGGTAATAGCTTGTGTATGTTTTTATTAATGGCGTCATCAATTCCTTCGGGGTCAGGACATTTCTTGTAGTTGAGTATGGTTACAATATCTTCTATTGCGGGATCCTCGGGTTTTAGGGAAGAACCGGAACCCCTCTTGTCTGAGTTTGTTGTTCTGATGGTCCGTTGTTGTCGCTACCGAGAGCAGAGATATCATCAGAGAGGAATCTATCAAGAAGCGCTTTTGCTGTATCTGCCTCTGATGAAGTTGAAGATCCATGTATTCGGGTTGGCGTGAATGAAGGTGTGTATTTGGCGAAACCTGATTTGCAGATTTTGTACATTTTCCAATGAGACTCTTTTATGCTTTCTGTGCAAAAACGTTCCCAGAATTACAGCTTTGTTTTAACCATTTCCACTTTGTACTTGGCTACTTAGGGATTTAAACCTGGTGTCGCACATGTCTTTAAGTGCTGGATTTCTACATCTCTTTCCTCTGCGTTTAGTTGCATTTACCTATTTCGTGGGAGAATTTAGCTCTGGGGACCACTAAAGCTTAAAGTTGGATGTAAGTAAGAACGGTGGGAAGCAACCTCTATTAATTTCACTCAGTTGCTGCTATATTATTGCGATGACGTTTTCTAGCTGTAGGCTTTGTGGTTGCATTGTTTAGCTGAGTTATTAATAGTTTGCTGATATGCTGGATCTTATGCTGAAATAATTTCCAGTTCCGTGCTTGAGTGGCGAGCTGCCTGATGGAATTATTAGTTTAGCTGATCAACTTCTTGGGGAAGTGTGAATCAATAATTCGTAGGTTTTAAGTTTGTGGTCTGATTGAGTACCTTCTCCACTGATGTGCCAGTTCAGGACTCTCTGGGCTGTCTTGATGGATGTGACTGTGATGTCGATCCAACTATCACCCTAAGAACCAGAGAAACTGTGACAACCCTTTTCAATTACTGTGATCAAGCTGTGTGCTGTTAGAAATTCTGCTAGCAACCTGTCCCATGGGTCTGTGACTGGGCTAAACCACATGTGCTTACAGCTTGAGTCAGTCCCCAGGCGAAGTTCACTGGGTTAATGGAGCTGAGGAAAACTTCTATGAGCTGGAGATCCTGTTCTAATGTGTCGTAGCGAGGTAAGTAGGAACTGGCAATGTAGAAAACGGGATTGGTAGATAATACAACAATAACGCCATCAGGTGTGGAGAAGCTGAGGAGCAGTGTGAAATTATGTGCTATTTCATTTATGATAAAGATGCAGTCCCTGGGGTCGTTGCTAGGGACGATGTAGTAGGGTGTGTAGTTTGAAGGAGTGAAACAGGGTATCCAATCATGCTTTAGAGATTGGTCGCTATGAACGATTCTCATCCAATATTTAACTGCTCTGATTTTGCACATTCGCGCTTTGTAGGCTAAGGTAACGACCCCCTACAGTACAATGCCACAATTACATTTATGCATTACGCAAATGATATTTAGTGATACTTAATTCCCAAGGCAGATCTTTTGTGCATTTGTAGCGAAATGTTTAATGAAACTAACTGAAGTGTAAATGCTCCCTGTAGCTTTCAAAAAAAAAAAAACGAAGGATTATATTTAAATTAAATGCACTTAAGGTAAAACCCAAATATATTTCTGTCTGACAAAAGGGGGAAAATGACTAGTATAAAACATTTATAAAAAAATAAAAAGTAAAATCCCTATTTATCGATTTGTAGAATTACATTAAATCAAAATACATTAATTAAACTTTTAAAAGAACAGACATAGAATTTACATACAATTTACCTATCTTACTACTTAACCACGGTGGGCAGAGGAAGTATTAGATTAGATCCAAAAAAATTCATATACAGATTTCATCCACCGGAAATGCACGTTTTGAGTGCATTGAGCCAAAAAAAGATTAGAAAAAGATATGTGTTTGTGCTTTTCTATTTGTGAACAACATTTCAAGAAAATACCCCAACCTAAATACTCTTTAAATCGACAATTTTTAGTTAATCTTCACTTTCTCAAAAATGGTGCAAAATATTTTGATAAAATACCGTATGTTTAAGTCATTTCTATGACTAATAAAATGTATACACGAATTTTCTGTGAAAAACGTTTGAAGTTGTCCTCAGTCTGTATGAGTTTTGTATAATTAATTAATTAATTAATTATAAGAGATGTATAAAAATGTAAGGAATTATGTAGATATCATTGTATTAAATAATTTGACTTGTAGCATATTTCACTTGAAATGCAGGGGTATTCTTGGAATTAACTGTTCTTCCACACAAGCCGTGTGTTGGATGGGGTTGGAAAGGTGGAATCAGACGACTGAAAAATTCAATTCTATCGCCGACATTTGAACCACGGATCTCCCGGTTTCTCTGACCACTGAGTTACCATGTCAACATGCCGATATGACATTAAATTCTCCAACTGTTTCGCATTTTCCGGATAAACCGTACAAGGTGATCCAAAATTGTATTGATGTATGTCATCTCAATACAATTTGAGATCTCCTTGTGTGGTTTACCTGGAAAAATGTGAATCAGTTGGAGAATTTAATTTCGCACTGGCATGTTGCTATGCTAGCTCAGTGCTTAGGGCAACCGAACAAAACCAGGAGATCCGTAGTTAAAATCCCGGCGAATGCATTGATTTTTTTCAGCCAATTCTACCTTTCAAACAGTATTCTTGCTTTGTCCTTTCCTTCGCAAAAGGTCGCTACTATGATTTATGACTTTATTCCTCCATGCTTCCGCTGGTAAACATCTGCTAATTTACGTATATTTTACAAGTACCAAAATAACACATTTTGATAGAATCGGCATGCGAAAGAACATACTTTTATATGCTTGATATTTCACCACCATAGTCACGAAAAGTATTAGAGATGAAAAATACTGAAGGCTTACAGAAAGTTCAATTTCTTTAAACTCTGTATAAGTGAAAGTTTAGCTACAAATTCACATTTTTTTTTGCTTTATCAGTCAACTATCAACAATAATAGGAAGAAGTATTGTATTCCTCCCAAAATTAGTTATCAAGATTTACGCGCTGTTTTTACTTTCTCTACTACGTATAGTAGGTATGGGAAGTATTGTATTCCACGTAAAACTTCTATACCGAAATTTCACCGGAAATATATGTTTTGAGGCTCCTGAATAAAAAAATCATTTTTGGAAACATGTCCGTGTGTGTGTGTGTGTGTGTGTGTGTGTGTCTGTGAACAACATAACTCAGAAACGAACAGTCGGATAAACACCAAACTTGGTATTTAGGTTCAGTATCTTCCAGAGATGTGACACGAAGGTTTTCAAGAAAATCCCCCCACACCAGATTACCCTTTACATGGAACATTTTAGGAAAATTTTAATTTTCTCAAAAATGGCTCTAACGATTTTGATTAAAATATCATAGGTTTAAGATATTTTCATGTCAAATGAAATGTATATCTCGAATTTTCTGGGAATGTCTCCAAAAGTATTCTTCATTGTAAACGACTTTTGCATAACTGATAAACCATAAGAGATGGACAAAAGTTTATTACACAACAAATGTAGTTCGCGTTAATATACACAACTTATGTCATATATGTCATTTTCAAAATATTGCTTGCTATTCTCTTAAATTTTCCAATATTTTTACTTTTTCTCAAATGGGAATTCGTTATTCATTTCTTTTATGCACTGGACATGCAAAGAGAATGGAATGCGCCACATAGCAACCAGCTCATAAAAGAGCTATCATACTCACCTTTCACCTACAAGAAACTTAGCAATAAGATTAACATCTCGATTAACATGAAGCATATGGAGAATAAGGGTTTGTAAAAATAGTTTGTACAAGAGTAGAGAAAGTCATGTGAGTGTAACACAACAGTGTTTTTTGTAAACATCATAATTAAAAAAATTGGAAAAAGCACCAAATTTAAATTTGAGTCAGACACTATTTAAGCATTACTAAGAGCGATTAACCATGCCTAAATATTATAATACGAACATGCCAGAGTCATATTTATAACATGCATGTGAAGAAGGCTTTGAGTAGAAAAGAGTTCATGTTACTCTACAGAAAATGCATATAAAATAAGACAGAAAGCGCATATGTTTCATTCAAAACATTACGCATATATAGTCACGATTTAGCAACTGGGAAAACAGAAGACGCAGTAAAATAAAAGACAATCGGTTCTGATTATAACGTACATGTATGCCAAAACTTTCTAATTATCCTTCTGTAAGAAAGCTTGGTCGTCTTTCCTCTGGATGTTGTAATGGAGTTCATTATCGCTGTATGGTAAATAATTAAAGAGAAAGACTCTCGCACTGCCTAGCGTTGTTACGTACTTGGCCCATTTACGACATTAAGTTGGTTTAGTTACATAACTTGAATCGTATGGGTTATGGTTGGAGCTAAGATTTAAATCATTCACCCAAATATAATAACGGTTTATTAGAGAGAATCTCTTATATGTTTAACAATTCTGTAAGATATAAGTAATGCTTGAAATATCCTTAAACATTTAACAACTCCAATTATTTTAAACTTTATAAATTACCTTTCAAGTACAAGATTATCGTGTATTCTCTTTCACCATTCTTTCCACTACTTGGTCTGTTTTACAATGTTACAGGTATTTTATTCCCTTCCATTGCAAAATGAAATATAAATACAAAACAGCAATAAAGAGTGCTTCTCCCACGAGTTTGATTTTTAAAACCAAGCTTAAAAAGAGAAATTTTGAAGTACTCTGGCAGTCTGCTCGCTATGTCCCTTGTGGATGACTGACTTCTCTTGCCCGGGAGCTTTGCGCTCCTCCTCACGTCTAGGAGAGGCTGACCATTTCGTCATTCTGCCAGTTCTACGTCAGATATTAAAACATCCTTCTAGAACATTCTTGAGTGTTCCTGAGCTGGTAACGTGTCCCACGACGGAGAGGGAGGGAGCGGCACAGCATCCGGCGTGCGAAGCACCGCAAATGAATAAAGCTTACTAAAATCTAAATATTGCCCACCATATTAATTTATTATTGATATTTGTGGAAACAAATTCCGCAAGTTACACAGAAAAAGCCACACATTTCCTTAAATTAGGAGAACAAGTTTCAGTGAAGCTCTTAACGGAGATAAAGTAAATAAGATAAGCGCTTATATTTTGTCCTTATCCATGCATAGAGAGAAAGTATACATATTCATGTATATGATACCGTAGCAGATAATGTTGCAAGTTCCACTGCAACATTAAATGTCATGACAAAGTCTCGAAAAAGCTCCATACGTCAGTGTCATTTCAGTCACTGTTGAGTTGGATACTAGTATCTAGTCAACAAGCGATTATCTTCATGGTAAAGTGCATTCAGGGTGTTCAGCATTCAATTCCCGTCAACTAGCCACTCCAACCTTGTCGGTAGGCGAATGCCAAATTGGTTTCTCATCTACCCCGATCTCCCTTCCCTCGTTTCCCTTTCATTCCGTTTCCTTCTCATGTTTCAAACGTGCTTCTAGGTTCCGTGATGTGAGGCGGTGTCGTACAACTAGTGCGGATTCTTGTTCCAAGGAGCGTATTCCCTTAGACACTAGAGGGCTGCTTAGTTGACGGCTCGTTCATCGCCCTCTCTGGGCAGCTCTAGTAGTGAAACTTCAGCAAGTCTCTCTGGGCTGTCTGCCTGCAGGCTGTTACCTCCTGTGTGGTTACTTCACTTCAACCCTTTCTCCTGTGAAGCAGTAGCCGCAATAGATCTCTCACGAAGGCTGCAGTGAGCGAGATCTTCTCCTCCGTAGTCCACCCTATACCCCACGGTATCGGTTTTTACAATTCCTAATGTGCACATTTTAAATATAAAAAAAATCCGTGCAACGCTGTGTAAGAAAGTTTTTTATATGTAAGCATTAATTATTGCTTAAATTGAAAACATTTCTAGGCAAAACTTCATGTAAACAGAAGAATCACATTTTATATCAATACTATCTAATATAAAACTGATATATGAGACTTTTTGACGGGGAGACACAACGTATAAGTATTAGCATTGGATTTTTCTTATATATGTAGGTGTATTCACACACATATACACACATATTGTGTGGTAAAGTCGCTTTGCCTCATCAATATATCTACTGCTTGCCGGATAAATCGACGGATATGGTACTCCTCAGTATATGGTTCAGCCTTCAGAGGGCGCTGGACTGTGGAGAACTCGCTTTAGCAGTTTTTCTGGACATTGAAGATGTTTCTAATAACATAGCTTTAGTCACCGTTCAGAAATGTCTGGAGAGCAGGAGGGTCAGCTCGATTGTAACGGATTATATTACCTCCTTCGAAGGCCGACAGGCTATGGCAACTCTAGGGAGTGTGTCTGTGAGGGCAACAGTGTCCCGAGGCTGCCCGCAAGAGGGAGGTTTGTCACCTGCCCTGTAGTGTTGGTAGATGTACTGCTGGACAGACTTAACAGGGAAGGAATTCGTGCTCAAGGTTATGCTGATGACATATTCCTTGTAGCAAGTGGAAATTCCTGAGCTGAGCTCATACTGGGCTCCCTACACGCTCTAGAGTAATGGTGTAGAGAAATGGATTTGTCCGTCAACTCAAACAAGTCTGAAACAATGATCTTTACAAGGAGGAGAAGGCTGCCAGATTTAGTAGAGCCCCACCTGTTTGGGAAGATGTTGCAACCGGAGCGGAGTTATTTTGGATGTTCGGCTGAGCTGGAAAATACATGTTGTTTACAAAGTTAAGAAGGCCTGCAATGCTTTGTATAAGACTAAAGTGGGGCCTGAGATCCAAGGTGGTCAAATGGTTATACACCTCTGTCATAAGACCGTCAGTAAATTATGCGGCGCTGGTTTTGTTGCCTGCCTCTGAAGTGAAGGTAGTGGCTGCAGAGTTGGATTCGCTGCAAAGATTGGCATGTGTGATAATAACAGGGGCGGTGCGGACGACTCCTCAGTCTGCCTTAGAGATTTTGGTGGTTCTTCCTCCTGTGCGCTTGTTTGTGGAGGAGTAACCAGGATGACTGCGTACCGCATATGGACTGTAGGGATGGTGCTTCAAGCTACCCTACAAAGGGCACTCACTGATCTTTTCTGGACTACAGCAAAAGTGTCCTATAACCAGATGATAGGCGATTTGATGAGAACTAGATATAACCTAGTCCATCACATACTGTGGTAATACCACCCAGTGAGGAGTGGTACACAGAGACCGAGTCTCACCCGAAGCCAGGGGGCAAGACGTGATTCACGGACGCTTCCGCCCTGAGGGGCAGGACGGAGGCTGGTGTCTATGGCCCTAGAACCAGGCTTATCATTCCCCTTGGCCTATTTGCCACGGTGTTCCAGGCTGAGGTCTATGCGATCTTAGAATGTACTATACATGTTTACAATATACCATGTAGACGAGCGGATGTGTATATGTGCTTGAATAGTATGACAGCTTAAGGCGGTTAAAACCACATACAGACTGGTGTGGCAATGCCAGAGGATGTTAGATAGACTACGTACCAGTTGCCCAGTTACACTTCATTGGGTTCCGGAGCATGCTGGTATTCGAGGAAATGAGATGGCAGACACTCTTGCGAAGAGGGGATCCGAGCTCGATTTTATTGGGTTTGAGTGCTTTTGCGGAGCGCCTGCTAGTAATGTCAAGTATGAGATAATGCATCTTACGGCGAGGAATCATCTTGTGATCTGGAGTACGCTGCTAATATCGGAGCCCGACCAGAAAGAAGTGAGTTTCTCCTGAATTTGAGTAGAGTTAAACTCTGAGGGTTAGTGGGCTATCTTAGGGGCCACAACACTCTGCGCAGACATGTGTGCATTATGGGTCTTACACAAGACCCTTTATGCAGGAAACTTCGAGAGACTTTGAGACCTCACAGCATATACTATGCAAATACGAAGGATTTGCTGTGCATAGGTATGTGTCCTTAGGGTCCATCTTTTTGGAACGTGAGGAGATAAGATGAGCAGATATCAAGGACGTGGTCCGTTTTATATGAACCATTGGATTAGAGTAATGTCAAAATATGAGCATTACTCTTGAGCCTACGTGAATGGTCTCTTTAAGAAGCCACTCGTTAGCATCATCAAAGTCGCTTTGACCAAACCGGTGCCTATGCCAGATGGGACGACGCCACAACGTCTTCACTGGATGGGACGAGAACGGGGACATAGTTTAGGGATTCCATGGAGAGAGTTATAGGTTTCAGGTAGCTGGAAGGATGGTGAAGTAGTTGACACTCTTAGACGTGTAATTCTGATTCCAGAATTTAACCTTTTTAATAACTAATCTAAACTACATTACAAGGGGGAGAGCGTTAGACAGCTTTTGGGTTTACCTGGTTGACAGAAGACGTCCTTCGTTTCATCTGAAGTTGTAAACTAGTACAAAATAAATTTAAAGAGCCGACTGACACAGATTCCTGCTAGGCAGGTCATAGGCAGAGCCCACAGCTTTCAAGTATTCCTGGTTTAAATACCCGGACTAATGCTTTAGACAGCACTGACCTAAGTAGGTGTCAGCATGATTTGCATAATACACTCATGCGTCTGAGGTGGTCATTTCCCCTAAAAATCATTCAATGATAATCCCTGCTTACATAAACATCCGGGAAATGACTCGCAAGAATTCTAAAGCTAATTATATTGAATTACATAAATTTTGTTCTCTAACTATCTCGGATTTATAAAATTAGATTTATCACATTCTTGTAAAATAAAACTATTACGTCACAAAAAATAGATAATATATTTGTTAGGAAAAGTGTAAACAGGTGAGCCTAGAGACAAGCTTGCGTGCTAAGAATATTTTCAAAAACATACAGTATAACTTTATCTCTAAAGGGAATTCGTGGTACAAAATAGACTGCATATACTTCAATTACAACTCTGAATGCTTTATAAGTTACTCCAGTAAGGAACAATTTGTATAGGGTTTTGTAATGTTCACTTGCTGAGTGAGGCAAACCCATATCATCGCCGTTTTAGAATTGCTGCTTCTGAAACATCTTGGTGGTGAACACATGGATAATTCATTTCTAGCACTGTGCATTTGAGCATTAACAGTTTTGCAAGTTAAGGCGTTGCAGTTTGCCCCCCCTCTCTCTTTATACAACTTCTACACTCCTTGCATGTAACATTCTCACTGTAGTTAAGCTTCCCTCACTTCAGTGGTTACATCTAAACTCCTCTCCTGTTGCTTTCTTTAGCTGTTATTTTTATTCCCAATAATTTCTGGGTTTGTAATGATGTTCCATGTCATTTTCAATACTTCTAGAGGTTGTAGAAACCGAAGTCTGGAAATTTTACAATTACAACCAAGAAAGAAGAAGGGAGTGTTTATAAGTAGGGCTACCACTTAACTATATTAAGAAATGAAACTATTATATTCCACCTAAAATTTTGATAACAAGAGTTCATTGGAAGTAAACGTTCCGAAGCCCAATGAATCCCAAAGAAATATTATTAGAGCCATTTTTGAGTTTCACTTGGGAATATTTTCTTGAAAAAGCTCGTCTGATATGCTTAAACAGTGTCTGATTCAAGTATGAATTTTGGTATTTATCGGACTTTTCGCTTTTTAATTTTTTTTCTGTTCATAGACTAACAATTCTTTTTTGTATTCAGTGGATCTCAATATGAAATCTCAATGTGGAAATTTTAGCTGTTACAGAAAGTAATAAACAGGTATAGAAATTTATAAACATTAAAGGCAGGACATAAGGACATAAGGTTGCACTGTCACTGGACTATAAGCAGGGACGTCGCAGGTAACAAACCATCCCCAACCCTTGTGGACAAGGGTTGACGCTACGCAACAATCGGACAGGTATTATCCGCCTGTCAGTGACCTTTGGCCGCTGTTGATTACATTCCCTGTAGTGATAATGTTTTGAGTGTAGGTAGCTTGAGGGCAACTGCTAAAGAATTCGAATGTCTGGTAATAAGCTTTAGTAGTATAAGTAATTTGTGAATCGCTATGCAAACAGTTGTTAATGGATAAAGAAAATCGTATTATTGCTACAGATGAGATATTTCTATATTACCTTAGAAAGATAGTGTTTAAATTAATGCCTTCTCCCAGCCAGTTGTTCAACTATTTCCAGTGCAATGGCACTTAAGGCTTGCTACTAGTTCAGCTGTATTGTACAGAAGTTTTAAATAGAAATTACCTACAAAATAATATCGCAATTATGTTATCTGCTTTATCTTACGGTTTACAAGTTGTGCAAAATTCATTCAGAATAAAGAGGACTTCACAGGTTATTCCCATAAAATGGAATATATACATGTTGTTTGTCATGCACATAGCTTAAACATATGGTATTTTAATCAAATTCATTACTTCCATTTTTGAGAAAATAAAAAATAACGAATAATTTTCCATGAAGATGATACTTATTTGTTGAATCTCCAAAAACTTTAAACCCTATTTCGCTAAAAGGTCATATTAGGGTTATAACTTACACCAAAATAAGTCAATAAGTTGCCAAAATTGAAATATTACATGCGGTTATGAATGTGTTATAAATTGCATAAAGTATTGATAATAACATCGGTTCTTGAATATTGTTATACATACGGATGTATTATCACATTCTTCAACATGTAATCTCAGGTGGAGTATTCTTCTTTCAAATCGGACAATCAAATAAATAAAGTTTTACAGTTTGTATAGAAGCTTGTTGTTTAGAAACGAGCGCTCAGATGAGTACTCCCATCTGTGAGAATATATCAACAAATGACTTACTATGCCTTTTATATTTGTACAGCTTATATTACGTTTATTTTATTTAATATAATTTAAGAGCGTTTACTAAAAACTATTGTACGCAGAATGTTCACATAAGCTTTAGCGGAATCATAACCAGTATTTCTAATCCAGACAAAAGTTTGCAAAAATAGTTTCATTGTGCATCTCTTTGTACGCACAAGGGCATACAGTAAACCAAAGCGATATTCAATTGTTTAAAAGTGAGTAGCTAAATTCTATCCTTGAAATTCCATATACTTTGCATTACATAGCGAGAAACAGTCGAATGGCGACGTCACTTTCAAAAATCACAAAAGTATTTAAAAATTCATACTAATAGTAATTAATATAATGGGAAATTAGTGCTGCCACAAAGAGGGTACTGGAAATAAATGGTGTGTTCTAAAGAGATCTACATTTTTGGTGTAGTAAGTTATTGTCTACCTTTTATACACTGGTGTGGAAAACCTAAGGGCGAAAGTAATCTTCGCATGCTGTGACACTGGCAAGTAACATAGCTCGATGAAATTTGAATCATACATACAGGGAACCGCTACGGTATGCTACAGTAGGCAACTAAACGAAATATGCAATGAGACGAACAGAAATTCCACGTTTATTCATAGACCATAAACTACCTAAAGTAAATATGATATATGATGGCTCTCTAGATTTACAGAAACAGATACATGGTGGTTAAAAGGGTATATGATCACCACGGTCAGCAATGTATGCTCTGCATCGTGCTCCCATGCTGGCCACAAGGTTGGTAAGCAGTTCTTGTGGTAGGGCGTTCCATTCCTCCACCAGCGCTGTTGAAAGCTGTTGGATAGTCGTTGGTGCATGTGGATGTGCTGCAATGCGTCTCCCCAAAGCATCCACACGTGTTCGATGTGATTTAAATCGGGGAACGGGCAGGCCAGTCCATTCGCCGAATATCCTCTCGTTCCAAGAGATCATCCACCTGCGCTATTCGATGCGGTCGCGCATTGTCATCCATAAAAATGACATCAGGGTCGACTGCACCCCTGAAAAGACGCACATGGGGAAGGAGTACAGTATCGCAATAACGTTGACCAGTGAGTGTACCGTGTTCAATGATTTGGAGGTCGGTGCGCCCATGCAACATTATCCCTCCCCAAACCATAACACCCGGACCACCAAAACGATCATGTTCAAGGATGTTCCTGGGTTCATTACGTGTTCCCACCTCTCGCCAGATTAAGGTACGATGAGAATCACTACTTGACAGAATCTGCTCTCATCCGAGAAGAGCAGCGACCCCATTCCTCGTTGGTTCAATTTTGATGCTCTTGGGACCATCGCAAACGGTACCGCCAATGTACAGATGTCAATGGAACACAACGTACTGGCAAAGAGGCCACCTCTGTGTAGTCGCCGTGCCACTGTGTATCGTGAGATTGCATGCCTAGCTGTCCTGCTAAATGTGGTTGCAATTGCACCTGCTATTTGGTGTGGATCCCTTCTTGCCTGTTGCACAATGTAGAGGTCATCTGTTGCGGTAGTTGAGCATGGTCGACCACCCCTCCTTCGGACAGCAGTGCCTCTGGTTTGGAAGGTTCCCATGCACGTCAAACAATGCTGTGAGCAATTCCAAACTCCTGAGCAAACACTCGTCAACTTCGCCCTTCTTACAGTTTCCCGATGATTCTTCCCGGTGTGAAGTCATCCAAATGGTGTCTACGGGCCATGTTGCAATGAAGAACACCACTACAGTGCACCGTAACAGGTCGCTAATTGCCACACACCGTTTGTCCAGTTTCGTCGACTGCACCGTGTTGCGGGACCAGACACATTTGGCACTATAGGCTCGCTACACTCACGCCATTAGACTCCAACTTTTTGTGTACGTGTGAAAGACGTCTGGCAACATGCTCTCGCACCTTCATCTACTTCCACCAAGCAGTTCATTTGTTATGTTACTTTACCCATCTCGTCTTTAGGTTGTGCACACCAGTGTAGTTTACCAGTTATGTAAAAGCGTACAAAAATTCTTTTTGAACGAGGAGGACTTCATGGCTAGTACCATAAAATTCAAGACATACATTATATTTGTCATATATATATATATATATATATATATATATATACCGAGGCTTTAAAGGAAATAAACCTTATGAGGTACCCAAAATTAACAAATAATGAAGCATTCTTAGAAAAAGGTCCGTATTTGTGTGTGTGTGAACAGCATAACTCAAAAACGAAAAGTTTGTTGAATGGAAGTTCAGCATGTTCCGTAACTATCCCTCTCTTGTTTCCTACAGTACTCTACAGGTTAAATGCCAGACATTTCGCTTCAAATTTCATTTTAACTCAATCTATGTTGGGCCGTGGAAAATTTTTAAGTTATTGCTTGAGATTTAATACTAATTCAGGCAGAGGTTATTATTGTAAATTGCAAGAATCTAGCCTCTAAAATCCTCTTCCTTCTGAATGACTTTTGCATAACTGGTAAACCGCAACAGATAGACAAAATCCTACTGCACAAAAAATATAAATCTTATGAAAGCACACAATTTATGTCAAATAATATTTGTTGTGCCTTTAAACATTTCCGAGCGACCCTCCCTTAAAACACTGAACTATCGCGCTAAGCCTGCTGTATTCCCTAATCCCATTTTACTCTCAAGGAAATATGCAATAGTAAATATTTATCTCGATTAACATGAAGTAGAGAGAAGAGTAAGCTTTTGTAAGAGTAATTTGTTGAAGAATGAGTAGAGAAGCTTATGTGGATGTAACACATCAGATTTTTTTTTCTCTTGTTCAGCAAAGAGCATAGAATTTCAAAGCCATCACATAACCGCACGCTCTTTAAAAATCTGACTCTCGCTCTAACCACCGCATCGTACAAGGAAGCGTGTAAATGTGAACTGAATGTTTATCTGAATTAATAAGAGGTAGGTATAATAGCAATAATAATATTAATAATAATAATTGTTTGACGAAGATGAGTAGAAAGGTTATGCAAATGAAAACCTAGCGGGATGACTGAGGCGGTTACGTCTGTGGCCCGCATTCGGGAGGTCCCTGGTGACCCCACTCTGACCCATGGGTTTTTCGTGGATTCCCCGGGTCGCCAGGCGAATGCCAGAGTGGTTCATCTTCTAAACGACTCTCCTTCCTCTCATTTCCTGTACCCATCATCTTCCTTCTCATGTACTTCAGGGCTGTAGGACCAGTCGACGGTGTTCGGCGACTTGTGGCTGGGCGGTGGCTTGCGCTCTGTAAAGGTTTCTTCCCTGGCGTCGCTGCGGTACTGCTCAGGGGGGGGGCCTTGAAGTTGTTTGTTGCTTCACGTATGGAAAGCCAATTTGAAGTAGGTTTGTATTGAAGGAGTTGTATTGTATTTCGACTGTTGGGAGCCGAACTTGAAGTTCGTTGCCACCGCACGTATAGTACCCACTTTCCGTAGCCTTCGCCCCAAATGTATTTTTCGGGGCCTTTGCCCCCAAAAAATGTTTAAAAACTATTTTAACTTTGTGATTTTTGACTGTTTCTTTAAATATTATATAATTATGTTTGCCTCGGCTGCGTCAGTATTATTGTTAGAGACATGCTTCTCTTTGCAGGGTTGTGGTGCGACTGAAGAATGTAGGCTTACACAGATTATAATTTTACTTCACTCCATTTATTAATGCTTGACAGGATTCAAATAAAACTTCACTGAAATATAGAGAGCTGTGAGATTCTTTTATTAATTAGTTGCACTTTTTAACACGTAAACTATTTTCGTCTCACACGAATACGTATTAAATTTCTCGAGGATTCATCTCGCGTCAGGAACATTGTCTACAACCAACACGTCCAGTTATGAGCACTGTCTACAAGCAACTGACTTGATTTCTACCGCCTAAATTTGTAAATTTCTGTATTTCAAGTCTCTGATTGGCTATTCCTAATCCAATAGAATACTTTTATTTAACTTTTTTCTGGTAGTTGATCGGCTATTTTATAAACTGTCACAAAAATTACATTATTGTTGCTCCAAGAATGACTAGTAGCATCATTAAACCTTCTAATTCATTTTTGCCTCAAGGGTACTTCATTGTTAGCAACTTTTAAACTATTATTCTCACAGCTCCTACATTATTAAATTACGTAATACATTCACATAACATTATTACATGTATACAATGACTGTCATATACAGTATTTATATCTTGTTACATACACATACTACTTTAAAGGGGGCTGTTATTATATTTTATGTTATATAGTTTGACTGAAATCATTTAAGTGTTAAAAATACTGCCTCAGGCTCCGCTTCGGGAGAGCCTGAAGGTTGGTGACTTCTGGGCAGTCGGATGTGTTATATCTGGAAACGTTGGGGACCTCGTCCATTCTTGCGCCCATCGGCATCCAGATCTGGTCGTCGTTGGGGTTTCTCTCCTCATCGTTCCCTCCCAGGGGTCACTTTGGAAACAAAAGGGGCCGACTGGCTGCGTGCGGTGCTCTGCCTCGGTTCCGAAGGCCCGTTCGTGATAGTACCTTTACCTTTAACCTTTTTGCAAATGAAATACATCAGATTGTTTGCACATAAAAACTAATTTTTTAATTGTTTGATAATGTTGACTAAATTTCAACTATGGCTATACTCAAACATAAAATATAGCGTTTCTTTTACATTTTGTGATACACTATATAGGGAAACATACAGAGAAAGCAAACTAAAACTGTATTTTCTCTAGCCAGGAGTTATCAGAAAGCAGCTGTAACAGTGTTGCAAAGTTAACAAGCTTAGGATTCCCTATATTGGAGCGCGCTGGCCACCCCTGTAATACAAACAATCCTTGTAAACCACTCTTTCCCAGTAATTTTTTAGCATCGTATTCGCAGTTTATTTTTTGCTATACGTTACGGATGTGCATTACTCTTAATTGGTCTACTCCTTCAGTTTTATTAACTAAAAGGATTTGCACGTGTAACTATCATTATTGTTAGTGTATGTAAACTTCACGAGAGACAAAAACTGTTTTCAGCGGAATTACAAAATAATAACATTATCTCCACAACACAGATTCTGGTGCATTAGCATAATTGGCACAAAGAAATCTCTAGTAAAATGGTTGAAAAATTACCTTGAAGTTCACGGCTTCCATTATCCCGAAACACACGAAAATACTGCTTTAAGTTCGTTTTACTGCTTCCAAACTTACAGGTGCAACACACGATGAAAAATAAAAGTACTCAGGTTTAAATTACCGCTCTTGTTTTTCATAGCGTTGTTATTTAATGTGACTATGACATTAGCCGAGTTTAAAGTAAGGTTCAAATCTGTGGGGGAAAAACATAGGAGAAATACCTGTTTGTTTTGTTTAAGTTCTTGAGCCGATACAGCCGATTCTTAATACGCCTGTAGCACCTTCATTGATGGTGCTTCGCATAAACAAACGCAAGGTCGCCGGCTGCTAATTGCCGTCAGTGGTGTGGACAACTACCGTACGTTCATAGATCGGCTGAACCGTTCCGCGGCGGAATTGGACTGGGTGAGGAGTGGCGCGCCTGCCGCCAGAGAGCGGAGTCGAGTTGTATCTGTCGTGAGGGAAAGTCTCTGTGCGCGTGTTTAGAGTAAAATTATGTTGTCTCTTGGTGATAAATTGTCCATTAATAACGGTTGATTACCCTTTAGAACAACATATATTTCTCTATGACAGATATGTGAAGTACTCTTCTGCAAGAAGGTGTCAGGGAATTTAAACATCGGCTTGCAGGTCAACTAATCACGACCTTGTCAATAAAGTCAGGCGTACAGGAACTTTTTACTTTCTCTACTACGTATAGTAAGTAGGGGAAGTATTGCATTCCACCCAAAAATTTCATACCGAGATTTCACGGAAATCCATGTTTTGAGGTGCACTGAATGCATATAAAGCATTTTTGCAAACATGTCCGTGTGTGTGTCTGTCTGTGTGTGTGTCTGTGAACAGCATAACTCAGAAACGAACAGTCGGATAAACGCCAAACTTGGTATTTAGGTTCAGTATCTTCCAGAGATGCGACACGAAGGTTTTCAATAAAATACCCCACCCCAGATTACCCTTTACATGGAACATTTTTCGAAAATTTTAATTCTCTCAAAAATGGCTCAACGATTTTGAATAAAATACCATAAGTTTAAGACATTTTATGGCAAATGAATTGTATATCTTAAATTTTCTGGGAATGTCTCCAAAAATTCTTCATTGTGAACGACTTTTGCATAACTGGTAAACCATAAGAGATAGACAAAATTTTACTACACAAAAAATGTAGATCGCGTTAAAATATACACTTTATTTCATTTTTTTGTTGAATGAACCATTTCGGAGATATTGCTTATTATTCCCTTAAAATTTCCAATATTTATACTTAACTCAAATAGGAATTTGTTATTCATTTTTTTGTCCCTGTAATGCAAAGAGAATGGAATACTCCACATAGCAACCAGCTCTTAAAATATTTAACTGTCGTTTAAACCCTAGCAATTTGCCTTGCATCTACAACAAAATTAGCAATAACATGAACATCTCGATATCTCGATTAACATGAAGCATATGGAGAATAAGCGTTTGTAAAATAGTTTGTACAAAAGTAGAGAAAGTCATGTGAGTGTAACACATCAGATTTTTTTAACAAGAAACGCGTTCAACAACGCCGTGTGCTGACTAAGAGAAGCTCGATGAAGTGTGGGCCCGGTTAGAGCACTCACCCCAAAAATTCACTGAGACGTTTAGCACAAGAGCTTAGCATTTCCAAGACGTCAGCTTTTGTGGCAACGAAGCTTCTGAAACTTAAGCCATACAAGGTAAATGTAGTTCATGCTTTACAACCATAAGATCCTGTAAGTAGAGTTAATTATTGCAATTGGTTTTTGCAGTACGTTTATAATGGCGACTTTTAACGTTCTTTACTGATGAAACTTGGTTTTAACTTCAAGGTCACATTTCTACTCAGAACATTAGATACTGGAATATCGAAAATCCCGATATTTTTCATGAAGTTCCTCACCACGCTGCAAAAATTGGGATTTGCTGCCGATGAGTTTGCGTAGAATTATCGGTTCTATATTTTTCGACACAACAGTTTATTTAACGTTTATATAAACTCAATTTTAAATAATGTTTTTCCGAAACCAACAAGAAATGAAGGATTGCGTGGTTGGTTTCAGCAGGATTCAGCTACAGCGCACACTGCTGCGAATTCTATGCATGAATTGTGAAGTGTGTATGCTGACAGAATAATTAGTCGAGGATTGTGGGCACCTCATTACCCTGACCTATGTACATGCGATTTTAAATTTATGGAGAACGTTTAAAGACTAAAGTGTACGCATCAAATCCACATACGTTACAAGAATTGAAGGACAACACGAGAGAAATACAGGTAATCAGTCAACATGAACCTTTGCGAGTAAACCACAATTGTTTTCGGAGATATAGGGAATGTGTTCGCTTTGAAGGTCATCAATTTCAACAAGTTGTGATGCAGGTAAGCCTAATATAAGCTAGTACAGTAGTTAAGTGTTCCGTACTCATGCTTTGCCGGTCGTTTACGTGTAACTCTGGCGGAAGGCGCGCTAATCCTCACCCAGTCCGATGTTGTCGCGGAACGGTCCGGCCGATCTACGAACGCACTGTAGGATTCAGTTCCTAGATGATGTCTGAATGACGTGCCGGTTCGGAATGGGAATGCTCTGACTGTTGTAGTTCGTACATTCCAAGTACTTCACTGCCCTTTAATTACTCAGAAATGGTATATGTTTCTTAAAAATGTTAAATTATGTTATAATAATCATAATAACACATTGTTTGCTTTACTTTACGTGATTTAAATACCATTGCTTGCTATTTATTCTATAATTAACTGGCAGCCCGACATTACATGGTAGTTTTTTTAAACTAGAATGACGAATTAATTTCATTTACCTCCCACGGTCCTTTATGAAATTATTACACAGTATGTGTAATTATAACTGTAATTTTGTACAGGCCCGCCTGTACTAATGACGAATGAGAAATTCCCTGATATTCACGCAAAAGGATGTGAAACAGCGGCGGAAAATATGACTTCCTTAACCTAGCCCCGACTCCAAATTGTGGAAATTCTGCGTAGTCTTTAAGTACCGTTTGGCGGTGGAACAGTCATCGGTAGAAATGTTCGAGTAATTTGATTACAAGAAGCAAAATTTTAAACCCCTGTGTCTTCTTTTTTGTTCTGAAGTTGCTTAAAAACATAAAAGGTACACAGCTTTCACATAATACCTATCGAAACCCTTCATATATAAAACAGAATAGACGTGGAGTTCGTGAATATGCAGATTCCGCACACCCGGGCCAGCACCTTAACCTCTATGGAAAAAGCATAATAAAGTCTCTGACCATCAGGAAAAACATTATCCTCAGTTGCTAATTAAAAAATCGAGTGATACATTCACGTGGCTTTCTCTACCCTCTATCGTTTATTAGTGGGTACACAAATTATTCTTGCTAAGTTTATTTTTCTATCTACTACGTTTTGATACTACACATTTCGTTATAAATAACAAAGAGAACAGCGATATTCAAATGTTTAAAAACTGGACGCTATATGCTAGCCTTAAAATTCCATAATGTTTCAATTGAATCGCGAGAAACAACTGAATGTTGACAGTAGTTAAAGAGAATGACCAAGAAAGGAACAATTCAAACCATTAATAATGGAATATCTCAGAAATGGTTTATGCTAAAAAAACTTATTTGAAATAAATTGTGTGTTTTAAAGAGATCTATATGTTTTGTGTGGTACGTTCTCGTCTACAGCTTAACGTTTACCAGTTACATAAGTCTATACAAAATTCCTTCCGAATGAAGAGGACTTCAAAGAATATATCCAGAAAAATCAAGGTATACATTTTATTTGACATATAAATATCTTTAATATGTGGTATTTCAACCCAACATCGTTAGAACCATGTTTTAAAATATCAACACTTCCGAAAAATGTTCCACGTAAAGCGTAGTTTTGGTTCTAGGCAGTATCTTGAAAAACCTTTTGTTGCATCTCTGTAAGATACTGAACTTAAATACCACACTTGGTGTTGATCCGACTATTCGTTTTTGAGTTATGGTGTTCACAGACACGCATGAACATGTTGTCACACACGATGAAATCTCTGTATCAAATTTTTGGGTGGAATGCAACACTTCCCCTGCTTACTATACGTAGAAGAGAAAGTAAAAATGATTTTTGGGGCCTAAAACATGTATTTTGTAATGAAATGCAATACTTCCCCTACTTACTATACGTAGTAGAGAAAGTATAAATGATTTTGGGGCCTAAAACATGCATTTACGGTGAAATGCAATACTTCCCCTACTTACTATACGTAGTAGAGAAAGTATAAATGATTTTGGGGCCTAAAACATGCATTTACGGTGAAATGCAATACTTCCCCTACTTACTATAGTAGTAGAGAAAGTATAAATGATTTTGGGGCCTAAAACATGTATTTACGATGAAATGCAATACTTTCCCTGCTTACTATATGTGTTAGAGAAAGTAAAAATGATTTTTGGGGCCTAAAACATGTATTTACGGTGAAATATCGGTATCAAATTTTTGGGTGGAATTCAATACCTTTTCTACCTACTATGTACGATGTAGAGAAAGTAAAATTATCGGTTCACTGATTTCTAATGTTAGCAATTTGTCAGTTATTTAGCGTGACCTGCTAACGAAGTTGATTATACCACAAGTACAAAGAAAATAAAGAAAAAGTTTATTAAATATTTTGGCATTCGAATTTGCATTCTAGCATTATAAACACATTCGATTCTTTTTTGTTTTGCTGTGTATTAATTGCTAAACAGTGACCATCTATATGTATATTGCTTGAAATTAAATATCCGCGGCATTTGTGTTATTTTACATGCACAGTCTGCGGAGTAACAACGATTTTCTACTTTACGGTAGTCTCAACAAAAAGTCAGGGTCTTCTTCTCAAGTATGCTCTTTTATATCTCCAATGTCCCCGTATTCAAGAACGAGAGTTTTGTAAATCCTTTATAAACTTTTAATAATTTATGAAATCAAATTACACAGCAGGATTACTCAGGCAGTAATGTCAGTGTGCCCCATTCGGGAGGTCCCGGTTTCACACCAATCTGATCGAAGTCTTTTTCGCGGTTTTACTCGCTCGCTAGGTGAATGCTGGGTTGAATAATTTGCTCAGCGAATTATCCTATCATCCCCTTCAATACTATATTGCATTTCCTTCTTTTTCACAGCCGTACCAATCATTGGACTGATCGCCCATCCTGGATTGCTATGAACCAGAGTTGCTTGCTCCTCGACAGGCTACTGCATTGGTCTGTATCCTTGGGAGTGTACACAGTACATTTGAGGCAGTATTTTTAACACTTAATTGATTTCAGTCTAATTATACAATATATAAAGTTAGATAACAGCCCACCTTAAAGCAATATGTGTATGTAACAGTCATTGTAAATATTTATATTATTGTCTCCATGTTTAGTAACGCTATGTGAATGTATTACGTAATTTAATAATGTAGGATCTGTGAGAATAATAGGTTAAAAGTTGCTAACAATAAGCTAACAATGAGGTGACCTTGAGGCAATAATGAGTAAGAAAGTGTAATGATGCTACTAGTCATTCTTGGAGCAACAATAATGTAATTTTTGAGACAGTTCATAAAATAGCCAATCAACAACCAGATTAGATTAGATTAGATTAGATTGTATTCTGTGAGTTCACTAGCAGCCATAAAGGCTTGTGAACATAGAACATGTCAAGGAAATGTACAAAAATTATATATAAATATAAATATTACATAGAATATGGAACATTTGAAATAAAATACAAATACTATATGCGTGTTAAGGAAATGTTCAATAAAGTTACATATATACATAAATATTACATAGTATACAGAACATTTAAAATAAAATAAAGCCATATTATATACAAAATGAAACAAATCAAGTGTAATTTTGTACAGAGTTGAATACCTCCTTACTGTTATAAGGTTAACATACGTATAGGCAAGAACAGTTATTTTAACATTCACTAGGATAGCTTTATTTAAATGAAGGTATTCTATTGGATTAGGAATAGCCAATCAGAGACTTGAAATACATAAATTTACAAATTTAGGCGCTAGAAATCAAGTCAGTTGCTTGTAGACAGTGCTCATAACTGGACGCGATGGTTGTAGACAGTGTTCCTAACCGGATGCGAGATGCGTCCTCGAGAAATTTAATATCTGTGATGTGTTATTTAAATCGGTCAAGCATTAATAAAAGGAGTGAAGTAAAATTATAATCTCTGTAAGCCTACATTCTTCAGTCGCACTACAACCCTGCAAAGAGAAACATGCCTCTAACAATAATACTGACGCAGCCGAGGAAAACATAAATATATAATATTTGAAGGAATACTCAAATTACAAAGTTAATATATTTTTAAACATTTTTGGGGCAAAGGCCACCGGAAAGTACATTTGGGGCGAAGGTAACCGGAAAGCGGGTACTATACGTGCGATTGCAACGAACCTCAAGTTATCGGCTCCCAAACAGTTGAACTACAATACAACTCCTACTTCAAATTGGCTTTCCAGACGTGAAGCAACAACCTACTTCAAATTGGTGCCCAAAGCGTGGGGCAAATAACAATACAACAAAAATAGCTTTTTAAAATTGAGCAGGATAATCTTTACAGAAGAACGAAATGTAATTAGAAGGTGTTTTATATCCCCATGTCCGGCAGAAAGACTTGGGCCTTTCCACGGTGACAGAATCATCAAAATAGGTTGAGTGAGTTTTGAAATTACCTGCACACAGATACCCACACCACACACACATATTTTCTCTCTTCATAATATGAAGGTGTCGTGCAGCTAAAAAGCAACATTTGGTGGTGAAAACGCATTACAATGATCGACAACCTGCATGTCAGTAACCAACAGCACGCACTACACAACTGTAAATCAAGAGGATTGTAATTTTGAGGGGAATCGCGGTGGGATTCCAAATGACTCGCAAGTGTAAGTTTTGCTGTTCATCAATTACAGCATTCATACAGAAGGCAATTCTTCTAAGCACGTTATGTTAATGAAGAAATATTTTTGCTCAGGAAGTAAAAATTATTTAGTTGCAACATTTAGAAAGATACTCAAATACTCATGCGTAGTAACAAAGCTTTTACGAAAGAAACACAAAAGAGGAATTGGAAATCTTGAGAAGAATATCATCAGATGAAACACTTGGACTTTGAAAGTGTAAACTTACAGCATGGAGCATTTCTAAAACGTTCGAAACCACGGAAAAAATTCTGATGTGTTACACTCACATGACTTTCTCTACTCTTGTACAAACTATTTTTACAAACGCTTATTCTCCATATGCTTCGTGTTAATCGAGATGTTAGCGATAGTCAAATCTTTTAAGAGCTGGTTGCTATGTGGCGCATTCCATTCTCTTTGTATGTCCAGGATATAATGAAAATGAATAACGAATTCCCATTTGAGAAAAAGTATTGGAAAATTTAAGGGAATAACAAGCAATATCTCGAAAATGGTTCAGTGAATAACAAAAATGTATATGACATAAATTGTGTATTTTAACACGATCTACATTTTTTGTGTAGTAAAATTATGTCTATCTCTTATGGTTTACCAGTTATGTAAAAGTCGTTCACAAAAGTCGTTTGTTCTTTCACACATTGTCGCCATTGGGGTATGACATCTCAATACAATTTGAGATCTCCTTGTGGTTTACCGGGAAAAATGCGAATCAGTTGGGGAATTTAATGTCGTGTGTTATGTTGCTATGGTAGCTCAGTGGTAGAGCAACCGGACAAAGACCGGGTGATCTGTGGTTCAAATCACGGCTATGGCATTGAATTTTTCAGTCATCTGATTTATGAAATGTTTTAAATATTTCTTCATTATTGTTCCAAGAATTATTAATAGCCTTTTTAAACTTTCTAATTTATTGTTGTCTCAAAGTTTCCTTATTATTAGCAACTTTTGACTTTTACTCTGCAAATCTGTGTGCTACGGAAAGCAGCTTGCTTCTATTCTCACAGCTCCTACATTGTTAAACTGTGTAATACATTCACATAACAATTTATACATGTACATAACAAAATAAACATAATACAATGACTGTAATATACATTTTATATATTATACCAAACACATATTGCTTTTGTGCGGAGTGTTATTATATTTTATATTATATAATTAGACTATCATTTAAGTGTTAAAAAATACTGCCTCAAGGTTTACCAGTTATGCGAAAGTCATTCAGAAAAACGACTTTTGGGAGCATTCCCAGAAAACTAAGCTATACATTTTATTTTCCATGAAAATATCTTAAACATGTGATATTATAACAAAACTCATTAGAGCCATTTTGATAAAATAAACATTTTCGAAAAATGTTTCATGTAAAGGGTAGATTGGGGTGCGCGTACTTTCTTGAAAATCTTCGTATCGCATCCTTTGAAGATACTAAATTGAAATAGGAAGTTTTTTTGAGTTATGTTGTTCACAGACACATAGACATACACGGCATATTTCTAAAAATATTTGTTTTACACTCACATCTGGGGTAATCTGGGGTGGGGGGATTTTCTTGAAAACCTTCGTGTCGCATCTCTGGAAGATACTGAACCTAAATACCAAGTTTGGTGTTTATCCGACTGTTCGTTTCTGAGTTATGCTGTTCACAGGCACACACACACAGACGCACACACATACACAGACACACACACGGACATGTTTCCAAAAATGTTTTTTTTAGATTCAGGGGCCTCAAAACATATATTTCCGATGAAATCTCGGTATCGAATTTTTGGGTGGAATGCAATTCTTCCCCTACTTACTATACGTAGTAGAGAAAGTAAAAATGATTATTTTCATTCAGGCACCTCAAAACATGTAATTGCGGTGAAATTTCGGTATCGAATTTTTGGGTGCAATGCAATTCTTCCCCTACTTACTAAATATGGAGAAAGTAGTTTCATTTAACAAAAACTGTTAAAGTGTTTCGTTCCTTCTAGAGCTTTCTATAGTATGTTTCGGGTATCGGTCGTTCTGCTTAGCGCGGTGGTGGCGCAGTTGTTTACCAAGCGGGAGACCCGGGTTCGATTCCCGATACCGGCATGGAAATTTTCTCTAGCCCGGAGAGCTGGTCTAGAGTGCACTTAGCCTCGCTGAGGAGCCAATTAAGGACCTACTCGATTATAAAATAGCGTCCAGGTTAAGGAGGTTTCGGGAGGGATCAGAAGCGCTGATCACATCCCACCCTGCAGTACTGCACCCTACTCATACGCATGTTTGGGCAAAGGTGGGAAATGCAGCGGCCGGGTGATACACCTTGGCCTGGCAACAGGCAGTTTATTTATTTATTTTTTTTTGTTTCTTATGTTTTGTTTATCTTAGTTATTTAGGTTGAGCCAAAAAACTACGAACTGTCCGCTTCCTCAGCGTTCGTTGCCGTCTGCCGCTATCATAGAATCGCGCGGATGAAACCATACAACATTTTTAAAACTACTTTTAAAGGCTTTACTTACCAACTTTATGAAAGGAAATGCTGAAACTGGCCACCGTTGTTGTCCATACATTTTTGAGACCTCTTTAGGAAACTATCCATCCTCGATCGCCGAGGACGCGGACAAGAAAAAAACACCGCGCAGGCGGTTGGTAGTTTTTTGGCTCACCCTGTAGTATCTTAGTTTCCTAGTTATAGTAACTTTTATAAAATTCAACCAGAAGTAACAGTACATACAGGATTTTCACGGCACATTTCATATATACATTCCGCTTCTCATATCAGTATGTCAAAAACATATATTTTTATAAAAATGTTAGAGAAATTTTGTAGAAAATAAAACATAACAAATATTTTCACAAGATAGTCTGCTGTGTAGGGATTTTTTTTAACATTTTCGAGTCACGTTCTTGGAAGATGCTGGATTTAAAATCAAATTTAAAATTTATCATACTTTTGGGTTATGCTCTCTCTCTCTCAGAGGATATCAGGACATGCTTACCTATAGTAGAGTATTCCATTCTACCTAAAAGTTTGATTCTGGAGATTCATCACAAATACATGTATAGAAACTTTCTGAGACCCGAAGAAAATAATTTTTATAAAAAGGTCCATGTGTGTGTTTGTGTGTGAAGTAAAACACGAAAATTCAGTTAAATACCGAACTTGGTACTTAAGTTCAGTGTCTTCTAAAGATACGACAGCAAGGGTGCATCCCAATTGGCTTCCGGTTGACATTTTATTGACGTAAACACCCCAGTTAGCTCTTGGGTCACATAAAAATGTACCTCAGTTGCCTCCCGTATGGAACTGTAAGGGTTATCCATGCATGTTTTAGTTAATTTTATGGTTGACACTGTCATTATCGACTTTCGTTGCTAAGCTAGTGGGTTACGAGTTGTCAGTACAGTTGGTAACGTGAAAACCGATTATTCGTGAGCTCGACTGGCCAGTGCTGTTAGTTGTGAAATAGAGTTCGAAGTTGCTTTTAGCGAAAAAGGCAAAGAGGTCAGAATACACCGTTTTAAATGCACTTTTCACAAGTATTTAAGGGATGGTAGAAAACGATGGAAATGTACAAATAGATCTTGTAGAACATATTTAATATTTAATTCTGAAAATGAAATAAGTTTAGTGAATTAAATCATAACCATCAAAAGGAATCAGAAGCTTCATTTAACGGACATAAGGTTAGTAAAGTAAAAAATCTGATATTTACACTCACATGACTTTCTCCACTCCTGTACAAACTATTTTTAGAAACCCTTATTCTCCATATGCTTCATGTTAATCGAGATGTTAATCTTATTGCTAATTTTCTTGTAGGTAAAGGGGAATATGGTAGGCTTTAAGTGATAGTCAAACATTTTAAGACCTGGTTGCTATATGGCGTATTCCATTCTCTTTGCATGTCCAGGACATAAAAAAATGAATAACGAATTCCCATTTGCGAAAAAGAGTAAGTATTGGAAAATTTAAGGGAATAACAAGCAATATCTCGAAAATGGTTCACTCAATAAAAAAAACGTATATGACATAAATTGTGTATTTTAACGCGATCTACATTTTTTGGTCTAGTAAAAGTTGTCTATCTCTTATGGTTTGCCAGTTATGCAAAAGTTGTTCACAATGAAGAATACTTTTGGAGACATTCCCAGAAAATTCAAGATATACATTTAATTTTTCATGGAAGTATCTTAAATATGTGATATTTTAATCAAAATCGTTAGAGCACTTTCTGAGAAAATTATAATTTTCGAAAAATATTCCATGTAAAGGGTAATCTGGAGTGGGGGGATTTGCTTGAAAACCTTCGCGTCGCATCTCTGGAAGATACTGAACCTAAATACCAAGTTTGGTGTTTATCCGACTGTTCGTTTCTGAGTTATGCTATTCACAGACAGGCACACAGACACACACACGGACATGATTCCAAAACTGCTTTTTTTGCATTCAGGGGGCCTCAAAACATATATTTCCGGTAAAATCTCGGTATCGAATTTTTGGGTGGAATACAATACTTCCCCTACTTACTGTACTTACTGTACGTAGTAGAGAAAGTAAAGGGAAGGCAGTCGAAGATCCTTATGAACGCCCTTCAAAATCAATGTGCAAGAAACTAGATAAGTATAGTGCAGAAACTCTAACAACAAATTTTGTTACATTAATTAGAATAAGTATTCAAAAGTGAGGCTTTCACAGATGTTTTGAACAGATATGTTTTAATGCTATTTATACTATTTTACTGTACTATGTTGTTATACTATTTTGTGCACCCTTAGAGTTTGGCCAATACAAAAATTTCACACGGGAGGCAACTGGGGAACAGCTTAATATGAGCGCCGAGAAAAGTGCGTTGGGGTCTTGATCGCGGGAACCAACTGTCTGGCACCGGCCACCAAGTTTTTGAAGAAAATCCCCTCCACTCAAAACTACTCCTTACATGCAAACCTTTTCGTTGTTTTTTATTTTATCGAAAACGGCTGTAAAACTTTCTATTAAAATACCGTAACGTTTTGAAGTGGTAAACCGTAGGAGATAGCTAAAATTCTAAGATTATACTACACTAAAAACTATACATAGATCTCGTTAAAGCACACAATTTACATCACATAAAACTTTTTTCTTTTAATTAACCATTTCTGAAAAATTCTTTGTTACTGGTTTGGATTTTAAAATACTTACACCTTTATAAAGTTGTAAATCACTATTCATTTTTTCTCTTCGTCATTTAAGTAACATAGGTTTTTAAAATCATTACATAGCAATCCGCTTTTAAAATGTTGACTATTGCTTTAGCCTACTGTATCTTTCTTAAACCTTCAACAAAATAAATAAATGAGGAATGAAGGTTTAACTGTATTGGATAGAAGAATATGCCTTTGGAAGCACAATTTGTTAAAGAGTGAGTAGAGAAATTCATGTGATTGAATTGGATTGTGAAGGGAGGGTATTCAGCACGGGTTCAGTGCATCCGTGTATCGTACCTACGCCCCCTAGAACGAAGGAATGAGGTGAAAGGAGACCCCGGATGGTCGGAGTGAGGTACATCAATGACAGGGTCCCTACAGTTTCCAGGTTTAAACGCCCCGGCAAACGACAGGTAGACATCACCCCCGCCAGGTTCGGTGCTTATACTCCGGCAACAAGCCCTAGGCCGAGGGACGGAGAAAGTTCACAGAGAGCATCCCTTTCCCCTGCCATGCTGCAGCAAAACTCCATAGCCGACACTTCCAACCCTGAAAGAGAGCAAACGCGGTGAAAATGATATGGATAATGGAACGAAATGGAGGGACAGGAAATACGATGGGTGAAAGAAACTACTCCAGCATTCGCCTGACGACCCGGGAACATCCCAGAAAAAAAACCATGGGTCAGAGCGGGTGGTTACCGAGGATCGATCCCGGGCCCCCCCCCCCCCCGAATACGGATAACAGACGCTGCAGCCTGAACCATCCTGCTCGGCAAGTCAGATGAATATAACATAAGATTTTTACTTTCTCTACTACGTATAGTAAGTAGGGGAAGTATTGTATTCCACTCAAAAATTCGATACCGAGATTTCACCGGAAACACATGTTTTGAGACCCCCTGAATCCAAAAATAAAGCATTTTTAGAAAAATGCGTGTGTGTGTCTGTGTGCCTCTGAACAGCATAACTCAAAAACTAAAAGTCGGAAAAATACCACACTTGGAATTTAGGTTCAGTGACTTTCAAAGATGCGACACGAAGATTTTGAAGAACATCTCCCCACCCCAGACTACCTTTACATGGAAAATTTGTTACGAAAAATGTAATTTTCTCAAAAATGCCTCTAACGATTTTGATTAACATATTCTATGTTCAAGAAACTGTGATGGAGGATGAAATGTTTATCTTGAATTTTCTGGGGATGTCCCCAAAAGTCGTCTACATTCTGAATAAACTTTGCATAACTGGTAAGCCGTAAAAGATAGACAAAATTTTACTAAACAAAAAATGCAGATCTCGTTAAAACACACAATTCATATCCTATGCATTTTTTATGGAGTAAACCATTTGCGAGATATTTTTTTTATTTGTTTGAATTATCAAATACTTGTACTTTTTCTCAAATGGGAATTCGTTATTCGTTTTTTACTTTCTCTACTACATATAGTAAGTAGGGGAAGTGTTGTATTCCATCCAAAAATTCGATACCGAGATTTCATAAGAAATACATGTTTTGAGGTGCACTGAATGCTTGTTATTCCCTTAAATTTTCCAATACTTATACTTTTTCTCAAATGCGAATTCGTTATCATTTTTTTGTCTTGGATATGCAAAGAGTACTAATCTGTGGCAAAGAGAATGGTGCTGCATCTAGCAAACAGCTATTAAGACATATGTCTATGCTTAAAGGCTACTGTATTTCTATATTGCCCTTGCAAATACAAAACAAGGGGAACAAAGTACGCCTTAAGCGATAGTCAAATACTTTTAGAACTCGTCGCTATGTGCAAAATGTAAAACTGTTTATGACATATATTGTGTGTTTTAAGGAGTTCTACATTTTTATGTAGTAAAATTTTGTGTATCTCTTGCGGTTTACCAGTTATGCAAAAGCTATGCACAAAGCCTAATCTACTAAAGTAGAAAGCGCAACGCCTTGTAACATTTGGTTAGTTTGTTAACACATAAACATTTAGCAATAGTTCTTAATGATGGTATAATGATTTTTTTATATTCTTGACTTTAAAATAGAATAATGCCCCACATAGCAACCAGCTCTTAAAAGATTTAACTATCGTTTAAAGCCTACCATATTCCTCCCCTTGCACCTACAAGAACATTAGCAAAAGATAGCTTCTGCAAAAGTTTAGCTTGATTAATATAAAGTAGAGGGAGAATAAGCGTTTGTAAAAACAGTTTGTACAAGAGTAGAGAACGTCGTGTAAGTGTAACACAGATGTTTTTTGAGTAAATTTACTATAGTTTAGCAGCAGAGAAAGTAGAACACGCCACATACTGATTACAATCTCATCAGCAATAGCTTTATCGCTGCTTTATTCTCGACTAACACAGTAAAGTGTTTCGTTTCGCACTGTTGGCAATCAAAAGAGCATGTTATCACCCTAGGAGATAGTTTAACATGACCAGAGAGCATAAATTCCGAAGCTGGAGCACTTTCCAAAGAGCATAGCTTTCCCCCAATCTGATAAGGGAAATAGATTAGAGCACTTTATTTTCTGACTATAGACGTAGGCAACAGCTTGGGTAGTGAGGAATTCCATCAGTCGAGCTAAGCAAAAGTAACTGGATAGACAGCACCGTAAAAACACCATGCTTCCATAACTTTTCCCTCGGCCCACCCACCCTCACAAATACCAAATTGCACTCAGAGTAATTGGGTCTCACTCCCTATCCCTCTACACCCCCTCACCACTCTATACTCCGACGTAACAAGAGACGCTGTTTCAATCTTGTAGCGTTTGTGTTTTGTTTAACCCATAGTTTGTTTTTCTATTCCTGCGAGTAAGTTATTGTCTCGGATTGCTAATATGACAGCCTGCTTTATTTACTTCTTTCTTTAGCTTTTCTGTTTCACATACTTCTCACTCTTCTACATCAAAATAATACAGAAAGTACTAATGTGGACTATTTTTAACTCTTCCAAACGTTACTGTTAACTAACTACATGTAAACAACTTATTTACACATTTTTAATTGTTTTGAGGCACCCCTCTGATATACATTCACATGACTTTCTCAACCCTCTATCGTTTATTAGTGGGTATATAAATTATTCTTACGAACGTTTTATTGCCATCTACTTCATTTTGATCGAGATAAACCTTTCCAGAAATAGGTACATTACACATTTCGTTATAGATACAAAGGGAACAGCGACAGTCAAATGTTTAAGAACTAGACGCTACACGCTGGCCTTAAAATTCATACTCTTTCCACGACATCGCGAGAAACAATTGAAAATCGACAGGACTTTAAAGGAGTGCTTAAGTATTGAAAAACTCAAACCATTAATGACGGATATATCGGAAATGGTTAATGCAACGAAAACGTCATTGGAAATAAATTGTGTTATAAAGAGATCCAAATGCTTGTGTAGTACGTTTTTGTCTATCGCTTAACGTTTACCAGTTATACAAGATTATTGGGTATTCCCAGAAAATTCAAGTTATAGATTTTATTAGTATGTAAATAATTTTAATATATATTATTTTAATCAAAATCGTTGGAGCCATCTTTTAGAAAACTAATAATTTCGAAAACTCTTCTACGTAAAGGCTAGTTTGGGAGGGGGGAGCTTTCGGAAAAACCTTTCTGTCGCATTTTTGTCGCATCTTAGATACCACATTTGATATCTATCCGCCTTTTCGAGTTACTGTTCACAGACACATACATACACACACACATTTTCTAAAAATGCTTTTTTGTGTTTATTCAGGGGCTTCAAAACATGTATTTCCAGTAAAATCAGAAAATCCAAATTTTGGATGGAATATAATACCTTCTCTACCTACAAGGTAGGTAGTAGAGAAAGTAAAACAGTATAGGTCGTTATGTGTCTTCTTACCTGGCTTGCCTGTACACAGGTGGACCATTGAAGTTGAGACTGTACAATATCTCCAAAACTATAGCGTTGTAGAAAGAAATGTCTTTAATAAAAGTTGCTTTGTATTATGGAGGAAAGTAAATGCCATTAGTAGTGTTTTGTTTGGTGTACGTTATGATTAATTTTAGGGTCAATTTATTTTTTTTTAAATGGGAACCTACATCTTGTATGTTGTATTGTCATTAGAAAATGGTTTATAAACACTGTTTATTTTGTGATCAGGAATAAGGAAACAAAATAAAAAAATGTTGGTTCCCGTTTACGAAACGTAACTTGACCTTCAAATGACCATCTGTGGATGGTCCAGCCATTCATTACGCTCTTCGTACATAGCCATTCAGAATTTTCGTTGTTATTTACGTTGGTGTAAGAAAAATGGCAAAGTGCTTTATACAAATGTTGTTTAGATTTTTATGAGGAGTCAGAAAACAACTTAATAAAGGTTGGTTTCCATTCAAAACAATTAAACTGACAGTCTCAACTTAAATGGTCTAACTGTATATGTGTGAATGTGTCTGTCTGTCTGTCTGTCCTTGAACAACATACTGATAACGAAATGTGGGATAAATACCAAACTTAGTATCACTATCTTCCAAGGATAATACGTGAGGATTTTCAAAAATTTCCCCACGCCAAAAAAAACCTTTTATATGGACAATTTTAAATCCCTTCTTTTTTACTAAAAATTGCTCTGACGAATTTGATTAAAATAAAATATGCTTAAGAGATTTGCATGATTAATAAAATCCGTGTGTTTAATTTTTTGCGAAAAGACTTTGAATGAGTTTTGTATAAGTGTGTAAAACTAGTAAATCATTAGAGATTATTTGTGTCAAATACATTTCTGGTGCCAATGACCATTTCCGAGATATTCGTTGCTATTGGCAGGAACGAATTTTTCCATACCTTACGACACATTTTTTTAAGTGCTGAGTGAACAGTATTTTGTTTCTCGTGGTCATGCAAAGAGTCTAGAATTCCAAAGCCAGCATATACCGACTCGCTTTTAAAGATTTTACTATCGTTTAGTCTCCTGTGTCTCCTTTATAAGGAAATGTGTGATGAAACTATTTCTGGAAATGTTTATTTGAAGTAGCATTAAGATTTTGTATGAAGATATAAAAATAAAGGATCCTGGGTAGAAGAAATCATGTGAATTAACACATCAACATCTTTTTCTTTTTGTTAGTAAGTAATGCAGAGAGATTCAAAAGTTAGTATTCAACAGAGGTAATACTTAGATCATGGTTACCTATGATAGATAATATTTATCTGTGAAAAATTGACTTTAGAGGTTCAAATGCATAAATAACTAGTATGTTTAAGACCATTTTTGTATGGTAAAGGATAGAATAAGACATAAAGCAACACGTTTTCTTCTATTTTGGCATATAAGCAAAGGAAATACGTAAAGTGAATGTTATTACAGCCCTTTTCCGCACGAAAGAACTGCAGTATTGTTTCTCTGGCAACAATGTTATACCATCCGTGATATAACTTTGGGTTTAACGGAAAAGACATATTGTTTCTATGGAATAACAATTAAAATGTAAATGCGACCACATGTGCTTATAAAGGATAACATCGGGACTGGTATACGAGACCAGCTCAGCATGTATTTTGGCACATTGCCTACGGCACCGATGTTATTGGAAAAGACTCCCTGACTTGCTGTTTTTCTTTAAGAAAGGAAGCAATAACAAACAAAAAATCTGGGCCAGGTGGATGCATGTCGCAACCAATATCGGTCCTGCCGAGGTTGGCAACACTTGAATCGATTCCGGCACACATTTCCAATATCAGGTACAGCTGTTCCTCTGCCCGCGGTCAGGACAGCGTACCCCATCTCATAAATTTAGAATAAACCCCAAAATGTTTTGGGGGAAGATGAACCGTTTCGCACAATTTCATTATTTATGACTTTAACTGTACTTAGTGCTTCCCACTGCCGCCAGGGTGGGTATTTCGTGGGGAATGAAACATGGTGGAGCAAGTGCCGCTTTGGGTAGCCCTAGTAAAGGTGACTATTGTAATGGAGAAACTTTGAGCAGTTAAGTTTGTATTATTGCTTCGATTATGTAAACTACACAAACGTTTTAATTTCATAGTAAAACTCTAAAACTCTTTAATTTTAAGAATATTGTATATGTGTAATTTTCATCTAAATCGGATAGTGATATCAGAAATGTTACTTAATTTCCACACATGTAAGTTTTCATTCTAGTTACGCCAACACCATTCATAATAATCATTTCGGAGCTTAATAACTGTGGCACTGTTGGGCTCTGTATCATCAAGCCACGCTTGTAAAAATCACTTAACATCGTTAAACAATGATCCCCAATGGGGTTTATCACTTTGATCAAAAGGCCATTATGAAGAAAACCTCATATCTAAATGCAGGCTTGGTAAGAGAGTGTTTCACAATTGTAATCGGTTAATAAATATGCTACTGTATCATGATATGATGTTTTGCATTATTCTGAAGAAGCAACCGCGTTTATTTGTTGAAGATGCTCCGTTAAAATGACATTATTGGATATACCACATTCACATGGTATCTTAAGACAAGTTCTGTAGCTGTTTTCTTCCGAAATGTACACAGAAGCGGGGCAGAAACAATTAGACGATATAAGTCATCCAGACAGGCTTCTAAGTGGCCTGCTATAATATACGTCATTCTATAGCACATTTAATAGCATTCAGGTTGTATTAATGAATAAGACTTAATGTCAAAGGTGGTGGTGGTGGTGGTGGTGGTGGTGGTGGTGGTGGTGGTGGTGGTGGTGGTGGTGGTGGTGGTGGTGGTGGTAGCGGCGACGATGACGTCAAATAAATAAGTAATCCTTATAGAATTTTTCTGTGAAAAATCACACTAGCATTTCGCTAAATATTTAAAATAAAACTGAAGTTTTACACCCATATGGCTTTGTCTATCCGCTCCTCTACAAACTACTCTTACAAAAGCTCATTCTTCTATCCACTTCCCTTTAATTTTATAAACATTTTCAGAAACGATTTCATTGCACATTTCATTAAGGAACAAGGAAGCCGAAGCAATAATTAAACCTTACGAGATATCCGTTATTAAAGGTTCGAATTGTTCATTTCTTAGTCATTCTTTAAGTCCATTCAGCATTCACTTGTTTCCCCCTTTTTTATCGCAAAACACCGAAAAGTTTGCTCAGAGGCCTCTTTATCAGGCTTGAGATTCTTTTACGTGCTGTAAATCTACGACACGGGATCACCGGTTTTACTTCCCTACCGAAGGAAGCCATGCTAAGGAGTTTTACGCCCGAAAAAACCCATCGCCCTCCGCCACGTTTGAACCCACGACCTGGGGAACTATAGACTAGCATGGTAACCACTACACCACGGAGTACGACAGTTGTTATGGAATTTTAAGGCAGCGTATAGCGTCCAACTCTTAAACATTTGACTATCCTGTTCTCTTTGTATCTATAACGAAATGTGCATTTCAGTTATTTTTGCAAAGGTTTATTTGAAATAAAACGTAGTAGATAGAAAAATAAGCCTAGTACGAATAGTTTTTATCCCCACTAATACAAGATAGAGGGTAGAGAAAGTCATGTGAATGTATCACATCAGATTGTTTGTATTTACTTGAGTTTTCCATTTACAGTTATGTTTTTACACATGCTTCTTTTTTATTCAGGAGATTCTCAAAGTGTATATTTTCGATAAAATCTCGATACCGAATTGTTGAATGGAAGACAACAGTTTCTCTACTTGCTATAAGTAAGTAGGTTACTCGCCTTGTTCCACCTATTAGCATTTCATAAGTATTCCAAGTACTATGCACACAAAAGTTTAATTTTCTACTAACTTTAAGTTAATCATGTAAACCTAAGCACACAGACGGTTTACATTACACAACACGTGCACACACTGGTGTATGTTAGAGGCTAAAGACAACAGTCAATTGTTTCAAAACAAGCCTATATAACAAGGCTGGGGATGTCATATCAGAGAATGGAATGGGCATTTAACACTTCCAAATAGTAGATTGCTTTAAACGGGGAAGATATTAATTAATACAAAGAAGTTGTGTTCTAAAAATCCTATAAGTATAAATTTATATGAACCATAACTACCTATCGTAGGTAGACGAAATGTGTATTCTGTTGAAGTACATAGTACCTTTACGTTATTTTGCACCACGCTTTGGGCGTCAATTTGAAGTAGGTTGTATTGAAGGAGTTGTATTGTAGTTGAATTGTTTTATATTTCAACTGTTGGAAGCTGAACTTGAAGTTGGTTGCAACCGCACGCATAGTACCCACTTTCCGGTAGCCTTCGCCCCAAATGTACTTTCCGGTGACTTTTGTCCCTAAAAAAATGTTTAAAAATATTAGCTTTGTAATTTGACTGTTTCTTTAAATATTATATATTTATGTTTACCTCGGCTGCGTCAGTATTATTGTTAGAGACATGTTTCTCTTTGCAGGGTTGTGATGCAACTGAAGAATGTAGGCTTACACAGATTATAATTTTACTTCACCCCTTTTATTAATGCTTGACACAATCTAAATATCACTTCACTGATATAGAGAGAGCTGTCAGAATTTTTTATTAATTACTTGCACTTTTTAACACGTAAACTATTTTCGTCTCACACGAATACGTATTAAATTTCTCGAGGACGTATCTCGCGTCCGGTTAGGAACACTGTCTGCAAGCAACGCGTCCGGTTAGGAGTACCGTGTACAAGCAACTGAATTGATTTCTACCGCCTAAATTTGTAAATTTCTGTATTTCAAGTCTCTGATTGGCTATTCCTAATCCAATAGAATACCTTCATTAAAATAAAGCTTTTTCTGGTTGTTGATTGGCTATTTTTAAACTGTCTAAAATTTACATTATTGTTGCTCCAATAATGAATAGTAGCATTACTAAACCTCCCTACTCATTATTGCCGCAAGGTTTCCTCATTGTTACCTCATTGTTAGCAACCTTTAACCTACTATTCTCACAGCTCCTACATTATTAAATTACGCAATACATTCACATAACATTATTGAACATGTATACAATAATATAAACATTTACAATGACTGTAATATACACTTTTTATATATTGTTACACACATATTGCTTTAAGCTGGGCTGTTATTGAATTATATATATTATATAATTAGACTGAAATCATTTAAGTGTTAAAAATACTGTCTCACTGTCTAAAAATTTCATATCCAGATTTCACGCTTTGAGGACCCGTATATCCGAAACATTTTTTAGAAAAAGGTTCTGTGGTTGTATGAGTGTGAACAGCATAACTCAAAAACGAAATGCCAGATAATTACAAAACTTGGTGGGATGCTACATGTTGGTTTTCAAAAAACTACTCTTGAAACCATGTCAAACTACTCTTTACTTGGAAACGATTATTGTTTCTTTTTTATTTTCCAAAAAAAAGCTTTAAGATTTGGATTGAAATAACATATATTTAAGATATTTGCATATCCCATACAGTGTGTATTTTTAATTTTATGTGAATAGCTTGGCTTATATGGTTGAATTTAGTGCAGTTTTGAATAATTAGTAAACCTTAAGAAATAGGTAGAAACTTGCTACGAAATGATCGTAGAGATTTTAAAATACACAATTTGTGCCAAATATAAGTTTTTCCCAGCAACAAGGCGATTTCGAAATATTGCACGATGAAAATTTTCACCTTTCCCAAGATTAGTGTACTATCTAACGGACATGAAAGATTGTAATGTTTCTCTCTCCTTTAACCGCCTAATCATATCAGACGGTGAATGAATGGATCGGGTAAAACGTTGTATGCTTGGGGTCCACATAACTAAGGTTATATGTAGGGTCCAGATTTTTAAGTGGAATAAACCTTCATTTTAGGTTTCCTATATGCTTAAAATAGGTTGGTTAGGTCTTTCTTGATTAATAATTTTGCTTTTCTAGTACTTATTTGTAAGATTTATATTTTGACTTGCAGTAGATAGTTACATTCTCAAATTTTTTGGCGTAAACAATTATCTAGTACCACGTAACACATTCTTGAATGAAGAAAAGGTTTCTTTCAACGGAACATGACGTTATTGGAGCGCAGAATATAAATGCCAGTGCAGCAGGTTCTAGGGGTAGTTTTCCTGTATACTTTTCTCCCTGCAATACTGAATTGATGACTTCCATATCTTCAAAAGCAGGATTTCTTGAGGAATATTCTGCAACTTCGAAGAACATGCAACTCCCACTGGTCCAGGTATTTCTTCACTGGAAACATTGCCAATGATATCTAGAGCATCTTTCAGTGGCAAAGTTGTACTTTCCAACCGGAGAATAGCTTCTGGTATAAAACTCGGCATAGTAAATGGCAGCAGACAGCCAAGTTCACAAGCGGGTATCGGCCCAGGTGGAAGAGGTTGTCGGTACTCTCTCTTTGAAGAATTGTATACGTGTTGGGGCTTTTTAAGAAAACCTTCTTGACCGAAGATATTAGGCTGTACACGTCATCGAAATGGCTTAAAATGGCCGTGGGCCAAGCACGTAACATGTAGCATGGTCGAGTGGAAGGACTGTGGAACCCCCCTCCAACCCTGTCTGTCACTAACAAAAGTGAAGTGTGGATCTGTAGCAATCCATTTTTTTCAATAAACGTGATTTAGGCATTGTTTCACTATATAACAATTACATTAGAAGAATACTTTCAGTGTACTCTGTTGTACTCTCGGTGAACGATTGGAGGCGATCCCGTTACGCAGGTTACGCTACACTTGACCTTCTATCAGTTGCATCCAGGTGTCACCAGGTCACATGAGCTGCGTAAAAGTAGTAGCTTGAACTATCTACTGGCTATAAGTGGTGGAAATAATTTTACAATGAGTTTCAATTCAAAAAAAAATCTGATGTGTTGAACTCACATGACTTTCTCTACTCTTGTACAAACTATTTTTACAAACTCTTATTCTCCATATGCTTCATGTTAATCGAAATGTTAATCTTATTGCTAATTTTCTTGTAGATGCAAGGGGAATTGCTAGGTTTTAAGCGATAGTCAAATATTTTAAGAGTTGGTTGCTATGTGGAGTATTCCATTCTCTTTGCATTACCAGGACAAAAAAGAAATGAATAACAAATTCCTATTTGAGAAAAAGTATAAGAATTGGAAAATTTAGGGAATAACAAGCAATATCTCAAAAATAGTTCCCTAAACAAAAAATATTTATATGACATAAATTGTGTATTTTAACGCAATCTACATTTTTTTGTGTAGTAAAATTTTGTCTATCTCTTATGGTTTACCAGTTATGCAAAAGTCGTTCACAATAAAGAGTACTTTTGGGGACATTCCCAGAAAATTCGAGATATACATTTTCATTTGTCATGAAAATATCTTAAACATATGATATTTTAATCAAAATCGTTAGAGGCATTTTTGAGAAAATTAAAATTTTCGAAAAATTTTGCATGTAAAGGGTAATGTGGGGTGAGAGGATTTTCTTGAAAACCTTCGTGTCGCATCTCTGGAAGATACTGAACCTAAATACCAAGTTTGGTGTTTATGCGACTGTTCGTTGCTGTTTTTGGATTCAGGGGGGTCTAAAACATATATTTCCGGCAAAATCTCGGTATCAAATTTTTGGGTGGAATACAATTCTTCCCCTACTTACTATACGTAGTAGAGAAAGTAATAAAATTCTTCATTTCGAAAAAGGAAAAACAGCTATTTAGGTTATTCTAGGTGTCAGCCCCTAATTTAGGTTTGTTTTTGGTGTAATGAAATTCGGATATTCTGCTCCAAGAAGTGTGAAACGAGTATATGTCTTGAAATGTGTTAATTAAATAGCGAGGAAGAATATAGATTAAAACTTAAAAATCCGGGCCCTAGTTATATGCCATGTGTCTTCTCAGGAGAACGGAAAGTTCCGGAAAAACATTATAATATTAACTCATACTAACCGAGATTTGAACTAGGGGCTTCTAGAATGTGATGCAGACACACCACAGAGGTGAGCTTTTTTTCTATTTTATATCCATTCGCAAGAGCCTTTTACTACGAATGAACATTTGAATACTGTTTCCGCATGTTGTAAACAAGCACTTCGTGGTAAATTTGAAATCATTCCTAAGCAATAAAATTGATGTGTTAACATTCACAGGACTTCCTCTATCATTTATTAATGGGTACAAAAACTATTCTTACGAAAGCTTATTTTTCTATCTACTTCATTTTGAAAATGTTAAACTGAGTGTTATTTATTGACGCTCTTTAACTACTGTGGTCCTTAGCGTACCATTCTATATTGGGCGTGAAAGACCGGTAATTTAGCTCAGAAGTCCCTTTATCAGGCTTGAGGTTCTTTTACGTGCCGTAAATCTACGACACGGGACCACCGGCTTTACTTCCCTTCCGAAGGAAGCCATGCTAAGGATTTTTACCCCCGAAAAAATTCATCGCCCTCCGCCGGGTAGGAACCCGTGACCTCGGGATCTAGAGGCTAGCATGGTAACCACTACACCACACAGGACGACTGCTTCATTTTGAGATAAACTTTTGCAGAAACATTTACATTGCACATTTCGTTATAAATACAAAGAGAACAGCGATACTCAAGTGTTTTAAGAACTGGAACGCTACACGCCGACCTTAAAATTTCATACTGTTTCCATGCAATCGCGAGAAACAAGTAAAGGTCGACGGGACTTTAAAAGAATGACAAAGGATTGAAGAATTCAAACTATTAATAACGGATATTACGGAAATGACTGATGCCACAAAACAGTTATTTTGAAATAAAATATGTGCTTAAAAGATATCTACATTTTTTTTGTGTAGTGAGCTTTCGTCTATCGCTTAACGTTTACCAGTTATATAGGATTATATAAAATTCCTTCCGAATGAGCACTTTACAGGCTATTCCCAGAACATTCAAGATATACGTTTTATTTGTCATGTAAATATTAATACACCTATAGTATTCCAATCAAAGTAATTAGAGCTATTTTTGAGAAAGTCAACAATAACGAAAAAATTTCCATGTAAAAAATAGTTTGGGATGGGAGAATTTTGGAAAATCTTTGTGTCACATTTTTGGAGGGTTCTAAACTAAATACCAAGTTGGTATTGATCCGAATTTTCGTTTTTGTGTTACGCTGATAACAGTCATACACATGCACATGCCATAGTCATATATTTTTTGGGTGGAATGCAATACTTCCCCTACTTACTACACCTAGTAGAAAAATCTGATGTGTTAGACTCACATGACTTTCTCTACTCTAGTAAAAACTATTTTTATAAACGCTTATTCTCCATATGCTTCATGTTAATCGAGATGTTGTTCTTATTGCTAATCTTCTTGTAGATGCAAGGGGAATATGGTAGCTTTTAAGCGATAGTCAGATCTTTTAAGCGCTGGTTGCTATGTGGCGCATTCCATTCTCTTTGCATGTCCAGGACATAAAAAAAATGAATAACGAATTAGAGTAAAAGTATAAGTATTGGAAAACTTAAAGGAATAACAAGCAATATCTCGAAAATGGTTCACTCAACAAAAACAATGTATATGACATAAATTGTGTATTTTAACGCGATCTACATTTTTGTGTAGTAAAATTTTGTCTATCTCTTATGGTTTACCAGTTATGCAAAAGTCGTTCACAATGAAGAATGGTTTTGGAGACATTCCCAGAAAATTCGAGACAGGGGGGCTGGAGGGCACAGAAAATGACTGACGGTTCTGGCAGGAAGATCTGCCCATTCTGTGCTTTGGATGAGGACTGGGTACATATTTTGGCGGAATGTGCACAGTGAGAGAATCAGCGGACAATTAAACTCAAAGAAAAATTCTTAAGTCCCTCAAGAAAGAGATTGGCATGTTGTGACATAAAAAAATCTGATGTGTTACACTCACATGACTTTCTCTACCCTTGTACAAACTATTTTTACAAACGCTTATTCTCCATCTACTTCATGTTAATCGAGATAAACATTTGCAGACTATCTTAATGCTAATTTTCTTGTAGATGTAAGGGGAATGTATATTACAATGGCAATTTGGAAATACAGTAGCCTTTAAGCATATACACATCTCTTAATAGCTGATTGCTAGGTGCAGAACCATTCCCTTTCCCACAGATTAATACTCTTTGCATATCCAAGACAAAGAAATGAATAAGGAATTCCCCTTTGAGAAAATAAGTATTGAAAAATTTAAGGGAATAACAAGCAATATCTCGAAAATGGTTCACTCAACAACAAAAATGTATATGACATAAATTGTGTATTTTAACGCGATCTACATTTTTTGTGTTGTAAAATTTTGTCTATCTCTTATGGTTTACCAGTTATGCAAAAGTCGTTCAGAATAAAGAATACTTTTGGAGACATTCCCAGGAAATTCAAGATATACATTTTATTTTTCATAAGAATATCTTAAACATATGATATTTTTGAGAAAAATAAAACTTTCGAAAAATCTTCCATGTAAAGGGTACTCTGGGGTGGGGGGTTTTCTTGAAAACTTTCGTGTCGCATCCTTGGAAGATACTCAACCCAAATACCAAGTTTGGTGTTTATCCGACTGTTCGTTTCTGAGTTATGCTGTTCAAAGACACACACACATACACACTCACGGACATGTTTCCAAAAATGCTTTTTTTGGATTCAGGGGGTTCCAAAACATGTATTTCCGGTGAAATTTCGGTATCGAAATTTTGGGTGGAATACAATACTTCCTCTACTTACTATACGTAGAAGAGAAAGTATAAAATGAATAACGAATTTGAGTAAAAGTATAAGTATTGGAAAATATAAGGGAATAACAAGCAATATCTCGAAAATGATTCACTTAACAAAAAAAAAATGTATATGACATAAATTGTGTATTTTAACGCGATCTACATTTTTGTGTAGTAAAATTTTGTCTATCTCTTATGGTTTACCAGTTATGCAAAAGTCGATCACAATGAAGAATACTTTTGGAGACATTCCCAGAAAATTCGAGATATACATTTCATTTGTTATGAAAATATCTTAAACATGTGATATTTTAAATCGTTAGATCCATTTTTGAGAAAATTAAAATTTTCGAAAAATGTTTTATGTAAAGGGTAATCTGGGGTGGGGGGGTTTCTTGAAAACCTTCGTGTTGCATCTCTGGAAGATACTGGACACAAATACCAAGTTTGGTGTTTATCCGACTGTTCGTTTCTGAGTTATGCTGTTCACAGACACACACGGACGTTTCCAAAAATGCTTTTTTTGGATTCAGGGGGCCTCAAAACATATATTTTCGGTGAAATCTGGGTATCGAATTTTTGGGTGGAATACAATACTTCTACTTATTATACGTAGTAGGGAAAGTAAAAAGCAAAATTTAACTCGACCATTCCGACTAAGGATTCTTCCACTGCCATAGCCACTTATACCATATGCAACATTTCCAGAACATCAAAGAATGCCGGGGGAGGTTAATGAAATCAGATTTTCCACCGGTGTTTCACATCCTATTACATTAATATTAGCGGAGTTTTTACCTGTTGTTTAAAATGGGTGGGACTGTACGAAACTACAATTAGGCGTAATGGGAGGGGTTCAATATACAGGATGGATGACATAAGTTGAAACTGTACAATATCTCCAAAACCAAGTGTTGTAGAAAGAAATTTCTTTAATATAAGTTGCTTGATATAATGGGAGAAAGCAAATGCCATTAGTCCTGTTTAGTTTGGCGGACGTTATGATGATTAATTTAATTTTTTAAAATGGTAACCTACAATTTGTATGTTGTTTTCTCATTAGAAACTGGTTTATAAAACGCTGTTTATTTTGTGATGAGAAATAAGGAAACAAAATAAGAAACTATTGTTATCACTATTACTATATACTTAATTGGAATTAATTATACTTTTTAGAGACCATAGCCGGTGTTTGCAAGCTTTTAATAGAGTGAACTGAACAATTAAAAAATTCTGGGAACCAAACTTGAGTCAACTGGTGAATTCGATGTCCCAAAGGCATGTTGTCACAGTAGTTTAATGGTTAAAGCGGAAGAACCGTGTTCAAATCCCGGCTGTGACATTGAATTTTTCAGTTGACTCCATTAAAAACTTGCCAAGACCGACTAAGGCCTCTAAAAGTATAATTAATTTCAATTAATTATATAATAATAATAATAATATATGAAGTAAAACCTTAAGAAACCCATTAACAACCAGCACTGAAGCACTTGCGATTGCAGGTCATCACTGAGATTCTTGCGGGTTCAAACCCGGCGGAGGGCGATGTATTGTTTCGGACGTAAAACTCTTTAGCATGGCTTCCTTCGGAAGGAAAGTAAAGCCGGTGGTCCCGTGTCGTAGATTTACGGCACGTAAAAGAACCTTAAGCTTCATAAAGAGGCCTCTGAGCAAAATTACCGGTCTTTCACGCCCAATATAGAATGGGGCGCTAAGGACCATAGTAGTTAAAGAGCATCCATAAATAAAACTCAATTTATTTATTTACTGAGATTCTCATCTCGAGTGAGATGCCTTGGTGGTCTGTCTGGGAACCAAACTTGAGTTGGAGAATTCAATATCTCCCCGGCATGTACTCACAGTAGGTCAATAGTTAGAGCAACCGCCCGCAGAGCGGGAGAACCGTGTTCAAATCCCGGCTGTGACGTAACATTTTTCAGTTGACTCTATTAAAAATAAATAACTAAAAGATGTGGTTTTCAATTACGAAACGTATCTTGACTCTCAGATGACCATACATGGTTGGTCCAACCATTCATTGCGCTCTTCGTACACAGCCATTCAGAATACTCCTTGTTATTTACGTTGGTGTAAGAACAATTCCAAAGTGCTTTATACAAATGTTGTTTAGTTTTTTTATGAGGAGTGAGAAAGCAACTTAGAAGAGGTAGGTTCCCATTAAAAAAAATTAAGTTGGCCCTAAAATGACCATCATAACGTCCTCCAAATAACATACTACCAATAGCATTTACTTTCGCCCATAACTTCAAGCAACTTTTATTCAAAACATTTCTTTCTACAACGCTTAGTTTTGGAGATATTGTACAGTCTCATCTTAAATGGTCCACCCTGTATATAGAACCGTTAGAGAAAGTCGAAGTTCATCATACTAACTTTTTAACACTATCTGCAAATATTTACATTATTATTATTTCGAAAAGAAGGAAGCGAAATAGGATACGCACATAATCAAATGCGCAAAAGAATGAAGAATGAATAAGTGAGACAAATCTGAGAGAACCAGGGGTTTAGAATTTAACTTTTGTTAACCAATCAGTAGACAAAAGACAGTCACTCCATTGTAAACGTGCCATTTCGTATAGAGCGAGCCAATCCTTCTAATGGAGAGTGAGGTAACAACTTGTTAGCAACTTGGGGGTCAAAGATAAACAAGAACAAAGTTAAAGTAGTTAAGAAAGTGGGAGACAGAATTAAAAATGTGCAAGGGAGCGATACAAGCAAACTTTACAACGTCCAACTCCTCGGTTTCCTTTACCTAGAAAAAACACAGAAAACCTTCACCTAAAAACTTTACGCTCAGCACATCACAGTGTGTTTAACACGCTCATGGATGAAGGTCTTCGGTTCATTACAGGGTAGCAAATTCCTGGTTATTTTTCTCAGATTTACTTCCTTTTTTCTAAGTATACGCCGTGACAATATGACACACTGCCGACCCAAAGTTTCCGGACCCTTATGGTAGTAAGTGTAATACAGAAGTAATTTAAAGAAACTAATAGGATAATAAACATAAAGAAGCAAAAATATTGATGTTTTATTGTCTCAATAAAGTTTAATTTTCATTTCGTTTTTGTTTTGTTCCAAGGTTTTTTTTATTTTAATAAATAAATGACCAAGTTACGCCTTTCTTTCTCGCATGAGCCATTTCCAAGAGTGATTATTTGAATTTTTTAAAACCTTATAGTTTGTTAAAGGTGCTGTAGCTATTTAGTTGTGTTTTTGTTCTGTAATTTTAGCACCTAAATAACGGAGTTACGCGTTTGTAGATATTTGTTTTTTGTAACGTTAGTATCTGATTTTCTCACATCAACATTTGTAATTAGACTATTATATGCCAACATGGATGTTTGTTTCTCTCTGAAAGTAGCAGCAGATTTTTCATTTCATTATGACTGACGACTCTTGCGGACTGATTTTGTTCCTTCTCAGCCGTATATACACTGGCTGAAATGCACAGGTCTTTTGGTACGAGTCGAACTGCTCTCTGCCCTTAAGACAGTCTCTATTTCACGACCGGAAATATGACGTTGGTGGAGAGTGGTGCTCTATCTCGCCTGTGGATTAGGATGGGGTGGGCCCAGGCTAAATAATCGGTGGTACGGCATGCTTGGATGATAACGGTGCAGGTAGAATCACCTAGTATGAGACCTGTAAATTTTCAAAACGTTATTATACCCGATTTTTTAACTAATATTCCATTCTTAACAGTAATTTTTTGGGTTGCTTGTGTTTACTGGAATAAATAACAATTCAAGCTAAACCTGAACTACATTGCTTTCACTTTTGACTCCCGGTGTATATAGTTTTAAAAACACAATTAAAACATTATCAAGCAAAAATTTCCATAAAAATGTTATAAGTACATTTTTAACAAGTTATTTTAACTTTGGGTTCCAATTACTAAACAATTTGTGCAACAAAATGTTTCTGCTAATTAATATCAGCTGTATGACTTCTGCTCTCCACTTACCTGTCGTATGTAGGTAGAGTGCTCCATTCAAAATCTGATATCGAGATTTCCAAAAATATATCATTTAGACACTTAGTATTTTGGTGGCAATTTCACAGATGTCCGTTTTTTCGAGATTTTCACTCATGCATTCCTTTAACCCCTTAATGCCAAAGGTCGCGAATTCTTATCATCTCAATTAACTTCTTTATTGACGCATATACATTTTGGATACCTTGAACTACTGATAATAAAAAGACATTCCAATCCTGAATCATAAAGTTTTAGGCATTTAGTCTCCCCTTAAACAAAAACGCTAAAGTTATTACACCGAGCATGATAGCTCCGGCGGCAACGTCCGTGACCCGCATTCGGGAGATCTGGGGTTCCATTCTCGGGGCTGCCCACTATGACCATGGGGTTTTTCGAGGTTTTCCCCTAGTTACCAAAGTGAATACCGGGTGTTGTATTCTACCACGATTTCTGCTTTACCCTAATTTCTCTTATTTCACGCTTCAGATGTGCTTTCGGGTCCTGTGATGCCAGACAAATGGCGCACGTTGAAAATATTTCTCCCCGTGAACGCCAGAGTAAGCTGCCCCGACCTTTAGGGTCCCTGCGTGCCCACTGGTGCGCAGGTGTTCAAACCGAAAATGTTAGGCACCTCTGCGCGTCTCTGTGGGCCTGTCTGCCTGCGGACCTGGGACCTCCATTGCCTCCTTCACCTCATCCCTGCCTCCCGGGTGGTGTAGCCACAATCGATGAAACTGTTCGCAGTGCAAAAGGTGTTCCCCTTGGATAAACACATCTTACATGCTTACATCGTACATCCTAAAGTTATTACGCGTAACACATCTAATTCCAAGCAGGTATGAAATTCCTGACTTCTGGTCTTATTTGTGGTCAAACTTCCCTATTCCAAGATAATGATGTGGTTTGGTATTGGTTTGTTATTAATAAAATTCTAATTAAATTACAGCTAATAAAAATATTATTCACAATACAAATATTCAAGCGGAACCTAATTCAGGCATTAAGGTAGTAGTAGTAATGGCGTTTATTAAGTACTTAGTATTACATTAATTGCATAAAACAGTCGCATGGGTCATTAGACCGCACATGCTCTCTAGAAAAATACCTGGTCTGTATACGTGACTTGCAGAATCGACCAGAAAACAACTATATAAATACATATAAAATTGAAAAATACTGTGAATCACACACGCAAACACACACACACACACACACACTCACGCACATAAGTGCTCAAGTATACCACATATATTTAAATAAAATTTACATACACACCTTATCTCTTAGTACACGTACTTCCATTAAATATATGCCCAAGCTTGGCCAGTTTTGACTGATCAAAATCAAGTCCCAGCATGCTGTCCTCCGTCTGTTGGAATTCAAAAATACTTCCGGTAATAATTTTTTCCTACTGTCCTCCTCTGCATGCATGATGCCAAAATATGCGTCAAGTCTTCTTGTTCCCCGCATAATGGACAAATCCTCCTGCCATCATCATCAACAACAACCTTGCGAGCTTTCCACCCTCCTGACCTAAGTCATGCTATTCCCGTGCTCTGTTTTACACCCAGTTCCAAAATATGTGTTACCTTACCCCGCCTAGTTTTTATTTCATTTTGTAGCTCCAGTGTTATCTCTGTCTACATTCAGATTCTATTTTCTGCCTGTTTATATCACATATTCGTCTTTTGACTTTTTTCACGGCACTGTGTGTATTTTCATTACCCCTTTGCCAGATATCATTTAAGCCAAGTTTTGATAATTCCCGTTGTAACCCCGCCGCCCACCATTTTGGATGCTCTATGTTGTTCATTTGATGACGATAACATATTGCTCTCAGAGTTGTTTGCTCACCTTTAATTATTCGCAGCCAGTACCTAACTACGTTTAGTTTAGCAAATACAGCATCTTTCCAGCATCCTACCTCACGAAGAACTCCGTAGTTTGAATTACCCCTCCTCAACCCTAGAATGCGCTTCCAGAAATTGCATTGTATTTTATTTACATTATCCACCCTCTCCCATCCCCACACTTCACTGCCACATAGAAATGAGGACCTAGCCATTGCTTCATACATGGTCTGTAATGCTTTTACTGGCATATCTAGTACCCGGGTCAATATCCTTAATACTTCAGAAAGCTGTCCAATCCCTTTGTGTTTTATAAACTCCATGTTCTTGTTCCATTTTCCACTCATATCAAACCTTACTCCTAGGCAACTGAAACACTTAAAGGGTACTTAAAGAATCATGACGTTACGTAGTTGTCTATGAGATTTTGGTTTCTATCGTTAGGACTTACTTATGAGAATTGAATGTTGTTTAGCTACACATTGGATTTAATAAAAGTTTGCTGTGTTTAAATTTGGCGATACTCCAAATCTGTAACTACAGAATGGTTGTACAGTAAACATTGCGAGATAAACCAAATTGGGACTGCAGCAGAACCGCCCACTAATCAAACAAAATACGGGACTTTATTCCTATTGTTTCCCAAACTTTAACATAAAGTTTCCACAAATAAATGCACAAAAGTGACTGACTACGTCGGTAAGGGAACAAGGAACATGGAAAGGGCTGGATATTACGTAATCATCATATCCCCTGTGTTTGCAGAGTGTTTTAACGCGGGCAGGATCATTAATCATTGTTAGCGGAGCAAATTAACTGTGCGCATCATGATGATGGTGGTGATGATGATGTTCCCTAATGGACGGAGAAGTGGTAACAGGTATTTCCGTCTAACGCAGCGCCACTCCTCATTTTATGTCGTCATAACAACTAGCGTTGGGGTAGCTTCCACGTGCTTTTATCACTCTCGGATAGCAAAATGAACTTTTCTATGGTTTACAGATACAGCCATGAATCATTAATGTACTGCTGACGGAACAGAGTTAAACGGAGTCTGAAACCGATCCAGCGCGCAGTCGGAGGTATATTGTAGTCAATTCTTAAGGTAATCATCTGTGAAATTTGCAAAACCCACAGTATGTAAAATATATTTCTGAAATGTACGCCAGCTAATACACAATAGCTAATATTTTGCCATGTTTCAAAATTCTACCTTGCTTACCTAAATATTAAGTTCTTTTATTCTGTAAATTCATTGTTTTAATACAAATGCTCCACAAGATGCATTGTTAAAATATTAAATAAAAATCAGGTTTTAAAGTAAATGATTTTATAAAACTGAGAGAGGTGGCACCGCGACAACGTGTACGACTCGCATTTTTCAATTTCATTATTTCCCTTTAATTCCATTTCCTTCTCAACTTTCAGGTGCGCTTCTAAGTCCCCGTAGGAAGGGGGTTCTGATCCCTTCAGCTGCCGTAGTGCGATCACAGCGGGCCCCTAGCACTCGTGGTACTTCTGACGTACGTCGGGCCGAACGTTCGAGCCCCTCCCGGTAGGGAATTGTTTGGATTGGGTTGGTCTCGGCGAGATCCGTGTGAGATTGGGTACGTCTGTATGGGTTCCCTCGATGTTCTCCGACACCAACCATGAGTGAGAGTTGGTAGACGGAAGTTTTCGGTAGTCACTTTTTTAAGGGTGACGCGCGTAAGTGGCGTATCCACTTCCTTTTCCAGCGAAAGCGGGGAGCCTTTTTAGGAAACAAGGTATTGGCCTCATGGTAAACCCCCACGTTTAGAGAGCCGCTCGGATGGCGCTGACCCTGGATTGTTAGGAGTGGGCTTGGGCTTCGGCCCTTACCTGGTTAGACCTTCGCAGCAAATGTGCTTATAGGCTAATTTGTTATTGTTATTAATAGGAAGGGCATGTTGAGT